>CAMRHE010000077.1:4617500-5217500 GCA_947044405.1 Leptodactylus fallax | reverse complement strand
ACCTGCACTGGGTCCAGTGGGCTCCCCAGGACAGAGCTGGCCCTTCTAATCAGCTTGTCAAGTTTATTTCTGTCCACCATTCCTGAGCAATCAATGCTGTTCAGTATATCAGAATCCAAAACTATTTAGTCTCTGTATTGTCAGTAGGGCGGTGTCAGGCAGGAGCAGACAAGGGGTGTGATTATGAGCTGACACTGGCTACCTCTGATTGGAGCTCTGAGTCACGCCCCCTGCCTGACACTGACCACCTGACAGTACAGAGCTGAAATAGCGCATCAGGCACTAAAACTACTTGTACTTGTTGCTCAGGAATGGTGGGGGCTAGAGAAAAAATTCCAACAATGCTGGAATCAGTGGAGCGGCGACTATTAACAGATGCTCAGATCTAGAATTGGTTGAAGTAGTGAAAGGTCCTCTTTAACGGGCTTACATTTTTGGAATGGCTGAATGGATTTGGATAAACAAAAACACCAAAATACTCAGGGTAAAGCCGTTTGCACACGTGTGCTAACCGGATGCCGTGAATGAATGGCATGGGTGGCACACGGATATTATTTGTGTGCTGCCCGTGCTTCTGCGGCCCCTTTCATTCAATGAATAGGAGCCGCAGAAGCAGGGCTGCAAAATCAGACAGCAATAGGACCTGTTCCATATTTTGCGATCCAGACTGTGAGCCCACACATGGGATTGTGTAATTCACGGTCATGTGAATGGGCCCATAGAAATGAATGGGTCAGTGTGCTACCCGGGAAAAATTGTTGTACAGTCATCTGCAAGGGGGCTAACAGTGTCTATCAGTTGAGTTTTGTCACTGGGCTTTTGAGATCTGGTCCTCTTAAATTTACACAAACCATCATGCACCTGTAGGGTGGATGATTAAAGAAAATAATAAAAAAAAAAAAAATAAAAATTAAAAACACAAAAAAAAAAAAAACAAGCAAATGCACAACACATTTTTTGGATTTTTCATAGCATTTTAATGTGTGTGTGTGCAAATCGGGCCTTATAGCTGCAATGTGAGCCTGTCTGGTGGAGTCCACGCACTATATTCTCAGCTGTGGACAGAACAAACACTTAACTTGTTTGGTTTTGCTTCCAGTGACTCATACTTGCAGTTGACAGCACAAACACATGTCCGATACTCCCCCAGCTCGTAATATAACGGCTCTGCTGACAATAAGCAGAGTGGGTGGTTATAAATAAGGAAAATCTCTTATTACTGATTCTGCTGATTTTCTTGCAGATTTGCAAAATGCACATACAGCACACGCTGGTTGTATTGTATGGAGTGTAAATTCTGCCCCAGGAGCATAAACCACTGGAGAGAAGTAAAGCACAGCGGAGCTTAGCAGGGAATGAATTGTACATTGAGGTAAAAAAAAAAAAAAAAAGTGTGAACATCTGAGGACTGAAGTGAGTGCACAAATATCACACTGCTATTTTAATCTTTAACCTGAAAATTCTACAAATCTGAAAGTACAACAAGATGTCATGACCGTACATAAAATGACTGAACCTTGGACACGTACTCTGATCTGCAGCAGCATGTTATAGAGCAGGAGGCGCAGAGCAGATCTGTATATAGTTTCCAGGGAAAAAAAAAAAATTTAAATAACACTATTTAATATCTCTGCTCATTCTGGGCCTAGGAGTCCAGTGGGCGGTCCTACTCAATGACTGACAGCAGTCTATGTATGCATGCTCTAAAAAGGAAGGCTTTTGATCTCTGGTTAGGATTGACCATTCCAAAGCATAGAAAGAGCAAATTTCAATCAGTAAGTTACTAGCGATACTGTATACAGTATTTCCATGGGATTCACTAAAGTTGTACACACTTCCGTGAGGAAGAGGGGGAGCTCACCGTGCGGCGATGCTGTTTCTACTAGATCTTTTGCAATGAATGTCTTAACTTTTGGATTAAATGGAATACTGCTACATTTTTTTCTGATCAGTACCTGGTACCGGTCTGGAGTATTGTTTCCTTGCACATATCAGATTTTTCCTCCTGATTTGAAGCGAGCTGACATATTGTTTTTGATAACATAGATTAATAAATCTGGGGTTATTCAGTGTTATTCATTCACAATGTACAAATACACGAACGGATAGGACAAAGATCTCTCCAGGGTCCGATGGTCTTTATACTCCAAGCTGACTGCAACAAGGAGACATCCTGTGCACCTAGAGGAAAGTATGCACTATACAAACTAAAGGGGGGGCCTAGACTTTCTTGAAAGAAAGAAGATTACAGATTATGGGGATTAGATTTTTGAAAATGACAAATTTATCCAAGGCTTTAGACAGATTGACGGTTTGGAGTTGGTAAGGAATTTTTTCCCATGACATAAGGAAATTGGCATCAGCCTTGTGGGTAACACTATAGGGTAATAGGTTGGACTTATGTCTTCATCCAACCTCATCTACTATGCTACTATGCTTGGGGGTGTGCCGATGTACTAAAAAGAGGTTGTCCAGCTATATAGGTGCTGAAGACCCAGGGAGTACTGTGCACAGGTTACATTACTTAGAATAGGACCTATGCACCTGTGTCCTGTCCCGTGTACAGTTGCATCTCTCCACCCCCAATATCAGACTGTGCTGGAGTGTATGCCTGGACTAGCTCTTAAGATAATTTTCAGGTGCAACATGGCAAAATCTATATTTCCTACATGCCCAAAAGTATGTGGAAAACAGTCCAAAAATGTAATACAGGAGTTTCAGTCGCACCCATTGAATACATGTGCATAAAATCAAGTATACAGCCAGGCAACTTTCATGGACAAACCCTGGTACTAGAATGGGCCTAACAAAAGAGCTCAGAAATTTTAAAAAGGGAACCCATCGCCATGAAAGTACAGTATAGTCTGCAGCAGTATGGTATAGCGCAGGAGGAGCAGAGCAGAACGTATATAGTTTAAGGTTCCTATATAACACCAGTCCTTTAAATTTCTGCTCATCCTGGGCTTAGGAGTCCAATGGGAGGTCTAACTCATGACCAAAGGGTATTTCAGTATGCACACACATCCAAAGACTGTCCCATCACTGGGTAAGAGCGTCAACTGAATTTCTAAGCCCAGAATAAGCAGAGCTTGATATAAATAAAGTTATACTTGAACTTTGCTCAGCTCCTGCGGCTCTATGACCGGCTGCCTGCAGATTGGACGGCATTTTTAATGTTACAGATCTCTTTAAAATGTGGAAATAGATCTGCCCCACTCATCTAGGAATGGCACCTTAAGCCACAAAAGTGACTCTCTTTTCTATTAGTCACCTGCACAGGAATTGGGTGTCAGAGGCTTAAGGATGGTCCATGGTTACGAATCTAACTGTGGACTCCTGGGGCAACAGAAAAGGTTTCTCTAGAATGATGAAGAACGATTCTGGCAGACTGATGGACGAATCTGGGTTTGGGGGATACTTGGAGATTGCTATATAAAGGAATGGAGGAAGACAATGATAGGAGACATTTTTTCTGGGCTTTTGACTATTCTGTTTTTTTTTCCAGAAAAGGGTAAAGATAATGCTACAGCAAACAAAGACACTTAAGGGTGGGTTCACACCTGCGTTTGAGTCCGTCTGGTGCCAATCTGAGTGAAAATCTCAGGAAACAGGATAGGCATCGGATACCGACAGGTTAGCAACGCATTGGTTAAAAACCCATTCATTTGAATGGGTTTTTAAAGTAATGTGCGGGTGTGCGCTTACACCCTCTGCGCTGCGAAGCCGTTTTTTTTCGTCGGACACGAAGTCCAGCATGTCCGACTTTGTTTCCGACGGAAAAAAAAGGATTCGCAGCGCAGAGGGTGTAAGCGCACAGCCACACATTGCTTTAAAAACCCATGCAAATGAATGGGTTTTTAACCAATGCGTCGCTAACCTGTCGGTATCCGATGCCTATCCTGTTTCCTGAGATTTTCACTCGGATTGGCAGCAGACGGACTCAAACGCAGGTGTGAACCCACCCTAAGACAATTATACACCTCCAATTTTTGGGAAGGCCTGAGCTTGTTTGAGCATGACGATGACCCCATGCACAATGCAATGTCTATAAAGACATGGTCTGATGAGTTTGGTGTAAAGGACCTTAAGGGACCTGCTCAGAGCCTCACATTTTCCGCCAAAAAAAAATCTAGCATTTCTACATCTTGGTAAAAAATATAAGATGGGGGGAGTCGAATTTGAAAGTAGAAGTGAACAAAATGTATATTTTTAAATCTAAATTGTACTACAAGTTAAAATGCAATGGTTACATGGTAAAAGAGTCGCTATCTCGCAACAGAAGGTATATTACCACACAGTGCCATGCAAGTCAATATAAAACCTAAACCACAGGATTAACAAAACAATAATGATCCAAAAATCTAATTCCACAGTACGCCTGATGTGGAAAAAAAAAAAAAAAGCTCTAAACAAGATCCTTTACACGTCATTGCAGAATTTAATCCCCTGTTCTCACTGCAGCACATCTGTCCACTATTCATCACTAGCAAGGACATACATGGTTACGTGCTACAGAAGGTTCTGTATCGTATGCATTCAGTTTATTTTGTACTACAGAATGTGCTTTACTTTTCTGTAAGATGTAAACTCAGTATGTATAAACCACGTCTGTATAGTCAACTCAGGTACACATAAGGCAAGGCATGTTACATTTTTTTTTTACTTCTTATCTAAATTTTCCCTTTTGCTACAAAAAGGCTGTAATACAAAGAGGGGATGCATCCTTAAAAGGGTTTTTAGCACATTGAGGACCTATCTTTATCAGATTTCTGGGAGAATAAATCTTGGTACCCTCGCTGAATAGCTGTTTGGAAGGGCCAAGGAGCTCATTTGAGTGCTGCGCCTTGGTCTGTCTATCTGCATGCTATACACATAGTAACACTGGTGCAGAGTACTGCAACTTTGTTCCATTTAAGCTATAACACCCTGCAGTGTCCCTACTAAGTAGATGGCATGCAGGTAGGCAGATCGGAGTAAATCTAACAGTTGCAGTGTTCATGTGAGAGCCATGGCCCCTCCAATGTCAATCCATAATGAGAGGCAATTGATACGGTGACCCCAAAAAACCTCTTCAAACGGGCTGTCCTACTAAAGCAGCTTATCCCCTATTCCCTGGGATGCAGATGGGTGGGGGCTCAGCCATTGGGACTCCTGCCAATCACGAGAAAGGAGTGTCCAGGAGTCAGCCCACCCTCAAAAATTGCTGTGGTAGAAAAACCCATCCATCCAGACTTTGCAGTCAGAAAATCTGTAGCTTAGTACAGTACCAGCAAAATGGAGTCTCAGAAAGCAAGAAAAAAAATTCTGTAGCCCCCTGCATGTAACCCCTTTATTTATGTTGTGGATTTTTGCCACAGATTTAACCCTTGAAATCTGTTACAAATCCACTATAAAATATACATGACTGCATTATAGAAGCACAAAGAGGTATAAGAAATAACATGATTTAGATATATATCTATATATAGATATATATATATATCTATATATAGATATATCTATATATATATATATCTATATATATATTTATTACTGGCCAACTCCTGGAGAAAAAAAAACTAAAAAACAACAAGCACTGCTCTCCTGTTGAATTCCCCATCCATCTAAGCTCTGGCTGTCACCCTGTTGGTCTTCGTTTACAAGGCGCTAATTATGATGTGTCACGTTAGCATGTGATCGCTGCAGCCAGTCAGTACTGTCGTATAGGGATCACCAATATTTTACAGCATTTGAGGCTTCCCCCACACTCACATCCATGTATTTAGACAATCCCTTTGACTCTACTATAGTGTCATGGATATGGTCACACAATGGCTCATACTTCCCCCAGGAATAAGCGGTAGCATTGCCGTTTTCCATGGATGCAGGAACACGCTGACATGCTGGTCTGACTTTGTTGATCATCACGAAACATAATCTTTACATTCCAGCCTTTTCATCACCATTATCTATAAAGGGCTGTCAGATATTTCCAGGCAAATATACTCAAGATGAGAATAGATCAGCTAGATTAGAATTTCCCTAGAATGGCTTTGTCATAAATCTTTGGTCATCTATTAATACGTACTGTATGTGTCTACAAGTAATGGGATGAAGATTGAAATGTATTCATCTACTAACTACTGTACACAGAGGCCAGGAATTGCTATTGCTTGTATGTTCTAGTTGTATGAGAAATCCAGCTCAACAACGGGGTTTTAAGTTAATAACCGTTTTATCCTAATACCACAATGTGTCCGGATACATTTCTACTCTGACAAAAACACTATAATGGTTTCATCCTATTGATAAATGTATTGAAAATAATGCATTGTGGAAATGAGGATATAAATCAATGACCTATACCTATAATTATGTCTGCAAATTTATAGTATAAATTGGCTCCAGGAGGAGGTTTTTTGGGGAGGGAAGCAATAAAGCTTTTCTACTGCTCCCATGGTTGTACTGTCTACTGACACTGATGGTGTTAGAACCTGTATGCGGCAGTGCCTGTTGCTGAAGAAGAGCCCAGAAGAGAGGTGGCTGTGTGTTGCTCCACAGCAATGGCAGGACTAAAGCTCTCACCATGAGGCCTCCATACCCAATAGTAACCATCATCAGATTTCAGAACCTGGATTAATCACTGAAGACTATACGGTTCCAGTCAGTAGCATGAAGGTGATGGTGACTCACTGGTCAATGGCAGGGCATGTAATGGGTTCTATGACACAAATTTTCTTTTTGCCAAGTGTCTGTAAATAGTCTGAGTGGGTTATGGACAGGGACATCTCTCCTTGAGGAGAGCACCAGTTAAGGTGTGTAGAGTTTTGAGTTGCCTTTCGCCCTCTACTAAGCATGAGCTCCCAGCTCCTTTCCCATAATGCCTTGTGATATGTAAATAGTCTGGGCAGAGACAGGGCTGTGTAATGAAGGTGCTGCCTGTGTATGGATTGTTCCCAAGGAAACTTTGAGAGCTGCTCATTCTTGTTGGCGGATCAAAGAATCCTTTCTACTAGTGGCCTGTCTGGACTGTCCGGAGCCTGTTCACTATGTGTGTCCTCATCTGACCACTGCCCCCACAACACCTCCTAGCAGCTAGATCAGAAGGGCCTAGGCGGGGAGGCAATTCATAGCAGCCAACCTACTTCTCTCAGTCTAATGTTGTACCCTCTCTCAAAGTCTGTCAAGTAGTCAAAATGTCTTCCAGTGCATTGCAGAGTCATGTTTAGCAGTCACTCTCTCACCAAGAATTACACTACCCAAAAGTAGCCTCTAAGAGCCTTTTTTATAGGGCAGTGAGGGGGGGGGGAGGGGAAGTACTTTTACGCCCTCTTGTGGCGAGAATCTGTGTCCTATCAATCAGAACACTCCTGTAATCATTTACATATCTGCCTGAGACATACAGTAACTACATGCAGTTGTGCAGAAATGTGACATTTCTTTCTATCTGTATACATTCATTTTTTTTTTCTCACTGAGTGTATATCACTAGATAGACACGTAGTGGATGTACCTATATAAAATGATGCAAAATATAGTAAAACACAAAAAACTTACTCTTTAGGCTGCTTCCGGGGCACTTTGGGTTTACTAGCAGAGGTCAGTTCTGCTAAGGCATCCATAAGTGGTTTCATGTCCCCAACAATTGGTGTAGCTTTTCTCTTGGCCAGAGCCTTTTTTGCTTGCTGAGCCAGTTTCAATGACTCGATTTCTAAAGGAAAGAAATTTTTTTTTATTAAGTAAATAGATTTCTTTCATATTCCTTCAAAAGGAAAAACAGATTGATTGATTTAGATCTAAATGAACCTTTTAACACTAATGGGTGTAACCGCATTTGTGTACATTTCGCAAAGTGCATATAAAAAGGTGCCAAATCCTCATTAATTCTGGGTTATAAAGAGGACTGTAAGCAAAAACCCATTAAAAGGAACACTAAACCAAGAAATAAACCACACAAGTTTGCAGGATTTCTGCAAGACCGTTTGAGGACATGCAAAAAATACTGCAAAGCATTAACAAGGGTTAATCTGCTGATCTCTTCCATCTGTGGCTTAAACCTGGCTAAGGGGGTGGGGCTTAATCTTTTTGTCCTAATGAAGACCAACACAGCAGGATGGCTTCTGCTCCAGCCAGTTGTTTTACAGCCACACACTGGACTATGTGAATCAGGAGCTTATCCATGTCCCTTCCTCAGAGAAGATTTGTATTTTTTTTTTTTAAGTTTTAAATTGTTATTTGAGATAAAACAGGATAAGAGAAAAAGAGACTATGAAGGGAGAAAGTGTTGATATATATTTTTACATTTTTGTGTATTTTCTATGTCTAGTGTTCCTTTAAGAAAAGTATACAAATAAGACCTCATTGCTCTTAGCGCCACCTATTAGAAGTTAGCCCTCTATAGATTAACCCTGCTGTTCTGTTCGGTTCTACTATACACATATAATGTTCCGGTCATTTTTGACCGGGCCTATTAAAGTCTGGATTTTTAACTAATTTAAGTGTTTTATTTCAATTTCTTTTGCATTATTATACTGTATGTGAACATGGTTGTTCATAAACAAATGAAAAATGAAATCAAAAACTTAATTTTTATTTTTTTTGTGCACAAAAAAAAAAAAATCTTTATAAAACTGTAAACTATAACTAATAACATCAAACTGTATGTAAATATATTTTTTTCAAAAACAAAAACAACAAAACAAAAAGTCTAGTTTTTTCTATATAAAACTACTGTTGTATCCTCAGTAAAATAAAACGTAGAACTATAAACGTCTCTCTTACTGAGGATACCTTGCGGCAGTTCTGGCTTATTTTTTCTAACAGTACCCAGCAGGGTCATTTTTCTTTTCAGCAACATCTGCCCCAGTTGGTGTGATGTGAAAAAATTGTCACATGTAACATTTCGTCCTTTGAGTCTATATGTCAAATCCAAAAGTACTCGCATACCTTGATTTTTTTCAGCTCTTTCTGCAGGGTTTTTTCTTATGTATACCTGAGCGTTTACAGCGTATGACCTTTTGCTGTCGCAAAAACTGAACTATATAGACCAAAATGAGATTATAACTCCTTTATTTTTTTAAAAAAATGGCTGGAGATTAGTATAAAAGGCTATCGGTCATTTTTGACCGAACAGTACAAGTGTAAAAAAAGACGTGGAGCAAAAAGTAAACAAAAAATAAATAAATAAAAACTGCTATTAGTAAGAACCCCTCAAATGAGGAAAAGTCAATGAACCACAAGTTTCAGAACCGCATAATGAATATTTTAAAAAATATCAAATTTCAAATTCGGTCATTTTTGACCGAACAGAACAGCAGGGTTAATACCTGGTTTTCAAAGAAACCTAAGGGCATAATTTGGGAATAATAGCCAAACCAGTACGACTTCCTCCAGAGGAAAAGGTTCCCATCCGCAGGCAGCTCTTACGAGGATTTTGCCTCTCATCAGTGCAGAAAAGTGTACTGGCTGGCTGTGCGAGAGGTCTCAACGAAGGGGTAATGTCTCTCAAGACTGTCTCTAATGAGAGATTTTAACCCTTCTGACTTTAAGAAAAGTAAGAAGAAGAAAAAGAATAAGAAACAACTCCTGCGTGTTGGGAAGCCAATCTGTCTGCAGAGAATGTCATAGGCTACACAGTGGTTAACTTCTACGGATTAAATAGAAGGGGTCAGCTTGAACTAAAGTGGAGAGAAGCCAGGCACAAAGTGCAATTGAATACAGATGTGGAGGTGCAGGAGAAACATGCTGCTGACACACAGTAAATCATCCACCCCAGCTATCACTGTGTTAGAACAGCTGCCATGGCTCGCTTCCATGACTTGCTTTTATGTGTATGCTTACGTGGGCTCTGACACTGGAATAAAGCAAGCACAATGCTAAAAAAAAAAAAAAAAAAAAAATGAAATCTTGTGTGGAACAGGGAGCTCCGTCCTAAATACTTGCAAATTTCAAAACTATCATTAACCTCTCAAGTCCCAAGAGACAATTTTTGTTGTGGACATAGTTTGCAAGGGAATCTGTTACATGGTAAATGCAGATCAATCTGTAGGCAACTTGTTATAGAGCAGAAGGAGCTGAACAGATAATATATACAGTCATATGAAAAAGTTTGGGCACCCCTATTAATCTTAATCATTTTTAGTTCTAAATATTTGGGTGTTTGCAACAGCCATTTCAGTTTGATATATCTAATAACTGATGGACACAGTAATATTTCAGGATTGAAATGAGGTTTATTGTACTAACAGAAAATGTGCAATATGCATTAAACCAAAATTTGACCGGTGCAAAAGTATGGGCACCTCAACAGAAAAGTCACATTAATATTTAGTAGATCCTCCTTTTGCAAAAGTAACAGCCTCTAGTCGCTTCCTGTAGCTTTTAATCAGTTCCTGGATCCTGGATGAAGGTATTTTTGACCATTCCTCTTTACAAAACAATTCCAGTTCAGTTAAGTTTGATGGTCGCCGAGCATGGACAGCCCGCTTCAAATTATCCCACAGATGTTCAATGATATTCAGGTCTGGGGACTGGGATGGCCATTCCAGAACATTGTAATTGTTCCTCTGCATGAATGCCTGAGTAGATTTGGATCATTGTCTTGCTGAAATATCCATCCCCGGCGTAACTTCAAATTCGTCACTGATTCTTGTACATTATTCTCAAGAATCTGCTGATACTGAGTTGAATCCATGTGACCCTCAACTTTAACAAGATTCCCGGTGCCGGCATTGGCCACACAGCCCCAAAGCATGATGGAACCTCCACCAAATTTTACAGTGGGTAGCAAGTGTTTTTCTTGGAATGCTGTGTTTTTTTGACGCCATGCATAACGCCTTTTTGTATGACCAAACAACTCAATCTTTGTTTCATCAGTCCACAGGACCTTCTTCCAAAATGAAGCTGGCTTGTCCAAATGTGCTTTTGCATACCTCAGGCGACTCTGTTTGTGGCGTGCTTTCAGAAACGGCTTCTTTCGCATCACTCTCCCATACAGCTTCTCCTTGTGCAAAGTGTGCTGTATTGTTGACCGATGCACAGTGACACCATCTGCAGCAAGATGATGCTGCAGCTCTTTGGAGGTGGTCTGTGGATTGTCCTTGACTGTTCTCACCATTCTTCTTCTCTGCCTTTCTGATATTTTTCTGGGCCTGCCACTTCTGGGCTTAACAAGAACTGTCCCTGTGGTCTTCCATTTCCTTACTATGTTCCTCACAGTGGAAACTGACAGGTTAAATCTCTGAGACAACTTTTTGTATCCTTCCCCTGAACAACTATGTTGAACAATCTTTGTTTTCAGATCATTTGAGAGTTGTTTTGAGGAGCCCATGATGCCACTCTTCAGAGGAGATTCAAATAGGAGAACAACTTGCAATTGGCCACCTTAAATACCTTTTCTCATGATTGGATACACCTGGCTATGAAGTTCAAAGCTCAGTGAGGTTACAAAACCAATTTTGTGCTTCAGTAAGTCAGTAAAAAGTAGTTAGGAGTATTCAAATCAATAAAATGATAAGGGTACCCAAATTTTTGCACCGGTCAAATTTTGGTTTAATGCATATTGCACATTTTCTGTTAGTACAATAAACCTCATTTCAATCCTGAAATATTACTGTGCCCATCAGTTATTAGATATATCAAATTGAAATGGCTGTTGCAAACACCCAAATATTTAGAACTAAAAATGATTAAGATTAATAGGGGTGCCCAAACTTTTTCATATGACTGTAGCTCTGTAGGAAAAGATTCAGCTGGTCATTCATTCACTTATCTCTTTTCCCTTTCTATGGAGAGAGCGAGAATGTGCACCAGAGAGAAATAGAAAAAGAAAAAGGAGAGAGAGAGAAAGACTGCTGGGCCTCCCATTGATCACCAGAGTCCCGTAAGAGGCCAAGTATGTACGCTGCTGCCTCAGTCATCTATATGGGACACCAATCACCTATCTTAAGGAGTTCCTAGAAGATGTCGTGGCAGTATACATGCCTCAATAGCTACGTTTATATGGGGAACACGGAATTCCTGTTCTCATCTGACTGATGACACTCCGTGCCCTAAACCTTTGGACGGATGAGAAGTTTAAAACATGGCTCTATCCCTTTAAGTCAGGTAACATGTACACAGGTACATATACAGATTTATATATATATATATATATATATATATATATACACACACACACACATACATATATATATATATATATATATATATATATATATATATATATGAGCAGCTCAATAAAGAAAATAAATGCAGTAAAAAATGTACTATAGTTGAGTTTAGTCTGTGGCCACACATCTACACAGTACTGACAGATGGTTTAGAATGAAACAGCAGATAGAGAGTCGGCATTGTAAGAATCCGCAAGTTATTCATTCCTGTGGAAAATGGCTGGATGTGGTACAAATCGTAAAAGGGGAAGAAAAAAAAAAGTTATAAAAAAATTACACATTGTCTTCTCATAGATTTATAAAGATCTGTGAAGATGTAAAGAAGTAACACTGTTCTTTCACAGGATTACAAAAAAACTCATAAAATAGAGCAATCTATAAAAAAAAAAATACCATAAATATAGGTAAGGCACATATTGTATAGTATATACAGTACTCATACCAAAAGCTAAAGTATTATATAAGTGTGACACTACAATTTTATATCCCATACCTCAGAGATAAGAGGTACCCAGCCATAGCTGAAGCCTATGTAACATATATATATATATATATATATATATATATATATATGATAGAACACTTGTTATAACCCTCCTGCTGATGGGAATGATGGAGGAGCGGATGAGAAGGAAGGGACAAGTAAACCTGTGCTGGTCACAGGGACATTTTACAGCTAAGTAACAATATATAGACTTGGCAACCCCATGCCATATGCTAGGTTAGGATATACACATATCTTCTATAGCAAAGAGCATCCTTGCCTTCTGTAGACTACAGCACATGGCTGTCTATTTACTTGAAGGGGCGCTATATAAAATACTACATTTCATCTCTAGCAGTTACTGATCACACAGGTGTCACTCTTATTCAATGGATAGACTTGCGGAGATCAGCTGATTTTCAGCGTGGCTTCCTTTCTAAAAGAATTGCCAAGATGGGACAAGCCATGAAATCTGAAGAGTCACTATTATTTTTAGTCCTGGATATAAATAACCAGTGACCATGCAGTTTTCTCCACCATCTAATAGATCTGTCCCTGATATCTCCATTGCAGTCTCTGGCCTTACCATAACTCCTAGGCAGTATGCCCGCTGCCTCAGGGTTATGTTTGACTCAGACCTTTCCTTCACCACCCCATATCCAATCACTCGCACGCTCATGTCATCTCCACCTCTAAAACATCTCCAGAATCCGCCCTTTCCTTACCACAGATACACTAAAGACACTTATTGTTGCCTGATTCACTCTCGCCTTGACTACTGTAACTCCTTACTAATCGGTCTTCCCTCTACAATCTATTCTGAATGCGGCGGCCAGGCTCATCTATCAGTCTAGATCAGTGATGGCGAACCTTTTAGAGACCGAGTGCCCAAACTGCAACCCAAAACCCACTAATTTATCGCAAAGTGCCAACATAGCAATTTAACTTTAATACTGTGTGGATCCACAATTGTGGACAGTTACAGACCCACAAAATACGGTCATGTGAATGGGGCTTTAGAGAGATTTCAATGATACAAAACAACTTTGTACTGAAAGGTAATAGTCTGTATTTGGCATAATTTTGAACAATTAGTGTTCACTATTTACATCGCATTGCTTTATACTGACCGTGCAATGTTATTACAGCCTGAACTAATATGACATGTCTGCTATAAAACAGATACTGTGTGATGTAAATAGAGAAGGGCCTCACACAGTACAATCTGCTGCAAAACGGCCCCCACACAGTATAATCTGTTCCACAGATGGGTGCCCTTAGAGAGAGCTCTGAGTGCCACCTCTGGCAACGCATGCCATAGGTTTGCCACCACGGGTCTAAACGCTACAGCGATGCCTCGGGTCTGTGCTGGTCACTACATTGGCGGCCTATGGAAGTAAAGTACTGTGGAATATGTTGGCGCTATATAATTAAAATGTATTATTATTATTATGTGCAAGACAGGCAAGAAACAGGAGAAAAAGTTCTTAAGTGTGAAACTCCCAACAAACTCCTCATTCTGTTGTCCTACAGACCACTGAAACTGTGGCATGGGTAGAGGAGTATTGGGTTTAAACCAAGCCTTTTCTGTGGATTTAGGCTTTTGTATTCAGGAGGAACTAAAAGAGTAGTTTAGTTTAAAAGTAACGTAAACAGGTCACAATAGCACGTATCAGTCACAGTGAGGATTACATAGTAACTCAATGTCAGCACACACACCAGAGACAATTTCATGGGCTCAGAAGAATTTTGGATTGTAGGAGGAAACCAGAGCAACCAAAGGAAACCAGTCGCTCCTTCTAGAATTCTATTGACAAAGTAAGAACCTGCTATTTTATTAAAGGGTATTCCGGGACCTCTCCTAGTCAGACACCCACCAATCTGACACTGTTGGCCAAATGTATTAGCATCCCCACAGATCAGCTGTCTGAAATGGCCACAGTACAGCCAGTACATTTTGTAGCAGCTGACCATGGTACTGCGGCATACGGTATCTTCAGCCCAATCATGTGATTGGGATACATGTTGTACTAGCATTGTATGTATAGTGCTGTAGCTGGTAATGGGGAGGCTACAGCCCTCATGGGGATGCCAAAGCCCCTTCAGCTGGCTGATCGGCAGAGTGATTCAGCAGAGAGATCTGATATCAGTGGCTTATCCTTGGGATTATTATGTTACAATAATACTACAAAATTAAAGCCCCAGAAAATGCCTTTAATGTACATCCTTAATCGTGTAATGTCGTCAATAACCAGCTAAGCCACATGATCACTGTATCCCAATCTATAACACACCCAACTGATAGTCTGAATTCAGCAAAATGCAATTGTATGTGCCGCATTACCCATTCCATTAAATGACAATAAGTGCAGGGGATGAATGCATTTCTATGTTGAAATCATGAATAATACAGATATTTCCATGCCTGGAGCTTAGCTCATGGAACATTTATTAGACTGGATATTGTGACAATAGACCTTAATAACTAGATATACTGGAGCTGGCATAGCTGATGACAGCGGCCTAGTAGAAGTCATGTAAATCTATCAAGTCCTCCTATTTTTGGAAAGCTTCTCTATCTCATGCCATAGAATTGTAGAGGTCTGTTCATATGAGCAATACAATTAGATTTTACTTGCAAAACTGAAGCTCGCACTTACTCTGTAGCCATTTGTCTCGCCTTTGTTTTAATTTTTCCTTCTTGGGCACGATTATTTTCTCTTCTGAAAAAGATAAAATACAAATAGGTGAAAACTGTGCATGTGCAACAGAAAGGTAACCGGTGTATTGTGCAGACAATGTAATACGGTAACTGATAAACGGATTTCCGATCCACAATATAGGCTATCAGTGTGTGATCTGTTGGGGTTCAATATCCAGACCCTGCACAGATCAGCTGATGCAGCAGCCTCTGGCGTGTGCAGTAATAGCAATAAGTAATAGAAGCAGCACCAACACAAAACAAAAAAACAACGGCTTTGTCAGAAATGGTTACATGGCACATACCATAATCTGACTTTTCTGATGGATCCTTCAATGGGTATCCGTCAAAAAACTTTTTTTTTCACCTCGTCTTCATTCTGAGCATGTGCAGAGAAAAATGAAGAGGAAAAAACGGATTGCAAAATGGACACAAACGAATTACTATATGTTGGTAATGTTTGTGTCCACCTCTCATTGACCTTGATGTTAAAAAAAAAAAAAAAAAAAAAAAAGGATTCGTTGGTGTCCGTCTCTATCCAAAAGAGCAGATACATGGCAGAAATGCTCCAAATGCACACCTGAGGATGGTTTTATCAAACAACCCCTTCTAATCCATTTTTATGATCTTTCGACGTACCACAGAAACAATTCCATGCGTAGACACCAATGAAGATGTGAAGACAGCCTTGCTCCAAACAGCTTGCATAGCTAGGTCTTTGGGTAGTAAATTTTCACGTCAACCAGCACATAACTGACGTAGGCCATTTTGTGAACACCACACCCAAAAACCAGGTCATGGAGAGGGGTGCACTGCATTTAACGCATTGCCAGAAATACATAATAAATAACTATCTCCAGATAGTTTGCTATGGTTGTATATTTACAAGTTAGTAAGTAGAATGCCAATGGTCGCAAGAGACGAATTCTAGGCCTAAGTGATATAAACCATTCAGTAAATCTGATTGCGAAACAATAAAAGGGTTTTAAAATTAGAAACAAAAACTCCGATATACACAGGTTATTAAAAATGAGCTACCTGCCAAATAAAGTCTTTATTAACCCGGCTGGGCCCTGCATCAAGCACATTTTATAAACATACTTAAGAGTAAGATTTTTCAAGTGCATATCTTTATCCTGACATGTTCCTGCAAAGTCTTCTTACAATGCATACCAAATCTTTGTGTTGTATGTGCACCGAACAAACAAAATGTTCCGTATAAATCAGCAGCGATCACACACTCAACCCAAGACACACACCCCTGGGCATGCTTCCATCTGTTTAGCTCTGATGTATTCCAAGGAGTTCCTGGGAGATGCGAGGAGTGGTACACTCAGCATTATTGACATTTTAATTATAGATTTTATTTAATCTTCCAAGTTCACCTTGAGACAGGGCACCATTGTTTCTAATGTTCCTAGAAGTCCTTAAAGGAGATGAACAGTTGCATGAACAACAGTATGGCGCCACCTGGTTTTCAAATTGTATAGCAATGTGCAGGTCCACCTAATGAGCAGAGTGCTGATGGACAAGCATGCTCAAATCACTCTTCCCCCACAGTCATAGCGATTCCCTGGTCACTGCAGGGCAGACAACAGAAATGTCTATCAGTCCTGCTTGTTAGGGAAGAAGCTGAGCCTCTGCAGTAGCACGGCAGTAAGAACAGACTACAACGTCAGCTGCTAGAAACCCTGCCAAATACATTATATGGCTGTTAATGGCCTTTCTGCTCTTAGGATGGAGACACACGGTGTACCTGGTGCAGCTATTACATTGCCTGGACCAGCAGTGGTTTCACGTCTATGTAACAATGAATTGCATCTACATATCATTACAGAATATGTGGGTTTGCCGGTAATGATATTCAGCTGAAAATTATTGGTGTTTCACTTACACGGAAGTTAAGCCACAGCTAATCTGGGCAATGGATCTGGCTATTGCCGCATCCAGTACATCATGTATCACCAGCCTTATAATTCATGGTATAGCCCTTTAACCCTGTCAGAGCTACATTCGGATAGTAATTCTTATTAACTCTACTGCACAAACAATGGGTTATTGCCAACTACTACTGGGATTATCTGTTTTAGGCCTCATGCTCACAACCATGTGCACAGTCAGTTTGCTACCAGAGTTTTTCACGGATAGCACATTGATCCATTCATTTCTATGGCCCCATACACATAACAGTGTATTTTCATGGTGTCATGCATGGGTCCCATGAGCAAAACTCAGGGATGGTCCTATTTCTGTCCGTTTTGCAGCCCGTGCTCACTGGCCTCAATGAATGAGGGTGTCTCCAAGAAATGACCTATTGTTTAAATCATGTTTTTTATGTTAAACATATTTTTAAGAAATTTTGGTGATATTGTTTTTAATTTCCCATGTTATCTATATTTAAAAAAAAAAAAAAAAAAATCCTAAACATTTCGCAATTCCAACCCTTGCCACTAAGCCTAAAATAGTTTGCAACTCACTGTCCTCTTGGATGGGCCATAGATACAATGGTGTGAAGCAGACCCTATATGGGAGAGCTGTCCAGGCATGCTCTGTGACCTGGGCAGAGCTGGAGAAGATAAGCTGTAAAATTCTCTATTGTGACTGGTGGATTCTGTGTCTTAGCTACAATAGCGATGATAATCAGTGTGCTGTCTTTGGCACACATTTGGCTTTGTGGCCAGGGTCAGAACTGCAGGATTTTTAGAAATGTTTTTAACATATATATATGGAAAAAAAAAGATGTTAACATAAAACTTGAATAAAAAAAAAAAAAAAAAAGGATGTGATAAAAAAATAAAAAATAAAAAATTAATATGTCCAAACTGACCAAACTCTGAAAGAAATGGTTGCCTGTGGCCCCACGGACAGCATTGTCACCCCGGCGGAAACGCTGCAGCAAAAAAACGCTGCATTTTACATTACCTGCAAAGTGGATAGGATTCTGGCTAATCACATCCACACATTGCAGAAAAAAAATCCGCAGCGGAAAAGCAGTTTTTTCAAAAACACTCACGTTTTTGTAAATCGCAGCATGCCAATTATACCGACGGAAAGGCTGGCATCTTCCAAATAGGTATAATAAAGGCAGAAGGTCTGCAGAGAAACTGCAGCGCTTTTTGGCTGCAGCTCGCTATGTAGGGCCTCAGCCTCTATCAGTTTTATGTAGTGGACAACTCCAACTCCACAGCCCTGCCACCTAGTCTTGTTAATCTGCTGCTGTATTCCTCCACCATGTTTTACACTGCAGCCTTGCGACGCCGCTATGTATATGTATATGTGAAAGTCTTATCAGCAAGCCAGAGCATAGAGAGTTAATTTCTATTACAGAAAGGATTAAAGTATCACAAGCAATTAATCATAAGGATTCAGGCAGAGGGGCCCTGAATAATGTGGGTCAAGAGCTGAAAGTACCGCAGCTCTCCGGCTAAGAAAGGAAGGAAAAGTTGTCTGACTTGATAATTATTGTGAGTATCTTCTCTTATTACTTCCCAGTTAATTAAGATAAAAGTGAAAGAAAACAGAAGTTATGAGCAATTTCACTAAAATGAATGACTCGCTCTCCGGCTAAAAGCAAGACCCCTCAGTGAATGATTCTTCTCTGTAGAAACATCTTAAGAAGTTGCTTTCTTTAATCAGCCTTCTCAGCGATGACTCTGCCACTCATTAATTTTCTTAGTGCAAATGACCAAAGGCAAGATGGAAAATGAGCCATATCCTCACAGGCAGAAGGAAGAAATAGTGCAAAGAGCTGGAATCCACCGCGTCACCTGCTGATACCGTAATAGAAGGGACATATCACTAGCAGAGGAAGGTTGCATTGCTCATACAGATATGGTGACCCAAGGAAAACCGCAGGCATGTGGGATCTCTTAGCAATGATTGTGCCGCGTTCAGATGGTCCAGCCCCCAACAGCTGCAGCGTGTGCCTGAAGAGATATGGAAAACCTCTGATAGTTGGGTAATGAAAGGCACGCACAGTTCATATAAGCTGTGAAATATGAAGGGGAAGCTTGGCAAAGCTGAGCAGAGATGCAGACTGCTGGCAGGGGCCACCGAGTGTGCATGGCTAAATCATTGTGGGAGGGAGGAAAGCCACAAGATAACCCCCCAGCTGGAAATAGCGATGTGCTTTATGAGCAGTAGGAATGCCTCAAGTGACTTCATCTTGTCTGTGTTTACAGCACTGGCTGAGAAGTGTTTGCAAATTGTTATAAAAGACATTAAAGCAACACTAAGGAAAGCTAGAAAATATGTGCTTACATGCCAAAACCAACAAAGACCGGACAGCAAGTGACATGATCCACAGAGTAAAGCACTTATTAATTTTTGGCTGTAACTTGTAACTGGCCACATGGTAGCCCTCCATCCAGCAGTGGACAGTAACAAGTAGCCACTGATAAAGGGAAACATGTAGTGGTTATGTGAAAACAGCAGCGGCCCATAGTGGCCTGGCGTATGGTCAGAGCCGCCATGTATGACAGCACCCTCAATGCTGCAGCTATCACCAATGGGTGGTATGGTCATTCATGTGATGTCTACTCCTCCTATACACTTAAAGGGCGGTACCAAGTTCTGAAGTTATACCCCGTCAATAGGGGATAACTTAATGATTGGTGGGAGCCTTATTAACTGAGTATGGGGGGGGGGGTCTGGTTCCCCCATCCTGATGGAGCGGCAGGCCAAACATGTGCTCCAATGCACCATTCATTCTCTACTGGAGCACCAGAGATAGCCAAGTACAGTGCTCAGGTACCTTCAGAGGTCCCATAGAGAATGAAGAGGCAGGGTGCATGCTTGGCCATTTGCTGCATTAGAATAGGGGAACAGGACCCCATTTTTAGGATCAATGACGGTTACAACATTCGGACCTCCTCCGATCATGAAGTTTTCCCCTGTCATATTGATAGGGAATAATTTAAAAATTTGGTACAAACCCTTTAACATTATTGTGGGCACCACAGGATATGTGCAGCCAACAAATGATTTTTATGCCCATTTAAATGATGGGACCAACAATAAACAATCAAATTATCATTTGACTGGTGGATCTGATGCACAGAGGGTGTGGAGATAGTGGGACACCTAACTGGTTTGGCTTTGGGCTACTCCTGAGGGCACTGACTAAGTAAGTCCACCCGGTATCTACCTTTACTGTAGGTGATGGGTGACACAGGAGGGTCGGGAGACACCCGGGAGCAGCACTGAAAGATCAGGTAGGAGAGTAGTCAGTTATGGCCCAGGTCAGGGCTAGCAGAGTATGCTCAAAGGCAAGTTTGGAGGCCAAGTTGGGGTCAGACAGTCATTATCAACCGAACAGGCACCAGGTAGGAGGAACAGTGTTACGTAACAAGTCAGGGTCGAATACAGGTAGGCAAATGTAACAGTAAGTAAAGACATCTTTGCAGGAACTAGCAAACTATGTACTGCGATAGAAGATGCCTTTTATAACCAGAAACAAAAGGGGATTTCAAGAAGAAAACTCTGGCACATGTGATGGCATTTTCAGACACAGCAAGGCAACTGCAGCAGAGTCGAAGAAAGGAAGGACTGGCACGATGGGGCTTGAAAGTACAAGCCGCTGGCGTTACACAACACCATACCATGTACATTGGACTTTAAGCTTGTGAACTGTGCAGTCAAGCTTTCCATTACGGTATAAATCTGACGTACTCCACTGTACAGGCATACTGTTACATGCATCCTCAAAAGGGCCCTGTTGTAAACAAATGTATACCACATGGTATATTTATTTTTGCAGCAGTTCACTTTACAGGAACGTTCAGCACTTTCCTATAGAATGCTGTGGGAATTGTATGCTAATACATACCACCTGGAGTTAAAAGGGACAATCTCAGGCCTCCATCAGGTGAATAAAGCCAGTGGATACATCTAACACACATGCTGCGAGCAGTGTGCACTGAGCCTAAAGTAGCCAAATAGCTTTGTGGGCTATTTCAACAGCAGCAGTAAATAGATATTGTGTTCCTAGGGAAAATGTTCTGCTTGTCTGTACAGTGTAGCAAAGCTGAACGCTAGAAGTCGAGTGAAAAGCATTTCAGAAAAACAATGCAAACATCATCAGCTCCATTCACATTTGGTGAACCGTGTGTCCCCATCAAGAGCCCATTATCCAGGAAATAAAGAGAGCACTGGAAGACAATGCAGGTATAAGGAGAGCCGGGTGGATCAGATGGCCTGCTTAACCTCATCACAACAACAACCCCTATTATGGAGATTTATGGAGAAAAGACTCAATATTGTAAATTATAACTATAGAGTGGATTAAACATAACCTGGTCTGCAGCATGTGCCCTGCGCCATCAGGCAAATCACATGGTTTTCGGTCATGGAATTAGGGGCTATCCCAGCATTGAATTCCATAACCTTTCTACAGGACAGGGCGAGTTCAGCAGTGGTCCGACCACTGAGATGTCCTCTGACTACAAGAATGAGGGCCTCCAGTTTGTATGAAGGAGCAGACAATCGTATGCTGACTCTCCATTTAACTATTCGACTGCTGGAGACAATGTCATACACTGTAGTGGTGGCGCATGAAACTGCAGCCCCGCTCTCATTTACTTGAATAGGAGCAGTGCTTCTTCCGGCTGTATACTTGTATATGGCTTCTGGCAGCTGCATCAGCTGATCAGTTAAAGGGTTCAGATGTCGGACCCTTGACCAATCTGGAGAAGTCATTGATGATCCTGATGATCAAAATGTGATGTGAACAACCCCCAAGAGTACATTTTCATGATGGGAAATGAAGCAGAATTCCTCTTCATTTTCTGCCACTGCATATTTGGCCACGATCTAGCCGCAACGGGATGCTGATATAGGGCATAGGTATTCTGTTACAGCTTTCTGCTGAATGGACCCAATCAGAGGGGGAGTCTCGGAGCCGCAGAGTCCGCAGCAATATCGAGCTTATTTATTCAGAATCCAGTTGCGATCTCTGCCTCCCACTGAACACAATGAGAGGCAGATTCCAAGCGGAAAATTCCGCCTTGTGAACATACCCTAATAGATCATTGATTTTTAACATTTCATAATTATTTAGAAAATACTAAAATATATCTGCAAACTTACAGTAATATAAAAGGGTTACTTCTGTTATATATACACACACCAAGTTTGTTATTAAGAAAAATAAATAAATAAATAATAAGTCCATTGTTTGTAAGCTTGGTCTAGCCGAAGGAAAGAACAAATGGAACATTCGGACATTGAATGTTTCCCTTCCTAATTTTCTCATGTGCAATCTACAGTTAATGAAAGAGAATAGTAATGGGATGTATTCATTGCGCTAGCCTCTAGCAGAGATCAGTGGCTGAGTTGCTAAAATTATCTGATGCAGACAGTCATGGCTTTTAAGAGAGGGCGATCGCTTTGGGCTACCTTCAGTTAATGAAATGCTGTAACTACAGCGAGGTTTTGCTGGAGAATATTCACCAGATTATCTTCTTGCTATAACTGCTCCATTTTTATTTAACCTGAAGAGAATAATAATGTATAGATTTTGTATCTATAATTGCCATTTGTGTCTCTGTCCTCATGAAGCGATTTGTTATGATGTTTATCTTTCCTTTAGGCTATTGTTCACATAGGCAGAATTCGATGAATATCACAGCACAGATTACACGCCCAGAACCTCATCGAATCTGTAGAGAGTCCACATCCAATGCAAGGGAGGTCCTTCATACACTATTCACATACTGCAGAAAAAAACCTTTGCAGAATACGAGTGCTATAGATGTTAAAATCTACAGCTTTCTTTATATTCAGAATGGAAAACTCAAGGATGAACCCCAATAAATAACAAGACGACTAACCCTTCTGTGGATCTGTCCACACATGTGCACCCGATCAGCTATAAGGCCCTATGCTGTTATTATAGATCCATAATAGCGGTTAGTAGGTGGACCCATTCATTGCTATTGCCCCAGGCTCTATTTTCTACAGATCCATGTAGAGGTTTGTTTGTTTGTTTGTTTGTTTGTTTGAGTTGGAAGGGACCTCAAGGGCCATCGAGTCCAACCCCCTGCAAAAGCAGGAATTCCTAAAACATCCCAGCTATATACCTATCCAGTTTCCGCTTGAAGATTTCAATTGATGAAGAACTCACCACCTCCCGTGGCAGCCTATTCCACTCTCTCACTACCCTTACTGTTAGAAAGTTTTTCCTAATGTCTAATCTGAATCTCCTTCCCCTTAGTTTCATCCCATTACTTCTCGTGCTTCCTTCTGCTAATGAGAAAAGGTTAGATCCCTCTGCACTGTGACAACCTTTCAGATATTTAAATACCGCTATTAAGTCTCCCCTTAGCCTTCTCTTCTGCAAACTAAGCAGTCCCAATTCTTTTAGCCTCTCCTCGTAGGACATGGTTTGTAGACCTTCCACCATTTTGGTTGCTCTTCTCTGGACCTGCTCCAATGAATCGATGTCTTTCTTAAACTGGGGCGCCCAGAACTGTACACAGTATTCCAGGTGGGGTCTGACCAGGGCAGAGTACAGCGGAATAATTACCTCTCTTGATCTAGCTACAATGCTCGTCTTGATACATCCTAGAATTTGGTTAGCCTTTTTAGCCACCGCACCGCACTGTTGACTCATGTTGAGTTTGCGATCTATTATTATGCCCAGATCCTTTTCCCCTGTACTCTCACTTAGTACTATTCCTCCCATACTATATATGCTTCTTGCATTTCTGTTACCCAGATGTAGAACTTTGCATTTGTCCCTGTTGAATACCATTTTGTTCACCTCAGCCCATTGTTCCAGTGTGTCTAAGTCCTTTTGGATGCACTCTCTCTCCTCTCTAGTGTTGGCCATTCCTCCTATCTTTGTATCATCTGCAAATTTTATTAGTTCCCCATTAGCCCCATCATCCAGATCATTTATAAAAATATTAAAAAGTACTGGGCCCAGGACAGAGCCCTGCGGCACCCCGCTTTTTACTTTCTTCCAGTTTGATGTATAGCCATTTAGAATTACTCGTTGTGCCCGATCATTAAGCCAATTGTGAACCCACCTCACTGATATTTTATCAAAGCCATACTTGATCATTTTTTCAATAAGAATGTTATGTGATACTTTATCAAAGGCCTTACTAAAGTCAAGATATACTATGTCCACTGCATTCCCCTGGTCCAACCATTCAGTGACTTTATTATAGAAGGAAATAAGATTAGTCTGGCAAGATTTATTAGGCATAAAGCCGTGCTGGCTTTGATTAATTAAAGCCTTCCCATCCAGGTACCTAATTAAATGTTCTTTAACGATTTGTTCAAAGATTTTTCCTACTATCGAGGTCAGACTTACCGGCCTATAATTTCCTGGGTCGTCCCTATTCCCCTTTTTGTAGATGGGGACCACATTTGCCCTTTTCCAATCTAGAGGGACCACTCCTGTCTCCCATGACTTATTAAAGATTATTGCAAGGGGTTCTGTTATTTCCTCTGCTAATTCTTTTAAAACTCTAGGGTGTAAATCATCCGGTCCTGGGGACTTGGTTTCCTTAATCTTAGCTAAATGTTCTCTTACCAAACCTTCACTTATAATCAGCTTGGAGTCCTCATTCCCCTCATCACTATCACCATTAATGTTGATATTTCCATCCATTTCTTGGGAGAAGACGGATACAAAATATGAATTTAGTAACTCCACTTGCTGATCCACCATGTTAACTTTTTCACCCTTTTCGTTCTTTAGGACTCCAATGGTTTCCTTCACTTTTCTTTTGCTCTTAACATATCCCCAAAAACCTTTTACATTACTCTTAACTTCTTTTGCAAGCTTCAATTCGTATTCAGCCTTGACTTTTTTAATGCTTATCTTGCAGAGTCTGCAAACTGCTGTATACTCTCCCTTAGATATAGCTCCCATCTTCCACTTGTTGTAAGTTTCCTTTTTCTTTTTTAGTAGGTTATGTAATTTTTTGGTCATCCATCCTGGAGTTTTTAGGTGATTCCCATTTTTCTTGCTTCTAGGTATTGTTAGTTCCTGTGCATTAATGATTTCCCTACGGAAAATTTCCCACCCCTCATGTGCATTTTTGTGCTTAAGTAATTTTCGCCATGGAATTCTACTAACCCTTACCTTTAGGCCCCTAAAATCTGCCCTACTAAAATTGAGTCTTCTAGTCTTTGTCTTCTCAGGTCTTCTTCTTCTTACAACCCCAAACTCGAGTATAGCATGGTCGCTGAATCCCAATGTCCCTGCTACCCTTAATTCCTTAACCATGTCCTCCTTATTAGTTAAAACTAGGTCCAGAATGGATGTTCCTCTTGTGTTTTCTTCTACTAACTGGGCAATGAAATTGTCTGCTAGAGAGGATAAAAATTTGATAGAGCTTTTACTCGTAGCTGTGTGAGTTTCCCAATGAATATCTGGGTAATTAAAGTCTCCCATGATAACAATTTCAAATTTCTTCGAAAGCGTGGTCATTTGCTGTGAAAAAATCTCATCCCTGTCCTCTGTCTGTCCTGGTGGTCTATAATAAACACCTATTATGATGTCCTTATCATTGTTTTTCCCCTGAATTGTTACCCAAATATTTTCCAATAAGTTATCATTTTGTAAAACTGTGATTTCCGTGGAAATGTGATCTTTTTTAACATGCAATGCAACTCCTCCCCCTCTTTTATTAGTTCTATTTTTTTTGAATAAGTTGTATCCTTCCATCTGTATATTCCAATCATGCTTATCGTTCCACCAAGTTTCTGTAATACCAATGACATATTTTTCCTTCTGTATTATCAGTTCTAATTCTCCCTGTTTATTTCCCAAGCTTTGCGCATTTGTGTAAAAAACATTTCAGATTGCGCTCTGGTACTTCCTTTTTCTTAATTTCCTTCTGAGTATCCTGTCTTAGGTCCTCATTACCACATCTAGTAACCTTGTTTAGTATATCCTTTAGCTGCATGTTCTTGTCTTTCTTTTTACTTCCCATCCCCTCCTCTTCTAGTTTAAAGCCCTCCTGATAAGTGTGGCAAGTCTTCTGGCAAATATGTGTTTCCCAGGCTTTGTGAGATGTATCCCATCTCTAGCAAGGAGTCCATCATAGAGGTAATTCACTCCATGGTCCAGAAATCCAAAACCTTGCTCTCTACACCACTGCCGAAGCCACTTGTTTACCTCTAGTATTTTATTCCATCTCCTGATACCATAACCATCAACTGGGAGAATTGATGAAAATACTACCTGCGCATCCAGTTCCTTCACTTTCTTTCCTAGATTTTGAAAGTCTTTACGAATAGTTGGTAAATCATTTTTTGCCGTGTCGTTTGTACCCACATGTATCAGCAAAAATGGGTAGTTATCCTTGGAGCTGAAGAGGCATGGAATCCTATCGGCCACATCCCTAACTTTTGCTCCTGGGAGGCAGCATACTTCTCGTGCCGTTATATCTGGCCTGCAGACAGCTGCCTCTGTGCCTCTTAGCAGTGAGTCGCCCATAACCACTACTCTTCTTTTTTTCCTCGCTACGCTATTTCTTGTTGCTCCCTCTTGTCTCTGGGTGACTTTTGTTTCTTCTTTTGCTGATAGATTATTCTTATCATTTTCATCAGTCTGCATAAGAGTTTCATATCGGTTACCTAGCTGTGTAAGTGGTGATGGCCTTGTGATCCTTTTGCATCTCTTGGTCACCTCTATCCATTTATCTGCCTCTGTAGGTTCCCTCAAGTATTCTTCCCTTACTATATTTAGGAGGTTTGCTTCAGCCTCCACCACTGTAGGCTCTCTCATACTTTCTTCCCTTACTATATTCAAGAGGCTTGCTTCTGCTTCATCAATAAAAACCTCACTTTCTTTGATGCCTCTCAACGTCTCTATTCTTTCTTCCAACCTCTGCACTTTATCTTCTAAAAGGGCCACTAGTTTGCATTTCATACAGGTGAAGTTGTCTTTATGGTCAGGCAAATCTGTAAACATATAGCATATGCTGCAGCTTACCATGTGAGTTTTCTCCTCTTCCATATTCCTCTCTTCTGGCCGTGCTGGGCCGCTACTCACCGCCGTGAAGCTCTCTCCTGGCCCCACTGTTCTGGTCTGGGTGTCCGTGGCTCCTTCCCTTGTAGGCCGCACTGGGCTGCTGCCGCTGTTCACCGCTGTGCTGCCGCCCGGCAGTAAGCCGGCAGCTCTCTCCTGGCCGCACTGGGCCGCTGCCGCTGTTCACCGCTGTGCTGCCGCCCGGCAGTAAGCCGGCAGCTCTCTCCTGGCCGCACTGGGCCGCTGCCGCTGTTCACCGCTGTGCTGCCGCCCGGCAGTAAGCCGGCAGCTCTCTCCTGGCCGCACTGGGCCGCTGCCGCTGTGCAAGCCCCTCCGCACGCTGCTCACAGCTGACTCTTCCCCCTGCTTCCGCACGCTGCTCACAGCTGTCTCTTCCCCTGTCTCTTGCATAGGATCATGAAACAAAATATAGAACAGGTCCTGTTCCTGTCTGTCTACTCTATTCATAGGGTCTGTGGAAGACACAGACTGCACATGCCATCCATTCAGCTTTCCATGAACCCTCTCACGACCTTTCTTGTGTGTATGAAGTCCTTTTTGCACAGTGTAAGGAGCCAATAGCAGATGAAATTAACTGGTAACTGGGTTGTAATGGCGTGGTTCAGCCACTGTGCAGTGTACGGAGTCGCATCCAACCGGTTCCATATACAGCTGATCAGTGCTGGTGCTGGGTATCAGACCCCACCGATCTCAGATTAATAACCTACCATCAGGATAGATCAGTGGATGGATCCTGGACAGCAGGGGTAGGTGTGTAGTGCGCAGGGGTGCAGTAGTAGCAGTTTCTACCAGGCCCTGGACTCTGGGGGGCCCCCAATGGTCTCTCTCTCACTATTCTAAATGGCAAAAGGTAGGTAGATGCCTCATTACAGAGGCTGCACTGGGGCCCAGGGGCTTCAATTTACACCTCGGGGGAATACGTATATCATGAATATCATTAGACTTGCTGGCAGCCTACCGCAGAGTTCAAGATGCAAGTTCTCCAGTTGACAGCTAAAAGCAGAATTGAGTATGTCGTGCTACACTACAATACCGACTGTTACAGTACATAAGTAATGAAGAACATCTATGAATGTACACAGCTTTTATGTACAGAGTTGGGGGGTAAAATAAAAAGCGCTGAAAGATGAACAAACATGTGCCTTGACTCCTAAACACTTCTGCAGTAGGACGTTTGCTGGATCAGAATACAGAAGAACACCACTGCAGAGTTACAGCGAATACATTGCAGGGTGGTCTATGGCTTGCGCATCTTACATAAAGACTGGTTTCATTCACCATGAAATGAAGCCTTTATTGGAGTATTACACAGTCAAACCAGCTTGCAGTATCATATGTTCAGCCAAAAATAACAGGAATCATGATCAAAACTGAAAGGTGGGTGCAACTATGCAGATTCCAAGATTAAATCCTACCATTCTACACACAGCGCTCTCTGACAACTATAATCTCTATGCTTGTCAGTCACACAAGGCTCATATCTCTGCTGAAGGTACCAGGGCATGAAAATCCCAAAATCAGCTATCAGTTCAATTGAATCAAGTCAAAAGAGTTCAAACTGAAATGTGTATGTAAGCGCAATACGCAAGATCATAGCCAGGAAGGAGACAACAGGACAAACGCTGACAGATTCCAAGGATCCTTCAACTACAAGACGTGCACTGGCATCTTCACAGCCGCCACATGATGACTGGAGGGGGTTATCTCTGTATGGACAGGCTGAAATTTGTCTTTTACTGCAAAAGTGCAGAATATATATATTTTGTGTAGAGGGGTTTATTGGTTTTGTATAAATACATTTTACGTCTCTTAATGGGAATATAAAAATAGGTAATGCAGAACATCAGATTCTTAGACAAAAGGTTGAGATATGGATGTTCAGAAATACAAAATCCAAATCGAAACGCAATGGCAAATTTTTATTGGGCAACTGCAAGTACCCACTGGGGGGTCCCCACCATGGCAAGTGCTTAGGAACTCCATAATCGGTGTCTGTGACTCCCCTTTTATTTAGATTGACAGTCCCTTTGCTACCCTGACATCACTCTCTTCACAGAGGCCAATGCATGATGGTGCAGGTACAATACTTTCCAGTTACTTTCAGTAACATCCCACACATGCACCACAGTGTTACTCACCTCTCCTGCACTCCGGCATGACTCCCTGCCAGAGTGCAGGAGAGGTAAGCAGTTTAGGTTCAGCCATGTTCAGTCTGAATGAAACCGTATGGCGAACCTCGCGAGACAAATTTAGTGAGGTTTGCCCATCACTTAATTATACTGTAAAATGGGCATGGTATAAAAGGGGCGTGATCTAAATAATCGCCATTAATCGTGATCGAAGTAAAATATCACTTAATACACACAACTAAAACCACCCCCAAAATTCATGTTTTTGGGGCAAGCAATAGTCAAAGCAAAACATATCCCACCTATGGACAAATTATGCTGTCATCTGGAGAAACCAGTTCTCAAGGACTTGGCAGAAGACTAAAGCAGTTTTTCTTCATAACTATGTGAATTCTGGCACAAGTAAGATATATACTTTGACAGTGCCAAGTTTTCGAGGTACCAGCTCTGCTTCTCCATGCCTCCTAGAAAATTCTTCAACACCATGGGAGGAGAGTGGCAGACAAGGAATAGATATGATGTTGGAATATAGGGGTCCTTAAGGGGGACTAATATTATAGTTTGCAGAATGAAAGGCTATGAGATGTGTTCTTCATTACCTTTGCAAGACATGATTTTGAGATATTTGGTCACAAAACAACATCCTATATATGTGTCTACATGTGGACACCCAGTGGTTGTAATGCGAACTGCAATATGTCAAGGGTTTTGCTAGAATTTCACAATACTGGATTGAATTTTTAAAGGTAGCCTGTCACCAGAACCCAGCATATCAAGCCAACCCCACATATAGACAGGTTAGGGCCACCCGAATAAGGCAGTCAATATGCAAAATGAGCTCTTTGGAGGAACGAGCCCTTACCTCTTCGGAGTATTGGCATCGTCCTCATTGCTCCAAAGAGCTCATTTGGACACTGACAAAGACGTCAATATTTCGGCAACTGAGGAACCAACTCACAAGAGAAAACCCTGCGTTACACTAGCATTCAGGTTTTCCGTCCTTGATATCCACTTGGTGACCCGAAAGGTGGAAACCCTGTCTGCTTAAAAAGCGGTTACATGTGGAAACCCTCAGACCCCATAGACTATAATGGGGTCTGCCCGGTTTCAGACAGTTTTATACTGAAACCCGGCAGAGAGAAAAGTCCTCCTCCTTGCAGGACTTTTCCCTCCTCCGATTTTAGGCGGAGTCTCCTACAGAGACTCCAATCACAGTGTGCATCCAGCCTGATTCGGGTGACCCAAACATATCTATCTAAAGGGCAGGCTTGATATGCTGGGTTATGGTGACATCACGTCCATTAGTCACATGACCATGCCGCAGCTTAGTCCCATTCATTTTAAAACGGACTGAGCCAAGAAGAACAAAGCAGTCCTGTTTTCTAACCCTGCACAACCCATTTAATAACTTAAAGAAAAATAATGAAAGGAGGAAAAAAAAAAAAAAAAAAGAATAAAACAAACAAAAAAACCCCCCCATCATCTCTGCCAGCAAGAACTGACAATTGGAGTGAGGCTAACTGGCTCATAAAGCCTCCTTTGAACATCCTTTTACACCTGTGCATAGAATGAATCTATATATAAAAGGTTATACAGAATTATATTCACAAATCTGTTGGTTGCCACTGGCAACTGTCAACAACCTTGTTGACAGTAACTGTCCAAAATGTCAGGCAAGCTTTGTGCAGACATTGAGGAGAAGCAGAGTCTAGCATTCACCATCTCCATCAGTCCCACAGAGATGAATGGAGTAGCACTGGGCATGCCTGACTGCCGCTACATTTTACATGTAAGGACGTAAGGAATCAAGTGGGAGTCAAGTGGGAGCCTGCGTGGTCGGACCCCACTGGTTGGACATTTATCACTGTACATAAGTTTAAACAATCAGTCAAACCCTTTAATGGGATTTTTCTACGACAGATATGATCAATTGGCATTGGTTAGCCTGTGTTCAGGAGACTGTAATAAATGGTGTCTCTACATGATAAACAACTGCTTGTACATAAAACCAAGAAACGACCAAGTAATGCATATGCCTATAAATATATAATGTCCAATACTCTAACAAAGCCCATACAAGCAGCATATTGGTCCTGTAGATAACGCTGGGCGCAGGTTCCAGGCATCCTGATAACATACAATGCTTGTCAACATCAAGTAGACTGGACATTAGCAGAAGGAGACAGACAGCGCTGCATTATTTATGAGAGTCTCCCTCATCTCTTCTCACACGGGCTCACAATCTCGTCGGACAGCTGCTATTGATGCCAAGCGTCTCCGTTTTCATGGAAGACCTATGCACTCGGTGCCAGACACGCAATGTACAGCGAAACATTTAGTTTTACATGTTACAGACTGTTCTTTTCTTTCCATGAAACTTGTCCATGGCTGGAGCGTAGATGAAAAGACGGAAACTAAGCGCCATCAAGGACAGTCACGACCTTCGATAAGGGCTAAGCTACAGGGATGATTTTTACATAATAGAAAAGGTTAATAATAGCATTCACAAACATAGATTTAACATAATTCCCATAACTCGGAAATAAGATACTTGTCGCCATCAGTAGGGCTTATCCATGGGCAGCTACTTCTATAGGCCTCCAAATAGAACTACTAATACACGTCTGTAACAGGACTGACCCCGGGCAGTGTTTCCCAGGGATTGTAGGCTTCCATGTGTGCCCAAATTCCCAGCTCAGGACAAAGTTTTTAGTCTAAGGTCATTTCATTGTCAGTAAAACAGGGAGAAATAAACGGCAATGAAAATAGTTGCAAGGCAGCAATAAAAATCAATATTAAGTGGACTTATTGTAAATGCAGCAGCCATTGCAGTGAGCATACTGTATGTGCTCAGGCAGAAATATGCCTAAACAGGACAGAAAGCTATAGTAAAGAGAGTCGCTGGCCCTATAGGCACGAATATAGTAATAGAAATTCCCGGCATGGCTTGGAGTAGTTAAAAATAGTGTTTTATCATCAATCATCAAAGCAAATACGATCAATATTGTCATATCTCATCAATCTTGTGTTTTTCCATTGTCACATCCCAAAAGAGTTTCATTTTTTTGTTGACATGGCCATGTGAGGGGTTGTTTTTAGCATGGCCATTTGCATTTTTCAATAGTAACATTCTGAGAAACATAACGTATTTATTAGACTTTATTAACCCTTTTTGTGTGGGACGGGGGGAAAAAAAAAAAAAAAAAAAAAAAAAAGCAGTTTCGTTGTAATAACATGAAGTTTATTCTGCTGGTCAGTAAGATTAAGGAAATACCAAATGTATGTAGCTGGACTACTTTGCACAATGAACACAGAAAATTAAGATGGATTCACACTAGCTCTGGCCTCTCCTATGTCCGGAGACCCAAATAACGGAGAGCTGGACCACTACAACAATGGTAACACAGAGCCCGCAGACTCCATTAACTATAATGGGGTCCGCTGTTTGAAAGCACCAGAGGAAGGAAAAAAAAAAACAAAACTTTTTTTCTCTGCCAATTTTTGGCAGTCTCTGCGATTGCGTCCCCAGAGACTCCAAGGCAGATGTGAACCCATCTGTATTCCAAGGGCTAATGGTTTTTATGTCGAAGGAGCTGGGCGAGGACTAGTTTTTGCAAGATGAGCTGTAGTTTCTGTTGGTATTCTTTTGGAGTACATACAACTTTTTGATCATTTTTAATACCATTTTTTGGAGGAAAAGTGTTTATTTAGTCCCACTACAGGACTTAATCACTAGGGGGCTCAATCTATTGTCTAATGTTCTGCAATACATTATACTATTTAGCCTACACTGTAATACATTATACTAGCCTAAAGTTCATAGCCTATTAAACATGAGGAGGTTAACTCAGATAGCTGACACGAGGGACCTTCAATAGCCCCCCCCCCCCAATGGCCATGACAAAGCATCAGCATCTCACTTTGCTAGACGGTTGATAGGGAGAGGGTCGCTACTGGCTGTAGCTTCTTAGGGTGTTGAACAGCTACTGAACATTGTTATTACTGACTGTGGTCATTGCCACAGGGTGACAGCCTTATGTTACAGCTGACACCTGCTGCTGATGGTGCGGGCTCAGCATCTCAGCCTGCATTAGAAGTATGCTATAATGGTACAGGATTTTGTGCTATTATTATGTTAGGGGCAGAAATTTGGTATGTTAAGATGCAGGAAGACCTATTGCAATTCCTGACAAGTTTATCAATTCTGGAGCATCTTTTCTTAAAACAGTGTTCTGTTTGACTGTTATTCCTCTTACAAATATTTAAAAAAAAAAAAAAAAAATTGACAACGGAGTGTTACCATTTCTCTTTTCAAAGGATTGCGCCCCTATTCAGTCTTGGATTGCGCAGCCACTGTGTAGGGACACATTGACAAAGGGGTGCTACCAGTTGGTAATTTACTCAGAAATTTCTAGGAGGGATAAAAGAGGAACAGCACAATACAGTGTTCTAAGAAAAGAAATAAAAAAAAAATAATAATAATAAATAATAATATATTAAGAAAAATTTAAACTGGGAGCTGTCAGGCCGTCTTTAGTACATTGTAAATACAACTACAACTGCCAGCACTCAGTCAGTAAGAGACTCTTATACTACGGCTTCATTCACCAGGCACTATTTTGGTTCCTATTGAATCAGTATTCTCATACCCATCAGATCAGAAAAATGTATGTTATATCTCTTATGTGTTTTGAACCTGATCCTGGTTTTCGGCTCACAAATACTGAAGCAAAATAGTATAAAAGTGCCAGGCCAATGAGAACTGGTGGCGTTTCCTTTAAGAGATTATCCTCAACATCGAATCTTCCTTGTTTGTAATGTAAAGCAGCAGGGCAGACAAAACAGCAGTCACAGCTAAAATAAAGCAGCAATAGAGGGATGTGTAGTAGCTTTAGCGCTGATATATAACTGACATCCCGGGCACCTTGAGAGAGAACAGCTAGCCGCAGCAGCTGGGTCAGGCCCAAGCAGCTACAACATCTGAAGGACAATGAAGGACTTGCGATGCATTGAGAAATCTTCCTTTTCGCTTCATTTACCATACTTCCTGCTGTCAAAACTCAAGATTCTCGCTCAGCACCTTGATTAAAACCGCATTGTGCATGCAGCTTGGCATCCTGACAGCATATAAGGAAACAACGCCTTTGTCCTTTCTCTCACACAACCGACTTTAAAAAATTCTTTATAGAAAAAACTAAAGATAAATGTACAATGAATAAATAAATAAGCATAGAAAAACACATATCACGCCAAACAGATCTTAAGTTTGTAGTTAACCAAGAATTAGTTTTGGAGCCAAATTAAAGCGGATCTGTCGGCGCTGATAACATGTCTATTTTAGTATAAACTTGTATTCTCCATAAAATAAGAAATTCTGGAGCAGATTTTCTCACAGCTCTTGTTGCGCTGATATTCCTCCTAGGAAATGATGACAATTGACAAGTGGGTGTTACCAGTTGGGACTGTGTCTCTACATACTCTCAAACTGACTAATTGGTGCTGACAGTGCTAAACTGTACAGGGACACACCCATTTGACAACTTGGTGTTACCATTCCCTGTGGAGTCGATAAGCCAAACTTCCGACACCAATTTTTCCTGTATTTTTTCCATTGTGACTCAAATGGTTAATGCATAATAGTTGTAGCTGTAACACATTTACTATAGTAAAAGGGTGAACTGAATATTTTATGAATTATTATTAATTATGTATCAGTTACATTAATATTTAAAATGGAGTCTTCCACCACATTTGTGCGGTGTAGGGCAATGTATAAGGTCTGCTGTGCTTGAAGGATTTGGCGTGTTTGTAGAATAATCATGGCTCCCATGTAAAATCTGGTGCATACACCAAATGGGACAGGGCAGGCGACTGAGCATTACTTTATCACTTCACCCACTAAAGTACTGCACGTGTACCCAATGTCTCTGGTTCATTGCATTCACATGATTTTAGCTGGGAGTGACGGCTCCAACAGGAGGAGATACATGTTTTAGATGAGAGGACAGTGCTGGCCAGAGAGGTGAAGCCACACCCAGGGTGCACCAAGAAACTCATTTTATAAGAAATAAGGCTGAGACCCCACGTTGCAGAAACACAGCGTTTTTTTGTTGTTGCAGATTTTGTGGCCAAGAGTAGCTACAAAAGGAATGAGAAATATCTAGGAAGTTCTTACACTTCTACTTTCTGCTAAATCCACTCCTGGATTTGGCTCAATAAACGCAGCAAAATCTGAAACGAAAAAAAAAGCAGCGTTTCCGCAACGTGGGGCCTCAGCCTAAAAAAAGAAACGCTAAAACCTCTGGTAACAAATTACGAATTATTGGTAACAAATTTACTAAACTTTTAGGAAGTCTGCTAACATATATGGAAAGGCTTACATTTTAGGTACATTTTCTCTTTAAAGACCTTCCAAAACCAGGTAAAAAAAAAAAAACAAAACTTCTGCTTCCAAAAAAAGTGTGAACACACCCTAAGCACACGACTGGCAGTAGTGAAGAGCCGCAAACTGTGGAGCAGGTCCTATACCTGTCTGTATTTGTGGCTTGGTCTATTCATTTCAATGTATGGGTCAGTGAAAATCATGGATGACACATGGATACCGATCTGTGTGTCATCCATGCTGTTTTTACTGACCTGTACACTCCATATGGTCGTGTGCATGTAGCCTAAGAAAACCACCAAGACCTCAGATCTATTTGTTGTGCGACATACATCCATAAGTCACATCATACATTACGCCTGGCACTCATGTGGGCTTAAACAAGCCATGCTCACCCTAGGGATGGCAACTCCTTCGTGATTCACTCACATAACCACTTTCTTGGCTTTCCTTGGTCGGATCCACTTCGGCACAGACACTGAAACTGTCCATTATCTGTTTAGTTCCTATGCACAGGAGGATCTGTCCAGGGTGAGCTGAGAAAGTGGTCACACGTAAGGATTATGTCACCGTGGTCATCTTGTGCGTTTATGGATGTCAAGAATGAGGCTTATTGTGTATACAGCACACACTTGAGAATGAGGGGGCTGAGTGGCTGGAGTATCATACAGTGTGACTTACGCTAGGTTCACACTTGCGTTCGGCTTTCCATTCTTTGGGTCTGCTTAGTGACCTGAAAAACGGAAAGCTAACCCGCTTAAAAAGCGGTTATCCGCAGAAACCCATGGACCCTATAGACTATAATGGGGTGCAGCAGGTTTCCACCTGAAAAATGCAGAGAGAAAAGTCCTGCTTGCAGGTATTTTTGCTCTGCATTTTTTAAGCAGATTTCGAGGAAGGAAACTCCAAATGTATACCGAGCACTAGTGTGAACCTAGCCTTATAGATGAATAACACAGGGGCCTTGTATTATAGGGACCATTGATTAAACCACAGATTATGGATCAGAAACAAGCTATTCTAGAACAAGTCCATCTGATATGGAGCATGCTACCTGCACCAAAAAAAAAAAAAAAAAAAAAAAGTGTACTGGTCACGTGACCAGAAAATGGAGTGCTGTTTATAAGCAAAATATAAAACAGATTCTATGGGCGGATTGTGCAGTCCTGCCTATAGAAACCCTAAAGCTTCCTTCTTGGCGAGTGGACAGTCCATCAGTCTTCTACGATATTTCCAATATAACAGTATGCACACATGTCACAATGTGACGTTATATAAGAAGTAATCTGTGGTGTGTTCATGGATACATTGCAGAGATGGGCTTGTCCTGCACTTCTGTAATGTTTGCAGTGAAATAAAACAGATGTTCTACACTAAGCAGAAGAGCAAACACTGAACACAGATCTTTTCTTAAACCTTCATTTCTGCAATGTCATTAAACCAGGTCTGCTGATATAGACAAGAGACAGAGGACTCTACTGTAAGTGCAACAGGCGCCAGAGTCTCAGAAACAAATACTCAATCTGCAAATGAAAGGGGATTTGTACAATGGTATACAATACACGCTTACAGAATACCTCCCATTATAAAACATCTTCTCGTAAGTGCAGGTGAATATAAGAAACCTTGTAATATATCTTATTAAATAATGTGTTTTCTTCTCCACTTACCAGGAGGAGTTACTTTTTTTTTTTTTTTTTTTTTTTTTTTATACAGGAGCCTATGGAGAGGGGAGGGGGGAGTGCTGGAAAACACACACAGATAACTGCAGCTGCTACACTGAGTGAGGGAACCCTTCTCACACAGATGTATCTCTAAGATAAGACTCTGCACAGAATAAGGCAATAAATCAATTAACAGCTTTCTCCTCCCCCTCTCCTCTCCATAGACTTCTGTTTCTGAGGTAAGAACAGATTCTATACAGAAGCACGGAGCGAAGAAAAGGAGGGGGAAGAACATCCTAATACACGGAGAATAAAATACTTCTTTAATAAGATATATTACAAAAGTTTCTTATATTCACCTTCACTATTCATTTATGAAAAGTCGTATTCTGAAGACCAACATACAATACTGCTCATGTGCTTACCTTTCCACCTCCACAAATGGCCATACAAAGAAAACCAAGAATGTGCCATAACAATTACAGACCTATAATAGACTCATTTAGTAAACCGCTGCAATAAGGCTCCCATAAAGTCATAGCTTACACTGTTGTATGAAGTACGTACACAGCAGCGCACATAAAGCTCCTGAAGACGCCTGTACGGTATGGCTCCACAGTAAGATATCGTACGGTCCACCATGGGCCTGGAGCCTAGAAGCTATGAATGAACACTTACTGCTTTCTCTGACCCTCAGGTAAAGCCAAGTATACAATGCCCAACATTTATCAATGTATTTGCAATACATCAACCATGTATGCAGTGTACGTCACACGTACGTAAGTGGAGTGAAACATGGGTGCGTCTTACTGCTTAGGCAAAATATAGATGAATTTATGAAGCAAATCTATACTAAAAAAAAAAAAAATCTTTACCCTGCACAGACCCAGGAAGAGAAAACATGCAATCATTTAAGTCATTGTATAAGTTAAAGGGATTGTTCAGGAGTTTTTTTTGTCCTAGGTCACTAGGATATGCCATGGAGAAGGAGATGATAGCTGGCTTCTGTACTATACAGTGCACGGAGCCAGAAGCAGATGGTTATGTGCCCTGTATAGGGGCTGGGTGCCGTTACTTCAGACTTCAGATCTACTCCCAGTGATGGTGCCCAGACATTATACAGGGCACGGAGCCAACTGATTCTGTCTGTGCATTGTTTATCACTTTTAAACAAAATTTGCCCCAAAAGATCCTGTGGGGACAATGCACAACGTAATCTTTAGTTACGTTCTGTTTACAGTGAAACTGCCCTAATGCTTCCCTTTCAAAGATGGGAAAGTTGTACGACAACCTTCACAAATCGTCTTAACTTGCAATTTACAACAACCAGAACTCTTAAAGGGATTGTCCAAGACATGATAATGATGGCCTATACTTAGGTTTTGTCATCAACATCAGACCAGTGTTTGGGTAATCCATAGCATCCACACTGATCATCAACTGGTGCAGTGTATGAGGCCAGACGCAATGTGTAGTGGCCATGGCGGGGTACTGCCAATCTGCCGTCATTCAAATGAAGCCGTCTGCTTCCAGCTCCATAAACTGTGGAAAAAAAACCAGATGATTATGGGGATTCAGGATACTGAACCCCCACCAACCGTATACAGTTGACCTACTCTGAAAGGGCTTTGACTATGTGATGGACAGGACACTATGAAGTACCTCAGTAGATATAGGACATTGCCTTTACCATGAAGAATACAGATCAAATAATATGTACAGTAAAGGTATTTTACATTACACAGGTTTGGAGAAAAAAAAAAAAAAAACTTAAACATCCTTCTGGGAATGACAACAAACTTGCAGTAAACTCAATGTTATCTTTGTGTTTACATAGAGAGATAACAGACACTGTAAGAGCTTTATCAGCAAACTGCAATTAGCAGAACGGATTGTCCAGACCGCAGAGAAGATAGACAACTCTGAAAGTAATACATAGAACTCAACCCCCCTCCCCTCCAGATAGCAGTGGAGTCAAGTATATGTCCTATAACGCTAGATTAGAAGAGACACTGGTTGGGGACCAAGGAAACAATGTGGAAACAATGGGAGGAATAATTTCACAAGCAGGTAAATGAAGAAGCATTGCTAAAGCAATGTATTTAGGTAAACTCTTGAATTTACATTAGCTAGCAGTATAGACAGAATCCTAGAGATGGGAATAGATCTTTTAACACTGCATATAGATAACGCTGAATGTACTGGGAAAAATTCTCTCTCTCCAATCACTAAATTTTAAAATGTAGTCTCTTTCCATTGACAAAACTCACAGATGGGGGTGGGGAAATAACAACAAGGTTACACCATGGTCTCCATGATTAACAGCAATTTTATGACAGATTACAGAAATTACCAACATATTTGGATGCACAACTGAAAGAAGTGAGATAACACAAGTAAAACATGGCTGACCTCAGTAAGTGACACACATTCCACAGACCTGAGGTTATGTAATACCTTTAATAGGCAAATACCACTGATTAGAAAAGCTAAACACAGATTAGGTAACACGGCTCGCTCTACCTCCGGAAAACTATTATTCAAGGAAGCTAAAATGTAGTTCCATAGATTATAGACTTTACCTAAACACACTGCAGATGAGTATAGGACTGTCAACCATAGCCTGGGAGCAGAAACCAAGCTAAGAACACAATGTGCTGGGCCATGAAGCAGGGAACTTTAGGACCCATTATTCTAGACTGGACAGTCCCGCGTACATCTGGCCAGTATGATGTCAGACTATTCATTTCAGGCTTATAAATCTGGCTTGCTCCAGTTGTAACAGTGTAACTGGTTATATTCTCCTTACAAAACACAAATATATATGCCGTGGAGTTGGGTGGCGTCATCTCTAATCTCTTATTCAGACAGAAGCTTTAGAGGGTGTAATGTAGACAATACCTCCATGGCACCCTACAATCATTTATTTATTTAGCTCATGTATAGCGCCAACATATTCCGCAGAGCTTTACAGACATTGTCAGTCTTTTCTAAAAGTCACCATTTCTATACAAAGGTCCAGTCCATTATTATAGCTTCTATTTCCAGGTGAACATAAGCCTACTATAACAAACCTCTATTAAAGGGAGTCTGTCACCAGGGTGAAGCATATTAAACCAGCAACCCTGTTAGATAGATCAGGTTCACCTGAATGTAATGCCTTTTTCCCTATGAAAACGTCTGCCTCTATTCCTGAGAAGTTCAATTAACTTCACAATATGCAAATGAGCAGTTTGGAGCACCGAGGGCGGCTCCATTGCTCCAAGCTGCTCTAATACCCCTGCATTAACACCAGAACACATGGCCAGGTGAGACATCAGCATAGCCCCGTCACTCAAAGGAGGGTGGAGTTACCCTTGGGGCTCAAGATTGCTCATTGGTATATTGAGAAATAAATGCATATCTTGGCAACAGATGCACAAATTTGCATGGGTAAAAAGGCGTTATATTCAGGTCAGCCTGACCTATCTAATAGTACTGGGCTTAATATGCTTTACCCTGGTGACAGACTCCCTTTAAAAATCTACCATGACCCGGGTAAGACTGGATGCTGGCCAAATCTGGAATTTGAAATTTTATCTACAATAAGATTATTCTTTTCTGTTTTATTGCATTCTGCTCTGGGTTAAAAGGAAGCTGGGTCCCCACACCACTAAAAAACATATTATCGAGAACAACCGCAGGCTCCTAGTGATGAGGTTCTACTTTCTGGTAGGTTTGGCAAAATTCAAGAAAACAGTTTAGCATACATGATTGTTAAGAAGTCACTAGGGTGGAGCCACTCTCCGGAGAAGACATGCTAGCCCTCGGAGACATCAGGCACACGTACGGGGCAGGACACGTCCATAAGAGGAAGACCAGCCAGTGTAGCTTCTCTGGAGAGAGGATCCACCCCTGTGACCTCTTAAAGGCATGTGAATAGAACATCCCTTTTCTGTATGGTATTGAACTTGCCAATAAATGGAAGATTATTATGAAGAACCTGTTAACCCCCTGGTGACTGGTGTCTAAACACTCAGGATAGGTTTCCTTTAATGGTTTAGCTCCCCGAACTGCCTATCCATGATAAATACCCAGAGATGAGCTACCTACATGCACACTTCGCACATGCAATACCTTCCCAGACGGTACTAGGAACATTTGCTAGCATCTCTTTCCTTTAACCTTTCAGCAATGCCATGTTCACACTTGTGTTGCAGACTTTGTTAGCAACTTCCATCACAGACTCCTTATTAAATAGTGCATGCTGCACTACTTTTTCCACTAAAATGACGGATAATGTGACAAAATCCCAAAGCCATATAGATCCATGGGGTCTGTTAAATGCTTCTATTGATGTCCATCACGTAACAGATCCAGCACTGAAACTATGACAGAAAAAAAGCAACAGAACTGATCACTGCACATGTGAACGGAGCCTGAGATGTTACATGAGAATTGTCTGTCAATCTTTATAACACCCCGACATGTCTGGTGATAATTTAGGAACTTATTATCTTCATTAAGCAAAAGCCCTTCACATCTGCAATGACGCCTACAAGCGTGGTAGCCGGGTCCAGTGCATGCATAATGTAAAGCAGACGTCGGGCCTTGCTGGCTCGTGCACCAGGATCCGCCGATCGGCTCTCTGACAGTAATTGATTGCCATTTTCCTCTAATGAATTACACATTCACGGCACTGCCGGAGCAAGATTAGTTTCAGATGGGAATAAGGCAAGGAGGATGCGGAGAGAGGGAGGAGAGGACCACTGAGCGGCAAAGTGTAGAAAACCTACGTTCCTATGATAATATTTAATGGTTGCTATGGCAACCGAGCAGCGAAGACCCCTAGAGAGCGGTGAGTCATGCTCCTACACTACAACCAATACACTACAGACCTCCTGAATCAACCCTTCGCCTTTCTACGCCCAAACATCTTGTTAAATCCCTCGTCTCACTCATTCTGTCACTTTTATTCCAGCGGGATTTGGGGAAAGTTCTAACTAATTGCTTTATTCAGTCCATGACATCACTCAAAGTGAAACTGCCCTCAAGGTGTTCTTTTGCAGACAGGCAGCATTACAGATGTTGTCCACACGTCTCAATGCCTCTCTGAAGCGCTAGAGAGAGTTTTCAGCTAAACCGGTCTTTCTGTAAGGAAGTATAAAGAGGTAGTCAAAGAATCTCTAAGCTTTCATATATGTGGAAAAAGTATATACTCAAATAACCATGTAAGGCGGCAAAAACATGACCGAGTGTGCAGGCAGAGGGGGACGATTCTATAGCAGAATGGGTGACATCTGAGTGTCATGTGTGGGGGTTTCGACCCGCTTCAATGCCATGGAGCAGGATAGGACCTGCTCTGTAATGTGTGCGTGAGTGTTTATGAGGCCTGGATTTCCTGGCCTGAACCCAATCAGGAGAGTCGAACTCCCTGCAGTGATCTATGATGCTAGGGACCCCTGCATCCCTGCATACTATATACAGTATGGGACTGCAAAGCCGCAGGGAAGCGAGGCCTCCTAGCAACAAAGATCACCATGATGCAAAGAATCTCAGTCTCTTGACTGGGTTCACGCCAGGAAATCAGACCAACATACAGATGAGGATTTTCCAACCCAGATTCCCCCATATGCATGGGTCCTTAGTGTTTCAGTACACTGTTTTGACGTATAGTGCGCCAAACTATAAACAGGAGTTCTTTGACTGACCTCAATATTTTACATTGGACTTCCATTTATATACTTTTTTTTTTTTTTTTTTTTTTTAAATTCCCATCCATTCTTTCACAAATTCACTTTGCAGGTCCCCAATGTACAGCATGCTAAACTACAGCATTATCGAGAACCTCACGACTTACAAACTAATAATATAATCCGATGCTATTACAGACATTAGATGTCTACTCAGTCCAGCTAATACTCTTATCTTGCTGACCTGCAGACATAATTTTTGGCAGCATGTATTCCATCTGTATGAAAGATTTTTTTTTTTTTTTTTTTTTTACCTCTGCAAAGCTTTTGTGCTTTTATGTTTAGTACTTAGAATTTAGGGAAAATTAGGTATAGACTTGCTTGAGATTATTCATGAGATTAACAATACTCATAGTACAATGGCCATGGGCTCTGTGCATTTATGGTGAGAGGCACATCACTATTAGATATTATTATAGCACATGATGCCATATAAAATATCTGAAGAAGCTAAATGTCCAAGTGAACAGTTTCTAATTCACTGATACCTCTGATAAACCATGGAAGGAAAGTTTAAGATGCTCCTTACTCAGATTCAGATACACACAAATTTATATAGAAATTGTCCAAGCTGCACCTGTAACAAACAGTCAATTTCAGGACATCGATTTGCACAGGTGACCAACCCCGAGGTCATGGTAGACTATAGTCTAAAAGTCTGTGTCCTTCACAATAAGGAGTAGTGCATATCACAATTACTGTCTGAATAAGGTCTTATAAAGGCAGTCATCCCATAAATAGCATTGTTAGGGTTGGCTAAGCAAATTCTATAAACATTGGCAGAGGCCAATCAGCGAAGAGCATGTGATGTCACTACCTGTGACATCACGGGTCTCTTCCTGAGGCCGCTGATTGGCCTCAGTGGTCACGTGACCACTGAGGCCAATCAGCGGCTTCAGTGAAACTCAGGAAGAGACCCGGGAGAAACCGCCAGAGCAGAAGAACAGGGACACGCCGGGAGGACACCGGAAGGACACCGGAGCATTGGGGACAGGTGAATATAGCTTTTTATTTTTTTTTACTTCCCCTGGCTGATTTAAAAGTTAACATGGTTGTCCAATTTTGCCTGGACAACCCCTTTAAATTGATGTCCTATCCTTAAGATATCCTGACATCAACTGACTTAAAATTGATGGTCTTTCACCAACCTTGCCAACTAGGGGATGTAGTCTCTTCATTGCCAACATAAGGTGTGAGAACTGCAGTGCTTAAGATGCCATACTTCTTGTAATCATTCAAGTGAATGGGACAACGTTATAATACCCAGAACCTTAAAGTAAAGCTTGGCATTCTGTGCACTGCATCTCCCAGCAGTCTATGGAAACCGTGAAAAGATCTTGCATATGTACAAATGCAGCAGATTCTAAACAGTTCAGCCGACCGCCACGGATAAAAAAAAAAATTAAATAAAAAAAAAAAAAAATCGATGGACGACTTTCTTAAAGAAAGAACACCAGCAACCACAGGAAGAGACCCTGGGAGATAACAGGTAGTGATGTCACGTGTCCTTCGCTAAGGTCCTGTGCTGCGGGGACTTCCGCTGGAAGACAACAATGGACCAGCAGGACCAGACCGCACTTGGAGCCACCGGGGAAAGGAGAGTATGATTTTTTTTTTTCTTTCCCCCACCTCCCCCGGCCTATTTAAAATACAAAAATTTTCAGGGACAACCCCTTTAAATATAAGAAATTAATTTTCCAGGGTCCCATGTTTCAAAATGTATTACATCTGGAAAAGAAGGGTAGTAAAAACAACTCACATCTGTATGACATAAAAAGTGAAATGAATCTATTCCAGTAGGTTACATCCTCATACAAGGTCTTTTGATTTGTAGGTCGTGTTGCCCCAGCCGTGTGCATTCCTGTCTACGCTGATAAGCTTCAAAACACTCTCCGGGCACCGTGACTATACACAAAATCTATGATTATCCTGCTGACCACCAAGCTTCGACAGTCAGCAAATATACAGATTAATTCAGAAAACTGCAGGATAAGAATATAATGCTACATACTTTATATCTCACCCTTTCTTTCTCCTTTCTTATCATATGGAAGGTCTTCAAAATGACTGTCCAAACAGTAGCTCAAAAACAAACATGTAAGTCAGTACCTATAGGGCACAGGTGTCAAACACAAGGCCCGCGGACCGAATCCGGCCCGCTGCCTTCTGTTATCCGGCCCGACACTTATCTGGCCCGCAGGGGAGCGGCATTTTTTTATTGTCCATGTAATGTAAACCAGCCCAGGACAGGCCGCTTAAAAAAAAAAACAAAAAAAAACAAAGCTACGCGATAGCTGTCCTGGGTTGGTTTACAAGACCTCTGCATGTCAGCGCAGGTGGCGATACAATGACGTCATCGCGCCTCCTACACTGACACGCAGACGTCGCGGACAAGAAGAAGAGGAGGAGGCGGCAGCTGCATCAAGGCATCGGAGGTAGGTGAGGATAAGTTTATATATATATATATATATATATATATATATATATATATATATATATATATAAATAGGCCGTTGCCTGCTGGAGTATCCCCGGCACGTAACGGCCTATTTACTTATCGATTCCCGCTGCTGATCGTGGCCGCCCCCGCTTCCCCTTCTGCTTTGGGACGCAGAAGCGGCTGTGTGTAAGAGCAGGGATGGTAAGTGAGGCCGCGGCCGGCGAACCCGATCAAATACTACTATTATTATACTTTTCAGACCCCGGAGTATAATAATCGGAGACCCAGGGAAGGTGATAAACATAAAAACCAGAGTTACTCACGTCTCCGGCGATCCGATGTTACTCCCAGCAGGCTTCGGCTTTCTTTGGTGACGTCCCAGGCGTCACGTGAGCCAGGCCGACGTCATTATGTCGCAACGCCGGTCTGTGCGACATTGAAGAAGGCCGAACGCAGGGAGCGCACTGGGGCCCAGGTAAGTAACACTGGTTTTTATGTTTGTCACCACCTGGGTCTCCAATCATTATACTCTGGAGTCTGAAAAGACCCCAGATTATAATAATAGTTCATGGGTGGGGGTCACTATGGGGCATAATACAGTGTGCAGGGGCCACTATGGAGTATAATACCAATGCAGGGGCCACTAAAGAGCATAATACCGATTGCAGGGGCCACTATGGAGCATAATACCAATGCAGGGGCCACTAAGGAGCATAATACCGATTGCAGTGGCCACTATGGAGCATAATACTGTGTGCAGGGGCAACTATGGAGCATAATACCGTGTGCAGGGGCAACTATGGAGCATAATACCGTGTGCAGGGGCAACTATGGAGCATAATACCGTTTGCAGGGGTAAGCGGTATTTGTATAGTGCTTAATTTTTGATATATTCAGAAAAGGATGAGGATAGTATGTAACATGCTTTTTAGGTTTAACAATACATTATGTTCTTCCTGGTTGCCCTCAAAGGGCTGATTGTAACAGTAGTAATGTACAAATGTAACTACTCCTTAATAGCTCGCTTAACTGTTAAGAAGTTACTTTTATACATGTGTAAAATAATCTTGGCCCTTCAAGGTACCCCGTGAGGCTGAAGTGGCCCCCGAAGAAAATGAGTTTGACACCCCTGCTAGGGTATCTGGACCTATTGATTTTTTTATCCTTTCCCCTATCTATTTCTTCGCCAAGTTCTATTACAGCACAGTTGCGATCGGTTACTACAGCTTTGCAACAGGGCTTGCAGGGAATTTGAGGTAGTCTGAGACACACACCCTGTCTCATCATTGGTTAAGGCCGCTTCTCCCTCCCTTCTACCTGCAGCTCTGCCTCTTTAGAAAGGCTGCTGCGTATAAGGCTACGTTCACATCGGCAGACTTTTTCTCCTCCAATTTTAGTTTAAAAACGACAGACATCCAACGGACCCCATTATAGTCAGTGGGGTTCACCGGGCTCCATGTGCAACCATGGCTTTAGCGGTCCACCTCTCTACTGTTCGGGTCGCAAGACTGACCCAAAGAATGGAGAGGCGACACTAGTGTGAACCTAGCGTAACTCAAGTCTATCAGAGGCAAAATAGTAATCGGCTGCTCAGCTGAAGTCTGTACAGGAGAGAGGATTCTCAGCAGCAAAAGCAAAAAGGTTATAAAGAACAGACTATGAAACCATCAGGTTTACTGAGGCAACTGGTCCTTAGTAAGAGACGGTAACTAACATTCTCACACAAGAGAAGCCCAATTAATATCACGATCATGATCATCTCTTTAGGATAGTGCATCAATACCTGGTAAGTGGGGGTCTCACACCTGGCAACTGATATTGATGACCTACACAAAAGATCATCAATATCTTTAAAAAAGGGTTTTCCAAAACTAAAATGTTGATGACCTATCCTTAGCCTGTGAAGTGGAAGCAATGCTACCCAGAGCGTTGCTGCGAACAGATGATCCCGAGTGTCAGGCCCCTGCTGGTCTGATATTGATGACCTCTCCTAAGGATAGATCTTCTCTGCATTAAGCTGGTTCAAAGTCCCTAACCTCTACCTGAAGCTAAAGCTGTGGTTTCCAACCAGGTGTAACCTCCAGCCTTCACAAAGAGAGTAGGGACTGTACAGTAGAAAGAAAGCAGGGAGCATGCTAGGGTGAAGGAACGCCCGGGGTGCACTTCTGACACCTGCAGCTATAGATCAAAAGGTAGTAGCAGAATGATTGAGAAAAAACTAACAACAGACATAAAATGTAAGTTTTAGCAGCTCTCTAGGGCTCCTAACTAGCTTTGTCAGCAGTGAAGCAGTCTGCTGACAGATTCCCTTTAAGTTGACAAATTGACCTATTGCAAAGGTGCCATCTTTGACAGTTTTACTGTAAAATAGTCATGGGGTGGAGGGCAGCTCTTTAACTGCCTGGTGCACATCTTCAGGGTACCTCCGCAAGTTGTCACAAGTATATCAATAAGGTTGATGACAACCATTACTCTTCTTAGATGGTTAGAGAGGTTTCGTTGCCATTTTAAGGCACCCAAAACCATATTGAAAAAGAGAGTCACCTTGCACACATTCTACTACACCCTGCGAAAGGGCATGCTTTGCCCAAAACATTGCATAGATTTTATTTGGGTGACTGCAATGGAAAAACAACCCAATAGAAACTCACTTGCTGACTAATATGGCTGCACTGAAAGCTTAGTAATGTGCATATACACAGACTACACTGCGGTTCATAATAGATGTGGCTGAAGAAGCAAAGTCTAGTCTTTGCCAAGTTAGGTGTATAATAGTTTTACGTTCCTACAGCAACCCTGACATTTATGTAGCTTTTATGTCCTTATGCCATTTTTCCATACTGCTACCTGTTGATCAGCACCAGAGGAAAGAATGTATGAAAAGCATGATTCTTTCTGCCTAAAGCTGGCCACAAAAATGGAAGTATGGAAATTTCATACTGCTGGCGATCTGCCATACCGACAAACAGCCAGCTATTGGCCATAGAGGAACTGCAATATTTTTGGCTGTCAGCTGAAAATACCAGAGTTTGGTGGGATTGATCACTTTTGGCTGATCATCAGCTAAATTACGCAGACTTCGTGAGGACCGTCCGATGACTTATGTGTTTGGCCAGCCTTGAAGAGGACCTTTCACCACCTCCACCAAATGCAATTCATTGCATCTGTTAATAGGTGCTGCTCCACTGGTTCCGGAACAATTGGAATGGTTTCTCTAGCATCCACCATTCCTGGGCAACCATTTCCGTTAGTTTCAGCACAGTTATGCTTTCTACTGTCAGGTGGGCAGTCCTGGGCTGAAGCAAAAAGACAGAGACCACCCATATGACAACAGTGAGCATAATTGTGCTGAAACTAACAGAAATGATAGCCTAGGAATGGTGAGGGCTCGAAAAGAAAACCCAACTGTGCCAGAATTATTGGGGTAGCATCTATTGAAGGGTGCAAAGAGTTGGTGGAGGAGATGAAAGGCCATTAGTTATTTCCCTGGTTGCAGTTCACAAAATGAATGATCCCTTAAAGTGACACTCCAGCTTATTTTATTTTCTTAGTTATGCAAGGTAGTCATTGAAGTAGATTCAAAACACTGCCAACCATGTAAATTACCTGTAGCCATGTCTATTCCTGTTTCTGCAAAACACTTCAGAATACCACCTTCCAGGACCTTACAGTGGGTAGATGAGGTCAGTAGAGGTTCTGAAAAGCAGCACCAACTGCTGCTGATAGGGTAGATAATGGGGGCATGGTGACCTGACTGTCTGAGATGGGTGAACTACAGGTTGCATGTGACACTAGGTTCACATCTGCACCTGGGTTTCCGTTCTTCAAGTCTGCTTGGGGACCTGAAGAATGGAAACCTAACCCACTTAAAAAGCAGTTACCTGTGGAAACCCGCGGACCCCATAGACTAAAATGGGGTCCGCCGGGTTTCTGCCCAAAATATGCAGAGAGAAAAGTCCTGTGATCATTTGACTTATTGAAAAAGGTCAAAGCAGGATAAGTAAAGACACTACCGTAGGCCTCAAGTACTACTGAAGGGATGGTCTTTTAGACAAGATAATGAGTATTTGAAAAAATACATAAAAAAAAATAAAATAATGGAGTGTCCCCTTAAGCTACACTGAGATTGCATTTGTGCCAATTTTTCCTGCATGATCATTAAAGGAACACTCCATCAATTTCTGTTTCATTTCAGACTAGGCACATAGGCCTTGGAGGATGCGCCTAAATTATGACGAGGTTCTTACATGCTATTTTCCTGCCACAAACCTCCAACACCTTCTTATATACATTTAGTTCTAAGTATCATCTTACTAGTTATCGCCAGTATATAGGAAATATGACCTATGAGAAACCTTACAAGTGTGAAAACCTCTTTTGCAAGTAGTAAACTGTAAAAACCATTAGTAAAATGTAAAGCATTTTAATGCAAATAAATCTGAATCTTACAAGTATTAATATTTATATTACACTAGGTTCACACTAGCATTCATCTCTCCGTCGTTCGGGTCCGCATGGCGATCCAAAAGACGAGGAGTCTCTCTGCTTAAAAAGGCGTGACCTGCGGACACCCTGGACCCCATAGGCTATAATGGGATTCAACAAGTTTCTTCCAATTTTATACTGAAACCATTTGATAGAAAAGTCCTCCTCCTTGCAGGATCTCTCTCCGCCTATTCTAAGTGGATTCTGCGGCAGAGTCTCTTATAGAGACTCCAATGCAGGTGTGAATCCAGCCTTAGACCTCATTCACACAACAGTATTCTGCTCAGTATTTGCAAGGAGTGGATCCAAAACACCTAAGCAGTACAAATATTTCCATTACACTAACTCTCCATAGATTTCTTTCCTGGCATGAAATTTCTGATGCTATTCATGTCCCACCTACGAGACAGCTCATTAATTTTAGATAGCTGGGGGTCCAATATCTTGCACCCCAAAAATTAGCTGCTGCTGGAATTTCACTGTGTATGATGCCAGAGGAAGACAGCTCCCTGCACCAAGTAGTGGCCATACTGGGGAACAGCTGCTCAGATTCCAATAGCGCAGCACTGCCAATACACCATGTTTGGATCAGACTGCTTCTGGCTCGATACACTGTGCAGCTCCTGAGGCAAATGACTGGTGAAGATTAAGAATAAGCCATAAATATCAAGTCTTGGTCAATTCCTTTAAAGAGAACCTTTCACCACCTCCAACAAGTCCAGCTCTTTACATCAATAGCTGCTACTCCACTGATTCTGGCACAGATGGAATTTTTCTCTAGACCCCACCATTCCCGAGTAATCAGTGCAGTCAGTTTTGGTGCCTGATATGCTATGTAGTCTCTGTACTGTCAGGAGGGCGGCGTCAGGCAGGAGCAGACAAGGGTTGTGATTCTGAGCTCTGACACTGGCAGCCTCTGATTTCAGCTCTGAATCACGCCCCTTGACTGACACTGCCCTTCTGACAGTACAAAGCTTAAATAGCACATCAAACACCAAGACTAACTGTTCTTGTTGCTCAGGAATGGTGGGGCACAGAGATAAAATTCCAACTGTGCTGGAATCAGTGGAGTGGTGCCAATTCACAGATCCTAAGAACTGGAATTAGAGGAGGTGGTGAAAGGTCCTCTTTAAAAAGGTATTTACTGCAGAGGATTTACAAAGAACATTTAGGCCACGTTCGCCGCCTCCTGAGAGTCTGTTCCACAGGGGCTTTGAGCCGCAGCTTTACTTGCCAAGTAGGCTCAGATAATGGGACTCATCATCAGAGTGCCTCCTGAAGCAGGTTGTGTGGCTCCTTCGGCTGCTGCATTTTTTTTCAATGAAAGGGTGGAATCAGCTTCAAAATCAGCTCTAAATTCATTCACATAAAATGTGAACTTAGCCATATTTACAGATTCCTTTTAAAGGTGAAATATACACTATTACAGGTAAATATTTATGCAAATTCTAAACACAAAAACCAAAAAACATTTGGAGAGAAGAGTGAAAGATCTTGTTAAAGAGAACCTGATATGTTTGTTTTAGTAAACATTTTTATTCTCCATGAAATAATAATTTCGGAGCATATTTTCTTAGCGTTGGGCCCTCCCAGAAATGTAATCAAAAATTGAGTCCAGGGTGTTACCATTTTCCTTGTCAAAGGGGTGTGTATCTACAGTCAGATACTGGCAGGACTGACAGGACCGTATGAGCACATGCAGGGGGCACACCCACTATTTTTTAACACCCAGATGTCAATTTATTCATATACAGATTTATTCATAAATATATTCATATATATCTAGAAGGAAAACCAGAGGAACCACATCAGAGTATATAAAAAGTGTCTTACTTTATGGAAAATATTATTTTTCAAAAGAGACAGGTCAGGAGAGGTGACAGATCCTCCTAAATTATTCAAGGCATGACAACCCAGCGAGACTCTGAATCACCAAATTCTGGTAAGTAGCTCATGTACTCATCTATACATGTTATATTATGCGCCTGTGTGGGAGAACGGCAAATAAGACGACTTTTTGATGAAACAGAATGACACACAAAATGCAGCTTGCGTAAAGACTTCTTCAGGAAGGACAACACACGTATTAAAGGGGAACTAGAATTATATCTCCACAATGACTATAGTGCAAAAAATAAATAAATAAATAAAATAAAAAGGACGCGACTGCAGCTTAGTCAGTAAAGTGCCATTTATACTCCTCACTGATGCTGAATTCGTCAAACACAAAAAATCTGCACCAATATCTGATTCTAAAAAAAAAAAAAAGCTACAAAACCTGTCTGCCATTCATTTCAAATGAGAGCCTCATGCAGAATCTGTCTGAAGTACGAGCAGGACACCTAAAAAAAAAAAAAAAAAATCTGACTCTCACTGGAAGGCAGAAGAGGCAGATTTCAGGTGAAATGTGGGGCGAACTTTGAGGTAAATCTGCCTCAAAAATCAGCTGTAAATTCCTCCAAGAAAACACTCTTATTCATGTTACATGCAGGAATAGTATTTCATACAGTAGAATATAAGCTCCACTGACTATAATCTTTGGAATAGGGGTGGATTTTAACGTTAGGATCACAGTGGGCCATCAATGATGTCATCCACTATCCTGCTACTGTACATTATTACTGCCAGTATTTAATCATGTGTGACCCCAGCCTTAAAGGGTTTGTCCAGGATAATCACTTTTTTTTTTTTTTTTTTTTGAGACCAGAGAAGGTGACAAAAAAAAAAAAAAAAAAAAAACAAACACACCTGTCCCCAGTGCTCCATTGTTGGTTTGGTCCTGCTTCTCTGCTGTTTTCTTCCGGTGGAAGTCCCTGCTGCACTGTGACATCCCATGCCTCTTTCATTAGGAGCAGCAGGACCAGCCCTCGCTGGGAGACACAGGAGCACCAGGGACACAGGAGTTTGCATTTTTGTTTGTTTGTTTTTTGAACCTTCCCCAGCCTCAAAAAAAAAAAAAAAAAAAAAATTATATATACAGTACAGACCAAAAGTTTGGACACACCTTCTCATTCCAAGAGTTTTCTGTATTTTCATGACTATAAAAATTGTAGATTCACACTGAAGGCATCAAAACTATGAATTAACACATGTGGAATTATATACTTAACAAAAAAGTGTGAAACAACTGAAAATATGTCTTATATTCTAGGTTCTTCAAAGTAGCCACCTTTTGCTTTGATTACTGCTTTGCATACTCTTGGCTTTCTTTTGATGAGCTTCAAGAGGTAGTCACCTGAAATGGTCTTCCAACAGTCTTGAAGGAGTTCCCAGAGATGCTTAGCACTTGTTGGCCCTTTTGCCTTCACTCTGCGGTCCAGCTCACCCCAAACCATCTCGATTGGGTTCAGGTCTGGTGACTGTGGAGGCCAGGTCATCTGGCGTAGCACCCCATCACTCTCCTTCTTGGTCAAATAGCCCTTACACAGTCTGGAGGTGTGTTTGGGGTCATTGTCCTGTTGAAAAATAAATGATGGTCCAACTAAACGCAAACCGGATGGAATAGCATGCCGCTGCAAGATGCTGTGGTAACCATGCTGGTTCAGTATTCCTTCAATTTTGAAGAAATCCCCAACAGTGTCACCAGCAAAGCACCCCCACACCATCACACCTCCTCCTCCATGCTTCACGGTGGGAACCAGGCATGTAGAGTCCATTCGTTCACCTTTTCTGCGTCGCACAAAGACACGGTGGTTGGAACCTAAGATCACAAATTTGGACTCATCAGACCAAAGCACAGATTTCCACAGGTCTAATGTCCATTCCTTGTGTTCTTTAGTCCAAACAAGTCTCTTCTGCTTGTTGCCTGTCCTTAGCAGTGGTTTCCTAGCAGCTATTTTACCATGAAGGCCTGCTGCACACAGTCTCCTCTTAACAGTTGTTGTAGAGCTGTGTCTGCTGCTAGAACTCTGTGTGGCATTGACCTGGTCTCTAATCTGAGCTGCTGTTAACCTGCGATTTCTGAGGCTGGTGACTCGGATGAACTTATCCTCCGCAGCGGAGGTGACTCTTGGTCTTCCTTTCCTGGGGCGGTCCTCATGTGAGCCAGTTTCTTTGTAGTGCTTGATGGTTTTGGCCACTGCACTTGGGGACACTTTCAAAGTTTTCCCAATTTTTCGGACTGACTGACCTTCATTTCTTAAAGTAATGATGGCCACTCGTTTTTCTTTACTTAGCTGCTTTTTTCTTGCCATAATACAAATTCTAACACTCCATTCAGTAGGACTATCAGCTGTGTATCCACCTGACTTCTGAACAACACAACTGATGGTCCCAACCCCATTTATAAGGCAAGAAATCCCACTTATTAAACCTGACAGGGCACACCTGTGAAGTGAAAACCATTTCAGGTGACTACCTCTTGAAGCTCATCAAGAGAATGCCAAGAGTGTGCAAAGCAGTAATCAAAGCAAAAGGTGGCTACTTTGAAGAACCTAGAATATAAGACAAATTTTCAGTAGTTTCACACTTTTTTGTTAAGTATATAATTCCACATGTGTTAATTCATAGTTTTGATGCCTTCAGTGTGAATCTACAATTTTTATAGTCATGAAAATACAGAAAACTCTTGCAATGAGAAGGTGTGTCCAAACTTTTGGTCTGTACTGTATATATAGCTCTATCTCTCTATCACACAAGTAGTACTCACCGATCCCTGCACCTGCTTTTCTGACACTTGACAGATCTCTATTTCCTGGTCCTGTCCCCATGCACAAGTAGTGTCTGGCAATGCCCCCTCAGCTAATCACTACTGTGGCTAAGGAGTGGTTGCCATGTCTAAGCATTTCTTGTGTAGGGAGATTAGGAAGGAAACCAGTAAGCAAGTACCAAAAAGGCCATGGCAGGGGATTGGTAAAGTAAGTAATGTGTGTAATATTTTTTTTATGCCTTTTGCTAAAGCATTTAATTTATCTTAAATATGCCTATCCCAGTCAGATCACTCAGAGTGAAAATATGACTCTTAGTAGTCAATGTGGATTTCAAGATTAAAAAAAAAATAAAAAATTACCCAGGTTCAAAGCACACTGACTCGGGAGAGTTGTCCAACCTCACCTGTCCTGAATAAATATTACAACACTTGTGGTGTACAGGACGTATGAGGAGTCATCACAGGACATGTTGCAATGGAAAGCTACAATTCTTTGTGTGTAATGTAGCCATGGGCTAAATACATAAATAATCAATTCCTTATTGATTTTCCCTGTTAATGACATCAAGAAAAAAAAATATATATGTATTTAAAAACCCAGCGCTGGGACAGAGAACTATGCCAAATGGTACAGAGTGTCAGTATACGGTAGCCTGAGAAGCTCCAGGGAAAACTGATCATTACACAGACGCAGGCGTAATAATGAGAGTTGGTAAAATGACCCCAGAGCAAGCTTACAGAATGTATAGTTAGGAAAGTAATGTCCTGTTGGCCTGTGTTGAACTGTAAAGCTTTGCAATGCCTTAGGCTAGGTTCACAATGCTGCTATGTAGTCCATTGTTCTGATCTGTTACAGGAGACTGAAAAAGTAACAGAAAGAAGGATGCAGATAGAGCACTCTCAATACAGAAGCTTTCTTCCATCTTGTATGTTTTCTTTCAAAACCAGGACTCTATCGACTACCAGAGCACGGAGGACCAACTAAAACATGGCCAGCTTGACGAAGACCAGTGGTTCTCAATCTGTGGTACGTGTACCCTAGGCGGTACTTCACGCAGTCTCAGGGGATAAGGCGCCATGGCTGGGAACCAGTACTCTGTTAGTGGAAGATTTAGTGAATGCTAAGTTTCCAGGGCTGAGGAGCTAGTGCTACCCAAAGTACCCACCATCTACAAATACTGAGGCAGTGTTTGCCAAGCAGAGGCAGATGTCAGAAGACGTCGGGTCAGAATTAAGGGGATGGGTCTCCTCTACAAAAGCGGGTTGTCTGTTCCCTATAGACAAATCACATAGACCTATGATCTGATGAGTGAAAAACTGTTCAGAAGCTAAAAGACCCTCAGAACTTTTAGTGTGTGTCTGCAACAGGTGACCCCACAAGGAAAAGGATTTGCTTGATGTGCTATGAACAACAGTTTTTCTGTCCCACTTGAGATCAGGATCTGTCACACAACAGACACCACAGTGTCCATTGGGATACTCGGTTGGAACATTTTTCACGAGGGAGTACTTGGCTTTAAAAGGTTGAGAAACACAGATGTAGATCAGTGACCATTTTTAGGATGTCTACTTGTTATATCTCCTGAAATCACATCCATCTAAAATCCCAAGTCTTACTTTAGTCAATGCTGCATGGCGATTCTTTCACAGAGCGTCTTATGTGTCCATTTATCGTTCCCAGAACACATACTAAAAGGTAGACTGAAGATGCAATGCGCAAATAGTGTTAAAAACTAGTCCATACATGACGTGCGTCATTTTAGTCTTACCATGTAAAGAAATAGGAGCTGTCGAGCACATGAATAATTAATAAATGGCTTTGCCCCATTAACCTAATGTCATTTATTGCATTGATTCTGAATCACAGAAGGCTGACTTTTCATAGCGCCAATTGACCTTCAAACATTGATTGTTTTCTTTAAAAAGGTATCACATTCAGGATAAGGATCCGATTTCTATCATTTCGATCTACCACCGTACAAACTAATAGCGTATTCTGCAAGCTATAAAGGAAAGACAAGGATCAAGTAACTGCTTTCCTGTAGTTACAGCACAAGTCTTCCCTCGCAGGTTCTTCAGATCAGGATGTTCTGTGTATTGAGGAGCCAAAGAACAATTCAGCACTTTAAGAATAAAGAGAAAAAGCAAACAGGCAGTACAGAGGAAAACAGGCTGTACATGTCTTATAAATATTCCTGGGCTGTCTTCAGTTATGATCAGGGTCTAGTCCAGGTAGTAGTACTACAAAACTACGGGTCTTATTTCATGCCGTTTTTAAAGAGGACGGTAAATTGTATGTTTTTTGGCCCTGATTTTGAGGCTGTCTACATCACAAAAACTCCATAAACACCTGAAATCCTCTCCTATTGATTTCTATGGGAATCAGCCTGCTTCTTTTTTTCTATTATTGCAGGGCCTTTCTTTTTTTTCCCAACTATCTTGAGGCAGAAACCTGCACTGAAAATCCAATCAAAATCAAAGCTAGGTGGAAAAAACAGCTCCACAACAGCAAGATCTTTGCACATCCAAAAATGGGTTGTGGACATTCTGTAAGGATACAGTCTCCACTTTCTGCAACTGCTGGACCACATAGCTGCTAGAAACAAATAAAAAAAAAACCCCTCTTCTCCATATCGTATGAGTTGCGCTAGATTCACATCTGCATTGGGCTTTTTAAGCGGACTGGGTTTCAGTTTTTTGGGTCCCCAAGCGGACCCGAAGAACGGAAACCCAATCTGCTTAAGCGGTTAACTGCGGTCTGCCGGGTTTCTGCCCAAAAAATGCTGAGAGAAAAGTCCTGCTTGCAGGCCTTTTCTCTCTGCATTTTTCAAGCGGAATGGGGGACAGAATCCCCTAATGGTGATCAAGCGCACATGTGAACCTAACCTTTTGTAAGGCCAAGTCTGCTGTTGTGCGACTCTTGGTAAAAACAAGGACTTTTTCACAGAGCGAAGGAGATGAACAAATCATCAAGCCGGAAGCTAATGTTAGATGTAGGTCTAAATAAGCAAGACTGCTTTAAGGATAGCCATTTCTGGGGGAGAACTACGCCCTCGTCAGATCTAAAAAATATACTACTCTATCAGAGAGCCGTGTCTATACTCTACTCCTCAGACAGCTTACTTCTTGCAGAGAGACACGGGGCAGGAATGACTCTGCAGATCCTCTCTGTTCAGATGGAATATGTGATTTAAAGTCTATGCACATCACTAGGCAGAAAAGCTGCCAGGATATGCACAAGACAAACAAATGGTATCAGTAAGTAGCGCTCATCATCTATAACACATACTATGACGTACATACATTTCTCTCATGTCATAGTTCAAAGGATGCCAATAAAAGCAAGGATGCCAATAAAATACCAAAGTGCCCCTTACTGTAACACCGGGCAAATTATACAAAGAGACAAGCCTGCACATTAGATCCATGCTAAGATGGGGTGGCTTCAATGTAACTAAGAATTAGCAGCACATACAGTGGGGGAAAAAAGTATTTAGTCAGCCACCAATTGTGCAAGTTCTCCCACTTAAAAAGATGAGGCCAACCTGTAATTGTCATCATAGGTAGACCTCATCTATGAGAGACAAAATGAGAAAACAAATCCAGAAAATCACATTGTCTTTTTTTTTTTTTTTTTAAAGAATTTATTTGCAAATTATGGTGGAAAATAAGTATTTGGTCACCTACAAACAAGCAAGATTTCTGGCTTTCACAGACCTGTAACTTCTTCTTTAAGAGGCTCCTCTGTCCTCTACTCATTACCTGTAGTAATGGCTCCTGTTTGACATTGTTGTCAGTATAAAAGACACCTGTCCACAACCTCAAACAGTCACACTCCAAACTCCACTATGGTGAAGACCAAAGAGCTGTGGAAGGACACCAGAAACAAAATTGTAGACCTGCACCAGGCTGGGTAGACTGAATCTGCAATAGGCAAGCAGCTTGGTGTGAAGAAATCAACTGTGGGAGCAATAATTAGAAAATGAAAGACATACAAGACCACTGATAATCTCCCTCCATCAGGGGCTCCACGCAAGATCTCACCCTGTGGGGTCAAAATGATCACAAGAATGGTGAGCAAAAATCCCAGAACCACATGGGGTGACCTAGTGACTGACCTGCAGAAAGCTGGGACTAACGTAACAAAGGCTACCGTCAGTAACACACTACGCCACCAGGGACTCAGATCCTGCAGCGCCAAGCGTGTCCCCCTGCTTAAGCCAGTACATATCCGGGCCCGTCTGAAGTTTGCTAGAGAGCATTTGGATGTTCCAGAAGAGTATTGGGAAAATGTCATATGGTCAGATGAAACCAAAGTAGAACTGTTTGGTAGAAACACAACTCGTGTTTGCAGGAGAGTGAATGCTGAGTTGCATCCAAAGAACACCATACCTACTGTGAAGCATGGGGGTGGCAACATCATGCTTTGGGGCTGTTTCTCTGCAAAGGGACCAGGACGACTGATCCGTGTACATGAAAGAATGAATGGGGCCATGTATCGTGAGATTTTGAACATGGCTGGGTCTTTCAGCATGACAATGATCCCAAGCACACCGCCAGGGCAACGAAGGAGCGGCTTCATAAGAAGCATTTCAAGGTCCTGGAGTGGCCTAGCCAGTCTCCAGATCTCAACCCCATAGAAAACCTTTGGAGGGAGTTGAAAGTCCGTGTTGCCCAGCGACAGCCCCAAAACATCACTACTCTAGAGGAGATCTGCATGGAGGAATGGGCCAACATACCAGCAACAGTGTGTGCCAACCTTGTGAAGACTTACAGAAAACGTTTGACCTCTGTCATTGCCAACAAAGGATATAGAACAAAGTATTGAGATGAACTTTTGTTATTGACCAAATACTTATTTTCCACCATAATTTGCAAATAAATTCTTTAAAAAACAGACAATGTGATTTTCTGGATTTGTTTTCTCATTTTGTCTCTCATAGTTGAGGTCTACCTATGATGTCAATTACAGGCCGGCCTCATCTTTTTAAGTGGGAGAACTTGCACAATTGGTGGCTGACTAAATACTTTTTTTCCCCACTGTATTCTGCAGTCAAAAGTTTCTCCCCACTTGGGTTAATGCAAGATACCAGGCTCAAGACAGCAAGCAGAACAATGGTTTCAGCATTCCAGTGGAAAATGAGAAATGACACTTATTGCATCACAGGGCAAGACACAGATCTCTGCTTTTGTCTCCCCGAGGAGCTGAGCAATCTCACGTATCTATATTGTGTACACAGAGAACAAGTAACAGAACCTTGCTGCCCTGTGAATCCCAGGAGAGGACAGCATATCCCATTCTCCAGACTACCAGCTGATATTGAATCAATAAAGGCAATTTTATCGGCTTCAAAAGACAAGCCCTTTTTTCTGCAGCTCAGATTTCTTGAGGACATACTTTATCCCTCCTACATACTCAAAGAAAGATGCAATTTGGAAAAGGTTTTACATGTCAATTATTTGTAGAAACCATTAAAGGTGTTTCATTGAATCCCCACAATATTAATTTATTCTGTGGAACACAAAACATAACTAATTTTTTTTTTTTACAGGAAACCTTTGGATGAGACTGCTTGCGTCTAGCTATTGCCGTTATATATTAAGGCGCTCCCTAGTGTTTGATTCAGTCACAGTACATCGGCCTACTGTATCCAGCGCAGGTGAGAAGAAGCTGCTTCTAGCGCACCAATTCATACTGGCTGGCCTGTACAACACCAGCACTCACTCCTCTGCCTATGTACTAGAGGATCCGGACTGAGCTACCGGCCATGGACACATTTGGGGGAAATTCTGAGAGAGGAAACAAAAGTATAACAGGAGACAAAATAAGTATGTAACAATCTCTAGAAACATGAAAATATGTTCCAAATGATCAGAGAAAATAACAGAGACGTAATATTTAAAAGGGATAATCCAGGCTACATGTCCTTAGGATAGGTCATCAATTAAAAATTGCAGGGGTCTGACACCCAAGCCCTTCCACGGTCAGCTGTTTAAGAAGGCTGCAGTGCAGTACATTTGCACAAAGGCTGTGCTAAGTACCGCAGCTCACTTGTATGGGACTGAGCTGTGATGTAGGCCATGTAACCAATGAACACAATGTCACAGGGATGCTCAGGCAGTGCCGATTCAGCTTTAACCAGTTGAGCCATGTGGGGCCCGGGTCTCAGACCCTCAGAGATCTTCAATTGATGGGGGCAGGTCATCAATCTAAAAGTCTTGGAAAGCCCCTTTAACCATTGGACAACTCCTATAAGCAGACATTAAAATAGGCAAAATACTTGTTGAAAATATCCAATACATATTTTAGCTGGTCTGGAAGCAGATAAACCCTATTCAATGAAGATCAACAGAAGGCAGATTTGAGGAATTTTTTCATGCTGATTCCAACAATTTTCAGAATTCACATCAAAAAACACAATGCAAACATATCATAAACCAGTTCTCACTTAAACGCCATAAAAAAGGCACTTTTTTATACAATACTTTTTATTGAAAGATTTTTATGCAGTTTATCAGGGATGGAATAGGTGGAGGATGCTCGTAGAAAATGCACCTCAACTTGCTACATTTTTGGCACACACAGGCCCATCTCAGCTCCTGCTTCCCACTCGCCACTTTTAGACAGCGGGCAGAGAGGGACGGGGACATCCCGATCCGCCAAATTTACTACAAGTCACACTAGAAAAGTGGGGCAAGTTATACCACTAATCCATGTCAGTTCCAGACTGCCGTAGTGCAAGCACATGAGACTGGAACCTCTTGGTAATTGGGAATGAATTAAGACTGGTGTAAGACTCACCAGTCTTAATAAATTACCCACAGAGTGAGCATAAGAATAACAAGAAGAACCTGGAAGGTCCCAATGACATTGTGAAATTGTGAGAATGAATAACAATACCTATCGCTAAAATAAATCAGTATACAACAGAAAGCCTGAGTAACGCAGTGGAAGCAGAGCAAAGAACGAAGAATGGCGGCTTTCACATTCTTGAAGACAGAATCTCTGGTAAACATTCAAGAAATAGCAACAATTGATGCCATGTTTGCCTATGAGGCAGTAAACATGGGGCAAAATTTGAATTTGCTACATTTTTGGCTAATAGTCACATTCAGGACAACCTAAAAGAATGATAGGTTACTATGTTATGCGAGTACATCCGATGTAGTCTGCCAAGCAAACCCTAGCACTCTGATGGCAAGACTACACCCATCTGTATTTTACTAGACACGAGACCAGCACTATGCGCCTAGTGTCTTTATTACAAATGACGTTCCTATAAGTGATTTATTATTGTACCGTTCTGTAGTGTTTGTTTTCTGATCACAATGTACCCGTATTTAATTGCTGTAATAATTCACTGTTACCTGCTATCAGCAGCAAAAGGACACTGTGTACACGCCATTATTGTAGAAACACAATGGAAGATAAAAAAGCCTGGGTTCACACATAAGCAGACAACCCTAAAAGGGTTCATGTAAATAAAGACTACAAGATAATTTCACCGTTTTAAACAGCTCTGCTAAAAGACAGTGAATGTAGATGTTCTGTATATTCCAGGCTCTTTTCACTCAGCTACTGGGTATGTAACAATGTACGTTAACTTCACATGAGGATTATCACATAATCTAAACCAGAGTTTCTCAACCTTTTTAAGCCACACACCTATGCATGAAAAAAAAAAAAAAAGTTCCAACGCAGTACCCCAATTGACACTGTGGTGTCCATCATGTGACAGATCCTGCTCCCAGTTTTAAGTGGGGAACCAAAACTGCATAGCATGTCCTTTTTTTGTATGGGCACCTATGGCAGGCACACACTAAAAGTTCTGAGGGTCTTTTAGCTTCCAACCAGATTTTCACTCATCAGATCATAAATCAGAAGCCATTTGTCTATACAGCACAGACTATCCATTGCTATAAAGGAGACCCGCCTGTTTAACCTTGATCCAAGGTCTTCTGATGCCTGCCTCTATTCACAAATTTCTAAGAGGAATAACAGGAATGACACAACATACACTCTTGTTCATGACATACATCTTTTTCATTTCAAGCAAATGGGGCTAAGTTGCCATACCAAGCGGAGTGGTGATAGGTCTAGATTAGAAGAAAGCAGTGCCATTCTCCAAACCTCATACCACACCTATGTTCAATGAATATGTAAATGGCCTCAAATGACTCAGGATGGAGCACCAATAGATGGTGCTAGGTGTCCGCCCCCTGCCCCAATGAACAAAAGGCCTCTTTTCTTGGATGTCAGGAAAAATGTTGGAGATGTAACCTGCAGATACTTAAATGACCGATTCCAGGTGGCACCAGAGGATTCAGAGATCTGATCTTTGGGTCTGTTGCATAGGATGGTAGAAACCAACACATTTCAATAAATACACAGCAAGATTACCAAAGTAACAATGTCCTATGTGAAAGCCATAGACATGATAGCCAGCAAGCTTACAAAGCTGGTTTTACATTTTAGTGTATAATTATGTACCACTAACTGGATGGTAAATGTTAGACTATATTTTCAAGTATAGTATTGAAATTATATGTTAGAGACACCGACAATACATGGCACATCTGCACAGCTACATAAAGAGAAAATTAAAATAGAATTCTTCCAGTTATATTGTAATATAGCGAGGCCGAGCTGTTCCTGCTACAGACAGAACTGTGCTGCTAGGCAAGTAAGGGAAGTTAGACCCAAATACAGGAAGCACATGCTCAAACCTATTTTAATGGAGCAGTCCAAATAAAAAGTCATCTTCAATAGGAGTCTACCACCACAAAACTGCTCTTATATGCCGTCGTAGGGTTGCTCACAAACTGCACCTACTTAAAGAGGACCTTTCACGTCCTCATGCACATGCCATGCAGTTTTATATACCGCTAAAAAGCAGACAGTGGGCTGAATGGGGGGGGGGGGGCACATAGCGGGAAAGCCGACAGTGCTGAATTCAGTGCTCTGTCGGCTTTCTAGCGGTATATAAATCCGCATGTGCGTGAGGACATGAAAGGTTCTCTTTAACTTGTGTCAACTTTTATTCCATATGCAAATGAGTATTTGGTGCACTCAGGACAGGGCCACAGCGGCTGAAGCACCATCTTCTCTGTGGTCACTGCAAATTGATGTCCAAGGAACATTCCAGTCTCTCTCTTTTGGGGGCTGCACTGGGTGGCAACCACAACGAAAACAGGGGCACAAGCAGGTGTATCCCTGTCCCAAGTCCACCAAACAGCTCATTGGTACATGGGGATAAAAGTTGAATTTTTCTGTAGCACAAAAAAAAGGATTGTTCACTAAGTCACTAACCAGTCCTACAACAGCATATAATTGATTTAGAAGAGATTTTGTGGGTGGCAGACTGCCTTTAAAATGCCACTTCACAATTTACATACAGAATTAAAGGGAGTCTGTCAGTACCAAACATTATAAAACCAGCCCAAGCACCTTATAGTGCTCAGAGACATGGGCACAGTACTACAATTTGTTTTTAGAATGGCTGCTTGATCTTGACAAAAGACTTCTTTTTGGTCCTATGTAAAATGAGCTAAAAGTGCACCGAGGGGCGTGTTCTGAGGCAGCCGAGCATCAAAGCACTATAAGGTACTGGAGATAAGGAGGCACTGAGTCGGAGTCGGAGTCTATTTTGGTGGAGTCGGAGTCGGTATAAAATGGACCGACTCCGACTCCCAAAATATATAATAAATTGGTACAGTTAGTAGTACAATGCAGTATGTGCTGAATATATTTTCATAAGAATTTGGGAAAATGATGAAATGTTGAAAATGATGAAATGTCCTGTAAAGGTCTGTTCTATTCCTCATATAATGATGGGACTGAGTTCTAAGTGAACCTATAAGGTTTAGCACCATTATCTGGAGTAAGCAAAAGATACAAGTGTTGTGATTGTGAGGACTGAAAAGCTTGACTTTATCTGTAATTGTGCTGGAGACCCACCCACAGCCCGAGGACACAGAGTGACTGCTCGTCAGCAAGTGAATCATTGTGCTGAGACTGAGAAAACTGTTTTTGTTGAAAACTGTTTTTTTACCACTTACTGCAGTGTTTTGCATATTTGCAATTTATTAAAATTTTTTGTGTTCTAAAGTTGTATCCAATAAATATATTTTATGTTCTACCTAAATAGCTTGATTATTGTATCATAAGGATGATAAAAAGCTTAAATTAAGTTATCTCTTAAACATGCGCCATGTATGTCGGAGTCGGAGTCGGAGGAAATTGAGGAGTCGGAGTCGGGGCTTTGGCGTACCGACTCCACAGCCCTGCTGGAGATGAAGGTTTAATAACATTTTTGGTGCTGACAAACTCCCTTTAAGAAGAATACAAAGCTAAGGAGCTATAGCCTTTAGGCCAGGTCCAAATATGGCAGTTTGGTGCAAGACTTTTTTTTTTTTTTTTTTTTTTTTAAAAGCAGTGAATCTGGTCTAAATGGGTAGCTCACTTTAGACAAACACGTATGAAGGGGGTTGCCAATTAGATCAGGGGAAATAAGCTACATATACAAGCTAGAGAACAGAGAGCTCCTATGTATGTGCAAGTCCCATTCAGGTGCACTCAAGTCACCCGCGCACTACACAGGAAACCAGTCTTCTGAATGGCTGCCATGCAATACATCCATACCTGGCTGGTTGTTAGTTTTTGCCAATCATCTGATCACTCCGGGGGCTGCAATTTGAAATCAGATGTTTCTAACAAGACAAACCCTTAAGTGTCTAATTAAAGGAAACTCATATCTATAACACGTTCCCATTGGTGGGGGGTTTGAGCACTGAAACCCCTCCCCCAGTGATCGCTCAAGCAAATGGTCTGCAGTGATGCACTGCATTCTCTGCCCCTTCTGTCTCCCAACAGCTTCACTTGAAACAAGAGACTGACATGTCATAAGTTCTATAAAACTGCATGAACATTCACAAGTGGACATAATTGGTTATGTGATAAGAGAAGCAGGACAACACCCATGTGGATAGATACACCATGTGTATGGATGCAATGTATGGCTCCCACATGCAGTCAGCATCCCCAAAATCAATGTCTTGCAATCAATTTTTAAACAGGATCTGTGAGCTCTCAGTTTATGCAACAAGCCAACGACAAAAGTAAATGCCCCATATAATTAAGTGTATGGGGGTTTCAAAATTCTTCCCTGATGGATAGTGTATAGATGGGTACAGAAGTATCTAGGACTTTGAATTTCAATGCCCAATTCTTGTTTGGCAAGGGATAGGCTACCCCCACACCAGTGGGCTGGCAGGGGAATCATTGGAAGGGCAGCAGCAGAAGGTCAGGCAAGTAAGGATGGGTTCACACTTGCGCTTGAGTCCGTCCGCTGCCAATCAGAGTGAAAATCTCGGGAAACTGGATAGGCACCGGATAGCGACAGGTTAGCGACGCATTGCATAAAAACCCTTTCATTTGAATGTCCGATTGCACCCTCTGCGCCGCGAATCCAGTTTTTTCGTCGGAAACAAAGTCGGACATGCAGGACTTTATTTCCGACGAAAAAAAACGGCTTCGCGGCACAAAGGGTGCAATCGGAAACCTGCGCATTGCTTTAAAAACCCATTCAAATGAATGGGTTTTTAAGCAATGCGTCGCTAACCTGTTGCTATCCGGCGCCTATCCAGTTTCCCAAGATTTTCACTCGGATTGGCAGTGGACGGACTCAAGCGCAAGTGTGAACCCACCATTATGCTTCAGTTATTTTTAACTTTATTCTGTCTCTTTTCTAAATAATATATATTTATTTATTTATTTTTGGCCCATCGAACTTTAACATTGGTATGGAACATCTTTAACATACCAAGTGTGACTTCTGAATACGCCCTTGAACTTTTGGTTAAATGAGCTATGTTTCCTAACTGTTCTAGGCACAGATATCAGTTTCCAGCCATGAGAAAGCCATTGATGTTCCACTCCAGATTCCTTAAGGAAACTGTTAGCTGCATCAGATTTCAGGTGCTGATCCAGGCCATTCATTCGCACGAGCTGTTGATATGGGCAGACACTGAAATAACAGACCAAAAACAGCTGCTGCCATTCCAATACAAATTTAATAAGGAAGGAATCTCTATGTGAATACATTGCGTATGTGGGACACAACTGAACAAACAAAGTATTAATTATGACCATCAATATAGTGCAGGGAGTCACTAACACTGTCCTTCAAACCAACACACATCTGTTTGAGAGGAAACAGATGAGTCAACGATTACAGTATAAGATACTGATCTAACAATATTCTGTACCTTCTGTATTTCAGCCACAGTACAACAATTAGAGTACAAGTGACAAAGGGCAAAGGCAATAAAAGGCTTTATTACAAAGGGTTAAATCCATAAAACGACTACAATTCATACCTTTCTTGGCAGGGACTACACTTTTTGTTTCGACTTCCAGCTTCTGTGTTAAATTTTCAGGTTCAATCTTAGTGGATGCAAAGATATCTGAAGACAGCAATGCCCAATCCTGAGAAAAGAAAAAAAAAAAAAAAAAAAAAAGTTAATTTCTACAGTATATTTTGTTTTTATTTTTTTTTTAGGAATAAAAACAGATTTTTGGATTAACTGTCAGATACAGAATAGAAGTGATTAATAAATATTCACAGCATTAAGGGTAAGGTCTAACATAGCTGATGCCATACAGCCAAAAACCATGCTGTGGTTTTACCTGAAATCACTGTGGTTTTGGAAGAGTGATAATGGCCAAGTTTTGGGGTACCTGTAAGACTGTGCCGTCATTCTCAATGAATTTGAAAACCGTGCAAAACCGTGAAAACTGTACATAGCATTGCTTTCCAACAACAATGCAGCCCAGTTCGAGCATCCAGCTACAGTAACATGTGGCTACATTCTCAAATGCTAAACTAAATAGAAGATGGCTGTTTGCTTCTTTTGTAACGCAACATCCCACTACACAAAGAAGCCAATGGTGGAAATGATTTGGAGTATTTAACTGATACTCTGTGGTGCCGTTTCCCTAAAGAGTACCTCGGGTTTTATGTTAAAAAAAACAAAAACAAAACAAAAAAAAATAATAATAATTATAGTACAGCACTTCACACTGTAATCATTTTCCTAAATTATTGTATTAGGAAATTGAGCAGTTACAGCCCTGTATGGATCACCCGAAGTCCAGATCCAAGACTAAAAATAAAATGACCCACACGTAGATTGATCAGTGCTGTCTCCCAATTGAATAGAATATCTAAGGCAGCAGAACAGAATGCTTTCACCTGGGTTGACCCAGAAAAAACTTTTATGTCGGCAGCAGGAGGAGAGGGTATAAGGCTGAGGTCCAATGTTGCAGAAAAGCTCCTTTTTTGTTGCAGATTTTGCTGCGTTTTTTTTTAGCTAGACCTAGAAAAGGAATGGCAAATATAAAGGCATTTATACTTGTCCCTTCTGCTCAGTTCACTCCGGGCTTTGGCTCAAAAAAATGCAGCAAAATCTGCAACAAAAGAAAAAAAAAAAAAAAAAAGCAGCTTTTCCGCAACATGGGGTCTCAGGGTGCATTCACACTACCATTGGATGTCCATTCTGATAGTGTCAGTTTAAAAAAAAAAACAAAACAAAACAAAAAAAAAAACAAAAACAGACAGCTATCATATAACAGACATAAACGGACAATAACTGATTTAATTAATGGATCATTTAAAAAAAAAAAAAAAAGAAAGACACAACGGACACATTTGCATCAGTTAGTGTCTATTTTTACACTGTCCGGTTTTTTTGCTTTTTTTTTTTCTGCTCTCTGAGCATGCACAGAAAAAAAATGGACAGCAATAACGGATAGTATTGTTACCCATAGACATTAATGTTAAAAAATAATGGGCGCTTGATGTCCGTCATAAAACTGCTATTTTTCGTGGACACAAAAGTCCCAAGTTTTTGCGTGCACGAAAAATAATGGACATGTGACGGATTTTGTGTAAACGGACAACAGATAAAATCCCATTGAAATCAATGGGATTTTTAACGGATTTGTGATGGTTCTGCTAGTGTCCGTTGTTAAAATCTTGTAACGGACATTTGCAGTAGACACTACTGATGGTCACTAACTGTAGTGTGAATGACCCCTTAGCCTAAAAGGAGAAAGAAGACAAAAACATACAAAAAATGCTCACCTCAGCTTCTTTGTTGCATCACAGCTGCCATCACTGCATTTTCTGTTTTATACAAACAGGCTGCAATGGTGATGTCCTGTCCACAGGACCACTGCAGCCTCTCTGTACACAAGAAGAGACCAGCGGTGATGGGAACTATGATGCAGGAACGAAGCTGAGGAGAATATAGACAGTATTTATTTTCTCCTCCTCTTCTGCTTCAAACAAAAATGTTTTATCCAGACAACTCCTTTAAAGCATAGCCCGCGGTGTGGACGTCTGCTGGTCCACGCAGGGCTTTAACTGCTAAATCCCCTAACACAATTCTTTAGAAGAAGGATTACAGTGCAAACTCCTGCACAATAATACTTTTACATATAAAACTTGACGAACACTTAATACAGAAAATGATGGTCTTTTTCTGTTCACCCACACAAACCTTGGTTGTCGGTTGCCCTCAAGTGGCTACTATTCAGGTCAATAGGAGAGGCAGTCATCCGCTCTGTAGTGGTGGGAATAGGCAGATGAGAATTTTATAAGTATGAGGGAGATTTATCAGAAATTACTTAGAGTGGACTAGTTGTCCAAAGAAAACAAATAACTTGCTGCTTTCATGTTCCAAAGGGCTGCTATGGGCAACTGCTTCACTTATCCTCTGACTAGCGCTGATAAAACTCCCCTTATGTCTGAAGGAGAAAAATCATAATGCACGGCATAAATAAGGATCCAGAAATAAATGTATAATCTTTAAAAGTGAGTCTGTCATATCAACCCAGTCCTGCATATAGGTTACGGTCACCTGAATCAAACAGTGTTTACCCCTCCTGAATATTGCTGTTTTTGTAAATATGCAAATAATGTCTTTGGAGCAACAGCAATGCCTTCTTTACTGCAAACAGCTCATTTGTATATTGGCAAAAACAGCAATATCTTGGCAACAGAGGCACCAATTCACAAGGGAAAAGGACCATTTGACTCAAGTGACCCTAATCTATATTCAGTGCTGGGATGATATGCTGGAACAGCCTCATGTGTTCTCCCCTTGTTTCTTCATGACCAGGGCCGTGGAGTTGAAAAGTCTATCAGGGCTGGGTGTAAAGGGAGGGCATTTCAAAGGACCTCAGAGTATTCATTAAAAGAGCGCACCCCTGCCAATACATGTGAGCTGATGTACATTTGTTACCCACATATAAATCACTACCGGTTACTGGAGGACTGTATAGGAACTGTTACAGCAACATATCTTCTACTGTTGGATGACAACAGCTTAAAACAAATGTTCTAGCTTGTTATTGAACCCTGACTGCATGATTCATTTCTTGTCCCTTATTTCTCACTATTGGTTGCTATGGGATTAGCTTGTTAAATTTTGCTATATGTACTTATTAGGCCTGGTTCACACCTTATTTATTTATTATGCTTACTTGTATAGTGCCATCATATTCCGCAGCGCTTTACAGACATTGACAGTCACTGTCCCATATAGGGCTCACAATCTACATTCCCTATCAGTATGTCTTTGGAGTGTGGGAGGAAACCGGAGTACCCGGAGGAAACCCACGCAAACACGGGGAGAACATACAAACTCCTTGCAGATGTTGTCCTTGGCAGGATTCGAACCCAGGACTCCAGCGCTGCAAGGCTGCAGTGCTAACCACACCTACGTTCGGGTTTCCGTTCGGTGAGTCCGCTTGGGGACTGTGTGGTTTCCGCTTGCTTTCCGCATGAAGCAAACGGAGAGGAAAGTAGTGCAGGGAGCACTTTCCTCTCTACTTGCTTCTTGCGGAAACCGAGCGGAAACCACACGGACCCCATTATAGTCTATGGGGTCCGCAGGTTTCCCCAAGTAAAGCACTTTTTGATGCGTATAGGTTTCCGTTCGGGGGTCCCCAAGTGGACTCCCCGAACAGAAACCCGAACACAGATGTGAACCAGGCCTTACTTTTATATCTCTAAGTTTTACATGCTACTGTTCGCACTGTGTCTGTGCTTGTTTTTGTTAAAAAAAATTTTTAATAAAAAAATATGTTCTAAAACATATGTTCTTAGCATGTTTGCAGAGTAAGGTGTTGAACTCCCCCCATCAATCTGATACTTAAGAACTATCCTGAGAATACCCACTTTAGGCCGGGGCCACACGTTGTGAAAAAGCTGCGTTTTACATTACCTGCAAAGTGGCTAATCCCATCCACACATTACAAAAAGAAATCCGCAGCGGAAACCTTCTTGCGTTTTTGCAAAACACAACATGTCAGTTATTCCTCTGGAAACTATGGCTTTTTTGTATAGGTATAACAAAAGCATAAAGTCTGCAGAGGAAAGAAACACAAGGCGTTTCCGCAACAGTGTTTTTCAGCGATTCGCTAAGTGGGGCCTTAGCTTTAACGGTTTTATTGTGCCAACAGGCATCCTACCCAATAGGAGGATATCAGATTTAAAGGTGTCAATAACACAGGACAGGGCATAAGTGGAACTCAGCAATCATGAAAATGGAGTCTCTGTGTTCCCTGTGGGAATGAAGCACTGGTGTGTACACATAACCACTGCTTCACTCACTTCTATGGGGAATGGCAGATTACCAACTACAGCGTCCCATCAGTTCTATATAAGTGAATGGAATTGAACACTACAGCTCCATTCACATAGGGGAAACCGCTGATCATATGATCACCAGCACAAGACACTTATCCCCTATCCTGCAAGAAACCCCCTTTACATCTGCCTCCTGGGACATCGACCTGCATCTAATAATCCATGACAACTGATTTTTAATGGTGTCCATTAGGGTTTCGGTTTTACTGCACTATTATTGTCATCAAAAGTCACAGGAGATATCAAAGAGTAGGTATAAACCCACAGCAACCAAGTGAATTGGTTTTCTATGGAGACCCCTGGTTTTGCCCACTCCCCTCATACTGATCCTTACAGGTAGTCATTATAAGAGTAGAGACCTCTCTAATTAATGTGCACCTCCAAATGGCTTTGGACGTCAGAGTATGCTGGGAGTAGTAGTACCACTGCAGCCATACTACATTGTTTCCATACAGTCACGTGTTTACTCACCTTTCCTCCCACCGGCTTGCTCCAGGACAGCGGTACCGTCCCCTCGACGGCACCGGGAAGCTTGTAGTCCGGGGCAATGGGAGCATTTTCTCCAGAGGAATCAACTTTTACAGCCGCCACATGCAGCTTCTGCCGAACATGTTTTATTTTCCCAACCATATTTTCTAGTCCCGGAAGTGAGGATCCGCGTCACCACGGCAACGTCCGTGAACCAAAAACTTCCCCGCAGATGACTGAACACAAAGGTTCCGGGGAGCAGCTAATCGCCTATACTATAGGGCCTATAGGGCTATACCACAGAAGTTCTGCTGGTATTATGTATTGGCCGAGCTAAAACCACATTGATGCTTCTATAAACTGCCAATACAATTCTTAATATAGATACAATCCTTAAAATTAAAGAGGGTTTTATAGAATTCTTCAAATAACGTTAGATATGGTTTCCATAAGGGGGTGGTCTCATGAAGATAGCTAAAGTTCAAAATAAAGGTACCCCAATGTTACATCTCCGACATCCTAGGATGCACAGTGATCAGCTAAGGCTACATTCACATTAGTGATATATTTCTAATGGAGCCTATTGACGATAATAGGGACCAGCTAAGGCTAGGTTCACACTTAAGCCAAGCTCTGTGAATGACAGAGAGCTCGTCCACTAAAACAGCGGTTACCCGAGTCTCAGATATGAACCTAGCCTAAATCATGTTGTTCTATTATGTCCAGTGACTGAGTCTCCTATTAAAATCTCTAAAGCCTCATGCACATGTTTGAGTGTGCAGGTCAAGGGGCACATTTTATAGCAGAATACACTCGGATGATATTCCATCCCCATTGACTTTAATGGGTGTTCTGTTCGGATGTCACAAAGCAGGATAGGACCTCAACGACCCGATAATCAACAGAATGGAGCATCGGACGTCCCATCAGTGTGGCCTGCACACTCGGCCACATGCATGAGGCCTAACACTGATATGAAAGTAGTTTTATAGGAAAATTTTTACCCTGTCATATGGATGTTCCCCAACAATGTTATAGTGAACTGTGTAACCCAATCATATAGGGCCACAACACATTTCAAATGCAATATAATGGGGGTAATTTATCAAGACTGGAATTTCTAAATTTATTTTCCTACAGGTGCTAGACGTGCCAGAACTGGTAAGGGTGTAAGCGCACACCTGCGCATTGCTTTAAAAACTCATTCAAATGAATGGGTTTTTAACCAATGCGTCGCTAACCTGTCGGTATCCGATGCCTATCCTGTTACACGAGATTTTCACTCGGATTGGCAGCGGACGGACTCAAACTTAGGTGTGAACCCACCCTAAGACGTTCCTGCCTCTAAACAATCTTTGTGAATGTAGATGCACCTGAAGTCAAATCTTCGTATTTTTGGTATAATTGTTGCTGGCGTGAGTTAGTCTGAGGTCCCACATTGCAGAAACACATCTTTTTTTCTTGCAGATTTTGCTGTGGTTTTTTGAGAAAAAGCCAAAAATGGCTACAAAAGGAATGGGAAAGATATAGGAAGCTCTTATACTTCTACCTTCTGCTCTATCCTATGCAACAAAAAAAGCGTTTCCGAAATGTGGGGCCTCAGCCTTAAAACAAATCCTGCAGAACCCCCCCCCCCCCTCCACAGACCGCCTAGTTTTCTGCCACACTCAGTCCACTGTCTAAATAAGTGACAATCAGGGCTCAGGAGCTGAGATGTACCATTTTGCACCAAACTGAGGCATGTTTGTGACCAATTTCTAGATGCAGCCCAGTTAGTAAATGTGCAAAGGATAGTAAATAGCAAACAATATATTATAGTTAAAGGGGCCAAAAAAACCCCCCCAAAAAAACATACTCACCTGTCCTCGGTGCTCTGGTGTCCCAGGCTGCCATCTGGTCCCGGGGCTTGTTCCGGCAGAATTCCTTGCCGCACATCACCGCTGCTAAGGAAAGGTACCGAGTTGTCCCGTTTCCTTTCCTTAGGCTGCTGATTGGCCTCAATGGTCACGTCTGGCGTGAACTTCCACTGGAACAAGCCGTGGAACCGGACAGCAATCTGGGACACCGAAGTGCCGGGGACAAGTATGTTTTTTTTATTATTATTTTTCAGCTTCCCTGGCACCTTCCACGACCACTTTAACTACTACTTTCGCTCAATAGATTTGTTTATAGGGCATAAAGTGTAGCTAAATTTTCAAACAACTTTTGACTTTCGGGCAGCATTTACGTATGTCATTAATACATTTTGTAATATCATTTTTTAAATCATTTTGGCTTCTTTCTGTGAAATCCTTATTTACAGTATTCTTTCCTTTTTTTTTCTCAGTTGAGAGCTGAAATCTGCATATTGCTTTCACTAGGTGTATGGGTGAGCAGGCTCTTGTATAATATAGTACTAAGATCGGTATTATTACCAGAAGTATCACCAGTTGAAAACACAGTTGGGATTAGGAGCAGCTGCATATGCAGAAAATGAGTACAACAGATTCCACCTCAAAATTCAATGAGAGACAGAGATCAAAGCAGGACACCGAAAAAATAAGCCTGCTGCTCGATCTTGCCATGGATTCTATGACTGATTCACTGTACTAATTAGGCCCATTCATCTCAGCCTAATCAGCAAGTGAAAGCTGCGGCCAAAATCTACCTTAAATTCCCCTTCCACTTCTGCTTTGTGAACATACCATGTACAGAAAAGATATATGCCATTCAAATCTATGGGACTGCCAGAGATAGCTGAGTGCTGTATTCAGCTTCTCTTCAGCAATGGATACAGTGGCAGAAAGCGTACACAACCCAGCACTCTGTTCATACAGGGCACACAGGATCGCTTGGAGTCCCAGCGGTCAGATCCCTAGTTATCCCCTATAATTTGGATATGTGATAACTAAAAGTTTATTAAAGGAGTATACTGGGAATTGCAAATTATCTCTTAGTTAGAGATGATCGGTGGAAGTCCCAGCAGTCAGAACCCCAGTTATTCCTTATTTGTAGATAAATGATAACTTGTAATTTATGGAATACCCCTTTAATAAGCTCTTAGTTATCTCTTAGAGATAGTGCTTGGCTAAATAAGTTCATAATTGCAGTAAAATACTGTATTGTACTTGTCAGATGAAGCTGGCTGTGCTATTAGTTTCTGTCAAAATCCCAAAAGCTAGTGATGTTTAGCAGTTCTTGGATTTATTGTTCTGCATTGTATTGCATTTTATGGTTCTTAATTTTTGGATGTAAAATAACAAAAAAGCAAAACAGAAAAAGAATACATAGCAGTAAGCAAAAAACTATGTATTCAAATACATACAAATTGTATTGGCTATATGAGACCCACAGCTTAAAAAAAAATGTAAAAAAGTAAATTTAAAGGGCATTACAAAGAAATAACATATATGGCATGCTACATGTCTGGGTCCAACATCATTTTTCCATGTATTTAAATCCTTATACTTGATTTATTTGCTAATATCAGTGTTTAAAGGGGTTGTCAAAGCTTAATTATTATTTGGCTTATACTCAGGATAGGCCATAAATATAGGATCGATAGAAGGCTGACAATCCTGAGGATAGGCCATAAAAAATAAGCCCTGACAACCTCTTTAAGTGGTATTCCCTTGTGGAGATGCCATGCAGAGAGAAAGGCATCGATGCAGAGCACAACAACATTTCTAGAGTACGGTCAAGCATGTGCCATCAGATCAAATCTTCCTAGAAGTATGTAGAGTACTGTGACATGTGCATGTAACATGTCATCTCCCCAGTGGTTACAGATAAGCAAACAGCCAAACCCTGCTAAAACCTCTTAAAATACAGATATGAGAAAACAAATTACACTATCTTTAAACATCAGCAAGTGTAAACACCTTTATAAAGGCAGAAGTTTTGGCAGTTTGCTGATCTGGAGCATTCTAGCATGAGTCAACACAATACCAAGGAGGAAAGGCATTAGCAATGATCTGAGAGAAAACATTCATGACAGCTGACAATCTTCCCAGGAGTGAGAGTATCAGAAAATTCACCCATTAGACCATGCAATACTCAGAGAAATTGAAATTGTGAAATTGCACAATACCCAAGAGCTACATCTAAGACACTATATGCCTCTATATGTTAGTATGTTAAATGTTCAAGTTCATGGCAGTACAATGAGAAAAGACAAAAGTATGGCTGGTTTGGAAGGGTTGCCTGCAGTGGCGTAACTAGGAATGGCTGGGCCCCGAGGCGAACATTTGACATGGGGCCCCCCCCGAACCGCCGCCCCTGACCCCTCCCCCCGGACCGCCCCCTCCAACCTCCCCCCCAAAAAAAAGCACATTCCTGCGCAGACTATTATGTGCCATAGTGGCCCCTGCACACAGTATCATGTCCCATAGTGGCCTCTGCACACAGTATCATGTCCCATAGCGGCCCCTGCACACAGTATCATGTCCCATAGTGGCCCCTGCACACAGTATCATGTCCCATAGGGGCCCCTGCACACAGTATCATGTCCCATAGTGGCCCCTGCACACACTATTATTCCCCATAGTGGCCCCTGCACAAACTATTATTCCCCATAGTGGCCCCTGCACTGAGTATTTTGCCCCATAGTGGCCCCTGCACACACTATTATATGCCCCATTGTGGACCACCCATGAACAATTATTATACTCTGGAGTCTTTTCAGACCCCAGAGTATAATGATCGGAGACCCAGGGAAGGATAGAAACATAAAAAAACAACGTTGCTTACCTGTTCCTCGCTCCGGTGCATGCCCGTGCGCTACTCCGGCCTTCTTCAATCTTGGACCAGGCCGGCATCACGTGATGTGGGCCGGCGTCGCGACGCAAAATGACGTCGGCTGACATCTGGGACGTCACCAAACAGGCCCGAAGCCTGGAGAAGCGTAGGACAGGTAAGTACATTGTTTGTTATGTTCCCTCACCAACTCTGGGCCTCCGATTATTATACTCCGGGGTCTGAAAAGACCCCGAAGTATAATGATAGCAGAGATTGTGGGGTTCGGGCCGCGGCCTCACATACCGATCCCCGCTCCTGCTCACAGCCGCCTCCGCAGAATCGGAAGCGCAGGCGGCCGTGAGCGGGACCCCGGGGAACGGTAAGTATATAGGGCCCGTTACCTGCTGGGGTTACTCCAGCAGATAACGGACTATAAAAAAAAAAAAAAAAAAAACGCATCGGGGGCCCGCCCGGCCCCGTAATGTCCCGGGGCCTGTGGCATCTGCTACCACTGCTACCCCGGTAGTTACGCCCCTGGTTGCCTGGTTTTCTTTGTAGAATGAACATGGCAGCACTTCTTAAGTTTGCAAAGATACAGCTAATTAAATCAGAAAACTTGTGGAACATATCCTTTTGACAGAAAAAGACAAAGTGAAAATGTTTAGCCATAATGCAGAGCACCGCATTTGGCAAAAAACAAACAGAGCATATTAAGGTATTATAATGACCCAGTGAAAGTCCAGACCTCAACCCAACAGAAGTCTGTTGCAGAACTTTTAAGGGAGCTGTGCATAAACAAATGCCCATAAACCTCAATGAACTGAAGCGATGTTGTAAAGAGGAGTGGGCCATAATTCCTACTAAACAATGTGAGACTGGTAAAATAATACAGAAAACGATTACTTCAAGTTATTGCTGCTAAAGGTGGTTCTACGAGTTATTAGTTTACTGGGTGTGCTTAGTTTTTCACACATGGCTTTTTCATTTCGGCTTCATCTTAGCTTCTGCTGTTGCAGAACCTTTAAGAGAGCTGTGCATAATCGAATGCCCATAAACCTCAATGAACTGAAGCAATGTTTGTAAGGAATCTGTTGTTATTTACCTGAGATTTTTAACGTTGGGCAATAGGTGATATGCCCTGTTGGGTACTAGTGATGGTTTTAGGGGCGAAATCATGCTGGCAGGTTCTTTTTATGCTGTTTGAAAGAGGCCCAGATTGTAAACCTATGGAATAGGCGCAGGGCTGTATACACCATCTCCCCTTCCATGCTGGGCCTCTACAGGATCCCGGACCTGCAGATGTGGCAAAGTCATCTCCGCCTCCCTCCCTCTTTTTTCTCCGACATTCTGTGGGACCAAGTAAATGGATAATAGTTGTATGGACAAAAAACATAAAAGGCCCACTACAATAACAAATTAATACACAGATCTATTACACCTATCTTTATATGAACATATGCTTTGTTTATCAAAAAGCTACTGCTGTAGCCTCTTGTAGTCACCTGAGAATTTGCTATATTTGTATCAAGGCTAGACAATGCTGCAAACAAACTAACAGTGCAAAATATACAGTAGGTACGGAAAGTATTCAGACCCCTTTAAATTTTTCACTCTTTGTTTCATTGCAGCCATTTGCTAAAAGCAAAAAAGTTCATTTTATTTCTCATTAATGTACACTCAGCACCCCATCTTGACAGAAAAAAAACTGAAATGTAGATATTTTTGCAAATTTATTAAAAAAGAAAAACTGAAATATCACATGGTCATAAGTATTCAGACCCTTTGCTCAGTATTAAGTAGAAGCATCCTTTTGAGCTAGTACAGCCATGAGTCTTCTTGGGAATGATGCAACAAGTTTTTCACATCTGGATTTGGGGATCCTCTGCCATTCTTCCTTGAAGATCCTCTCCAGTTCTGTCAGGTTGGATGGTGAACGTTGGTGGACAGCCATTTTCAGTTCTCTCCAGAGATACTCAATTGGGTTGAGGTCAGGGCTCTGGCTGGGCCAGTCAAGAATGGTCACAGAGTTGTTTCGAAGCCACTCCTTTGTTATTTTAGCTGTGTGCTTAGGGTCATTGTCTTGTTGAAAGGTGAACCTTCGGCCCAGTCTGAGGTCCAGAGCACTCTGGAAGAGGTTTTCTTCCAGGATATCTCTGTACTTGGCCGCATTCATCTTTCCTTCAATTGCAACCAGTCGTCCTGTCCCTGCAGCTGAAAAACACCCCCATAGCATGATGCTGCCACCACCATGTTTCACTGTTGGGATTGTATTGGGCAGGTGATGAGCAGTGCCTGGTTTTCTCCACACATACCGTTTAGAATTAACACCAAAAATTTCAATCTTTGTCTTATCAGACCAAAGAATCTTATTTCTCATAGTCCTTCATGTGTTTTTGGCATAGTCTATGCAGGCTTTCATATGTCTTGCACTGAGGAGAGGCTTCCTTTGGGCCACTCTGCCATAAAGCCCCAACTGGTGGAGGGATGCAGTGATAGTCGACTTTGTGGAACTTTCTCCCATCTTCCTACTGCATCTCTGGAGCTCAGCCACAGTGATCTTTGGGTTCTTCTTTACCTCTCTCACCAAGGCTCTTCTCCCACGATTGCTCAGTTTGGCTGGACGGCCAGGTCTAGGAAGAGTTCTGGTCTTCCAAACTTCTTCCATTTAAGGATTATGGAGGCCACTGTGCTCTTAGGAACCTTGAGTGCTGCAGAAATTCTTTTGTAACCTTGGCCAGATCTGTGCCTTGCCACAATTCTGTCTCGGAGCTCTTTGGGCAGTTCCTTTAACCTCATGAGTCTCATTTGCTCTGACATGCACTGTGAGATGTGAGGTCTTATATAGACAGATGTGTGCTTTTCCTAATCAAGTCCAATCAGTTTAATTAAACACAGCTGGACTCCAATGAAGGAGTAGAACCATCTCAAGGAGGATCAGAAGGAAATGGAAAGCATGTGAGTTAAATATGAGTGTCACAGCAAAGGGTCTGAATACTTATGACCATGTGAGATTTCAGCTTTTCTTTTTTAATAAATTTGCAAAAATATCTACAATTCTGTTTTTTTTCTGTCAACATGGGGTGCTGAGTGTACATTAATGAGAAATAAAATGAACTTTTTTGCTTTTAGCAAATGGCTGCAACGAAACACAGAGTGAAAAATTTAAAGGGGTCTGAATACTTTCCGTACCCACTGTACATGTCTACTGTTGATTTGCAGAAGCGGATCTGAATCTATAAAATGTTGAAATATCTATTATTAGGGGAAGTGACATCATCTTTTCCTTCCAGCAGTCTTTGGTTCCTCTTTCCTTGTCCAAAGGTTCTTCTTCCACATAAAACATACCACTCTTCTAAATGTTACAAGGTAGATATGGTCACTATTACAGATTTTGCATTGGGACCCAAGAGCTTGAAGTTATGCTTCTGCCTTGCCTGTAGTGTCTCTGTAAAAGTTCAGAAGCTTCTCCAGCCGCCAATAACTCAGGCTTTGTTCACATTTGTGCCGCAGTCTCTGTTGGAAACTCAGTCGCAATGTCTGCCTGAAATCGGCAGACGATAAAGTCCTGCATGCATTTTCAGTTTTGAAACGATGGACACCCATCTGACAGACCCCATTGACTATAATGGGGTCCATCAGGCTCCGTATGCAACCACCATTTTAGTGGTCCGCTGACGGGCCAGAAGATACGCCTCACCCCAATCTGCACCCCGCCTGCCACATTACGAATGTGGCCGATATGGGGCAGGGATTGGGGAGGTTGGAGGCGTCCATGCCTCAGTCCGACAGATTTATTATAACTCTCACCAGTTTTCTCGATTGAGTTACAATGGAAATCTACACCATTTCCAAACTAGAGTAGCGTTCCATACTGGTGCAGGGACGGCAGCCTCATAAATCTCTCAATCACTGCACCATTTGGGACATTTATTAATACTGGCGTACAATACACCAGTCTTAATAAATTTACCCCATTGTGTGGGATTGTGGGGAATAGAAGAGAATTGGATTGGCACTTACTTCACACTCAACAAACATGGATAGAGAACCATCAAACCAAGAAAATATATAGGTTACATAATTTTTTTTTTTTTGTAACAAGAGGTTTGCAGGGGTCGTCGGTCTTAGATAACACCTTTTCATATACAGTAGCTTTTATTAGTATATGGAGGATGTAATAGACTAGGGGAGTCCTCTGCTCTGGGTCCACCTCTATTAGCCAGTGTGGAAAGAAGCTGTAATGAGCAGTTCTCCCAATGGAGGATCCAATTTGTGCACTGTGACTTATTGTGAACCTTGTAATGTGTTATGAGCTCAGATGCAGGTACAGAGTCAAGTGTAGTCAGAATTGAGAGAAGCAGCAGAACTGAACCTAACAACCGCTAGCGGAAAAAAACATAACCAAATTGCTACACACCCAGTATGAGCCAAAGCCAATCTCAAGACGTCTTCACGAGAGCTCCTAGTGGTGGAGATGGACTTGGCAGAATCCTAGACTGGAGTTGACATCACAGAGGAATGTGCCACAAATTGATTAACTGCGAGCAGAAGCCAGAGAACAGCAAGCAACTCACCAGACACAGAGTAAACAACAGAGCAGGGTCAGCAGCAGAGATAGCAGCGAAGTACAGGAGCAAGTGACGGAAGGAGAGGTCGAGGTACAGTACGTAGCCAGAGTCAAATGCCAGTGAGGGTAAGTACAGCAGAGTCATAATCCAAGAGAAGTCCAAGTACACAGTCTGAAGGTCAGAGCCAGAGAAGCATAAACAGCAATCGGGAACAGGAAGCAACAGGGACGGGAGCCAAAACCAAGGTGAAACCAATAGCCGACATGGAAGAAAGAAATGAAGGGGATTATAAAGACCTGGACCAGCCCATAAATTAAAGCACAATTTCTTAAAAGGGAATTCATCTCTGTGGACCCAGCAGTCTTAAAGAGGCCACAGCAGACGTCACAACCCTAAACATAATGGTTTGCCTGCAGGTACCAACTGATTGCGAGTGGTCTACACAAGGAGGAAGGACCTTTCAGATCAGGATTGGACTAGTCTTTTGGTGAGCCCAGGCTCTGAGACATAATAATGAGAGACTTTTATTACTCACTTACTACTAGAGACTATATCTTAGGGGGTGATTTGCAAATATAAATTATTAGATCTTATTAATATTATGTTCCACATGGACATACACGGGTCCTGTATAGATTGAAGGTGTGTCCTCAAAATCATCCCCTGGTGGGCCCTGAGTCCTGGTGGGCCAGCACTGGGTACTGGTGATTGTTTTAGAAGCAAAATCATGCTGTCAGGTTCCATTTAAAAGGTATAGAATTCTTTAGAGCATTGCCTTTTGGGAACACTCAGTTTCCTAGTGGAATTGTTTCACTAGGGATAATTCCTAAAACACACACAATAAAATCTAGGTTTCTGATATACAGTCTAGTGTGTAGACCAGTTTCTTAAAAGTAGATAGAAATAGGCAATCAAAACAAATGTATATAAATAACAATAATGATAGAAGAATCAATGATCCCAAGATACATTGTCCTAATAAATTCGATCCCCTTTGACATACCTATTGTCTACTTGATTGGTGGCTCAACAAAATCCTCTCCTCTTCACAATCCGGCTCCTATGTTATGTACTTGGTCCTTATTGGACACTCAGGAAAAGTAATAATTTTATCCTCTTTCCCACACATACTGGCCCATATTTAGTGGTTCCCTGGAGCATAGGGACCTACCAAATAAGGGCCAAAATGGTAGGTCCCTGGTAAATAGGGAGCGAAGACTAATTGGGGAAGTGTCATTAACATAAACAATGGGCGCACCAATTAAACATTAAAGACTTAATATTGATGGCTTATCCTTAGAATAGGTCATCAATATCAGATCGTTGCTGTGCCAGGTGTGTCACACCCCCACCAATCTAATATTGATGCCACTGCCAGATCTGCACAGTGTAGTGGGCTACAATCAGACAGGTCTGGGCACTGTGTAGTGGCTGTGGTGAGGTGTCAGACCCCTACCAATATGATATTGAAGACCTATTCTAAGAATAGGCCATCAAAATAAAGTCTTGGACAACTGAAATTGGTCTCATAAAATGACTACTAGATGGCAGATGAGGTGGCACTAGAGGGGAGGAGATACTTTTTTTTTTTTTTTTAACACTTATTTGTCATCAAGGTGTCAGGTGGGCCAACCCATTTAATAGCACTGAGATGCCCATTACTGGTTGTGTGTTTATTTCACCAAGAAGAGCAGTACGCAGATAAGTGAAATTGGCTTGGCTAAAATCCCATTTGATGTCTCAAGACTCGGTGAGTCAAAAGCAAATTGAGGATCTGTTACATCCAACAGAGGGCGTATGAGCTCCCAGCTCCCTTCCCATAATGCCTTGTGATATGTAGATGCTAAGTAGAGGGCAAAAGGCAATTCAAACTCTACACACCTTCACTGGTGCTCTCCTCAATGTGAGAGATTCTTGTCCCCCAGTACCTACTGTCACAGATCTTTGTATATGACTGAAGATGAAAGAATCCTAACAGAAAGATGTCTAAGCATTATACAGGGGCCTCCTCAACAACTCCCATGTGGCTTAACTGACCTTAAAATATTGTACTCATTAGTTAGTTAGAAGAAGAGGAACAGTTCTTTCATCATTACTGGCTTAATATTGGTTTCCTCTTTTTACCCTTCCTGTTTTCATAGGATGCATTTAAAGTAAGACCACAGCTACACAAAAGCTAGCACTACTAGAACCTGATGTCCATCTAATAAGGTAAAGTTACTAAAGTCTTTTCCATTTCCTCTTTATATGGTAGAGATATACATGTGGGAAACTGCAGCATATTTTTTCTCCTAATGTGACTTGCTATTAGATTAAGGCAAAGAACACTATGAAGGAATGGATGTGGATGGATATTAGTCACAATCGATGCCAATAAGACAGCCATGAATTTATTTGCTTTCAGATTTTATTTGCTTGTAGCCAGTCCATTACTTTTGTATGGCTGTAATAATCCAGCTTTTATTTGCATGGTCTTGTGTTGTGATAGTTGTCTTGAATATTGCTTAAATACATTTATATTATCATTCTTGCAAATAGAATAAAACACATTTTTATAGCTGATGCCAATAGTAACTGTGGGCAATGCTGTAATATTATACTTACATTTTTCTAGATGTGTTAGGGCACATCTAAACAAGTGTTTATTGCAGTATGACAGCAACAGATCCTGTAGGTTCCCATGGGGCAAAAAGTTGCATAAAGTAAAGACATACTACAAAAAAAAAAGTTGATGTGGAACTGCCCTTGTAATGAATAGTGCATGAGTTGCAAAAATTTATTTTGTGTAATAAGAGTTGCTACATATCGGTGTAGGTTTCTCACACATGGGCGCTGATGCCACTTCTGTCTTGAAGTCTGTTTTAGAATTCTAAGAGATATGAGACGTACCACAGAGCACTGAAGCTACCAAGTGGACTAAACTTTAACCCCTTCTGGAAAGAATACTTTTTTAGGTTATTTTTATTATCAATGCAACAATATGAAGTCTTTTTTTATATTTATATATTTACAATTATATTTATTTTTATTATACATAATATATATATATATATATATATATATTTTACATAATATATACAGTATGTATATATATATATATATATATATATATATATATATAATTATAGTTTCCACATATACAATTTTGAGGTGTTTATATGTTTAGTGTTTAATTTTTATAAATTTAATTTTGTTGGACAAGCAAAAAAGAAAAAAAAAATACATTTGCTATATATACTTTTTGAAAATTTTTAATGGTGTTCACGCTAACCTAAAAAGAAGTATGTATACTGTTTTATAATACTACTATAATAACATGTGGATATTACACTAGTGTACATAAGATTTATATTATAAAATAAATGTACTTCGTAAAGAAATAGTTTTGTGTAATTGGTTTACTCTATTTTATCATTTAATCTATTTTTTTAGTCCTATAAAGAGATTTTGCCAGTAATTCTTCACTTAAAATATACTGCCATACCTGTATATTAGGGTATACAATTAGTGTGGCTTAGGTATTTACAAGCAATAGATCCCAGGCACTTGCCATAGTTATGCCAGCCCCAGAAATCATGTTGCCCGATCGAACAATGATGGTTACAAGGGCACCTTCCTTCCCCTATCCCTTTTTGGTTAACTGTAGAGATTTTAGTTACCTGTAGAGATAAGAGTTGACTTTGATGATGGTAATTGGGGCAATACTGTGTCTTTGCAATACAGATATCCTTCCACAGTTGGTTCAAGGGCACAGTGTCAGCCATGACAGTAATAGTATGTCAAACTGTCTGTTATAGGAGGTCAAAAACAGGACCTTTCTCCACTTGTACTAACTCCAGTTACTTGGATTCTTTAATAGGAGCTGATACACTGATTCTGGTGCAGTTGGAATTTTTTCTTTAGCCCCTACCGTTCCCAAGCAATCAGGTTTGGTGCCCAATATGCTAATTTAAGCTCTGTACTGTCAACTGGGTGGTCTCAGGCACAATCAGACAAGGGGCATGATTCTGAGCTCTCTTATACTGTCCAATCAAGGGCACATCATATCAGAGCATGAAATTGCACCCCCTTGTGTGCTCTGGAAGGCTGGTTCCAGGTTTTGGCAGGCCCATGGGGGTGACAGAGTTTCAGTGGTGGGTCTCCTGTCAGTCAATTAAAACCAGTGAGTGCTGTGATACATATAGAACATCATATATGCTATTTCTGAATGGAAGAAGAAATTTTCTGTCTCTCTAACATTGCTGTGAAGGGTGGGGGAACAACAAACTAAAAAGAGTGAACTTAACCTTACTGATACAGTACTATAAGCACTGGTTGGATGCATACATGAATACAGTTACCATACATATAAAACATTAATTGTAGTTACAATACACTTTTTCCAAACTCTAAAATCACAAAAAACTATTTAAGGCTTTGTTCACATCTGCATCGTGGCTTCTATTATAAATGTAAAGAATGACAGTTTCGGCTATGTCTCATGGCACCACCTTTACCCAATTACCCAACAGATCCCACTGACTTACAATGGGGTCTATTGAGTTTTATCATTTTATGTTTTTTTCACTGGACATTTGTTGTAAGCATTCCTCATTACAACTACACATATACTGTACAAACTCACAAGGGTGAGGTACTACAAGTCCCAGAACAGAACAAATGCAGTTATAAACATTAGCAAACTAACATGATTAAAACTTTCGCTGCTTATGAGATATTTGCGGCCGCTCACATACCAGCTGTTCATCCCTGTGCACCTCAGTTACAGAAGAAGTACTACAGGTGCATCTCAATAAATTAGAATATCTTTGAACTGTTCATTCATTTCAGTAATTCAGTAATACAATTCATAATCAGCGTCTTCCATGACTGTGTGTCCTACTGAACCAGGCTGAGGGACCATTTAAAGGCTTAGGAAACCTTGGCAGGTGACACTGAATTTACAATACTGAACTTTTTCACAATATTCTAATTTTCTTAGATTTGGGTTTTCATTACCTGTAATCCATAATCAACATTTACAGAAATAAAACACTTGAATAGAACACTCTGTGTATAAAGAATCTAGAAAATATAGGAGGTCACTTTTTTAATTTAATTACTGAAATAAATAAACGTTTCAAAGATATCTTAGAGAAGACAACAGCTACAGAGGTCATAGGTCAAAGAGGAGAGAGAGGAGAAATGGGGCTGATAGGGGTTGTGGACAGACAAACTGATGTTTTTAGTTCTCATCTGAGCAGTGGGCCCTGGCATCTGCCCAGGTATGCTGGATGCTGATGCCGGTCCTGGTGCTCTGGCCCAGAATAATTTGAGTAGTACTTATTAAAGGACACAAGAACTGAAGCTGGTGAAAGATCCTCTTGAAAGGGGTTGTCCGAGCCAAAATTTCATATTTTAAATAGGCTGGGGGAGGTGAAAAAAATAAAAAAAAAATAATCATACTCACCTTTCCCCGGTGCTCCAGTGCCTCCCAGCATGGTCCGTTGGAAGTCCCCGCCGCACGTGACCACTGAGGCCAATCAGCGGCCTGTGATGGCCAGGGGTCACTTCCATAACTTCCAAGTTATGGGTGAGACTGGTACGTGCAGATGACAAAGGGCTGACAGTATAGGGGAGGGGGCAATCATTGGTAATAAAGCAAAGAAGGCGCTGTGCCAGGGGATGTTGACTACTGTGCTATATTTTCTATTAATAACCCCCTACCGTAACATTAGGCCGTGAAAATCTTTTAGTTCTTTTAGCTTGTTACACCTTCATCTGAATAGGGCTGTTTTGGTGGTAAGCACATAGAATTGTACAAGCCCTTTTCAGATGAATAAAACATGTGCTGCAGTTTCTGCAACAAATATACCATGTAAGGATATAGAACAGGACAGTCTCACACAGTAAGAGAGGAGTGGAGCGTGTGTGGTATATGCAACATGGTATGTTATGTGATGAGGCAATGATCACACACAGGAAGAGGTAGGGAAGTGTTTCTGATACCTATCACTGAAAGGAAACACCCACATGGCTCCATATTTAAATATATTTGAAATGGAACCTTCACTTTAAGCAAATGCCAATTTAGTAAAGTGTTAGCAAAATATACCTATTGTACAAAATCTAATATAATACTGATATTCTAAGACTAATGGAAGAGTGAAGAAATCAGGTGATACCTTTTAGAGGCTAACTGAATATATTTGATAATAAGCTTTCGAGAGTGCTAGCTCTCTTCTTCAGACATGGTGTAATACTCGAAACTGAAAATTCACACTATTTATACATACACAAGACAAGGATCTTCAAAAGGATCTTGGAATAACAAAATGCAATATAAGTAGGGAAGTATTTACAACAGGTCAGGAAATAAACAGTCTAAAATTTGTGGTGCGTGACAGTGGGATCTGTTATCTATCTGTAATCAGGTGGTGATTTGTGACCCTCACAGGTCATACATAGTGTGACATGAAGCTGGCATGAATATTAAGTCCAAATTGCAGAGTTTGAAATTTTTGCATTAACTTGTATTCCCATTCTTTCCTCTCATTCTGCATTTTAAAATTTCCCATTAAAACCAAAACTCGCAAATCTTCAATAGAGTGGTCTTCTCTGGAGAAATGTGCGGCCACTGGGAGATCTGTTCTGCTGTTATTAATGTTAAATCTGTGTGAGTTCATGCCCTGTTTCCCCCACATAGAGGCCTGTGTTGGAACATTGCACACACATTATGAGATACACCACGTTGGAAGACCTGCAGGAAAATGTCCCCCTAATTCTATGCACTTGTTGTGACTGTGGGATAGGTACACTGTCAGAGGTTTGGATGTGCTTGCAGGTCATGCACCTGTTTTGCAGTTGGGGCCTTCAGGGCACTCCAGACAATAATACGCCTCAGGTTTGGTGGTTGTCAAAAGGAAAGGAAAGGGGGACTGGAAATATGTCCTTGAGTCTGTTGTCCCTATGTAGCACAGTTTGGAGCTCCTTGACAATCCTTCGTAGGATCTCCAGCTGTGGGTTGTAGGTGACAACTAGGGGCACTTGGGCTTCTTTCTGGGTCTCTTTATATGTGAGCAGACTGTCTATGTTAATGGCTGCTGCTTTGTTTAATTGGTTGTCCGTCACTTTTGGTTTGTATCCCAATCGTAGAAATTTCGTCCTCAGATCCTGGAGTCTGTTGTCTTCAATTACATAATGACTTCAATGACTTTCACCCTACCATCAACCTTAAACTTAGCTATTCAGAGAGTGAAATCCAATTTCTGGACACCACAATATACAGTGAGGAAAAAAGTATTTAGTCAGCCACCAATTGTGCAAGTTCTCCCACTTAAAAAGATGAGAGAGGCCTGTAATTGACATCATAGGTAGACCTCAACTATGAGAGACAAAATGAGAAAACAAATCCAGAAAATCACATTGTCTGATTTTTTAAGAATTTATTTGCAAATTATGGTGGAAAATAAGTATTTGGTCACCTACAAACAAGCAAGATTTCTGGCTCTCACAGACCTGTAACTTCTTCTTTAAGAGGCTCCTCTGTCCTCCACTCATTACCTGTAGTAATGGCTCCTGTTTGACATTGTTGTCAGTATAAAAGACACCTGTCCACAACCTCAAACAGTCACACTCCAAACTCCACTATGGTGAAGACCAAAGAGCTGTGGAAGGACACCAGAAACAAAACTGTAGACCTGCACCAGGCTGGGAAGACTGAATCTGCAATAGGCAAGCAGCTTGATGTGAAGAAATCAACTGTGGGAGCAATAATTAGAAAATGGAAGACATACAAGACCACTGATAATCTCCCTAGATCAGGGGCTCCACGCAAGATCTCACCCTGTGGGGTCAAAATGATCACAAGAACGGTGAGCAAAAATCCCAGAACCACATGGGGTTACCTAGTGAATGACCTGCAGAAAGCTGGGACTAAAGTAACAAAGGCTACCGTCAGTAACACACTACGCCGCCAGGGACTCAGATCCTGCAGTGCCAGACGTGTCCCCCTGCTTAAGCCAGTACATATCCGGGCCCGTCTGAAGTTTGCTAGAGAGCATTTGGATGTTCCAGAAGAGTATTGGGAGAATGTCATATGGTCAGATGAAACCAAAGTAGAACTATTTGGTAGAAACACAACTTGTCGTGTTTGGAGGAGAGTGAATGCTGAGCTGCATCCAAAGAACACCATACCTACTGTGAAGCATGGGGGTGGCAACATCATGCTTTGGGGCTGTTTCTCTGCAAAGGGACCAGGACAACTGATCCGTGTACATGAAAGAATGAATGGGGCCATGTATCGTGAAATTTTGAGTGCAAACCTCCTTCCATCAGCAAGGGCATTGAAGATGAAACATGGCTGGGTCTTTCAGCATGACAATGATCCCAAGCACACTGCCAGGGCAATGAAGGAGTGACTTTGTAAGAAGCATTTCAAGGTCCTGGAGTGGCCTAGGCAGTCTCCAGATCTCAACCCCATAGAAAACCTTTGGAGGGAGTTGAAAGTCCGTGTTGCCCAGTGACAGCCCCAAAACATCACTGCTCTAGAGGAGATCTGCATGGAGGAATGGGCCAACATACCAGCAACAGTGTGTGCCAACCTTGTGAAGACTTACAGAAAACGTTTGACCTCTTGTCATTGCCAACAAAGGATATATAACAAAGTATTGAGATGAACTTTTGTTATTGACCAAATACTTATTTTCCACCATACTTTGCAAATAAATTCTTTAAAAATCAGACAATGTGATTTTCTGGATTTGTTTTCTCATTTTGTCTCTCATAGTTGAGGTCTACCTATGATGTCAATTACAGGCTTCTCTCATTTTTTTTTAAGTGGGGAACTTGCACAATTGGTGGCTGACTAAATACTTTTTTTTCCCCACTGTACATTAAAGACCACCGGCTACTGACATCAATATACCACAAACCCACAGACAGAACGGCCTACCTGAGAAACGACAGCTTCCACCCCAAGCACACAAGACAATCTATTATATTACAATCGTATTTGCTCCAACAAAGAAGACCTGGACAAGCACCTCCTGGATCTGAGGACGAAATTTCTCCGATTGGGATAAAAAACAAAAGTGACGGACGACCAATTAAACAAAGCGGCAGCCATTAACATAGACAGTCTGCTCACATATAAAGAGACCCAGAAAGAAGCCCGAGTGCCCCTAGTTGTCACCTACAACCCACAGCTGGAGATCCTACGAAGGATTGTCAAGGAGCTCCTGTGCTACATAGGGACAACAGACTCAAGGACATATTTCCAGTCCCCCCTCCTTTCCTTTCGACAACCACCAAACCTGAGGCGTGTTATTGTCTGGAGTGCCCTGAAGTCCCCAACTGAAAATGGCACCTAACCTTACCTGCAAAACAGGTGCATGACCTGCAAGCACATCCACACCGCTGACAGTGTGCCTATCTCACAGTCACAACAGGTGCATAGAATTAGGGGGACATTTTCCTGCAGGTCTTCCAATGTGGTGTATCTCATAATGTGTTTGCAATGTCCCACCACAGGCCTCTATGTGGGGGAAACAGGGCAGAGACTTAGTCAGCGCATGAACTCACACAGATGTAACATTAATAACAGCAGAACAGATCTCCCAGTGGCCGCACATTTCTTCAGAGAAGACCACTCTATTAAAGATTTGCAGGTTGTGGTTTTAATGGGAAATTTTAAGACGCAGAATGAGAGGAAAGGATGGGAATACAAGTTAATGCAAAAATTTCAAACTCTGCAATTTGGACTTAATATTCATGCCAGCTTCATGTCACACTATGTATGACCTGTGAGAATCACAAATCACCACCTGATTACAGATAGATAACAGATCCCACTGTCACGCACCACAAATTTTAGACTGTTTATTTCCTGACCTGTTGTAATAAATACTTCCCTACTTATATTGCATTTTGTTATTCCAAGATCCTTTTGAAGATCCATGTCTTGTGTATGTATAAATAGTGTGAATTTTCAGTTTCGAGTATTACACCATGTCTGAAGAAGAGAGCTAGCACTCTCGAAAGCTTATTATCAAATACACTCAGTTAGCCTCTAAAAGGTATCGCCTGATTTCTTCACTCTTCTGCTACTTTCTATGGCTAACACGGTACAACATTATACTAATTCCAAGACTAAGGAAGGGTTCATATCTGTGCAGAAACCGCTGAAAATCGGTGGAGAGAAAAGCCTTGCACAGAGGACTTTTTTCTCCACCGCTTTCAGTTTTAAAACGGTGGACCTCATTATAGGCAATGACATCTGCTGGTATCTGTGTGTAACCGCTATTTTAGTGGTCCGGCTCTCCATCATTTGGGTCTCCCGGCGGACCCAAATGATGGAGAGCACAACGCTAGTGTGAACCGAGCATAACAGGGTAGGGAAATAAAATAAAATTGTCATAATCAACAGATTTTTGTTTTTAGAGGTCATAGCTATATCCTTTGTTGTGTTTGAAATATATTTGTAACATGCAGAGTTATCTTAATTTTATTCTTCGTGCGAGTTTTTAAAGCAGGATAGTATTTATTGAATTGTAGTATTCAATGGGAGGCAGAGACCAGATCAGGATGCTGAAAAAATACGCATCTTGCTAAGTCTTGCTGCGTATTCCGCAGCTGATTGAGTGACAGAATCTGCAGCTTGAGACAGTCCACTGAATAGGCCCATTCTGCTGCAGTATTCAGTCACGGGAACCAGGGGAAACGTAAAATGAAGAGGAATCTGAGGTGGATGCCTGCCTTAAAATTCCTGCCATGTGAACACACACTAATAGTCCTTTTAAAAATTAATACTATGGAACATGTATGGCGACTATATAGATCTGCCAAAAAAGGTATACAATTTTATATAACTGGCATCCTTTTGAAGGCCCATGGGAGATGAGTGAAAATAACAAACAGCTATACTCACCTTGTTCACCTCTTCTGCATGTCTGGAAATCTCCTGGTGTCTTCTTCTGGCCTCTTCTGGCCCCTGGATGACATCATGTACTTCAAGGTAACCGCTGAGACCTATGATTGGGGTGTGCTGGCATCACAACGCTATATCAAAGCAGTGTGATGTCAGCACACCCTGCGTGACCACTGAGGCCCAATCACAGACCTTAGCAGTGACCCGGGGGTGGGAGTCAGCAGGTGCATGATGTCATACACGGGCTGGAAGAGGCCGGAAAAAGATACCAGGGGACCGCTAGACACTCAGGAGGAGTGAGCTGTTTGTTATTTTCTTTCGCCTCCCCTGGGCATCCACTTATTATATTCTTGGGTCTGAGGAGACCCCAGAGTACACCTCTCCATCCATTGTTCATTTGTAACAATGCTTTTCTTTCTGTTAAATGCAATGGTTTATGAGGTCATGGAGGTAAAACAGAGTCAGAAGTATGCATTTTTGACATCCATTTTAGCAACAGAAATCTATGCGGTTGAGCAACACGTTTTAACACATTTTTTTCTGTGTCAAAGTGTGTCTGTTTGTAAGAGACAGCCAATGTTGTCTTAAGCTTCATTTGTCTGTATAAACTGTTAATGTTGAATGTATTTCTGTGATTCTGTTCCTTTAAGACAGCAGCCACTGTAATTGTGACATGATGCTGGAGTGAGACCCCCCCCCCCCTTTTATGTCAGCCTGCCTGTTCTGCAGACAGAGTGTGAGCAGAGAAGCAGGAAGTGACGAGACAGAGAGCAGCAGCCATCTTGGCAAGTGTTGTATTGAACTGGTGTGGAGATTTTTCTGTACAGCTAAGCTGTATCTTGGTCCAGAGACAAACAGAGTGTAAAGAGACAACAGGACTAGTGAGTCCACGTGAAAGGAACTGTGCTCAGTGGCTGATCAGTGAGACTGACATTGTGACTGTGTATATGGATACCACAGATAGAGACTCGCAGTGCTGTTGATGTACTGGACGGCACCTGCTAAATCCCGGCTTACATCCCAGCTCAGTGTATGGATTCTGCAGGACTGTCAGTGTGCTGAGTGGAATCTGCTGTTGGATTACATTGCCTTCAGTTGGTTTCCCTGTCTGTTAAAGAGGACTTCATTTCTCCCAAGATCCTGATAACCGTGAGGAGAGGACGCTTCACTATAAAAGAAAGGACCGACTTTGGGCCCCACCGCGCGCTTCTACAGACTGTAAGCGGTCCACCTGGACCACTGGGGAAAAGGGGGTGCACCCAAATGTGAAGTCAGGGTCAGTTAGGGATAGTTTTGAGTATATTGTTCATTCAGTGTCCATACTGCAGAAGTGGACAGAGTAAAAGTAGAAACCATTGCAGAATTTGCCTTGAAATTGTTCATGCTATATTGTATATTTTGCTTGTCTTTAGCCCTGTCATTTTACCTTTAACTAGCCTTTATTAACTTATAGTAAATATATATTTTTTTCTTGAACTACCGCGTGTGCGTTCATTTCTGGTTGCGGAGTCCAAACCACCTGCCTTGCTCTCGGTTCACAAATTGGCGTAGTCGGCAGGATCCGCTTACCAGAATGGACGGTGACGCACCCGTTCGGGAGAATGGTGCTGGAGGAAGAATGCCAGCAGGGGCTATAATGAGTCAGTTAGCTAAATTTGATGGCAATAATATGTCAGTGAGTATGTGGGTGGAACAGATACGAATGATACAGCGAATGTACCAGACCGCACCAGAAGTACTAGTAGAGCTAGCAATATTGACATTACAAGGGGATGCTAAGACCACGGTGATACTGAGGCCATTTGAACAAAGGCAGACATTTGAGCAAGTAGTCCAGATTCTAGAAACCATCTATGGAGAAACTGCATTGCTGGGGTCTCTGCAGGCTCGGTTCTTCCAGAGGGTACAACAGGAGAATGAAAGCCTTCCCCAATATGCAAATGCCCTACAAGAACTGCTCCGAGATATTCAAAGGAAGGAAAGAGGGGGCTCGCCAGCCTTCTGTAACCCTGATCGGACTCTCCGTGACCAGTTTGTCCTGGGGATACGTGACGGCAGTTTAACTGTGACTATGCAGGATTTTATACGACGAGAGACTGATGCTAAATTCCATGATGTACAGGTAGAGGCCATCTCCCGTGCCAATAGTATGGTCCCGAGGCCGCAGACCGCAGTTGGAGTTACTTTGTCACAGGGGGCTAGTTCTGGCTCAGAGACAGTAGAAAAAGGGACGGTTAAAGAAATTCTCACAGTAATGCAGAAACTGCAAGAACAAATGGAACACTTGCACACTCGTTGTGATGAGCAGTCTATGAAAATTGCAGACTTCCAGAAGACTGGAGATGAAAGGGTGAGCCATCCACACCCAGCAAGTCAGAATCACCCACCACCCCGCTGGAGGGGTGAGGATAGGACCTACCGAAGGGGTCCAAATCATTTAGTGCAGTGCTCAGGAGAAATCGAAGGGGCTTACCGAAGGGGCCCAAACAGATGGCCAGAACGACGGGGGATACGCTGCTGGGAGTGTGGACGGATGGGCCACGTTGCTGCTAAATGTCCAGAGCAGCGACAAACTTATGAGAGACCGCCGTTAAACTGAAGTCCCCTGCTGCTGAAGGGCGTGTAGTAGGGGAGACTGACAAGGAGACTATGTGGGGAGAATGCCCTGATGATGACCTGATCGCTGCAAGTCCTGTCATACAGGTGGAAATGGAGGGTATTCCGGTTACCGGGATGATTGACACGGGTTCCCAAGTAACGACCTTGAGTAGAGACTGTTATGAACGGTACTTCCGGCAACATGTGAAATATGATCCCCATACATTCGTACGAGTGGTCGCAGCTAATCAGTTACCAGTTCCGGTCGTGGGAGTGGCCTGGATGAATGTCCGGGTATGTGGCCAAGATCTAGGTAGGAAAGGCATTGTGGTGGTACAGGAGTCACATGAAGTAAAGGTCCCTGTCATTTTGGGGATGAATGTGTTAAAAGAATTAGATCAGATCCTCTTTGAAAAGAAAGGTCACGGTTATTGGAAAGAAACCACCACCCATCGGCCTACTCAAACAGCTTTCCAGCGGCTGATCCGGACATGTGGCTTACAGAAAAGTTCAGATGCACAGCGTCCTCTGGCTCGAATTTCAGTTCCTTTGCATACAAAAGTTACACTGCCACCCAGTCGGGAGACAATAGTGTCCATGCCCGTAGGCACCTGTCGGAAACTAGAGGGCATAGCTGTGTTGGTAGAACCACTGCAGGCAGCCGAAGGAGGTGTTGATCCGCTAGTGGCCCGTTCCTTGGCAATAGTTCGCAATGGAAGAGTACCACTTCGATGTGTAAACACTCAGGACCAGAGTGTGGACCTGACCCCAGGGAGGCTGCTGGCTAACATCTATGTGACTCCGGAGGAAGTAAGGAAAGTAACTCCAATGCAGCTGAAGCTGACTGAAAAGGATGAGTGGACCGTAACTGTGTCCATGGGAGAAGATGAGGAACCCACCTCTGAATGGAATGGCTGTGCAATTCGAGAACAGATGAAGATGGATGTAAGTTCATGTTCTCTGGAATGGGTGCAGAAGGTAGATGAGCTGTTGTGGGAGAACCAAGCCACCTTTGCACGGTATGCTGAAGATTTTGGATGTACCACAGGGATCTACCATGAGATTCCCACAGGAGACACCCCTCCAATTAGAGAGCGCTACCGACAAATTCCTCCACAGTTGTATCAGGAAGTGAAAGAACTGTTAGCTAAGATGCTACAGGGTGGGATCATCCAAGAAAGCCAGAGTCCCTGGGCGGCTCCTGTGGTGTTAGTAAGAAAAATAGATGGGTCCATCCGATTTTGCGTAGACTATCGGAAGTTAAACGCTTGCACCGTACGAGATTCCTACCCCTTGCCACGGATTGAGGAGTCCCTCTCAGCGCTAGGGAGAGCCCGGTACTTCTCCTCACTAGATCTGGCTAGTGGGTATTGGCAGGTGCCGATGGCCACAAAAGACAAGGAGAAGACGGCATTCATCTTGCCCATGGGACTATACGAATTTAACCGGATGCCCTTCGGGTTGACAAATGCACCCGGAACGTTTCAGCGGTTGATGGAGAAATGTCTCGGTGACTTCAACTTTGAGTTCACTCTCATCTACTTGGATGACATTATAGTGTATTCTGCGACCTTTGAAGACCATCTCCACCAGTTGGGGCAAGTATTTCGAAGATTGCGGGAACATGGGCTCAAATTGAAACCCAGTAAATGTCGGTTGTTCCAATCTGAAATTGATTACTTGGGTCACCGCGTATCAGGAGAAGGGGTGAGACCATCAAGAGACAAGATAGCGGCTGTTCAAGATTGGCCGATACCAACTACCCTGCGAGAAGTGAGGGCGTTCCTTGGAGTAGCCGGTTACTATCGACGGTTTATTAAGGATTTCGCCAAGGTAGCAGCACCACTTAATGCTCTCCTACGAGGCACATCCGGTGGTCCAAAGAACCGGTCCGTGAAGTGGGGACCTGAACAGGAACAAGCCTTCCAGGCATTGAAGGATGCACTGACAACAGCCCCAATCTTGGCATATGCTGATTACCACTTGCCGTTCCAGCTATATACAGATGCAAGCCTGTATGGTCTTGGAGCAGTGCTTTCCCAGCTTCAGGATGGCCAGGAGAGGGTCATAGCGTACGGCAGCCGGTCTTTGAGAGATTCTGAAAGAAACCCCGAGAATTATAGTTCATTTAAATTGGAGCTGTTGGCACTGGTATGGGCCATGACCGAGAAATTCTCTGAATATTTGACCGGTGCTGAAGTTTTGGTACTGACTGACAACAACCCACTAGCTCACCTGGAAAATGCCAAGCTCGGGGCGTTAGAGCAGAGGTGGATAGCCCGAATGTCTACATTCAATTACCGCATTAAGTATCGGTCCAAGACAGAGAACCAGAATGCTGACGGACTTTCTAGGGTAACTGCCCAGACCCCCACAGAAGACGTGGATCATGAGTTGGAGCATGTGGAGGTGCCCGATTTCAGCAGATTTTCACAGGCCTTGACCGCCACTAATCAGTTTGAGATGGAGGGGACTGAAATGGCTCCTTTCTTTGGTCCCTCACGACAGGAATGGGCACAGATACAACAGACCCATGAGGGGCTGGCGCAGATGATCAAGTGTGTTGAGAAAGGCCAGAAGCCCTGTAGAGAGGAAAGAGAACGACTGACACGTGAGATATTATCTGTTTTGAGTCAGTGGGAAAAGTTGGAGATGAAAAATGGAGTGCTATGCCGAAAGGTCTATTTACCTTCTGAGATCGACATTCGATACCAAATTGTGGTGCCTAGTGAACTGGCTCGCTCCTTGGCAGTTGAGGCTCATAATAAGAATGGACATTTTGGTCATGAGAAGACCTTTCGTTGGTTACAGCGACTGATTTACTGCCCTGGTCTTCGTCAAATGGTCGAAGAAGTATGCCGCAGCTGTCGAACTTGTGAGATCCATAAGGCAATAGAACAGAGAGCTCCCCTGCAAACCATCGTGACCCAGGAACCTTTAGAAATCGTCATGATAGACTATCTAATGGTGGGCCCATCCAATAGCGGACACCAGTATTGCCTCGTAATGGTGGATCACTTCACCAAATTTGCGGTGGTAACCGCCACCAAGGACCAGACAGCTGAGTCAGCAGCTCGTGCTCTGTGCCAAGATTTCATTCGAGTATATGGGTGCCCTAAACGCATCCACTCCGACCAGGGCTCCTGCTTTGAGGGACACGTAATGAAAGAAGTTCAACGTATCTACGGGATAAAGAAGTCGCACACGACTCCATACCACCCTCAGGGAAATGGGGCCTGTGAAAGATTCAACAGAACTCTGCTACAGATGCTGCGGACTCTGGAGGAAGACAAGAAGTTACAGTGGCCTCAGTTCTTGTCTGAAATGGTGTGGGCCTATAACAATCAGGTCCATTCTACAACGGGGTACTCTCCTTATACACTTCTCTTTGGGCGGTCTGGGCGAAGTATAGGAGAATTACAGTTGAATGATGTGGATGGGTTCCCTCCGAGGGATCCAACCTCTTGGGTGCGGGCGCATCGGCAGAGACTTGAGACGATCCATCGATTGGTGCGGCAGCACCTGCAAGAACATCCCCATCCTGATAAGACCCCAGTGCAAGAAGCACCATTGCAACCAGGCGACCTGGTGCTAGTTCGTGTCAAGAAACCCCAAGGGAAATTGGAAAGCAGATGGGAGGCTTTGCCGTATCGTGTTGTTGGCCGCAAGTATGCGAATGGGCCAGTGTACCAGGTCCAGAAAGAAGGAACTGATTGTGTTCGAGTACTTCACCGAAATATGTTGCGCCTGTGTCATTCTGAAGGGACAAATCACGATGGGCCTGCCAATGTGAATGAGCTCCCACAGTCAGAGAATGGAGGTGCGGAATGGGCCTCAGACGAGGAGGATGATTGTTGGCCGATCCCTGCTCCTGGGGATGTTCCACCTGTGACTACTGTATCTCCGGCCTGTGCCCCCTCAGGTGCGGAATCCGCTGGTCCTTCTCAGCCCATAGCTGCAGCACCCCATAATATACCACCGGTCCTCAGACGGACCACTAGGCCAAATGCTGGTATTCCCCCTGTTCGGTATGCGCAGGATGAGTTTGTTTGGCCTGCCATACATCGGTATACTACCACCCTGTGCATAAAAGTACAACCCTTTGGATATACAGTCATAGGCAGGGACTGCCAATCTTAAAGTGGGGGGGAATATGTAAGAGACAGCCAATGTTGTCTTAAGCTTCATTTGTCTGTATAAACTGTTAATGTTGAATGTATTTCTGTGATTCTGTTCCTTTAAGACAGCAGCCACTGTAATTGTGACATGATGCTGGAGTGAGACCCCCCCCCCCTTTATGTCAGCCTGCCTGTTCTGCAGACAGAGTGTGAGCAGAGAAGCAGGAAGTGACGAGACAGAGAGCAGCAGCCATCTTGGCAAGTGTTGTATTGAACTGGTGTGGAGATTTTTCTGTACAGCTAAGCTGTATCTTGGTCCAGAGACAAACAGAGTGTAAAGAGACAACAGGACTAGTGAGTCCACGTGAAAGGAACTGTGCTCAGTGGCTGATCAGTGAGACTGACATTGTGACTGTGTATATGGATACCACAGATAGAGACTCGCAGTGCTGTTGATGTACTGGACGGCACCTGCTAAATCCCGGCTTACATCCCAGCTCAGTGTATGGATTCTGCAGGACTGTCAGTGTGCTGAGTGGAATCTGCTGTTGGATTACATTGCCTTCAGTTGGTTTCCCTGTCTGTTAAAGAGGACTTCATTTCTCCCAAGATCCTGATAACCGTGAGGAGAGGACGCTTCACTATAAAAGAAAGGAACGACTTTGGGCCCCACCGCGCGCTTCTACGGACTGTAAGCGGTCCACCTGGACCACTGGGGAAAAGGGGGTGCACCCAAATGTGAAGTCAGGGTCAGTTAGGGATAGTTTTGAGTATATTGTTCATTCAGTGTCCATACTGCAGAAGTGGACAGAGTAAAAGTAGAAACCATTGCAGAATTTGCCTTGAAATTGTTCATGCTATATTGTATATTTTGCTTGTCTTTAGCCCTGTCATTTTACCTTTAACTAGCCTTTATTAACTTATAGTAAATATATATTTTTTTCTTGAACTACCGCGTGTGCGTTCATTTCTGGTTGCGGAGTCCAAACCACCTGCCTTGCTCTCGGTTCACATGTTCAACTAACATAAAAAACATAATGTGAACAGCACCTAAAAGGGAGTCCATCACCAGGGTGAAGCATATCAAATCAGCAACACAGTTAGACAGTCAAGGTCATCTGAATGTAACACTTTTCTACCCATGAAAAATTGGGCATCTGTTGCCGCGATATTCATTTATTTAACAATATGCAAATGAGCAATCTGGAGCACTGTGGGTGGCTCTGTTGCTACAAACTGCTATGTCTCACACTGATCTCCCTCCTTTTCTCCTCCCACTCTTTGAGTGACAGGAACAGGGAGCTATGCTGAAATCTCCCTTGGCCATGTTTTCTTGTGTTCGCTTAGCAGTTTGGAGCAACAGAGCTGCCCTCAGTGCTCCAGATTGCTCATTTGCATATTGTGAATATTTTGGAAACAGAGGCATAAATTTTCATGGGGAAAAAGGTGTTACATTCAGGTGAGCTTGGCTTATCTGTATTGCTGGTTTAATATGCTTCACCCTGGTGACAAACTGACTTTAAAAGGTTTACTCTTTTAGCTAAATATAACATATAAACTTAGATGTATGGTAGTATGACAATGACCTATGAATCATGAGGTTCCTTTTTTATATGTCGGATATGAGGCAATGTCAGTCATGGGAATTTTGAGTTCGTGGTTATTATTTCGTTTTTTTATCTGAATTTTCTTTATATATGGGCTTAGTGTTTTATAAATAGCTATGATTCCAGGGATAAAGGTGATTTGTCAAAACATGTCTGCTCAATGGAAAGAAAAAATGTGATGAGAAATGCCCCTAAAAGGGAGTGGGTCAAAAGGGTGAAGTTTATTGAACCAGCAACATAGTTCAATCGCTCCTAGGAAGGTGCCAGCGGCTACCTGACAAACAGGCAAACTCATTTGTTGGGTGGTCACATCCTTTATGTAGCACCATACATTGTTGTTTGTCAGCAGTGCCTCTGCATTGTCAGCACATGAAAAAGCCCCTTAGAAAATGTCCTGAGAAATTTTTGCTTTGAATACTGATTTTTTTGTCAAGAATGATGTCTATCAGAGAAAACAATCTGTGTTCAAGCACATTCTGATGGGAAAGTTATATGCTAGATGTAGTAAGTGTTAATGATCAACTAATACAGCAAGTTCCTATAGCCACATCCTGCATATACAGTGGGGAAAAAAAGTATTTAGTCAGCCACCAATTGTGCAAGTTCTCCCACTTAAAAAGATAAGAGAGGCCTGTAATTGACATCATAGGTAGACTTCAACTATGAGAGACAAAATGAGAAAACAAATCCAGAAAATCACATTGTCTGATTTTTAAAGAATTTATTTGCAAATTATGGTGGAAAATAAGTATTTGGTCAATAACAAAAGTTCATCTCAATACTTTGTTATATATCCTTTGTTGGCAATGACAGAAGTCAAACGTTTTCTGTAAGTCTTCACAAGGTTGGCACACACTGTTGCTGGTATGTTGGTCCATTCCTCCATGCAGATCTCCTCTAGAGCAGTGATGTTTTGGGGCTGTCGCTGGGCAACACGGACTTTCAACTCCCTCCAAAGGTTTTCTGTGGGTTTGAGATCTGGAGACTGGCTAGACCACTCCAGGACCTTGAAAAGCTTCTTACGAAGCCGCTCCTTCGTTGCCCTGGTGGTGTGCTTGGGATCATTGTCATGCTGAAAGACCCAGCCACGTTTCATCTTCAATGCCCTTGCTGATGGAAGGAGGTTTGCACTCAAAATCTCACGATACATGGCCCCATTCATTATTTCATGTACACGGATCAGTCGTCCTGGTCCCTTTGCAGAGAAACAGCCCCAAAGCATGATGTTGCCACCCCCATGCTTCACAGTAGGTATGGTGTTCTTTGGATGCAACTCAGCATTCACTCTCCTCCAAACACGACGAGTTGTGTTTCTACCAAACAGTTCTACTTTTGTTTCATCTGATCATATGATATTCTCCCAATACTCTTCTGGAACATCCAAATGCGCTCTAGCAAACTTCAGACAGGCCCGGATATGTACTGGCTTAAGCAGGGGGACACGTCTGGCACTGCAGGATCTGAGTCCCTGGCGGCGTAGTGTGTTACTGACAGTAGCCTTTGTTACGTTAGTCCCAGCTTTCTGCAGGTCATTCACTAGGTCCCCCCGTGTGGTTCTGGGATTCTTGCTCACTGTTCTTGTGATGATTTTGACCCCACGGGGTGAGATCTTGCGTGGAGCCCCTGATCGAGGGAGGTTATCAGTGGTCTTGTATGTCTTCCATCTTCTAATTATTGCTCCCACAGTTGATTTCTTCACATCAAGCTGCTTGCCTATTGCAGATTCAGTCTTCCCAGCCTGGTGCAGGTCTACAGTTTTGTTTCTGGTGTCCTTCCACAGCTCTTTGGTCTTCACCATAGTGAAGTTTGGAGTGTGACTGTTTGAGGTTGTGGACAGGTGTCTTTTATACTGATAACAATGTCAAACAGGAGCCATTACTACAGGTAATGAGTGGAGGACAGAGGAGCCTCTTAAAGAAGAAGTTACAGGTTTGTGAGAGCCAGAAATCTTGCTTGTTTGTAGGTGACCAAATACTTATTTTCCACCATAATTTGCAAATAAATTCCTAAATGTGATTTTCTAGATATGTTTTCTCATTTTGTCTCTCATAGTTGGGAGAACTTGCACAAAGGCTGGCTGACTAAATATTTTTTTTCCCCACTGTATGTATCCTATTACAATTAATGACATGTCTGGTGACTTGTTTGGTGGGGATCTGACTGCCAGAACACATGTTTTTTACCTGCACAAAAGCACAGGTCACACGTCAGGTGATCAGGGATACTGCTCTACAGTCGAAAAGCAGAAGAAACCGCTGCCCTTCATTTTTGAGATTCTCAGTTGATCTTAAGGATAAGGCCCCACACAGAGAAATGCAGCAAAAAAAAGCTGCAGAAAAAAACGCGGCAGAAACAAATTGTTTTTTTTCCACAGCGTTTCTTATTGCATTTTAGCAGAGTTTTCCTCTGCGGACTTTCTGCCTTCATGATACTTATACGTAAAATGCCAGCGTTAACGCAGGTATAATTGACATGCTGCAATTTTCAAAAATGCAGGAATTTTTGAAAACGCAGCTTTTCCGCTGCGGATTTTTTCTGCAATGTGTGGATGGGATTAGCCAGAATCTCATCCACTTTGCAGGCACTGTAAAACACTGTGTTTTCGCAACGTGGGGCTTCAGCCTAAAGGGATTTTCCCATGAACATAAACATATTTAAATCTGTAAATAATTGATACTTTAACATTTTTGCAAATATAAATAATTAAAAAATTTTGTTGACTTTTTAAGATTTCTTTTTGTAACCATCTTAATGGTGACAGTCTTTTGTATTGATTGGTTGCCAATGTATACAGCCATGGAAGCAAGGACTTTCTTTGGCCTGGAACTTGTCAAGGCATGATTTCCTTATTGTTTCTGGGTTATCTTATATGTGGTGTCCCTGTATGTTTCTGTTTAACGAATAAGGAAATCATGCCTTGGTTTCTGACAATTGCTAGAGCATATAAAATTCCTGTAGTCATAGTCATATCCAGTGGCAAGCTATCAGGTCAAAAGAATGTCTTCACAAAGATAGAGAAAATTTTTAACACTCTGCAAAATATTTCATTATTTTTATTAGCAAAAATGTTATTTTCTACAAATTTAAATATGGTTATGTTCGTGGGAAAACCCCTTTAAGGTTATGGGCATGGTCCTTTAATACCATAACCCTGTATATTTGTTTTTTAATAGTTACCCTGCAGAGAATTAGATTTAGAACATAACCAGCTTATAACTAGTTTTTGAATAAGGACTTCCAGATAATTTTGTACCCAATTACAAACTGCACTAAACCAATAGACTTTAACGAGGACCTCCACCAATTCAAGTTCTTAGCATCTGTTAATAGTTGCTGCTCCACTGATTCCAGCACAGTTGGAATTTTCTCTCTAGCCGTCACTATTCCGGAGCAACAAGCGCAGGTAGTTTTGATACTTGATATGCTATTTAAGCTCTGTAATGTCAGAAGGGCAGTGTCATGCACCTGATCATTAATACAATACACTGCAATGTTGATGCATTGCAGTGTATTGTAAAAGCCGTAGTCTTCTATTACAGGGATTACAGTGCCTGTAATAGAGGAATATTGAAGAAAAGCCTGGGAGCCTTCAATTGGGTCCCAGCAGTCATAGCAACAGATCGCTGCCCCTGGATCTTGTTCACAGGTCCTTACACCATCCATTCCAACTTTGAAACATTCTTTAATAGTCACTGCTCCACTAATTTCGACACAGTTGGAATTTTTTCTGTAGCCCCCACCATTCCCGAACAATCTTTTCTGTTAGTTTTAACATCCACTATGCTAATGAGGCATCCTGACAGAAGGTTAGGGTAGCTAAACTCTGTGACATATGGGTTTATATAGTTTGGAGCAGGTTTCTTAACAATAATAATAAAAAAGAGAGTAAATGCTAACAGGACTCTTGCAGGCTTTTCTTGTATTAGTGTATGTACACATATGGCTGTCAATCACTGTGTCTGGGTAGGGTAATCAGGACTCTTACTGTCTCTTTTAGGAGTCCTGTCTGGATTTAATCTGATTTTCACTCAGAAATCATCCTTAAAATTATTTCAACCTGTACTGTATATCACAAAGCTTCTCTCCATCTATCATGCTGCTCTTAGTTACCTTTAAAGTTAGCTTTAAGGGATTGTCCTGAATGTAGGGGGGGGTCTGACTTCTGTGACATCAATTGTTGCCACAAATGAAAAACTCCAAATCCAGCTTTAGTACGATGAGAATACATTATTGTTTTGCATAGATATAAATGGGAGTGTCAGAATCAGTCTTTAACTTTACGGCAGGTTTCCCGTCAAGAATTGCTGTTTCTGCACCTGTGACAGCTTTCCAGCCTCTGAGGTCCTTAGCATGTGCTACAACTTTAGATGTCTGCAATGGATTGAAATCTGGAACAAAACAGAATCAAGCTAGAGGAGGATATTACGCTGCTTGTATTTTTTTTTCATCTAAGAGTAGTAAAATTTTCTTTGCATTACATTTCGTGTCGCGCAGTGCGTAGGTTGTAAGGCGCTCTCTGATATGCAGAGGTTATTGCATCACTCTCACACCAACCTCAAGTACCAGCAGAGGAAATCAGAAAGAGGAAGACTTCACTTACCACACAGAACATTTAGGTCACAAACCTGAACATGCTATATTTGCTTTAGATACAGTTCTACAACTTACTGTTTTAAAATGAGTTCAATGTATTTTTAAGGATAGACATCAGATGGAAAGGTAAGGACATTTTATATGTGTATTAGTCTGACTGAAAGCATTGCATGAACTGAAAAAAAAACAAAAACATTTTTACTGCTTTGGAGAGATTTTTTCGAATGGTTATCTGGGACTCGATACAGATGTAGTAGAGGTAACCTGAACTTCTGCAATTGGTTAAACTGCTAGACACCAAAAACAAAGAAAAGTCATTGGGAAAAGATTTTCAAAGACTTTTAATTGGTTTTTGTTGTCTTCTGTGATAAGATATCATGCTGCAGCAATTTAACCAATTGTAAAAGTTGGGGTCAACTCTGCTCCATCCGTATATAGCCCTAAAAAGTAGCCGTGCCCAGACTCTACTTTTTATATACTGTATACTGTTTCTTAACAGTACACTCTTTGATATAAATGTTCCCTTTATTTTATGATCTGATTCTCTGTTCTATGTATAAATATACTGTAGATTTTAGTCTCTTCATTCTGTGGTTATGTTCCTTTACAAAAGTAATGTTGATGTGAAAGATCACAACATTGGATAGCTTAAGGATATTTTTGTGGAAATCGGTACTGGTATTGTTATAGTAGGTTTACTAAAAATTAAAAGGAATTAAGATCTCAATCTATATTGAATTTTGTTTAGTTGGATATTTTCTCATTTTTAATTTTAGTGTTTTTTTTCATAATTTAAAATATTCCGGTTGTGACAGTTTTTATAATCCTTCACATCGCCATAGTTATAAATTGTGACAAAAACTGCTCTAAAACCACCGTCTGTGTAACTGGTGTGGTGTTTTTTGGTGTGACTTTTATGACAATTTGTGGTGTTTTATTATTATTATTTTTATTATTATTATTTATGTCTGAAAGAGGCCTAAACAGACATAGGGGCCCATTTTCATGTACACATTTATGCCCGATCCTTATCCAGAGTTAAGGACAAAGGTTCCAAAAAGAATAGAAAAATAAAAAACACCTATATGGGATAAAATTTGTAGTATTGACCAACCAATGTTTGAAATTTTAGCACAATAAATGTTTGCCATAACTGAAGTCAAACCTCTGTCTACCTAAAATGTGATTGGCCAAGTTAGAAAATTTCTTCTGAAACTACATTTGTACAACATGACCATTTGCCACTTTGTTTTTTAAAACTCACTCTCTGATCGACCAGTTTAGTCTACCATGTTGCAGGTAGTATTGTGTGTATCTGTTGTATATCATTAGAGATTGTGTGTATCTGTTGGCAATCATTATATCATGTGTATGGCAGGCTTAAAGTGAAGGCCCCACTTAGCGAGCCGCAGCCAAAAAGCACTGCAGGAAAAACCGCGGCGGAAATGCATCAAAGATTTTGCTGCAGCACTTTTCACAGAAAGTCTGCAGAGTTTTCCTCTGCAAACTTTCTGCTTCAATTATACCTATACCAAAAACGCCAGTGTTTCTGCAAGTATAATTGATTTACAAAAACACAACGGTGTGGATGGGATTAGCCAGAATCCCATCCACTTTGCAGGTACTGTAAAACGTTGCGGCGTTTCCACCTTGTGGAAATGCATTTTTCCTGTTGCAGAGACACAGCAGAAAAAAAAATGCTGCGTTTTACAGTACCAGCAATGTGAATGAGATTCAGGTTAATCCCATCCACTCACTAGGGGAAAAAAAACACTGCTGTCAATTTTACCTGCGGAAACGCTTGCGTCTTCCCTATAGATTTAATAGGAAAAAATTGAGATTAAATAGGTTTAATTTCCGCTCAGTGGTTAGCACTGCAGCCTTGCAGCGCTGGAGTCCTGGGTTTGAATCCTGCCCAGGACAACATCTGCAAGGAGTTTGTATGTTCTCCCCGTGTTTGCGTGGGTTTCCTCCGGGTACTCCAGTTTCCTCCCACACTCCAAAGACATACTGATAGGGAATGTAGAGTGTGAGCCCTATACGGGACAGTGACTGTCAATGTCTGTAAAGCGCTGCGGAATATGATGGTGCTATATAAGTAACCATAATAAATAAATAAATAATGTGTTCTGCAACGTGGAGCGTTATCCTTAGGCTGAAGACACACATTGCAAAAAAGCTGCTTTATTGTTGCAGATTTTGCTGTATTTTATGAGCTAAAGCCAAGAGTGCCTTCAAAAAGAATGTATAATATAAAGGAAACTTTTATACTTCTCTATGATGCTAAATCCACTCCTAGATTTGGCTCAAAAATGCAGCACAATCCGCAACAATAAAGTGACCCCCAGTGATCAGACACTTATCCCGCGTCCTGTGTTTAGGGGATAAGTGTCCTTAACAGCACAGTTCCTTTGAGCAGCAAAATAGAACAGTGAAGCATGATATGGGGCAAAAATAAAATACATAGAGCATGGATAATGCATTAACTAACTATTAATGTTGCCTTTAGTATATGGAAGTCATTGCCATAAGCAGACCTGAAAAGAAATATGCAGGTGCAATACTGCTGAAAACACATAACGTGTGATCAGGCTCTACATGAGTCATACTGGCTATGCTAAAATGCTTGAGAAAATAGTGTCTATGTTTTTCTCATGTCAGGTTCTGAGTAATTTGATATACATATTGAATATACGGTTAACAGATCTCTGTGTGAAGTAGTTAAAGTGATGTAATAAAAGATTGGTCCAGACTAAGCCTGACTGGGCATTGCTGATAACAGGGTCCCCCTATGAACCCCCCACCACCTTTGATACCCAAACTGCTGGGCCTAAATGCCTTCCCCCTCTTTTCCAGCCTCGACCCCTGCCCCCCAGCTCTCAAACCCCCCACCCCCTTAGAAATAAACCAAGACCAAAGGGTTGGATTAAATCGGCCACAGCAGCCGTATTTATTAACAAACAACAAATAAATAACAACAAGTATAACTTATTATAATTTGCATAACTTAAAATAATTTAACAATAAACGCTTAACCTGGGTAAGAGTCCTTGGAGCTACAAAAAACTATCAATCCCCCGGCCTGGCGCTAACATAACCACACCATAAATTTACCACCAGCCGCGACCACCGGCTCGGCGGCACCATGAATAAAGACGAACTCCTTCTTCCATGTACCAGCTCCCAGGGCCAATTTACCCTGTAACCGTTCACCGTGCGCCAGGCCATCCACCAAAATGTGCAATTACCACCAAATGTATAGGTGGAGCCTACCTTTGACTCCACCCTTTTAGCCAATTGACCACCAACTCCAAGGACCCCACCCGCCAAGGCCACCGTGACACCACCTGCAAAAAGATAAACAAGTTAAAATAGCCCAAGAAAGAGAAAAAAAAACGGGAGGGAGGGAGGGACCGCTCGTTAGCATGCCGCGCAGCTCCAGAATGGCCGCTTCCCGGGCTGCGCGGCATAGTCAATTCGAACGGGGTTAAGCCCCGCCCCCAATTCTTCGCGCCCTAGCGCGTTATTGGTCCCCCTACAGCCCGCCCCCAGTCAAGATCCCTGCGCTTTACTGCGCAGCGCTCCGGTCTCCCCTGACTGGGCATTGCTGATAACAGGGTCCCCCTATGAACCCCCCACCACCTTTGATACCCAAACTGCTGGGCCTAAATGCCTTCCCCCTCTTTTCCAGCCTCGACCCCTGCCCCCCAGCTCTCAAACCCCCCACCCCCTTAGAAATAAACCAAGACCAAAGGGTTGGATTAAATCGGCCACAGCAGCCGTATTTATTAACAAACAACAAATAAATAACAACAAGTATAACTTATTATAATTTGCATAACTTAAAATAATTTAACAATAAACGCTTAACCTGGGTAAGAGTCCTTGGAGCTACAAAAAACTATCAATCCCCCGGCCTGGCGCTAACATAACCACACCATAAATTTACCACCAGCCGCGACCACCGGCTCGGCGGCACCATGAATAAAGACGAACTCCTTCTTCCATGTACCAGCTCCCAGGGCCAATTTACCCTGTAACCGTTCACCGTGCGCCAGGCCATCCACCAAAATGTGCAATTACCACCAAATGTATAGGTGGAGCCTACCTTTGACTCCACCCTTTTAGCCAATTGACCACCAACTCCAAGGACCCCACCCGCCACTGCGAGCACGCCTTAATCCCTTAAGCGTGAGAGACCCGCCACACTTCCAGGGCCCTCTCAACACCCTCCTGGATACCTAGCGTCCACAAATCTATACCCCACCGCATTCAGATGGACCCCGTCCCGCAACCAAAACTCCCCCTCCCCAGACTCCAACTCCTTGTGCCGCACGCACACACCGCCGTTCCTGGACACAAACCCCGCAACAGCCCGGTTAACCTTAATCCTGGCCTTGTTGAGCCTTTCAACAGACCTAGCCTCCCGCCATGTTTTTCTCGGTACAATATCGGACCACACGGTAACAATCCCCGGAAACATGGACCACAACCTCAACAGGTCATACTTTATGTCCCTCACTAAATCGCGAAAGGGACGAACCCCCAGGTCATTGCCACCAGCATGTATCACGATAATGTCCGGAGACCGATCCAACCTCGTGCACCTGTGGATTTCGGGCATGACCCGACTCCACACCATACCTCGGACTCCAATCCAACGTACAACGACCGCAGCCCTGTCGAACCCCAGCTGCCGACCATTCCGCCGGCCCTCTCCGCGCCCCCAGAACACAAAAGAATGGCCGAAGATCCAGACTAACCGAGCAGAAGGGCCTACGAAAGAAGAAATAAAGTAGGGGGGAGGGCGGAGAAAATACCCAACAACACAATGATTCACATTTGGGCAAGGTGTGGACGTATGTATGATCTATACCTCTGCGATTCCCACCTACCGATACGTCGGACCACCTCCGAGCTCAACCCCCAACTAGCTGCTTCTGTCGCTGCGCCAATGCGAAAAGAGTGTGGAGCATATCGAGAGGCGTCAAGGCCCAGCGAGTCCAAACAACCCCTAAAAACAGCCGAGAACTGATAACGGGAAAGGAACGAACCATCCTCATGACGCAGGAGGGGACCGCCCGCAGAAGCTGGAACCAACCCCCCGAAAAACAAGCAAACAACGCACCGGGCACATATCTGACCCTACAACCGCACCCAGGCGCAGATACTTCCCTGCCCCCGCCTGATCCGTCTTAGACCTGCGAACCCTGACCACTAGGACCCCTTCCTCCATGTACACATCATCCACCTGTAAACCACCCGGCCGCTTAGTCGACACGGACACCAACTCACCCACCCTGAGAGCCCCGAAAAAGGCTAGAGAAAAAGCCAGGTGAAACAAAACGCATTCATAGTGCGAAGAACAAAAACGGCCCAGTTCCAACCCCAAACGCTCCAAAAGCTGAAATGTAACCGGGCGCCGTGTGTCACTACTTCCCCTGCCCCTGCGGAACCCCTTAAGCGCACGTTGAACCAAGAAATGTTTGGTAAAGTCCGCCAAACCCCTCAACTTGAAACCAAATGCCAACGCCGCTACCGAACCATTAACTTTCGCCACGGACCATCCATCTGAAGACCAACGGCTTAACAAGAACAATAAAGCCCCAACCCTATCCTCATCAGTATGTACCTGACCTAAATCTCCCACCCAATCCTCCCAAAGCTGCCAAGCCCTTGAATACTTATCCCAGGTGCCGGGGGCCAACGATGCCTGAATCAATGTCCCTGCTTTTCGCAAACCAAGTCCCATAATTCTGGAGGACATGGAATCCCTTCCACTTCCGCCCCCGGAGCCAGGGCACGAAACCGCTCCCACTGGAAACGAGACAAAGAATCAGCAACGTCATTTTTAACCCCCGGAACATGCACTGCCACCACCCATGCATTCAGGCACAAGCAACGCAATACTAAACGCTGAAGCAACTTGATAACTGGAGGAGAAGACGCAGTCACATTATTAATGGCCGACACAACTGACATGTTATCACAATGAAATCTAACTTTTTTATCCTGGAACGCCCCACCCCATATGGACACCGCGACTAAAATCGGGAATAACTCAAGTACAGTCAAATTCCGCGTCAGACCTTGTTCACGCCACGACGCAGGCCAAGGAGCGGCGCACCACTGCCCCCTGTAATAGGCCCCAAAACCGTGGCCCCCTGCCGCATCCGTAAAGAGGTCACAATCGAACACATCGATCACTGCTGACTGGACCAGTGATCTACCATTGAACTGGTCTAAAAAAGTGTCCCATACTGCCAGGTCCTCCCGATGTATCACCCCCAGCCGAATAAAGTGTCGTGGATTTGACACCCCGTTCATGGCCCCTGCCAGCCGGCGACAAAAAATCCTACCCATGGGGATAATGCGGCAGGCAAAATTTAAACTGCCTAACAATGACTGGAGGTCGCGCAACGCAATTTTTCGCATGTGACGAGCACGCTTCACCCTCTCTCTAAGATCAACCAGCTTGTCACCAGGCAACCGGAACTCCATTGCCACAGTGTCAAGCTCTATGCCCAAGAAACTCAATCTAGTGCACGGACCCTCAGTCTTTTCCGGTGACAACGGTACCCCAAACTTACTGGCGACCCACCGCGCGGTTGCCAACAAAACCGCGCATACATCGGAGCCCGCCGGACCTATACAGAGGAAATCATCGAGGTAGTGTATCACTGACTCAACCCCCCGCCACATCCCGAATTACCGACTCTAAAAAGGTGCTGAACGCCTCAAAGTATGCGCACGATATTGAGCAACCCATAGGGAGGCAACGATCCACGTAATACCCGCCGTCCCAGTAACCTAACGCTGTCAGGGTGTACCGGCAGTAACCTGAACGCCGCCTCCACATCCGTCTTAGCTAAGAGGGCCCCTGGACCGCAACGCCGTACCCAATGCACAGCTGCATCAAACGAGGTATATACTACCGAACAAAGCTCGGGTGCAATACCATCGTTGACCGACGCTCCTTTGGGATAAGACAAATGATGTATGAGCCGAAACTGATTCGGCTCCTTCTTCGGCACCACCCCCAAAGGAGATACAATTAAACCTTCCAAAGGGGGTGATGCGAAGGGGCCCGCCATGCGCCCCAAGGCCACATCCTTCCTCAGTTTTTTGGACACCACCCCCGAGTGTTCCGCTGCCGACCTCAAGTTAGTTATACAAAAGGGGACTGTGTGCGTCGGCAGGGGAATCCTAAAACCCTCCCTAAAACCTTCTACCAGAAACTTTGCACTCTCCCTGTTAACATAACTATTTAGGTACGGAAGCATGGCTTCCAGCTTCACCGGCGTCTGCCCCTTGTCCACTATTAGGCAAGGCCTTGGTCCTTTGTTTGCGCAAGCAACGTGCCGCACCATGGGACACCCCTCCGCAGAATGAACAGGCATGTTTGAATCTACAGTTGAAGCCGAATTTACATTGGGCTTCATTGAACTGCCAACACAGCCCGTAACGTTGCTGGGCCTGTGCACCTGCCCCCCCTGAGCCGTAACTGAGACCACCATGGCCGGTTCCACCGGCCGCCCCAGGAAAGGGCTGGCCAAAGCGAGCTGGCGCCATAACCCGAAGCCACAAACCTATATCTTTCTGGTCCCACCGTATGCTGGGCCGAACCGCCTTACGCTGACGGAACTGCTCATCATACCGCAGCCATGTCTGACCCCCATACACCCGATACGCCTCACCTATAGAGTCCTGATAGCAAAAAAGCCCCGAACAGTTGTCAAGAGCCTTTTCACCAATGACACTCGCTAAAATGGCAAAGGCCTGAAGCCAATTAGCAAAAGTCTGTGGAATCAGGCGCCACCTACGTTTTTCTTCCTCCTCTTGTTTGCTATCCTCCTTCTTACTCTTGTCTAAGTTAAATTTAGCTAAAGGGAGCAAGGAAAAGATTTCGACGTACTCGTCCTTCCAAATCTTCTCCCTCACTTCCTTTTTTAAATGCGCCCCTAGAGGACCCTCAAAACACACATAAACCTCCCCCCGAGCCCTGTCGTCTAGCCTCACCGAATCAACCTTCTCTTTATCTGTCTGGACAGACACTGTGACACCCGCCGGAGCCCCTACCACCGGCGCACTCTGTGACGCTACTGACTGAACCGCAGGAGGGACCCACGCCGCCACCGGGGAACCGCTAACACTCTGTTCGCAGCGCGACAGTAGCTCCCTCACGCTACCCAATAGCTCCCTAATCCCCTCAGAAGCTACACCACCACCCACTGGGGACTCCGGCCTATCTATCCCTAACCCCTGGGACATTAGAATAGGAGGAAACGGACACGACAATGAATGGTACTCACCAGACTGCGTAGGTGCTGTGGGCCCACCAGTCGACGGTCCTGCATCCTGCTGACCTGGGTCGCTGTACAGGAGAACGCTGGCGCCTGTTGATTGTTGAGAACCATCCCGCTGACAGCTGCAGCACGACCGACATCCCTGGGAAGGTTGACCTGCACCCGCGTATGCACTTGAAACCACTGGATGCACCTCGGACCGGGGCTGTGGTGCCGTGAAGGAGGGGCCAGCGCCGTGCTGCTCGTCGTTCAGAATTTCCCGCTGCTGTACCGAGGGCACTTGGAAAGCCGGAACCGACGGGACTTGAAGACACAGTCCACCTCCCGCTGGAGCATCACAGGAGGGGACCGCTGCACCACGTGCTGTAGCCATATGGAGACTGGATGTGGAGGTCCCCCCACTGAGGCCAGTGGCAGGGATCTCCACCTCCGCAGGGGCCAGGCGACTGGCAGGATTCCTCCCAGACCGGGACCTCCGCGCCTGAGCAGTGGAGCGGGGTGCCCGGCCTGGAGGGGCCCGAGAGGGACTCCTATGTCGCCGGGCCCTAGGGGGCTCATCAGGGCTCAAACGTGCCGGCGGGCGAGTCCTGCGCGGCCGCCGCCGCCGCCGCTCAGACGCCTCCGGGGGTAGTGAAGGGTTAATGGGGGGGGGGGCGGCAGGCTGCATAATGTCAGCCAGCCGCTCCTGCAGCCAGGCCTCACCATGGACGCCGGCAGCAGCTCTGATCTGCTCCAGGATGGTATCGAGGGATGCCATTACAGTGAAAAGGTGGGGGGGAGGGAGCTGACCGCTCGTTAGCATGCCGCGCAGCTCCAGAATGGCCGCTTCCCGGGCTGCGCGGCATAGTCAATTCGAACGGGGTTAAGCCCCGCCCCCCAATTCTTCGCGCCCTAGCGCGTTATTGGTCCCCCTACAGCCCGCCCCCAGTCAAGATCCCTGCGCTTTACTGCGCAGCGCTCCGGTCTCCCCAGTAGATCAGAAAAACACAATATTCACAGAAATACATTTAAAACCGTCACTGACATGTTGTTATGTTTGTGTTGGTAAAAATTACTGATTTTATCAGACGAGCAACATATTGATTGAAACAAGTATACTGCAATGTGCAGACGAGAAATACTTTCTTGTGGTAAAAGATACAAAGCAGTGCAATAAAAAGCAGCAGTATACAGTTCAATGAGAAATCAGGGCACAGTTGACGTACGAAGACGCTCCGGCCTCTTTATAAATCAGATGCACATCCAAGCGCCAGAATGAAGATCTATACTAGTTAGAAACCGGAGTAGATTTCCATTATAACTCATGCCAGAAAACGTATAAATATGATGGCTCAGGCACCCCTGCTCCATCCACATTTGCACCATGCACAGAACTAGGTAAATAAGGCCTTGCACCAATGTTTGCCACTGGCATAGAGGGATTGACATGGAGGATTTTTTTTCTCCGCCGCTTTCAGTTTTCAAATGGCAGACACCCAGCGGACCCCATTATAGTCAATGGGGTCTGGCGGTATCCGTATATAACCGCTGTTTTAGCGGTCCGGCTAGACTAAGGTACTAGTGTAAACCTAGCGAAAGGCTTTATTCACGCAACCGAAAAAGTACACGACCGATGTACTGTACATCTGAGGGTAATCCTTTTTCTCAAAGATCTGAGTCTATTAAGTAATCCGTGAAAACAACCCGAGATATGACAAGTTCTATTTTTTTATCAGATCAGACACATGGATCATTAAAAAAAAATGGTTGTGTAAATGTATCCATTATTTTCAATGGGGCCGTGAGCTATCTGGGTAGCACATGGCGATGAAATCCTGCTGTGTGAATAAACTTTAAGCATTGCCAGGGGCAGCCTATCTCCTGCACCTGAAATAATATGCAATACCAGTATATATTGTAGCAGTTGCCAAAGGGGGTTGAGTCACTTCAAATAGCTGTATGTCTGGTTTTATACCACACAGAAACATGCTTCTTGTGTCATATGAAAGCTGAGATTATCAGTTCTACCTAGAAAATAACCAGAGCTATTACTAGTTAAAACACAGTCAGGAATCTGAGCTTTATACACAGCACTTCAAACTGCATAGGAAAATTCTGACTGCATTTTTAAATAACTCAGTTTTTGTTATAGCTAGAGCTGCAACCTTGGTAGCATATGAAAGTTGAGAGTCTTAGTTTTCATATGACACCAGAAGCATTTTTGGTGGTATAAATCTAGAGATACAGCTATTTGAAGTGCCTATTGCTCTGGCAACTGCTTCAACTGTACACACTGATAATACAAATGTGTATAGATTTTTCCCTGGCAACAGCTTAGTCAAAGGGCTATTAGGGAGAACTTTGGAGCCTTTTTTGCATTAAAAGGAAGTTAGATAGGTTAATAAAGTATATTATAAAAATGTTGCAGAAAAATTGCAGGAAAACAGTGAAACAGCATTTACACTTCAATTGGTTAGATCCCAGGTCATGGTACTCAGAGAAGCCACTGGTTGTCAGCAGGACGCAGCAGCAATATCAGAACAAAACTATAGTCAGACACAACTATGGGTCAGAAAAAGAAAATCAATAAGGTGCAACAATCCAGAAGGAACAAACAAAGGCAGAGTTAGCCTACTTTCACATGACCGAGTTTCTTGGATGTGTAGTGTCCATGATCTGTGAAAAAAATAAGACATGGCCTATGTTTTACAGATCAATCCCATGGGTCCATTTTCATGAACCTGATTCACTTTCTGTTGCAAATGGGTGAGTGAAAGAAAAACAAATCACACCTCGGATCCAAAGTTTTTCATGGCCGAGAAACCTCACAGTCACGTAAATATAGCTTGAGAGTTCTGGTCAGGAGTCAAACCAGTACAAACAGAGAATAGTGACAATAGAAAAGAAGAAAGCCATAGGCAAACTTCAGGGTAGAGGCAATTTATCATTGATTTTATGCCATTTTCTGGAATAAAAAAGTTGCAATTTTTAAGTTATATTTTTAGCCAGCCTTCCATGCAATTACTGAACCAAATGATCAGTAAACATAAACAGTAAACCTATGTGGTGTCAAAGTGGTTAAAAGAAGGAAGTTGAAATGCTACAATGCTTTTTTTGCTTGAATAACTGTCATATTCAACATTTCTCAAAGTGTTCACACATACAGACAGCAAACAACAAAACACAAAAAAATATTTTTGTTTACATTATAAATAATAATTTTGGTGCACATTAATAGTACGTCCTGAGTCGCATGACGATGTATGGAGAGCGCTCAGGAGCTGAGCGCTCTCCATACACCGCGGGTGCCGGCTGTATAATACAGCCAGGACCCGCAGCTAACAGCAGCAATCGGTGCCTGCACCGATCGCGGCTGTTAACCGTTTAGATGCCGCGGTCAAACGCGACCGCGGCGTCTAAATTGCGGAGCCGACAAGGGCGCCGCCATTTTTACATCATCGCCGCCCTCCGGAACGTCATCGGAGGGCGGCGCTTGGTTGCCATGACAGCCGGGAGCCTATTGAAGGCTCCCAGGCCTGTCATTTCAGTATAGCTATTACACGATGCCAGAGGCATCGTCTAATAGCAGTGAAGGCATTTTGCTATTCACTGCGATACAGTAGTATCGCAGTGAATAGTATGAGCGATCAGACCCCCTAGGTTTCAAGGTCCCTAGGGAGTCTGATCATACAAGTAAAAGTATAAAAAAAAAAAGTTTTTAAAAGTATGTAAAAATTAAAAAAAACACAAAAGTTCAAATCACCCCCCTTTCCCTAGATCAGATATAAAAGTAAATAAACAAAAGTAAACATAAACACATTAGGTATCCCCGCGCTCCAAAATGCCCGAACTATTAAAATATTAAAATATTTATCCCATACGGTGAACGGCGTAGCGGGGAAAAAAAATCAAAATGTCCAAATAGCGTTTTTTTCAACACTTTGTCTCCTATAAAAAATTTAATAAAAAGTGATCAAACCATCAGATCTTTCCCCAAGTGGTATCAATAAAAACGTCATGTTGTCCCGCATAAAAAGACGCCTTACCCAGCTCCATACATGTAAATATGAAAAAGTTACAGGTGACACAATATGGCGATGCAAATTTTTTTTTCTATTTAGCAAAGTTTTAAATTTTTTAAAAGGTATCAAAACATTACAAATACTATATAAATTTGGTATCGCCGTGTTCGTACTGACCCACAGAATACAGGTAACATGTCATTTTTACCACACAGTGAATGGTGTAAAAATTAAACCCATATGAATTTGGCGCAAATGCAGTTTTTCTCCAATTGCACCTCATTCTGAATTTTTTTCCAGCTTCCCAGTACATTGCACAGAATATTGAATAGTGACATTACAAAGTACAATTTGTTTCGCAAACAATAAGCCATCATGTGACTCTGTGAACTGAAAAATGAAAAAGTTATGGCTCTTGGAATGTGGGGAGGGAAAAACGAAAATGCAAAAACAAAAAATGGCCGGGTCATTAAGGGGTTAAAGGGTACCTGAGTTTCCATTACAAGTTAAATTATCTGCAGGGTCATGCTTGCCAGTCTGTTCTTTGGCTGTATAAGCCTTCATACATGGTGTCCTATCAGTTTTTCTGTTGGTAATAACCCCATTATAACAGCAGCAACTTTTGTATTTCTGTCTTAGGCAGGGGCGTGTACACTAGGGAGCAGTCTACTCCCCTCCCCTATTCATTACTACTACTACTGGTAGTAAATGGTTTCCTTACATGTAATTCTACCAGGAATAACTGTAAACTAGCAAACAAATAGCTGAAAAATGTCTAGGTGAACATAATATAACAGATCCAGGGACACCGGACTGCAAATACCGGGTATGATGCAGCTAAACAGATCCCTGACACAGAAAATGAGAACACAATCAGGAAAGCTGCTTGCTGTCTATGATTAATATCCAATCAGTAGTAATACAAGCAGTTAGTCAGAAATAAATATACTCACTTCGACCTGTGAGAAACTTATGTGTAGTGTAGAAGCTGGGTACGCTTCCTGGAATCCTCTCCTCCCCATTTACTGTGAAGAAAACCCAGCCCTTCCCTCCTGCACTCACTGTGAACCGTCTTGCTTTACATGGTATCTATGGACAGACCTTCCCTTGTAACAAGGAATGAACAGCAAATTAGCTAGAATGGAGACACCTAGTGGCAGCATCTTTAGGTTAAAGAGTTTTTTTTTTTTTAGCCAAAGCCAACAGTGGATTGAGCAGAAGGGAGTAGAATGAGTACTTCCCATATAGTAATTATACATTATGCGTGGTACAAACTAGTTTTACCATAGAGTCTGATGAAGGCAGCATTGCGAAAATGTTTACTTCTCTGTAAGAATCTTCTTTTGATTAAATCACCTCTTCAACTCAACCTAAGGAGTCCTTGAATTCTTTATACTCAGTACTTCCTATATATTCTACATTCCTTTTGTATCCATTCTTTCCTTTGGCTCAAAAAAACACAGCAAAATCTGCAACAAAAACAGCTACGTTTCCGCAACTTGGGGCCTCAGCCTGAGAGAGTTTTTCAGGCAGAAAACAGCAGCATTTTTAATTAAAGTGCATTACATTTTGGTCCAGAATCACAGGCCCAATTATATGAGACTATGTTGTCTGAAAAGTTAGTGACCATTGAGACTGAGGCCCCACTTTGTGGAAACACAGTTTTTTTTGCTGCAGATTTTGCTGCATTTTTTTGAGCCAAAGCCAGGACTAGATTGAGCAGAAAGGAGAAGTTAAAGAATTTCCTATATATTTTCCATTCCCTTTGCAGCCATTCTTGGCTTTTGTTAAAAAAAAGCTGCATTTCCGCAACGTGGGGCCTTAGCCTTAAACTATAATAAAAGCACTGAAAGAAAAACAGCAATGCTGACTCCAGATGCTAGGTAGATTGAGACTAAAGCCCGACGTAGCGAGCCTCAGCCAAAAAACGCTGCAGGAAAAACAGTGACAGAAACGCATCGCAGTTTTTCCCGCAGCGCTTTACACAGAAAGTCCGCAGAATTTTCCTCTGCAGACTTTCTGCTTCAATTATAGCTATATGGAAACTGTCAGCATTGCTGTAGGCATAATTGGCATGCTGTCATTTACAAAAAAGTGACATTTTTGGAAATTGCAGCATTTCCGCTGCGGGTATTTTTTGCAATTTGTGGATGGGATTTGCTAAAATGCTGCGGTTTTTGCCACGGCATTTACACCACGTGGGGCTTCAGTCTTAAGAAATTTCTGAAACCTGCACATAGGTTCTACAGCTACCCCAGGTGTAACTTTTTTATAAGCCAGGAAAGAACCACTGTAAGGATGAGGCCCCTAGTTGCGGAATAGCAGCTTTTTTTGTTGCAGATTTTGCTGCATTTTTTTGAGCCACAGCCAGGAGTGGATTGAGTAGAGGATAGAATTATAAGTACTTCCTATATATTTCCAATTCCTTTTGTAGTCATTCTTAGCTTTGGCTCAAAAAACTGCATCAAAATCTGCAACAAAACAAGCTGCGTTTCTGCAACGTGGGACCTCAGCTTTAAAGAGGATTTTCACCACCCCTAACAAGTCCAACTCTTTACATCCATTATTAGGCGCAACTCCACTGATTCTTGCATAGTAGGAGTTTTTCTTCTCTAGCGTCCACCATTTCCAAGCAATCAATGCTGTTAGTTTTGGTGTCTGATATTATATTTAGGGTCTGTACTGTCAGGAGGGTGATGTTAGGTAGGGGTGTGATTCTGAGCTCTGACACCGGCTGCCTCTGTTTGGAGCTCTGAATCACTTCCCCCTGCCTAACTTTGCCCCTCTGACATTACAGAGCCTAAATAGCACATCAGGCACCAAAACTACCTGCACTTGTTGCTCGGGAATGGTGGGGGCTAGAGAGCAAATTCCAACTGTGATGGAATCAGTGAAGTGGCACTTATTAACAGGTACTAAGAACTAGAATTGATGGAGGTGGTGAAAGGTCCTCTTTAAAGGAAAATAACAAGAATGTTTTTGCAAAAGAACACTTCAGACCAAGAAGGAAAAGAAATTACTAGAAATTCACAAACCAGCTTTGCCTCCAGGGTGCCTATTTATTTCTAGAACAGACAAGTAATTTATCTCAAATTTGTGTTCCTCCCCTACAGAAGTGGGTGGTCATAGAACCATCTTATTTGTGAAAGATTTGACACAAATAATAACAGAATTACCAGGACTTAGTAAGTTTCATGAATGCCTAGGACATGAGCCAGATATACAAGCATAATTACACCCCCAATTTTAGTTCTGGTCGTATGGAAGTGAGGAAATATTACCCTGTCAATATGGGTATATTTATTCTACTCTTATTCTACTCAATGATCCTTTCCTTAAAAATAACATCCCCAAAAAACAAAGTCATCCGTGACGTCACTAATACCCAACATTCTGGAAAACCATTTTAGAGTTAGTCATTAAAATTAGTTATTTTTGTTTAGATATATTGTGATGTTTGGTGAACTTTGTTTCCTAAAGGTCCTAAAAGGGTACTTGTTTAGCCTGGTTACCCCTAATCCAGGGGTGTAGGCGAGGGGTGCTTTGGATGCAGAGGTAGCAGGAATAAAGGAGGTAGGAGCATTACTTTAAGTGATACGTTCCTCTGACTGCCTTCCTTTGCAGTGTTCTTCCTCCTTCATGTCCTCTATTCTCTTTTCCTTTTCTTCTACCCTCCCTTTCATATATAGACTGCCTGCTTAGTGATGGGAACCTGCTGAGATAGCTACAAATGTCAGAGTAAGCAGAATGGATGTTAGGCCAGTTTCAGGCGACCGTGGGCGAGATCCGTGTACTATCTTTGTTTTTCGCGGATTGCACACTGACCCATTCATTTCTATGGGTACATGCAAACTACCATATTTTTCACTGATCAGTGTCCAAGCCGTGATTCTGCACCGGATAGAGCATGTTCTATTCTGTTCAGTTTTTGCAGAACGGACTCGCCCATAGAGGCCTATGGGAGACTAAAAACCTAGGATGGCACACTGATGTACTCCGTGTGCCATCAGTGTGCCGTCCGTTTTCGCAAACAAGCTAGGGATATAATTAGATGTCACCTGTGTTTTTTTATGGTGGATCTGCAAACTAGGATCACATACTGATGGCACACTGAAGACACTCTGTAAGTTTTTGCGGACCTAGTTCACTGATGCTGAAGAAACACTGAACACACACTGAAGGCACTCTGTCCGCAAAAACTGAAGACTGATTCCTAGATTGTGGACCGCAAAATACCCACAGTCGTCTGCAACTAGCCTTAAAGGACTAAAACTGTACAGTTCATTTTCTGGATTCAACCAAGCAATAAAAAGTTAAAGTTCTCCATTGAATTGGAAGTGTATCCCCACTTGCTTCCTTCTCCAGTTCAGCATTTTATTGAGGGAAATGAAAGCTATGTTAGTTGTCTGAACTGATTCCTGTCACATAGTGTTGGGTAGGATGTTTTAAGTGGCTCACTAGCATGCATTCCCTTATTTCCCAGGCTGTCTGCCATGAAATAGAAAGCTCTGGGTTGTATGTTGTGTTGTGTGACCCTGTTGTAGTAGCCTCTCGGCAGTATTAAAACTGAAAAGTTAAAGACAGTTTACTGACACAGAGCACAAGAGCAACAATACGACCAGGCATCAAGTATCTCCAGGACATTGAGCATTGTGAGGAATGGAGTCATCATGTGAGGAATCATTATCATCATCATCATCATCATCGTACTTATTAACTCCTTCATTTTTTGTTTTTGACTCCCTGCCTACCAAAAGCCATAACTTTTTTATATTTCAGTTCACAGAGCCGTATGAGGGCTTAATTTTGTGGGAAAAGTTGTCCTTTATAATGGTATCATTTAATGTTCCATACAATATACTGGGGAAAAAAATCAGAATGGAGTGGAATTAGAGGAAAAAAATGCATTTGTGCAACTTTAAGGGCTTCATTTTTATGATGTTTACTGTGCAGCCAAAATGATGTGTCACCTGTATTCTGTAGGTCAGTACAATTATGACAATACCAAATTTATATAGGTTTTTTATGTTTTAACCCATTAATAAAAATCCAAAACTTTGCAAACAAAAAATTTCTTGGAGTAATCCTTATTCTCACAGCCATTTCCATATATGGGGATATATAATACGTCTTTTTTTTGCCTGGCCAGATGTACTTTGTATTTATACCATTACCATCTTGGGGAATGTCTATCGGTTTGATCAATTTTTTTCACCAAATTTTTATGGGAAGTGAAAAAACTCTGGTTTGGCACTTTTGATTTTTTTCCCCCCACTACAGCGTTCACCGTATGGGAAAATATTTCTAGACCAGGCATTTTCGGATACAGGAATACTTAATGTGTATGTGTTTTACTTTATATGTGTACTTTTATGTGTTCTAGGGAAAGGGGGTGATTTGAATTTTTTTTTTTTAGAATTTTTTTGGGGAAACCCAGTTTGGGGGAACCCATTAATCATGCTGACACCCAAAGATAAAATGCAAATCAAAGATTAAGGGGAACCAAGCATAATTCTGGAGTCATATGGGTTCCCTGACATAGCATATACTGAATATTAATAGTTTCTACCCCAACCCCCCTCTTTGCCAACATATAGAAGTTTTCAGAAACTGTTGTACACATGTCTGATGGTCCCTAGTTTTGAATGTAACCTTACACCTTTTGTAACAGACAGTACCAGGACATCTTAAAACAGAGCTACGAAAGCTACAATTGAAGTAGAAGAATTATCAAGAATTCATATTAACCATTTACAATACACCCCTATCCATAGGATAGGGAGTAAGTGCATAATGTATGGGGGTCTGAATGCTGGGACTCTCAGTGAGTAGAAATGAGCAAATTAATTTGGAATTAACTGTCTTTGGTCCAAATTTACCAAAACATTCAGATTCCATAAATCACGTTTGTGATCTGTTTTGTAATTTATAGGCATAGTGTAAGCCATCCCCAAACAATGGCTGGGCCCGCAGCGGCAATAATTGACACATATAAATTAATCACCAAAGCATAAATATCTTATTGTCTGCAGTGTTTTGGCGCTTGATACTGAATTCAAATGAGCCATTTATTGCAGGAGCCAGCCCAACTATTGATGTCAATAGTTGTGGAGAATGCAGGAGACAACCCCTATTGATTTCGATGGCTGGACTGACTTCCACTTTCAAATGACAGCTCCAACATCATGGGTTCCCCTTGAAAAGATGTAAAAATCTTTCACTGCTTGTCAGGCTAGGTTCACACCTGCGCCTGCTCTCCGCATCTTTCGCCCTTTTCGTGCTTTTTTTAAGCGGATTAGGTTTCCATTCGTGGGGTCACCAAGCGGACCCCCCGATCGGAAACCCAAACGCAGGTGTGAACCTAGCGTAAAAGCAATTGCGGTACTTCCATTTGGTGTCAATTTATTCTGCCAAATCCAAACTTCCCCAATCCATTCAAATCTCACCAAAACAAATTTCTTGCTCACCGATGTGCACCATTCCATTCACATGGGACACTTGGAGTTCTCATGATTAGAAACACAGTTTCTGATATCATAACTGCTGGTTTCTTTTAATATAAAGCCTGTTAATATCGTTATCATTTGATATTTTCACTGTGTCCAATGTATTTTTGTATCTGTAGTTAAAAAAGAAATGGAGGCTTGGAGATAAGAATCTCTGAGGAAAGTCTTCATAGCTTCATAATACTAGACTGGAAGACATTTCACTTTATAAATATTTAATATTATCTTTGTTGAATAGGACTTAGTTAATGGGATTTAACCTTAGCTCTTCGGTCTCTGTGGAAAGCAATTGTATAATCAAGAATTTGTTTATTTCAGGAAATGTTCCGGTGTATTGTATTTCTGTTGATATCAGCTGAAATCATCAGTTCCCAATTTGGTGAGTAATTGTGTATATTGTATAGTAATTTAGGACAGAAGAGCCTAAACAGCAGTGATGTCTTTTACTAACAAAATCAGTGAATAATAGGGAGGAATATCTTACTTTTTACAATGGCTATCTTTAATATGTTCACCATTGGCGCTGTGTTTTATTGCTCCATTGCATCTAAATTCAAAAATAATGCACCTTTACAAATATGATAAAATATTCTACAATTTTGTCTCCCATGCAGACACACCAGTACAATGGATTTAAAACAAGATGTGGTAGATGTGTGGACTTTTAGCTTTAAAGGGGTTTTCCCATGAACATAACCATATTTAAATCTGTAGACAGTAAAATTTTAATATTTTTGTAAATATGACTAATTAAAAATTTTGCAGAATTTTAAAGATTTTCTCTAACCTCCTTAGTGGTGATAGTCTTTTGTATTTATCGGTTGTCAATGGATACTATCATGAATGTACAAGCTTTCTAAGGTCTGGGACTTGTCAGAAGCCCAGCTATGATTTCCTTATTGTTGCTGGGTTGTCTTCTCATACATGTAGTGTCCCTACCTGATATCCTGTCCACAATACACAATAAGGAAATCATGGCTGGGTGTCTGACAAATGCAAGATCATAGGAAGTTCCTATGGTCTTATCCACTGGCCGACGATCAAGACAAAAGACTGTCACCACTAAGATGATTAGAGTAAATCCTTAAAATTTTTTATTATTTATATTTGCAAAAATGTTTAACTTTTAATTGTTTCCAAATGTAAAAAAAAATTAAAATTGCAAAAACCATTCCAAAATTGTAATTTTTTTCATGACAGATTTTGAATTTATGGCTCAAGTAAATATTACTGGTATCCACGATATAAGTAGTAATAGAAATATTAGATATTCACCCAATATGGTAAATATGGTAAATCCAGCTTTATTCTTGTTCCATTAAAAACAGTACAGCAGATGGAGAGAGGTGCCAGCAGCTTCCAAAGGCGAAGGCTGTTTCGCGCAATGATGCGCTTCGTCTGGTCCGACCAGCAGTGCCACTCCATATTTTTCGTCTGGTTGTATAAATATTGCTGGTACACAATTCTGATTCCTTATGTACATTATAGCCTTAAACCAGTAACATTTTATCCCTCTCTACATTCCCGCTTTCAGAACTTTTTACATTTTAATTCAATGTAGCTTTCCGAGATCTTTTGTGGGTACATATGACTTTTTGATCAATATTTATTACTTTTTCAGAGGTGAGATGAATAGAAAACATCTATTCCGCCTTCTGAATTTTAAGGTTTAAGGCGTTTATCATGTTAAATAAATAACATACTAATTTTATTTTAGGGGTTGTTACGGATGTGGTGATACCAATTGTGCGTTTTGTACTTTTTTTTTTCATTAATAAGAGGGGAAAAAAAGTCTATTTTTACTTTTTATTTGTAAAACCATTTAGGTGCTGTGATCATCATTGACCGCAGCATATAGTGGGTTAAATGGAAAGTATCCTTTTTGATTGATAATGAGGGGTCTCATGAACAAAAGTCTATGTTACGCCCTCCCCTTGGGTTATCTGAAGTGACTAGAACAGGAGAATAAACTGTAATATACTTTGCTCAACTTTCAAGCAGGATTCATTCAGAACTCTGTGTGTGTGTATGGAGGAGGAGGGTATTGGTTTAATTCAAGGCTTTTAACAAAATTATTGCATTACTTATGGGAACTTATTACTAGGAATTACAGCCAATTTTACATAGTCCCTCCATTTTCACAGGGTGAAAAGTAATTGGACAAACTAACATAATTTTATATTAATGTAAGGATATTTTTATATCTGGGGGAAATATTTTGCTTGAAGTCTGGACTGGAAGACATGGACATAACAAAATACTGAATTTCCTCTGTTGAGTTGCTTCTCAATTCTTTTACTGTGCCATCTTCAGTTGCTGCTTTTCTGTGGGGTTTTTCTGCCTTGGTATCTTCCAGTAAATAAAAAGCAGACTCAAACAGGAAGAATTCAAGTGAGTGACAACTGGAGCAGTTTGCTCATGAGGAGTGGCCAAAATACCTGTTGAGAGGTGCAGAAGTCTCATTGACAGTTACAGGAATCGTTTGATTGCAGCGATTGCCTCGAAAGGTTATGCAACAAAATATTAAGTTAAGGGAACCATCATTTCTGTCCAGGCCTGTTTCATGAGTTTTCTTTTTTTAAAAATTCTGTTGAAGCATGGTTGAAAAGCAATGTCTGACTTTCATTTGTTCATTTTCATAGAATTTTTATATATTATTATTTTGTCAGATTCAAGTTATTTCTGTGTCCATTGTGGGTTTTTCTTTCATTAAACGAGCGGTACCAACAATTTTGTCCACGTGTGTAAGTAAGCATAATAAATAAAATAAATAATAACTTCAGAATACATCAGTAAACACCAGTGACCCAGTTTCATTGACATCTATATGTACCTATGCCATATGCTTCAGACTATGAGCCGTTTCTTTCCTTTGTCTTCCTATGATCATATTTTCTTGTAAAGGTTAATCTGGTCTTTCTGTCCTTGAGTGTTACCAATGGACTGGATCCACCCCCTGGAATTACGTTTATGAAGGTCCCTGTAATTGGAGACTTTGACAATGATATGCCCACCTCCTTGAGAGTGTCAGTGACTTGGCTAGATGTTATGAAGGTGTTCTTTTATGGGAGTAACTTGAGGGGATGCAGAAGCGTAGTCACACCTAGACCCAGGGAACTTCGGGGGCACATAAGGTGTCTCTTCCCAAAAAGAGGAGACCAGTGCTAGTGGGGGTCCCGATTTTGCATTGGGGCCCAGGAGCTTTATGTTATGTCTATGGCCTCTTCATTGCCCAGAAATCTATTCTGTGATCATCCACTTTAGTTGTCATTCTCAGCCTTTGAGTGTTGCCAAACACTCCAGTGGTTTCCTCCTTTATAAAGTTGAATGAATTTGCTCATTCGGCCATTCCTACGCTTTCTTCTCTCTCTCTGTTTTTCTTTCAGTCTAATGATGACCTCCTTCACTTGTATTATCATCTCTTTGGACCACATTATTGAGCTTTCCCATGAACACCAATCAAATACAAATTCAACACTTGGAATTAACTTCAGACCTTTTAACTCCTTAATTTGCCGTGAAATAATAAGGCAACATGTGACACACGTCCGATAAGTGGCAATTTGCAATTGTCCAATTACTTTGGAGCCTGTTAAAATCGACTATGAACTACGTTATAAAAAGCAATATTTCTGTCTATACTTTATTCACATCTTAATTGCTTTGTTTTAAATCCAATATGCAAAAGTTACAAACTTTAACTTGACACACCATTCATTCCCATTCACTCTAATGTAAAAAACATGATCAAAGCTTTCTTCCAACATGTTTGTTTATTTTTCTGATGGAGGAGAAAATTGTGCATGCAGGAATTTTTCTTCCATTACAAAAGGGAACAAACATGATGTAAGAAAGCTTCGATCATGTTTTTTACATTACAGTGAATGGGCACGGACAGAAGACAGAGGGGGCTCCATCTGCATCCCTCACTCTATCGCTGTCATAGGATGAGAGCAACGGACATTCATAACAGTAGTGTAAACATCCCCTAACAATGTATTTAATGAGCAGTATGTCAAACTAAATTTTGCTACATCTATACTAGTGTACAGAGGCTAAATGATGAAAGTTGTGTCAATGCCCAATACTCGACCAGAGAAGTAAACTGAAATTCTTATGCCCTAGTGTAAAATCTATAGTACGTCCCCCCACCTACCTACCCTGTGCCATTTATAGTATCTTTGCATGTTGTAGAGAGGCCAATGGACCCCCTCAGGCTCTAGATTGCTACCTCTGCACTCCCTATAACAATGCCCTTGTTCTCAACTCAACCTGCATGCAAATTGTGACCACAAAGGGACTATTCTTTGCATCATTGCTCTTTTGTGAGATCTACAAGTCTAATTGACCCATCTTTAAAAATAGGCATTTAAAGGAAATGCAAGCTGAAAATATAATTTAAAAAACCCAAATGCTATATTTCTACATACAAATTTATCAACTGTAACACTGTAATAATGCAGATGAATAACATTTCTTTACAGCTTCAACGGCTGAAGTATGCACTAAGATTAAAGCAAATACTTGTAATGAATGTATCCAGTCGGGCCCACACTGCTCCTGGTGCAAGAAAGTGGTAAGTTAGTAATGGTGAAAAGGGTTACAAGACTGTAAATAGTAGAGCAAATAATATAGGCAAAATATGTGTATTAAATCTTGGTATTCTTCAGAAATTGTGATATTTGTCTGGGTTTTCTTTAGAATTGTCTTGTAGCACTGGACAGCATCTTGACTTCATTCGGCAATCTTCCGCGGTCCCATAGAAAATGAATGGAGCGGAAAACCTTTTTATAATTAAACCACAGATACAGATGAAAATAAATAATACCCTTTAATAGGCAGAGACTACATGACCAGATAAGCAGCAATGAACAAATGTAAAGTTATACTGATTTTTTTAATGTGCTCATCTCCTCCTGCACTGTAACATGCTACCTGCAGTTTGGACCACATTTTCAAGGTGACAGGATCCCTTTAAATCTATCCTCCCTTTCCTCCATTACAAAAACCTGTGTTCCATAACTTTACAGTTCAGACAGTAAAGTTATACTTTTAATTTTCTGACATTATTATTATTGTTTATTTATATAGCACCATTAATTCCATGGTGCTTTACATTTGAGGGTTTACATATGGTACACAAAAGATACAAGACAAGTATAATACTAACAGTGACCAACTGGCACAGTGGGATAGAGGGCCCTGCTCACAAGGGTTTACAATCCATGAGGGAAGAGGAAGAGAGGCTGTTTAGATGGTGGTATGGTGACAGTAGTGTTATTGGAGGTTGTAGGCCTTCCCGAATAGGTGAGTCTTCAGGGCCTTCTTGAAGCTTGTGATTGTGGGTGTCAGTCTTATGTGTCTTGGTAATGAGTGACATCCTTTACCTGTAAGCAATGACCATGTGTTTTCTGTTGGGTCCACGAAAAAGAATAGTTTATTGCATTGGTTTTTATAGGGAACATTTGCATATTAAAAAAATATCATATCCTGCTCTGGCTTTTTTAAGATAAATAAATTTAGTTGTATTAATTTATATTGAGATCTTCCACATTTATTTGGTTGCCTTTCTTTGAACTTGCACTCCGGCTGTCCTTCTCGTCTTTCTATAATAGTGGCCTTACTGGCATCATGGTGCACGTCGCAGGAGCAGTATGTGACTGTTGTGGCCACATACTGGTCATCTTTGTACAAAGACTGAGAGAACTACAGAGGCAACACTGGAAAATAAGAAATAAGTAAAAAAAATTTGTTTTAGACCATTTGCAGCTGTTTTTATTTAAAGTGTACCTCCAATTATAAAACAACTTTAACAAATGAATAGTTCCAGTGAATATAATGACTTTTTTAACATATCTTATTAAAGAAATATGTTTCCTTCTGCACTTATCAGACTGAGTTACTTGTGGAGAAGGAAACAGATTTCCTTAGTAAGATATACTGCAAAGTTTCTTATATTTACCTTTACTATTTATTTGGCTTTATTTTTTTTATTAAATCCTGTTGCTTTTGTTGCAATTACATGCTATAGTTTATTAGTGGAGTTAAAACGCTACTTATACCGCACAGAGAAAAGTGTCAAATAAATATCCAAACAAAGAATTGCGGAATTACTGTTTTTCCCCATTAGCCAACCAAAATATTTTTTCATAAAATAAGTTATATGGATTCCAAAATAGTACAACTGAAGTATATACAAAAATACATCCCTGCAAGTGGAATATATATGTGCCTTATGTAAAGCGATTTTGCGACCTCTCTACAATGGAAACATTTTGCGAATATGCAATCTATTTCATAATAGTCATGTGGTAACCCAAACTTTGTTCTTCCTCCCACAGCTGCCACAGGATTTAGCTATTGTAACTGCTGCCACAATATGAAGACATATTTTGTAGTCACCATCAGTCAAACAAGGCTGATCTTGGTATACCCCAATAGGTTAAAACTGAAAACAGGTTTTCTAAACCCACGCATGTTCTCTTTTTCACTGTGGTTCTAGTTTAGTACAACAAGACCTCCTTACCATGACCAATATATCAGTTCATGTATGATACTACATAGAAAAGTGTACTCACTTTTCTATACAATAAAAAGGTATAGTATCTCAAGGGAGGACAAAAAAACACTAATTTGATCTCTGTCTGGGAAATGGGGTGGACCTATGGTTATCCTCAAAATATGTACTGAGAGTTTCCTGGCAGCATACACTGAACACGTAACATGATCTGAATGCTTCTACAAAAAAAAAAAATCAATGGAACATGGCAAAATTTTTTTCTCACAAATTTCATATGAATCCAAGAGAAAGAGCACTGTGTTTATTGTAAAGGTACATAAATGTAAAGTGTAGGTCCCCAGCATCCTATCTGTAACATATTATGGATCCAGATGACATATATCTAAATATATATGGCACTTGTACATGAGGCCTTGATGCCTAGCTAAACTTTAAAAAAAAAACTATTGATTTTCTGGCAACATTTGTCCCATTAATAAATATTGTAATACACTTTATTAACAAATTTTGGCTTCTTTCTGTGAAATAATGTGCTGAAATACATTTTTTGTCTGATTCTCAATTGTCAGTAGAAATCTGTATCTCTCTTCTCACTGAAATACAGTTGGGTGGACTCTTGCATAAGGCAGGGAAGCTGAGGCTTGGGCAGGGTGCCACTTAAAACAGTTATTTCATTATAGAACTTAGAACAGCGATTCTGGTGATGGAGATTCTCAGCTTTTATATGACACGGAGATCACCATTCTGCTTGTATTATTTCCAAAGATATCACCTGTTGAAAATACAACCGGGATTGGTATTTTTATATGTAGCTGCAGCTGCTCCCAATCCCATCTGTATTTACATTTATATCCAGTAATAATAGAGATAGAGATGAGAATCTCACTTTTCATATGCACCAGAATCTCTGTTCTAAGTTTTAGAATACCCAAGATATAACTGAGGTTTGAGTGACTCCTCTCCAGCCTCAGCTTCCTTGCATTACACAAGAGTCCACCCCTCAGTACTCCAGTGAGAGGTGTTGTACAGGTCTCTGCTGGCAACAGAGAAACAGACAAAAATTAAGGCCCCACATAGCGAAAACACAACGGAAATGCTGCATTTTCCAGTACCAGCAAAGTGAATAAGATTTCAATTAAACTCATCCACACACTGCAGAAAAAAATGCTGTGAAGAATCTGGGTTTTCAAAAATGCATGTACTGAAAATCGCAGCATGTTAATTTTAGCTGCGGAAATGCAAGCGGTTTCCCTATATATATAATATGGGAAGAAAATATGCAGCAAAAACTTAGTGAAAAATGCTGTGGAAAAAAATGCAACACATTTTCTGTGTTTTTTTTTTTTTCTGTAGCATTTTTTCAGCTGTGTTTCACTACGAGAGGCCTTAGCCAGAAAGTGGATTTCAGCACAGGATTTTATAGAAAGAATCCAGACATAAGGGGTACTATGTTTCCTTAAGGAGGTGTTGCCCCTATGAAGCCACCTCACCGTGCACAGTGACTTTTTAGCCCATGCATACCCTTCTAAGAATTCTGGGAAGAGAATATGCAAATAAATCCTCCTTGGTGGAAAAGGGGAACTTGCTTTAGCACCATCTTTTGGAAGTTAGCTCCCTATAGATCAATGTCTGGTTTTCCGGAAATCTAGTTACAAAATCATTGCATATTCCTTTTACAGAAAGCAGCTAAAATTTGTTAATAAAGTATATAAAGTACATTTATGAATGACACAATTGCTGCCAGAAAATCAAAAGACAGGAATATCTGCTCCTCTAGAGTCTCGAATTCTTGAGTCGGACTTACGTGAACAGCCAGAAAATGCTGCTCTACATTGTTCCCATAAGCCACAAACCCACAGCTATTCCCATACGGTATAGGTCCACAGCATTCTATATGCAACATATCATAGATTGTTGTGGCACCTATCTAAAATATTTGATATGGCAGATGTGCATGAGACCTTAAAGTACTGTAAGGCTCTTGTTCAAGGGTTGCTCGTCTGTTCCTTTAAGTTCCACCCTAGGGGCCAAGACAGGAGCAGTTATTCCCTTTTCATCAGCGATTTGCCTAGATGCCATTAACCCTTGAAGTCATTTTAAGCATAGGATTTCCTAATTGCTAATATTATTGTGAAAACATTCAGAGGAATTTATTATTTGCAACTTTTTTTGCACGTTTCTATTTGCAAGCACCTTTTTTCTGAGGTTCAGGTCCACTAAAAAGGAATACAATGTGTAATAATTCAGGTTACAGCGCTTACGTAGTGGAGTGCAGCTGTGCCTTGTTTGAACCTTTTCAAATAAGGCGTACATTATAAATGGATCATAAAATGCTACTCCAGATAAACCATGCTCTCCCCCCAAAAAAAGTGACAAGCCTTGTGTAAAAGTCATAAAAAGGTGCAGACAACATAAAGCATTGAAAAATGTGCCGAATAAGAAACAAAAAGAAAAAGTATACTTTTAGCATCTGGTATACTAACCTAGGAATAAAAATAAAAAACACTGATATTTGGTTGTCATTTTAGTGTTTTATAGGAAGGTTTTTTCCTGTTTTATGTAACTACTTGTTATGTTGTCTAACTTCTTTAACTTCCGATTTTTAGAACTTCACCAAAGCAGGAGAGTCCGATTCAGTACGATGTGACACCATTGAGAAACTTCATAGTCTAGGCTGTGATCAAAGTGATATTATTGACCCCATCAGTAGGGTTGTGTTACAAGACAATCAACCCCTAAATGACCAGGCGCAGCTGACGCCTAAATCGATCAGACTTCAACTGCGACCAGGTAAATGTTTTAAAACAAAACATGAAAAAGTGAAAAAAAAAATGAACATGATGGACATATCATTGGTAGAATCTACGCAGCTCTGCAAGAGTCCAGTAGATAAAGGGGCCCACCTGTCACCTTAAAAACTGCTTCCAACTGCCCATTAAAGGGGTTAAGATAATTATTATATTGGATAGAAGATAAATTGCTGACATGTGGGGATCCAACCGCTGAGAACTGAGGAGTGTTTTACCCCCCTTGTATATGTAGTGGTGGTGGATGCAGATGCACCTCTGCTCCATTTCAATGGGAACGCCAGAGATAGCCAAAATACAGTACTTGGCTATCTCTGGCACTCCCACTGAAATAAATGGAGTGGGGTGTATCTGCATCCACTGCTGCTAAATACACAATGGGGTTAGAAGACCAACATTCTCAGGAAAGGTGAGGGTCTCAGTGGTTGGACCGCTACCAATCAGAAAATAATTCTATATCCTATAATCATTTTTGTGGCATAGACCTTTTAAATTTGCATGTAAGAGACCGAGCTAATGATTGTCATGGCTAACCATTAGGTTAGGTTTACACTGCAACTTTGGTCGCGCAAGATGAAAATCAGAATTTTGCATTGAGATACTGCATTCAATGACTGTCAATGCGTTCGCAATGTAACACAGGATATAACACAACAACGTCAGGACAGGTCCGAAAAAATAAGCCTGCTGAATTTTTGGTCACATAGGCAACAAGTCTGCAAATTTTCTCTTGTTTTATCAGCCAAATCCAGCCTCTAAAATAGTGATGCAACAGCAATCTACTCACTTTTTTTGGTGGCACAACTTGTAGGCGAGATGATGTCACACAACTAAAGTTGCTGCATAGCCCTAGCTTTAGCAGTGAGTTGGTAGATAGACACAAGGGACCCATATTAGATAACAAGGGACCCATACACTATTGATGGATAGTTCAGAGGGAACTAACTCATCGAGTTATTTTTCTTTATTGTACAATCCCACTAAATAACATAGAAAACAAAAGCAATGTTATGTTTTTGCAGGCGTACAGGGTGAAAATGTATTATCTTTCAATTCTTTAAAAAATATAAGCATCAAAGTTAGTATTTTTCCAATATGATTCAACAGTGGTCACTTGTCCTTTCTTTTGGTATGTGATCCTTTCTTCCCTAAACACCGTTCCTTAAAAAAATTTCAAAGGTCTTTCTTTCCTTAACTTTACTTTCTCACTGGCCAATAGACTTTACTCTTGGTTACTCAGCACTACATACTTTGTATATGTAACTAACATTGTTCTGTAATGTCATCAGGAGAGACTGGGGAGTTTGAAGTGAAGTTTAGAAGGGCAGAAGGGTATCCTGTTGACCTCTACTATCTTATGGACCTTTCCTACTCAATGTTTGATGATCTACAGAATGTGAAGAATCTGGGAAACCAATTACTTGAGGCATTGAATAAGATTACCAAGTCTGCCCAGATAGGTAAGAGTCAATCACATGTTGGTGTTACCAGTAAAATTATAATCAGCAGTATAAAGTCACCAATGAATTAGGTTATATTCACACAAACACATCGAATCTCAGCTGTGTTTTTCATGGCTGAGTCTTCACCAGTGTTGCCATCGTTTTTGTTTTTTTTTTCACTTTCAATGGCAGTAAGGGTTTATGTTTCCTGTCCATTGAAAAGTAGACCATGTTCTGTATTTTCACAGATCATGGACAAGACTTGATTGAGAAGTTGACTTATGTGAATAGAGCTTTGTGCTGTGTATCAGTTAAGATTTGTGAAGGTCATAAGGAAGGTAATAAGGAAGGTCATAAGGCAGGTCATAAGGCAGGGGCTGCTGATGTTCCCTGTGCAAGTGGACAGCTCTGTCTCTAACATAGTTTTGGCTTTGGTGTCCAAGACCAATTATCCAAATATTATTTTTGGTGTGACTGGTCTGAAATCTATGTGCTAGTCATGAGCTATAGCTAGTCCTATATGTGGAGCATGGAAAATACGACAAGTAGAACCAGCAATATAAGTTAGTTAAAGGGGTTATCTGGTATTTTGATATTGATGATCTATCTTTAGGGTAGGACATTAATATCAGATCATTGAGGACCTGACACCTGGCATCCCCACAAAATAGGCTGTGACATTCAGATGAGTGTTGTGGCTTCTTCGCTGCATACACAGTAAAGCACTGTACATATAGTGGCAGTGGTTTATTTGAAAGGAATTGAGCTACAGCTTGGGCATGTGACCAATGAACTTAAAAGGACCATGACCTCTTCAAACATCTGATCGGCAGGGGTTCTAGGTGTCCCTATCTGATATTAATAACCTATCCCAAGGGCAGAAATCCCTTTTATATGTTACTTTTTGTGTTTGATCTTGATGTCTGTTGGACTACAGACAATCCAAAGTGATAAAAAAATTACAGAAATGAACATTTCTCAAGACCAAATATTAATATTGCAATTAGCTATTACAGGGGGATTGCAGAACATGCACAGAAAAGTGAGCTAGAAGCAGACAGCTCTCTTCTCTGTGTAGTGACCGGGTCGGGTTACTATAGATCAGCTCTCATTCAATGGCGTCCATGTGAAACCCACAGCAACTAAGGGACAGTTACTTCTTCAAGTAGGTTGCTGTCAACTTTGCCTCTTATGTAAGCAAAATAATTATCCAAACCTGTAGTATAGGGCTGATTTATCAGGCCTTGTAGGTCAGTTTTGTACAATAAAAGGCATGACAAAAGTTGCAATTTTTTAGCACACTTTTAAACAAAAAAACTGTGACTTCAGGGCATTTTCTGACACTTTCACCACATGTGTAAAAAGTGTTCTGGGTGGGAATCAAGTCTGGACATGGCGGGGACAAACTTGCCCAACAGGTTTACTATAATTTGCTCCAGAAAATTGGCACAAGTTATAGCTGAGACCTACAATGGTCCCAGGCTGGCGTGCATTTCACTTCTGGCATACAAGACATTCTGAGATGTGCCAGAATTATTAAGAGGCCAGAGTGTCTGAATAATTCTATTGCATCTCACTCCAGAACATTAACAACGAGCTAAGGCCCCACGTAGCGGGCCGCAGCTGAAAAACGCTGCAAAGAAGCATTGTGTTTTTTTCTGCAGTGTTTTTCACAGCAAGTTTGCAGAGTTTTCCTCTGCAGACTTTCTGTCTCTATTATACCTGCACTGAAAACGCCAGTGTTTCCGTAGGTATAATTGATATGCTGTGATTCACAAAACCGCAACTGTTTTTGAAATCGCAGCATTTCCACTGCAGATTTTTTTCTGCAATGCCTTGATGGGATTAACCAGAATCCCATACACTTTGCAGGTACTGTAAAACAAATCGTTTTTTGCTGCTGCGTTTCCGCTGCCGCCAGAATGCTGTGTATTTTCAATGTGGGGCCCTGGCCTGAGACTAGCATAGTACACATCAATTTTAATAAATTGGCCATGGTGTCCTTTTTTGGGTCCTCTTTGTGGAATATTGCTCTATACATTAATATAATAAACTGTATGTACTTTGGTATACATCAGCTCAGTACTGTAATATTGTATTGTTTATCAGCCATATCCTAAATTCCTGATGGCTAATATGTGCTCTCCTTATGGTCATTAAAACTTATCGTTTAAGTACATCTTGCGGTAGTATGCTTATGACAGATTGAGAAACTTATCTAAAGTGAAATTCAGTTAACTGGCATGTAGAAAATCTGAAACGTCATAGACAGCTAGCACCAGAGATATACTGTTGTGATAAATGTAATATGCCAGCTACTCCCTTTACATAACAATTGTCTCTGCTAAATTAAGCCAAAGGGAGATTAGTAGTGGGAGGGGGAACTACAGATCTGGGTATCAGGAAGATCAGTCATTAGCACATCCCTTGTAATGATTCTTAGCAATGGCCTGAACAGTAATAAAGTCAACACTATCTCTTGGAATATTGCAATTTATATTCCTCTGTTTGCCTATAAATAAATGAATCATAATAATAAACCTCACAGTGAATAAAGACACCTAATTGTTTTCATCTTTTATTGGCTCCTGTGATTCAGGTTTTGGCTCCTTTGTAGACAAGACTGTACTTCCATTTGTGAGCACACATCCAGAGCAACTGAGGCACCCATGCACGGATAAAAATGTAGAGTGTCAGCCACCATTCTCCTTCAAGCATATCCTTAACCTCACAGGAGAAGGAAAAAAGTTTAGAGATACGGTTGGGATGCAGAAGATATCTGGTAACCTGGACTCCCCGGAAGGCGGACTAGATGCAATGATGCAAGTGGCAGTTTGTGGGGTGAGATACATAGTTATTTGCTAGCTGAAATCTAAAAGTACAGACATAATATAGTAGCCCTCACAATTGTCAATCTGAAAAAAAACGTTCTTCATGATCCTGACACAGTCTTATAGAAATTTTCTGCTAGGCTGCTTCATCTTCAATCACAGCTGACAAAGGGGACGCATCCTAATGAGTCTTTTGTCCTACCATAGACAGGGCACAGCAGGGAGGCTTCTGTAACAGCCACTTGTATTACAGACAGTCAGATGACTATAATGAGGAGGGGGGAAATGGCTGAGCTCCTCAGAAACACAGAGAAGATTTCTTCATATATTTTTCATTTTTAAAGGGAATCTATCATTAAAAAAACACTTTTAATCTAATGGCACGTTGGAATAGCCTTTAAAAAGGCCATTCTACTCCTACCTTTCATTGTTATCTTCTCTGTATCTTCTTTCTTCTACTTCCTCTGATGCAGCGCTGGACCGCCACTATTTTCCGGTGGTTTTTCACAAGAGGACCATCAGAAAATGGCGGCGATCATGTGCAGTCGCTGCCGTCCAGCGTTGCGTCATAGGAAGTCGAATCGAAGACCAAGATGGGAGTCACCAAAACAGACTAATGGGCGGTGACAAGCGATGACGTGATGGGTGCTAGCTGCCACGGAGGAACGCCTCGGGTGCTCTGTGAGGATCATTTCCATAATTGAAGAAACGGATTTTTACAGAAACAGCTGGGAGAAGACAACAATGAAAGTTAGGAGTAGAATGGCCTTTTTAAAGGCCATGCCAATGTGACATTAGCTTAAAAGTGTTTTTTTAATGATAGACTTCCTTTAAGGAGTTTCCCATAGTGTCTGATCTACAGGGGTTTTACTGCTGGATCCCCAGCAAGTAGGGGAGCAGAGGGCTACAGGCTACCCCAAGTCAATGCCACTGATGCCAATGTTCCATTCAATTCTATGGAACTGCTGGAGATGTTATCCCGGAAGTCCCATAGAAGTAAATGGACTGTTGGCCAACCCTATGCACCATGGCTTCATTCACATGAAGACAGAGACATCAACCTGAGAGAGCCCTTCACAGGGTGATTCACAAATGACAGGTCATGGCAAAAATAGGGGTGGCCTTTTTAAGGGGTGTGGCCTTAATAAAATGGCACAGTAACAAATTTTCTGACATTTTTATTTATGGAATACCTCTTTAATCTTGTTTATAATATTTGAGAGGATCTAAACATAAATTGTAGGAGTATGGGTATGTTCAAATCTGCGCTTTGTGAGCGCTCGGGGTTTCCGTTCCCTATTCTGTTTTAAAAATGCAAAGAGAAAAGTCCTGCAAACAGGATTTTCTCTCCACATTTTTCCATATTTTTTGGGCGGAAATCGTGCGGAAAGCCAGTGGACCCCATTACAGTCTATGGGCTCCACGGGTTTTTAAGCGAAATAGGCTTCTGTTTCTCGGGTCCCCAAATGGAAAGGCGAACGTAGGTGTGAACCTAGTTTAAGAGCTCAAGATTACCCCCTTATTTTACCTATAGATTCATCTTCAAGCACAGACTAGTGATAGACATTTAAAGCAAAAATAACTAAATCAAGCTATTTTTTGCACAGATTTACCTAATAAGGCCCTTTAATTTGTACAGGACAAGATTGGGTGGAGGAATGTCACAAGGCTTCTGGTATATGCTACAGATGATGGTTTTCATATTGCTGGAGATGGGAAGCTTGCAGCTATTCTGACCCCAAATGATGGAGTATGTCATCTGGAAGACAACATCTATAAGCAATCTAACCAGCTTGTAAGTAGATTCATTGTAACCCAGGATTTCTACTATTTGCATTATAAATTGTTATTCATTTGGAAAGCAGATCATTGATAATAAAGAATTCAGGGATTCCAGAAAGGTAGCTCAGGATTGATATTGTTGATAATTGTTTAATGGAAAAGCTACCATTGTGTACCATCATGAAAACATTATTTCATCTAACTATTATTAATGAATGAACACATAGATGTCTTTTAAAAGGGTTCTCCAGGAAGCTAACATAGATGACCTATGCTCAATTTTTGATGGGAAGGGGCAGTGTAACACCAGCAGGTAACGGGCCCTATTTACTTATCGATCTCCACTCCTGTTCACAGCTGCCTGCGCTTCCCCTTCTGCGGAGACGGCTGTGAGCAGGAACAGGGATCGGTAAGTAAGGCCGCGGGCCGCGAACCCCATGAGCACTGCTATCATTATACTCTGGGGTTTTTTCGGAGGCCCAGGGGAGGTGAGGGAACATAAAAAAAAATGTTACTTACCTCTCCTGCGCTCCAGCAGGCTTCGGGCCTCCTTGGTGATGTCCCAGATGTCACGTGGGCCAGGCCGACGTCATTAAGCGTCGCGACGCTGGACTGGCTCATGTGACGTCTGGTCAAACATTGAAGAAGGCCGAAAATAGTGGGGAGTGCGCCGGAGCCAGGGAGAGGTAAGTAACATTGTTGTTTATGTTTGAATCCTCCCCTGAGTCTCTGATCATTATCCTCTGGGGTCTGAAAAGACCCCAGAGTATAATAATTGTTCATGAGTAGTCCACAATGGGGCATAATACTATGTGAAGGGGCCACTATGGGGTATAATACTGTGTGCAGGGGCCACAATGGGGCATAATACTGTGTGCAGGGGCCACTATTGGGCATAATAGTGTGTGCAGGGGTCACTATTGGGTATAATACTGTGTGCAGAGAACACTGTGGGGCATAATACTGTGTGCAGGGGCCACTATGGGGCATAATAGTGTGTGCAGGGGCCATTATGGGGCATAATAGTCTGTGTATGGGCCACTATGGGGCATAATGGTGTGTGCAGTGATGCGGTTTGTGCGGGGGAAGGGGCAGTTGCCGGGGGGGCAGGGGCAAGTCAAATGTTCACCTTGGGGCCCAGCCATTCCTAGTTACGCCACTGGGGAGGGGGTTTTGACCTCCAGGACAGTGAATGGCAAGCACCACATCCCCTTCATTGTTTATGTATAAAGAGACCCCTGAGCCTATGAAAACAACATAGGGCACATAATGCTCATGTGAATTCTGTGGCTACTTTACTATGCTGGTTGATGCAGATCCAAATGGTCACCCACAGCTGATTATATATCACCTATAAATATATGCTATGGATAGGCCATCAATGTTAATATCCCAGAGTCCCACATAACAACCAAGCGTCATACATGTACGGCACTTGGCGCTAGACCACTGTCACTAATGGGGCCATTTTCACTTGTACCTGGAGCTGTTATAGATCTCCCAGTTACAGTGGAAATCGACAAAGTGAAAAAAAAAAGTAAATGTCCTCCAGAGGTCTTTTATGTTCTCATGGAGGACATGTAATGTAACAAAAATATATAAATTCACAAGTAAATAAAGTAAAAAAAAAAAAAAAAAAAGCTCATGAAAACTTGTGCCATAGCTACCCCTGCACATATATATCAAAAAGACTGACACAAAACAGGAAGCCTATTTTAACCCCTATTGCAGAATCAAGTACATGTATAGTATGTCAGTATGCAACATGTACTTAAAGAGAGACGTATCCCTATCCACAGGATTGGGGATAAGTGTCTGATCGCTGGGTCGCCCAGTGATCAGGGGAACAGGTGACTGAAAGTCCCCCTAAGGCCTCCTTGTGAATTGAGCTTGCCTGACCGACACTCCATTCACTGGCTGCCAGGACTGTAATGAGGCCATAGGGGGACTTTGCAACTATCTTTTGCAGTCCAACCGCTTATTACATGTATTCAATATATTATATTAGATTCTTTCTAAACTTAATGTGTTTGTGGCTTTAAACAGGATTACCCATCCGTTGGGCAGCTTGCACAGAAGCTTTCAGAAAATAACATCCAAGTTGTGTTTGCAGTCACCTCCAATATGGTTAAAACCTATCAGGTAAGATAATATAATTGGATTTTAGCAGGAGAATGAAGAGAGCAAAGGGGATTTTGGATATTGATGTATTTAATGTATCTCCTTGAGGCTGGTTTTACACATTCAGTTATTTAATGGAGTTTCTGAAGCCAAAACCAGGAGCGAGTTGAACAAAAAAAAAAAAAAAAAAACAGAGGCAAGCCACCATCTTCCCTTACATCTTACATGTTCTCTCACTTTACAATCCAACCCTGGTTTTGTAATCCAAAACTGCATAAAAAATACTGAATGTGTAAACCCAGCCTTAGACAAATATTAGCAGTTATGTAATGTTGACTTTTTTTTTTCATTGTTTAATATGATTTGTCAGAGATATTTAATTTTTTTCACAGAATGCAGGAAATGGTACAAAACAAAGAAAAAAAACATTAGTCACCTTTTAAATGTCCTCCGTTCCAATGCTGGGTTCCTTTGTCCTTCCTGTTTCTGGTTCCTGTTGGACCATAAGTAATAATACAACATTGTCATCATTAGCATCAGCAGTGATGTGTGCACAAGTGACTGACTGGCCTCAATGGTCATGTGCCATATGTGTACACATCTCTGCTAATACCAGTCATGTGGCCAAACAGGATATCATCAGTTCCTACATTTTGTTAAATTTTTGAATATCCTGCAAAATCCTATTACTATAAGAGTTGCGTACTGCTGTATAGTATCTCTGTGTGCTGCTGTATGGTGCATTTATATACAGGAAGACTCTGGTACGACGCCTACCTGTGGATCCTGGAAACCACTGATAGCCTCAAACACTGTTCCACATAGCATACAGAACCAGAACCAGATGGCTCTGTGCATTATTCAGTGGCTGGGCCTTGATATTGCAAGCCTGGTCATTGCACAGTGTATGTAGTCATTTGATTCTGGTTCCATACACTGCTCGGAAAACAGCAAATTAGTGCAGTGGCCGGGTGTTGGGCCCCCATGGTCTTATATTAAAGGGATTTCCCAGGCTACAAAATAAAGGTCTGCAGGTGTCCAAACACCTGGAAATCTGGCTGGTCAGCTATTTTTTTGAAGAGGATACAGCAGAGGCCTAACTTGAAGTCCATCAGCCCCAATGCAAAATATATAATGGGGCCCCCACTTACTATGTACTATCTATAATACTGATATCTTATGTTGTAGAGAGGCTTTTGGGCCCCCTCACCACCCCTATAGCTTTGCCCTGGGCTGCAGTGTTTGGATGAGCGTTGCAGCCTCTTCAGTAGTTACTAAGCACATTGCTGTACATTTGTGTAGTGGCTGTGCTTGTTATCGCAGTTCCGCCCATTTATTTATATGGGACTGAACGGCGATTAAGCTGAAGAACAGGATATCACATGATCTGAGAAGTGGAGGTGAACCCCCACAGATCTTCAATTGATGATCTATCCTAATGATAAGCAGTTACTATAAAGTCTTGCATAACCCCTGCCGCTAACCACAGTGAAACTATGGCTACTGAAACCGCGGATATCAGGGCTTTAGTTAGAATTCTAACGGAAATTAGTTTCATAGTAGGGCATGCAACAGAACATACCACTATGGATTGTGTGTGAAATGTTCGGAAAAAAACCTCCAACACCTCTGTATTAAATCTGAAGCATACAGAGATTTATAGGTACTCTATTAATATGTAACACAAATCCATAATTCTGGCATGTGACGGAGCTGGCTAATTCCATAACATCTCATAGAGAGCTAGCATGTTTCTCATCATAGCATTGTAGCGCACAAAATAAAAAGAGACTGCCCATATTGTACCATGCGATTGGTTAGGAAAAATATTGTGTCGACTGTCCACTAACTTTACAATATGCCAATAATAGACAAATTGGACACCACCAAATTAAAAGAAAAGTTTAGAACATAAGTGTTCTATTTTTTAGTTCTGTCTCATGAATCATTTACAGCTGACATTTGTAAGATCCTTACCACCATGGGTGTGCCCTGTGTTGACACACTTTTGTGGGCATTTGTGAAATAATGTAGCCTGCTATTTACATACATGTCCCAGTCTTGAATCTAGTGACTGTATACAATTGTGTGAATATATATATATGTGTTAAAAAGGGCAGGAAATCAGGTTTCAGTTTTGAAATGACAAACAGGAAGTCAATTTCAGCCTTTAAGGAGAAACTGTTCCTTTAGCAGAATTCTGACATGTCATAGTGACTTGTCAGTAGTGTCTGGGTGCTGAGACCACCACTTCTCCTTGAATTGAAGAGGCAGAAGTTCTGCTTCTTTAATGCCTTACATATGACACTACTGTATATACTTTTTCGTTATTTGTGTCTCCTGATGCAAAGTTTCAGCTTCTGAAAGTTCACATTCTATTTTCTTGCACATATTCTTTAACTTCATCTTTGTAGAGAACTTGGCACCCCATGAAATAATAATTCTGAGGTATCTTTTCTTAGAATTCTGTGTTGTACTGTATGTACAGTATCTGGGATTTACCATTCACTTTGTTGATAGGCTATGTCCACTAGCTGTCTGGCATTGTACAATCAGTACTGACAACACCAAAGTGTGTAGGGACACCCCCAACTGGTGTTCCAAAGTGTGTAGGAGTCTACTCCTAAGTATTGTTATAACATGTGTAAGGATCTACCCCTATGTGGTGCCCCAAAGTGTGTAGGGATCTTCGCCTAAATGGTGTTCCAAAGTGTGTAGGGATCTACCCCTATGTGGTGCTCCAAAGTGTGTATGGATACACCCCCAACTGGTGTTCCAAAGTGTGTAGGAATCTACTCCTAAGTATTGTTCTAACATGTGTAAGGATCTACCCCTATGTGGTGCCCCAAAGTGTGTAGGGATTGTGAAAGATCCTCAGTGCGCCAACACCGTTTTGGCTCACACCTGAGTCTTCTTTCATATAAAACCACACTCACCGCCAGTGAGTGCCGGGTTCACAAGATAAATACAAGACAAGCTTTCTAAATTTTACATATTTATTAACCCCTAAATGGGTCGGTATTAACATCTAACACATGCAGTTCAGAACAGATATGCAGATGTATGCAAGCATTAACAGTTACTAGCTACAATATACAGTACTTAAAATAAAAGGGAATAAAGGTGAAATAATTACTTTACCACGCATCTCCTTGATGTGGCTCTATAATCCAACACTCACACATGCTCTGTCATGTGTGAATAACCCAGTGGAGGCTTCTTGGCATGTGGCATTAACTCCTAGCATGTGGCATCACAGTATATTCCAGCCTGCATGCTCTCATCACAGTCTCTCAGTAAACTCTTGTAGTCTCAGCCCAATCTCCTCCCATTGCCTCTTACCTCATCTTTTATACCCTTTATGCCACCTCCCAGAATGAGGTCACCAGCAGCAGCAAGTCTGATTGAATAATGCACTCAAGTCCAGATTTTTTGTATAGAGCTGAGACCAAGTGGAATGATACAATGTTATCAACCAGGTCTGATCTATCTGCACAATGCATGTTTCTTTGATCACTCAGGGCTGTATAGGAATACAATGGAGCCCTGCTGGGATGGATACAAAGCCCTATTGTTCCAGTGTTGCCACTACTGCCAATATACACCTAGGATTATAGCTGCGCACCTTATGAGTAAAGAGATACACTACCCAAAGACCAAAATACAGCTTTGAGTTATAGCCATATTTAAGCAGAATCATCACACCTCCCCCTTTAGATGGGGCTTGTAGGAAGTAGGGGCTTGTGCCCCTCAGGCTCTGGCTCCAAGGCTTCCCCACCTCCCCCGGGGTCCCAGCAGACTCGGGCCTTGTCAGACTCCAAGGGTGGTTGAGCGCCACGCGCCTTCAATATGGCCAGACTAGGGTCAGCTTGGACAGCATCTCTGAACTCTTGGCTGGAGTGAGACAAAAGAGAGGTGCATGTTACATAGCTGCCAGACCCTTCTGGCTCTCTAGTCTGACTAGGGGCACTTCTAAGGCTCAGGCCCTGATCCACGTACACTTGGCTACCTCCTGCCTGTTCTGGGTCCGCTTTCTGAGTGCTGGCATCCTGTGTAGCCACACTCATGACCCCAGGTCTTTGAGATACCAGTTCAGAGACCCCATCCCGGCGGTCTCTCAGGGTCTCTCTCACACTAGCCGCTAGTTGGGAGAGTTCTAGGGGATTCTGTACCTCCCCCTCTGCTTCCAAACCTAGGGGCACCTCTGGTTCTGGCACAGGTATGTTTGGACCCTGTCCTCCCTGTACTTGGGTGGGTGATGGTGATACCTTGGGCAAAGGACTGAGATCATGCTTCCCCAAACCATCCCCCCACAATACATTGACAGGTAATACATTTGACATACCCCCTTCTTGGATCACACCTCCAGTACCCCATGCCATCTGCACTTGGGCCATGGGCACTCCTGGATTAGAACTGGACAGAAGAGACGTGTATGTCTCATACCGGCTGGACTCCTCCGGCTTCAAGGGGGTGAGGCTAGTCATGGCGGTCTCAGCACCGACTCCAGGTGGTGTAGGCAACGGTTCAAGGGTCGGAACGCCCTCCACCCTTGTAGCACTCTGGCTGCGGGCTAACACCGAACTACCAGCAGTCCGTCTTTCACCTGGATCGGCCATGAGATCCCCATAGCCTACCTGACCACCTGGTACATGGTCAGCAGTTGGGTGCTTATCGGATGCACTGGGCGAAATAGTAGAAGTCGCTTCCAGTGACTCAGAAGAGCTACCCTGTACACTTTCACAACAAGCATTGGCAATTACATTGACAGTACCTTCATTAGCAATTGTTAATTCACACCAGGCCTCAATGAGATCTGCAGTAGACATGTTAACAAGCTGGGAGGGAGACGCTCCCGCAGATGTGGGTGTGTCTACAGACAAAGTCTCACTGGCTCCTAGCACGGGAGTGAACAAAGCATCAATAACATTTTTGCTGAGCTGGATTGCAGGAAGCTCATTGGCATCTTCCCTGCTCTCAGCTGAAGGCAACTCATTAGCATGTACACTTACTGCCATGGGAAGTATCTCAGAGAGGGGGTTACGGGCCCTCTCTGCAGATATGACAAACACATTATCAACATTAGTCATAGACAGTTTATCACAGTAAATTGGGGTGCTCCCCACCCCATATTGGGACATCATAGGTCCTAAATCAGTTCCCAACAGTACATTAGCAGGCAAATCAGTCAATAGTCCCACAGTCCGCATTCCTTTTTCTGCACCCCAGTCCAGATACACAGATGGGCCACCTGCTGTGGCTTGGGAAGCAGGGAAGTTCTCAGGACAGTTGGGGCACTCCTCCTTGAAATGTCCTGTATGGTTACAGGCATGGCCCCGCCGCACCTCCCCTTGGGGTTTGGGGAAGGTCACTAGGGTGCCCAGAGTTCTTGGGACAGGGGAGGGACCACCCGGGGCATAGTTTGTCTCACCCGACCTGACAACAGACGGCTGTGGTGACCTCCGGCCTGGCTTCTCCTTCCAACTTGAGGGTCTGTGCAGGGTTGTTGGAGTTTGCGCCTGCTGGGAGAGCTCCATCCTTTTGAGCTCAAGCTGATACTGCCGCTCAGCCTGCCATTCTGCTGCCTCACGATCTGCCTGTCGCTCAGCAGCCTTCCTCTCTCTCTCTGCCTGTCGTTCTTGTTATACAGCTTCCAGAAAACGGCACAACACCTGCAGGTATGTGTTAGGGTCACTGGTCCCTACTTGTTGCAGGGCCGTTTGCCAGTATGAAACCGTTCCCCCCACAAGGCCGGGGCTACTGGTCCCTCCTGGTGAAGTAATCCTTGGGACCGGGCTGCTTGCTGCACTTCCTGGCCTAGCCCCAAAATCAGGACTCTGCTCGATTCTCTGCATGGCTGTGGCTGCCTCCATTTCAGCCATACGCTCAGGATCTCCAAAAGCCTGGTTCAGCAGTTCTGGAGATCTGCTTCTGAGCCCACTAGCCATCCACTGGTATTTGCCAAATAAAAGATAGGATAGAATACAAAGAGTAAGGGAGGGGAACAGCACTGTATCAAACTTTCACTGTATCTTAATGCTTGCTTTAATACCGAGCTTGTCTCATAGGATTACTACAATCCCCAGCATGTGAGTGATAAAGGACACCAACACACGCTGTTTATCCTAAGATCCCACTACGCTGCCACCAATGTGAAAGATCCTCAGTGCGCCAACACCGTTTTGGCTCACACCTGAGTCTTCTTTCATATAAAACCACACTCACCGCCAGTGCGTGCCGGGTTCACAAGATAAATACAAGACAAGCTTTCTAAAGTTTATATATTTATTAACCCCTAAATGGGTCGGTATTAACATCTAACACATGCAGTTCAGAACAGATATGCAGATGTATGCAAGCATTAACAGTTACTAGTTACAATATACAGTACTTAAAATAAAAGGGAATAAAGGTGAAATAATTACTTTACCACGCATCTCCTTGATGTGGCTCTATAATCCAACACTCACACATGCTCAGTCATGTGTGAATAACCCAGTGGAGGCTTCTTGGCATGTGGCATTAACTCCTAGCATGTGGCATCACAGTATATTCCAGCCTGCATGCTCTCATCACAGTCTCTCAGTAAACTCTTGTAGTCTCAGCCCAATCTCCTCCCATTGCCTCTTACCTCATCTTTTATACCCTTTATGCCACCTCCCAGAATGAGGTCACCGGCGGCAGCAAGTCTGATTGAATAATGCACTCAAGTCCAGATTTTTTGTATAGAGCTGAGACCAAGTGGAATGATACAATGTTATCAACCAGGTCTGATCTATCTGCACAATGCATGTTTCTTTGATCACTCAGGGCTGTATAGGAATACAATGGAGCCCTTCTGGGATGGATACAAAGCCCTATTGTTCCAGTGTTGCCACTACTGCAAATGTACACCTAGGATTATAGCTGTGCACCTTATGAGTAAAGAGATACGCTACCCAGAGACCAAAATACAGCTTTGAGTTATAGCCATATTTAAGCAGAATCATCACAGGGATCTTCGCCTAAATGGTGTTCCAAAGTGTGTAGGGATCTACCCCTATGTGGTGCTCCAAAGTGTGTATGAATACACCCCCAACTGGTGTTCCAAAGTGTGTAGGAATCTACTCCTACGTATTGTTCTAACATGTGTAAGGATCTACCCCTATGTGGTGCTCCAAAGTATGTAGTGTTCTTCACCGAAATGGTGTTCCAAAGTGTGGAAGTATACTTTGGGATCTACCATCTACCCTTAAATATATACTTTTTGCACATGCATATAACACTGTTACTTTAGTTGAACTCTTCTGATAAGCACTATTATAATATGATATGACTGAACCAGTGTATATGTATTTGGGCGTTAATCATGTGACACTATATGTACATTTAGTATGAATAATCCATCATGAACATTTTGTGATTATATCTTGAACTGTTATATCATGCATCGGTGTTTAACTTTTTGTATTGACCCAGGTGTATTTCACACCTATATATTTTTAATTATGTCTGGTTTTGTATATGGTTTTTTAACTGTGAAAAACTGATATTTATTGGTGTAATAAAAGATATATATTTATTATACTTTAATGAATTTGCAGTGTCTTCATTGGATGTAGGTGTTATATAGTCTGAGTATACCATCAGGCTGTGTTACATTTAGTTATTGCTTGCTACTCTATTGATTGGTGTTTATAAATTGGGGTAAAGGCAGGCAAGAATGTGAAATTATAAAGTATTACCCACAATTTAAATCCCCCACCATTCCAGCACCATTGCTTTGATCCTCCTCACCATACTTTGTATACTTGGCTGTAAGTAGTATAATGTTGTACCGTGTTAGCCATAGAAAGTAGTGGAAGAGTGAAGAAATCAGGCGATACCTTTTAGAGGCTAACTGAGTATATTTGATAGAAAGCTTTCGAGAGTCTAGCTCTCTTCTTCAGACATACAAGAAACTGAAAATTCACACACTCTTTATACAAACAAGACATAGATCTTCAAAGCTTCTTAGAATTTTTAAAGAAAATCAAAATGCAATCTAAGTAGAGAAGTTATTTACAACAGGTCAGGAAATAAACAATCTGGAAACTTGTGGGGCGTGACGGAGGGATCAGTAATTCTTGCTGTTATCTGTTTCCAGTCAGGTGGTGATTTGTGACCCTCACAGTTCATACACAGTGTGACATGAAACTGTCATGAATATTAAATCCAAATTGCTGGAATCAGTGGTATACGGCCCCAATTATAACTACAGACCACAAACACATCACACACACTTTTTGCACCTTTTTACACAGACACATCACAATAACACAGTTTCTTTTACACTAGGTTCACACCTGCGTTTGGGTTTCCATTCGAAATGTTCAAAACATGCCATGCAATATTTTCAGGTTTATTAAGCACTTTTGTAGGTGGTTTAGTGGATGCAATTGCACTCCCTAGTATAGCTCCTATAGAGTATAGGGTATTCCTGAAATAGTTTATCACTGTAATTCCCACAAATTGTGGTACTATTATTGTGCAAGACATGTGTCCATACTATCACCAGCAGGAATTGACTGTAATACATACAGCAGACATCACATCATTAAATCTACAATTTGTCCTGCAAAACAAATCCTCATATAGTTACATCAACAGAAAGAATAAAAGCTTAGAATGTGTAAAACATAAAACTATACATATTTGGTATTCTATAAAACATGTTTATATTGTGTATACTTAGCAAAACATCTTACTATACGTACTTGGTATTGTTGCATTCATATACTGCACTGAGCACTTTGTACACGACACCTCACAGATACACTCACTTATTATAAATGGTATATTTTTCAGGATCTCAGTAACTTGATTCCTAAATCTGTGGTTGGGACATTGTCCAAAGATTCGAGTAACGTTGTCCAGTTGATTACCGACGCTTATCAGGTAAGTAGTTTACTACATATTAAAAGAACCCAAAACTAAGCTTGGTTGTTTTTGGGTGCCAAATGGCTTTGTGTATGCTTACAATATGACTGTATATCATGCTAAATGTTATACTACTATTAAAGGAGATGTCCAGTGTGTAAATACAAAGGTTTGGAGTGCTTTAAAAAAAAAAAAAAAAATCCCAAAACATCCATTTAAGCCAGCACCAGCCAAGCATCACTGCTGATGCTGGCTTGATTTGGGAGATTTGCCTATAAACAACTGTTATGTAGGCAGAGGCTGAAAATGTCATTCATAGCTACAGAGGCATTTTTGGGCTATAACCCTAGAGAGAGAGCTGAAGCACTTACAGCTGTCTGTAAGTAAATCTGGCAAGTCAGGACCGCCCTCAGGGCACTTGCAAGCTGATTTGCATATCCATTGCTTTATCAGTTTGTGGCCACAAATATATGTTTCTGCTCCTAATAAAAGTCCCTAGACTGCACTATTATTGATTTGGAAGGCATTTTGGACCTCCCTCTATTAATACATATATCAATAATAATTATTACTATTAAAGGGGTTTCCCATCTGCGCAAAGTATTCCAATCCACTATCCACTGTACTATCACCAGCAATGCCATGGAAGTGAATGACCTCCAGTCCACCACTGCTCCATTCAGACCAGGGGACAAAACTCCCCTGTTCTCTTCAGCAGCTGTGGTCAGAGCGGTCAGACCCCCACCAATCTGCAAGTTACCTACATGGCAAAACTCCTTTAAATGTATCCTTTATAAAGGCAGAGCTCTCTTTCTCTTCTCTACTGGATGCTGCATTGTTTTTCTGTATCTCTTTGATATGACATGTATTATTTGTAAATCTTTTACCCTGTACAGCACCATTTTAGATGATAGATGATATGCATATTACTGAATTGTATTTACTGTAATGCTCATACAGTGACATATTGTAAAATGCAAAACTAAAGATCATCTATAGCATGTGAAAATTGTGTGAAGGTTTTGCATCCTCCCTTGGTTATAAAGGTTGCTGGTTACAAACTTAACCACAGAGGTTAGCAAGAAACTGTAGAAATGTAGGTTTCAGCAAAAAAAAAAAATAAAAAGGCAGATGGTGAAATATGTTTCGGTATCTTTCAAACCTGGAACAGTCATAAATGATAGATTTTACAATGTACACGTATCAATATGATATAATAATGTAAAATGATTTAATAATAAGAAAACTAATCCAAAGACCTCTATGGCTCAGAGATTTTTACTTGCTTTTACACCCAGACCAGTTTCAGACATTTGTGTGCCTGTATTATGGCTGCAAGTCCCAGCCTGACTGAGGATCTAATTAACTGTTCCATAGACCCATGGTTGGGCTGTGACGTGCAGCCATAAGAAAGGTATATAAAAGTGCCTGTGTTAGACTAAGGCCCCACATTGAGGAAACACAGCTTTTTTTGTTGCAGATTTAGCTGCAGTTTTTTGAGCCAAAGCCAAAAGTGGCTTTAAAAGGAATGGGAAATATATAGGAAGCTCTTATACTTCTCCCTTCTGCTCAATCCACTCCTGGCTTTGGCGCAAAAAAATGCAGCAAAATCTGCAACAAAAAAAGCTGCATTTCCCCAACGTGGGGTCTTAGCCTCACAATCTGAAACTGACTTTATGTTGTATAATTCAGATATGTCCTTGTATAGGGTTTTGGACCCTATGGTGAAGGACCCACGTTGCGGAAACGCAGCTGGAAAAAAAAGCTGCGTTTTACAATACCAGCAAAGTGAATGAGATTTTATTGGGCTTCATCCACACAATGCTGTAAAAAAAGATGCAGAAAAGCTGCATTTTTAAAAACACGTGTATTTTTTGATAAATGTAGCATGCTAATTTCAGCTGCTGAATTACAAGTGTTTTCCTATATTCCTATATATAGCGTTTTTCTATAGGGAAAGAAAAAACAGAGAGAAAAATGGATAAAAAAGCAACGTGTTTTCCCTGCGTTATTTTTCCATAGTGTTTTTTAACTGTGTTTTGCTACATGGGGTCTTAGCCTATTTATGGATTTCTGTAAGTTTCTGTACTTATGCTCTATTATATAGATGGCAAAGAACACCACTATAAGATGGATAGTGGATAATATCTGACTATAATGCCCTGGCAATATCTGCATTTTTCCCAGTATCTTGGGAGTTGGACCCACAGCAGTCAGCTGATCACTACTGAGGTTCACACATAACAGGGCTTGTCTGACATGACAAATCCTGTAAAAGATATATATCACCTTTGTAAAAGTATATTATGCGAAATCGACATAACATTATTAGTGACTTTTATTCTTAGTCTGGGCAATCCTTCTATATCTTTTACATGCTACAGGGATATGCCATATTTCAGGCAAGCAAATGGCTTTCACTTTTGATTTCTGAAACATTTTTGAGTCCAGGTTGACATTTGATTTATTGGGTGCCTCTAAGCTATCACTTATGATTTATGAGGGGAAGCCTAGCTGTAATTTCTGGTTTATGGGGGAACTGTGGCTGTTACCATACAATTATGCACTTGCTAGGAAGTGATGGGCACAAAATGTAAGTCTTGAGGTTGTATGCATAGACATATCCTGTTTAGTTTTCCATCACTTCATTTTTAGACTTTGTTCACATAAGCATCATCGCTTTTATTCAGGGGATGCTTTTAAGAATTTCAGTGGTAAATGTGTGATAAATCCAATTCTGCAAGTTAAAAAAAAACTACTCTGGCATTTCTTAGTAATAGCTGCTTCTTACATTTGGATTTTTACAATATGAGTACAGAAAAGACTGCTATTACAACTATTATAAGATTTTCAATTTCCTATACTGAAAAAGCCGGCGTTTCTATAGGTATTATTGACATGCTGCGATTTCTAAAAACGCGATGGTTTTGGAAATCACAGCATTTCCACTGCAGGTATTTTTCTGCAATGTGTGGATGGGATTCGCTTTGCAGGGACTGTAAAATGCCGCGATTTACGCCCCATGTCACGTTTACACCACATGGGGCTTCTGCTTAATACATTTTGTAATATGCTTTATTAACAAATTTTGGATCCTTTCTGTGAAATCCTGCATTTTTTCACTTTTTCCCTTGTATCTGTATTGAAACCTGTTCCTGCCTCTCATTGAATGTTACTGTGTATGGAGTATGGGCTTGGAGTACCAAGTAGAGAAAATGAGGGTGGGAGAGGGTCACTTCAAACAGTTATATCTCTGGAGTTATAAAACATGCAAACTTGCTTTTGGTGTCATATGAGAGAGGAGATTCTCTAAGGCTGCAGTGCTATCTGTATTATTTCCAGAGATATCACTGACTGAAAACACACTCGGAATTGAGTTATTTACTGTATATGCAGCTGTATAATATATATGATATAAATAACAAAAACCTGACTGTGTTTTCGACCAGTGATATATCTGGAAATAATATAGATAGCACTACAACAGATGAAAATCTCCTCTTTCATATGACACCAAAAGAAAGTTTGTATGTTTTATAATTTCCAAAATATAACTGTTTGAAGTGACCCTCCCCTTATTTTCTCTACATGTTACACAGCCCTGTACTCGATACACAGTAACATTCAGTGAGAGGCAGGAACAGCTCTCAATACAGAAACAAGTGGAAGAATAAAGAGATGCAGGTTTTCACAGAAAGGATCCAAAATTGCTTAATAAAGTATACAACAAAATTTATTAATGACACAAATACTGCCAGAAAATCAAAAGTTGTCCGAAAGATTAGTTACGCTTTAACAACATGGCCACATTTACCTATAGGCCCTATAGGCACCTGTGAGGGAAGAGTGCCTGTGGAAGAGAAAATGTATTTATAAATAGGCTATGCATTGTGTAGAACGTAAAATATGTGAATGTATATGTTAACTAGGCTATCACATTGCTATAGAAATAAGAAAAGGATATCCCAGGGAAGGATGAATACAATTGAAGTAAAAAATCCCCCCACCCCAAAAACAAATACTAAAAATATATTTCTTCAAAAAAGTCATATGGGACTGTCCCAATCGTTACAACTCATATCAAAAATACAAAATACATTGCATATAATGTGAAAGTATGCAAAAACAATGACAGAATTTCCCCATTTACCTCATAAAAAAATTAAAAAATTATAAGAAATAAAATAAATATACCCCAAAATGGTGCCACCTGTAAAAAAATAAGTTCTTATATGGTTACAACAATGGAAAAATGAAATAGCTGTTAGTCTCATAACATGGTGACTTGTTGTTATTTAGCAAAAGAATTAAAACATTAAAAAAATATCAAATTGGTATTGCTGCAGTCCTACAGACCCATAGAAAGATAACAGTGGGGTGTTTTTTTTACATTCTCCACCAAATAAGTTAACCATCCAATTTTATGCACCCCAATAACAAGCATCACACAGCTTTCTCAATGGAAATACAAAAAAAATTATTGCTCTTGAAATCATTCAATCATAAAAGCCAAAAAATAGGCTGGTCCTTAAGGGGTTAAATTAAAAACTGTGTGTTGTCATGAATGCTAAGACAAGGTATTCACTTTTAGTTTTCTAATCACAGAACTTGTCATCTGAGGTCATTCTGGACCATGGAATTACTCCAGACTTTTTGGATATTCTCTATGATTCGAACTGCTCCAGTGGTGATAATACTATAAATAACATAAGAGGGCATTGCAGCAACGTGAAGATCAGTGAAGAGGTAAGTGAAATTTATAGAAGCAGGGTTTACATACTAAGAAATCATCTGCATGTGCATTTTGTTCTATAGATGAAGTATATCATGGAGAAGACCACTAGTATCTCTTGTACTGCATTATTACGAGTTACGCTAGGTTCACACTAGTGTTCGGCTGACCGTTCTTCGGGTCTGCTTGGGAACCCAAAAAATGGAAAGCTAACCCACTTAAAAAGCGTTTACCCATGGAAACGCGCAGACCCCACAGACTATAATGGGGTCCGCCGGGTTTCCACCCGAAAAAGGTGGAGAAATGCGAGAGAAAAGTCCTGCTTGCAGGGACGGGGACGGAAACACCGAACGGAAATCAAGTGCTAGTGTGAACCTAGCCTCACGAATGTTCAACTTATGAAAACGGTTAAATAATACTTGGTTTGGATAAAGAAACCCTCCCCTGCACTGGTCGCCCAATCCAGCACTGGCAGTCCAATCCTCGCTCTTTTTGGACTGGAAGTAATGACGTTTCTTTTGTGATAAGGTTATGGCTGTAGGCAATCGCTGACCTTCGCTACGACCTGTATGCAAACAACACATGACTGCTGAGGTCACCACTGAGGTGACCAGAAACAAAATGTCACCACTTGTGGTTTGGCAAGGAACGATAATAGTGGGTTGCCAGGGCTTGAATATAAGTGAAAGATGAATTATGTCTCCTTCTTCACTTTTCAGTGGTCCTGATTTTCATCATGGGGTTGGGGATGGGGTTTCAATATACAGAAAGTCTTATTTTACACTTTATTTGAATGTGAATTTACAAAATTAAAGAGTAAAGAAATTAAAATGAAATATTGTATTACTTTTTTTTCTTTTTGTACAATTTAGCCCTAATGATATGATTTTGGTGCAGTTGGAATTTTCCCTGTAGTCTCTATCGTTCCTGAGCAATTGTTGTTATTTTCAGACTCCAGTATGCTAATTAGGCTTTCTACTGTCAGGTTGACAGTCCTGGGCTACATAGACAGTCTGGGACCGCCCACCTGACAGTAGAGAACCTAATTATTATATTGAGTGCTGAAACTAAAAGCACCAATTTCCCAGTTATGGTGGGAGCTAGAAAAAAATTCCAACTGAGCTGGAGCTGTGCCTATTGGAGGATGCAAAGAGTTGGAGTTGGTGAAGGAGGTGAAAGGTTCTCTTGAAGTTATAGACTATAATTTAGAGCTCATTTGCTAAACTTTTTATTTTTGTTCATTATTATAAATTCTGTGTCTTTCAGATAACATTTAAAGTCAAAGTGACTGCAAAAAAGTGTCTTCCAAATCAAAGTTTTTCAATTCGTGCTCTGGGATTTACAGACACTGTGAGGGTGAATGTGATAACGGCGTGTGAATGTTCATGTGAGGATTCCCCTATTCCTAATGCATGCAACTCCCAAGGAAGGATTATTTGTGGAATTTGCAGGTAAAAATCATGCTCATGAACTCAACTGAACCCCCATGCTGCGAAAATGCTGCGTTTTACAATAAATGCAAAGTGAATGAGATTCTGGCTAATCCCATCCACACACTGCAGAAAAAAATCTGCTGCGGAAAAGCTGTGTTTTCCCTATAGGTTTAATTAGGAAATAAAATCCACTGAGCAAAAATGCTGCAGAAAAACGCTGCAGAAAAAACATGAAAGTTTTTCTGCAGCGTTTTTAAGCTGCGTTTTGCTACGCAGGGGTTTTGCCACAATAGACATTTATGGCATGCCCATATAATATGCCATATACATACCCACAGAAGCCCCTAGCATGAACGACCACCTAGACCCCATCCTGTCACACCCCCATCCACGCTGCCAGACAAGTCCAGGCTGCCATAAGCGCTTGGGTTACGGAAACAGCCAAGACGTTTCCCATAACTCTCATACAATTTAATGGGAGTTATAGGAATAGCATAGAGTTGTAAACTACCCTGTTTCCACATTTACCATTCACTTCTATGGGAGTTAAGGGAAGCAATGTAGCTCAGTGAGCCAGGGGGAAGCAACTATGGAAAATTTGGGACAAATTTCTGGGTTATGCTTTCTTCCAGACTGGCTGTCCTGACATAATGTAATGTAGTCATATGCTCAATCTACAAAACAATCTCAATCTGGCAGCTCAAATCAGACCACCAGATTAACAAGCTTTGCCACAACCTAGAATAGCAATGTATTAGGCACATTCAATATGTGGGAGAACATCTCCTTTCAGAACACAGTACAGAGAGGTTCACACATGGGTAATACTGTTAGGTTGATAACCTCTATGCCATAGGTCTCTTTCATAGAAGGTGATTTTTCTCCAGAATTATTATATCTGTATTGTTCAGTGTTTAATTCATAGCCATTGTTTTAGTCTATTTTAAATATATTGCAAATGCAATAAGAATGAAAGAAAAAAACACAACTACTAGCAAAAGTAAAATGTTAATCATTTAAACCCCTTTCCTAGTCTCCTTGTCCATAAATGGCACATTCTGTATACTTAGTGTAAAGGACGTGGGAAACTGCTAAAAATACAGAATACAAGTGATAATGTCCAGATATAGTATTATTCCTCACTGTACTATTGGCTTATGCTAAACTTGTTGAAAGGTTAGATATGTTTTAATTTGTGATGGAATTTCAGAACTCTACATGTGCAATACTTAAAGGGAACTGTCACCCTGAAAATGCATTTATGGAACAAGATGATCCAGTCGGAGGCCGATCATAACAGTGACTGACAGTCATACATGGAGAGTTGTCAATCAATGATAGGACCGCCCCCATGACTAGATGACAGAAAGAACAAAGATATTAATGGTTAAATAAGTTGTATAGTTTTTCTTGGAAAAGCTTCAGTATATTATTCTGTTCAACTCCTCTTGTTCTAGAGCATGTTGATTGCATTTTTGTGGTGACAGGTTTGCTTTAAAATATTGGGTTTTGTTAAATAGGTTTTTTTCCAGGACTTAGCTATTAATGCTTAGGATAGGTCACTAATATCAAATAGGCAGGGAGTCTGATCCAAGGCATGCACAGTGAACCCAAAATAATTGTAAAGACTTTTTTTTTTTTTATACAGCATCTGAGAACAGAATGGCTTGATACATGGATATTTGGGAATGTGAACCTGCTAGTAGTTTAGAGTCCCAAATCTCCCTCATAAGTTCCCTTTTAGTATTAAAGGGGTTTTCCAGGCAAAAAATTTTTTTTCTAAAAAGGTCAGTTAGTGCTATTAATAGGTTAATAAGGGCACCCATATACCTTTAGCAGTGTTTTGAGAGATTTCTTGGTTTCTCTGTGAGCTCCTGGCATCTTCTGCATTTTTTACATGGGTATCTTCCTGTTCTGTTTTCCTGCAACTACCATGATGCCTTGGGCCACTCAGAGCTGACTCACACCACCTCCCTCTCTTGCTCTCTCCCCCCTCCCTTTCTCTCTCATACCCCCTCTCTGTTTCCCTAGCTAGCCCGTCTACTACTAGCCCTTCCTAACTAACTCAACCCCCCACCCCATCATATTTACCTGTCTTCTGGACAGGACTTTCTGGGCACAGGACAGACATCACCTCATCTGGGCCCACGCCTGTGCAATAGAGTACACCGGAGTGCCCAGATGAAGTGAAGTCCTGTACCCAGAAGATCTGGACCGGAAGACAGGTAAGTATGATGGGGGAAGTAGTATTGGTGACATTCTGTTTCCTGAAATGGGGAAACTGAATGTCACCGGAAAATTGGAAAATGTGCCTGGGACGATCACATGACCGCCCCGGTGATCTAGGTTATTATAGATTTTTGGTACAGTAAGTAATTTAGAAGGTAGGTCAGGGGAGGGTGTTTAGCTTAGATTTTAAAGATCAATTTATGCTGGACAACCCCTTTACTATATCTAAGTGTGTAGCTCTGAGACCGCTAGACAACCCTTTCATCTGCAATGTCCTGGGAAGGGTATTTTTTTAATCCATAAAAATTTATTTAGGCTTCCTTCACGTCTTTTTGTAGCAGTTTTTTGGGGCTTGTAAAAAACCCATGAAATCCATGCATTTTTTACAAGTGTTTTTTGTATTGGTGTTATTTAATTCACACATCATTTGACATGTTTTTTTTCCTAAAAGGAAGTCTATAGAAAAATGACTGAAAAAAATGCCCCATCCAGTGCATATTGGGTTTAAAATAAAATGTCAGGGAAGCAGGAAAAATCAGGGAAAATGCCATGAATGTGCCAAAAATTCTCCAGTACTAAAACCCAAAAATTTGTAAGGCGTTTCATAAAATCCTATCGACTAACATATAATCGACTAATATCACATACGTCACCGATTCCCTCCCTGTGGCCGCTAAGGCTGATGATTGGCCTCAGTGTTCAGATTAGGCACAGGACTTCTGCCGGCAAAGAATCTCCATGTGCTGGACTGCAGCAGCGGACACTGGAGCACCGGGACAGGCAAATATGTTTTTTTTGTTGTTTTTCACCTTCATCGGCCTCCTCGAGTCCTGAAATTTGTGGACAACCCCATACAAATTTACTTTTACAGCAGATGTCAGGGATTTAAATATGGCGGCCACTGAGGAAATGAAAGGCCACCATAGCCCCGAGGTCTCCGCTGTAATACACAGCAAAGATACTGCGGCAATGTCTGCAATCAGTGCATTAGCATTGCAATGTATTCTATTAGTGATCGGATCCCCTGGGTTCAAAACTCCAGGGGGGGGGGGGAGGTCTAAAACTAAAAGTTAAAAAAAAATATAAAAGAACTAAAAATTCTAATTTCCCTAGAACACATAGTAAATAGTAAACAGAAGTAAATAAAGTAAAACACATGCACATATAAACAAAAAGTATATCTTCTGGCCCTGCAAAAAAAAGACGCCTTGTACATCCCCATAATCTGTGGGGGTATTCTCGTGCGTGCATAAAATCTACTCTTACTTTAAAAATACAGCATGTGCTTCTGTTATCCGTCTTCCAGATGGAACATATCCACTGATATCTACAGAAAATGTTCACGATATGGATGCCCTCGCAAGTCATCTGTATGTAAAAGGACTGTCTTATGTAATTAAATTCCCCCCTTAGAAAACAGTTTATCGGTATAACAGATCTGTACTACATATGCAGCACTGGTGACATATAGGTGACTTACTGTTGTAATATATTATGTGTATTATGCACAAGCTCTAAAAAATGTTTGTGTAACCTTGGCCATGAAAGGCTGCTTATTCGACATGCTATTTGTGTTGCAGTTGTTGGATACTGAACTTATCGAGAAACATTTCTAAGAAATATTGTTAGAGTTGTTTCCACTTAATACTATATGTGATCCTATAATGTATATTTGGTTTTACATGCAACTTTTGAAATTGTGGTTTCCCACTATTTAAGATAAGGGGAAAACTTGCCACAAAATGACATGTCTACAGCACATCACAAAAATGCTCAAAACCGCAAGGCAAAAATAAAAAAGGCAAATTTGTATTCATAAAAGTTCTGGCTAGGCAGTAACATTTAAAGGGGATGTCCAGACCCTTACATTTTTGACCGAAAACTCAGAAGGGTCTAAAACAACAAACTGAGTATAACTCATGTTACTGAGCTCTTGATGTGCCCATGGCACAGCTTCTCAGGTCTCCAGCATTTTCTGTATTTTGGTCTCCAGCAATATTTTGACGTGGATATACGTGACCGATGAAAAGCGCTGGCCACGGACACAGCTGAGGTTACTTATTGTGAAAAAAAAATCATAATTGAAGACCTGAATATGATGACTAGGGGGTGCCTGGAAAGTGGCAGCATGGGAGTGGCGGAGGATCAGGTAAGGTGAGTATTATTATTAGTTTGTTGTTTGTTATTTTCTTGAATTTTAATAATAGTCAATAATAATAATAGTCCTTTAATAGTCCCACAGTGGGGAAATTCAGTGTGTTACAGCAGCAAAGATAAGATAAGATAAGCAGATACAAATACAAATACAACATGTACAGGAATGTTCCAAGGTGAGAGGCATTACATTAATAGCCGACAGACAGATAGGACGTAGCGGGGGGGGGGGGGGGATATAATAGGCAGAGAGATATTTCAGTTCTCTGTATGTAATGATCTCCGCTTAGGTCGGTGTTGGTTGTACAGCCTAACCGCGGTGGGGAGGAAAGACTTCCGATAGCGCTCCTTCTCACACCTAGGGTGGAGCAGTCGGTCACTGACAGTACTGCCCAGCGCAATCACAGTCTCATGCATGGGATGGGAGTTATTCTCCCGCATGGAGCTCACCACGGACAGTATCCTTCTGTCACCCACCACCTGCACTGGGTCCAGTGGGCTCCCCAGGACAGAGCTGGCCCTTCTAATCAGCTTGTCAAGTTTATTTCTGTCCCTGGTTGATATACTGCTCCCCCAGCAGGCCACTCCAAAGAAGATGGCTGATGCCACTACCGAGTTGAAGAAAGTCCTAAGAAGTGCCACCCGGATTCCAAAGGCTCTCAGCTTCCTAAGCAGGTAGAGCCTGCTGTGGCCCTTCCTGTACAGGGCCTCCATATGATCTGCCCAGTCCAGCTTATTATTAAGGAGCAGACCCAGGTACTTATAGGTGTTCACAATCTCGATGCCCGTCCCTAGGATGTCCACTGGTTTTGGAGGGCATCTGCCTTTACGGAAGTCCACCACCATCTCCTTGGTCTTCCCCGCGTTAATCTTCAGGTGGTTCTGGTGGCACCAGTCCACAAAAAACCGGTTCAGTTCTCTGTACTCCTTGTCATCATCGTCTGTGATGAGGCCTACTATTGCAGAGTCGTCAGAATACTTCTGTAGGTAGCAGCTGGATGAGTTGCACCTAAAATCTGCAGTGTACAGTGTGAAGAGGAAAGGGGCGAGAACCGTACCCTGAGGTGCCCCCGTATTACAGATCACGGTACCTGACACACAGTCTTGGGCTCTCACGTATTGAGGTCGATTTGTGAGGTAGTCTAGGATCCAGTTGGAGAGGTGGTGGTCCACTCCAGCAAGGCCCAGCTTGTCTCTCAGTAACCTGGGCTGTATGGTGTTAAAAGCACTGGAGAAATCAAAGAACATTATTCTCACCGTGTTCCCTGGTTTTTCCAGGTGAGACAGAGCCCTGTGCAGAAGGTGGATGATGGCATCATCTACCCCAATGCCCGGTCGATAAGCAAACTGGAGAGGGTCCATAGCGGGGCTCACTAGAGGGCGAAGATGTGTGAGAACCAATCTCTCTAAGATCTTCATCAAGTGGGATGTCAGTGCTACAGGTCTGTAGTCGTTGAGGTCCATAGGGTGAGGTTTCTTTGGAACTGGTACCACACAAGAAGATTTCCATAATTCAGGGACTATTTCCTGCCTCAGGCTCATATTATACATATATGTAATTATACCACACAGCTGGTCCCCACAAGTCTTAATTAGCCTTGCACTGATGTCATCTGGCCCTGCGGCTTTCCTCGCCTTGATCTTTTTCATCTCCTTCCTCACCTGGGCCCGTGTGAAGGTCAGACTGTGGTCAGATAAAGACAGATTTCTGGATTTACTGGTCTGTTGGGAAGTAGCCACATGGGGTGAATGGGGTGAAGTCATTGTGGTGAGGGGAGCTGAAGGACATTCTGGGGTGGGAGGAGCTGGTGTGTGATCAAATCTGTTGAAGAATAGCTTTAGTCTAAAATTTTAAAGGGATGGACAACACCTGAATTAATACAGTAATGGAGTAGGACAATATATTGGAAAATACACTAGACTGGCTGTCTCAACACCAGGATGAACATTGCAACAGCCCCTGTGATCACTGCTCTTAAAGGGTACCTACATTTTCATAAAAAGTTTAAATATGTGCAGGGTCCTGTGGGCAGTCTGTTCTATGACTCTATAAGCCTTCATATATGGAATCATATCAGTTTGTCTGCTGCTAATAATCACATTACGGCTGCAGTACATTTCACATTTGTCCCTAGAGACAGATAAATGTACAATAAGACTGACCCCCTCCCTTATCCGTTACTACTGCTAATACTACTGGACCTACATGCAATTGTGCCAAGCGTAACTGTAAAATAGCACACAAATAGCTAATAAAAGCCTAAGTGAACATATTATAGGTCCAGAGATCCAGGAACACTGAACTACAAATATAGGGCAAATACGTGCAGGTATGCAGCTACAAAGATCTATGAGCACAGTGAGGAAAGCTGCTTGCTGTCTGTGAATAAAATCCTATATGTAATAACACAAGCAACCAGAAGTAGACACAAGTACATATAAAACTTTTGTTAAACTGTAGGCTGTAAGATGTGCAGAAATTTCAGTCCAGTGCACATAGAAATCAATTTGCACACATGTATGGAGGCTGTGAGGAAAATCAGCCCCTCCCTCCTCCCTTCACTGTGTGGAGAGAGAACAGAACCTCCCCCTTCACTTACTGTGAACCCATCTTGCAGCTATGGGCAGGACTTTCCTAGTAACAGGGAATGAACTGCAAATTAGCTAGAAAACTGACACCTAGTGAAAAACTTTATAGATTTTTATTTTTAGGGAGAAGCAGCAACATTTTTAATTAAAGAACATTACATTTTGGTCCAGAATCACGTGCTATATTAAATGAGACTAAGTTGAATACATCTGCCATGTCTTCTTCTGACTCCACAGAAGTCATAGGGAATTCAAGTTGTATTACCCAAAATCATTCCAATGCTACAATTTCCTAATTTAGGCTGGCTTCCTGTGTATCACTTGTGTCTGGCTAGTTGTTTTATGCCTACATGGACTAAACTAATTATATTTTGTGCACTTTAGGCACCAGTCTGCAGCACAGGGAGACATCTGGTGTCGTAACTACCTCACTAGATACCAGAAACTATGCCATAGAAAACAATGGGATCTGTTCTGGAATCAGTTTCCATCTAACATTTCACCACCATGCTGTAGGGGGAAAAAACAACACAAATGGCTTATAAATGGATATATAAAAACAAGTGTCTCTAAGTCTCAATATAGGTCCCCAAACTTTGGTTTTGTTTTTTTTATCTTGTAATATTTGTAATGGGCATAAATGTAATGTATCCAATATGTCAAAATGTATCAATTTTTCTTCTTCCTAGCTGTAATAAGGGCCGCCTTGGGAAAAACTGTGAGTGTGCAGCAGGAAGTAAAACAAGCCAAGAACTGGAACAGAACTGTAGAAAAGACAACACCTCAGCTGTGTGTTCTGGGGCTGGAGAGTGCATATGTGGACAGTGTAACTGTCACATAAATGATGACCCTAATAAAAAAATATTTGGTACACACTGTGAGTGTGACAACTGGAACTGTGAAATGTTCGATGGGAAGCTGTGTGCAGGAGAAGGTGAGTGTATGAAAATAGCCTCTAAGCAAGCTCGGCACTGCTACCTAGTGGCCTGTCAGGATATTTCTTCACAAATCATATTCAATTGAAGCAACTTAGTAAATGCCAACAGAGGTGTAACTTGCTCCTGAGCTCCAAGGAAAAAAAAATGTAACAGGGCTCCACCTCCTACAATGTGCCCCAAGCACCAGGGCAGGAGCGCAACTCCTACCTTTGTATTCTTGGGAACAAGTGCACTGTTCACTCCCCCTGTGAATATGTAGATATATATATATATATATATATATATATATATATATTCTTTTTTTTTCACATCTTAAGGTGCAATGTGCGTAAATAGGATTTTCTGGTTAAAATCAAGGAAGCTTCAATACTTGACAAATGGTCACTTATAAGATAAGCAGAGGTTCTTATCTGTCCTCTAATTACATTACATGAGAAGTATTGGCGTTTCATGTCTGCTGAGGATTTTTTCATGTATCATTTACGTACATAGGAAATGTAATGCCATACTTGCCTGTCCTCGGTCCCCTGCACAGTCCGGTCCTGCAGCTCCATTGTTTTATTCCATTGGAAGTCCCCGCCGAACATGACTGCTGAGCAGTGTCGGACTGGGATGTCTAGGGCCACCAGTGGAATTGTTTCTAGGGGCCCACCATCAGGACCCCTGCAGATCAGCGGTACCGAGACAGGGCGGCTAAAGGTAATAACATGCCGGGAGCCATGCTGCTCACCCACTATACCATGTGCACCACTGCACTACCTAAACCTACTGCTACACCTTGTATGGCAAGTGAACAGCGTGGCTCCAAGAATTGTTACCTTTACCTGTAGCCGCACTGTCCTGGAAAAGCTGATCTGCAGAGGTCCTGGCTGTTGTATCATCGCAGATGTAATATTGATGGCCTATCCTAAGGACAGGCCATCAATATTAGAAAGATGGATAAATCCTTTAAAGAGGTTGTCCAGGAATTGGAGCACCCCATGTAGCTGGCGGGAGGTGTAAAGTAAAAAATAAGTAAATTAAAAAGCATACTCACCTGTCCCCGGCGCTCCGTTGTCCGCTGACAGTGTCCATTCAGTCTCATGCCGGCGACTCCTTGCTTGGAGTCCTGCACCTCATGTGATCGCTAAGACCAATTAGGTACAGGATTTCCAGAAATGAGGCACAGCCATGATACCGAACAGACACAGGCAGGGGACAACGAGGTGCTGGGGACAGGTGAGTATGCTTTTTTTTAAAATGTTCTTATTTTTACACCTCCCTGGCGGCCGACAGAGTGGTCGCTCCAGTTTATGGACAACCTCTTTTAAGGGGTTGTCTGGGCCAAATTTTTCTATGGTCACTTCACTGGTCCCCCCATATAGTGGCCTCTTCACTGGTCCCCCATACTGTATGGGGAACAGTAATGGGGTCATTATATTGTGTGGGAGCAGTGATGGGGGCTAACATCCTGTGGAGGGGACATTAAACTGTGTGGGGCATATTAAAGGGGTTGTCCAGAGTTAATCTTTTTTATGGCCTATGCTCAAGATAGGCCATAAATACCTGATGTGTAGGGAGATGACACACAGCCCCATCAGCTGTTAGGAGCCACTTCCGGAGCCCGTTCTGTACACAACACAGGGCCCGGAAGCAGAAAGCTCCAGTGAAGGTGCCCGGCCCCTATACAGTGGACAGAGCTTTCTGCTTCTGGCCCTGTATTGTGTACAGTACGGGCATCAGAAGTGGCTCTGTACAGCTGATCGGTCCGGGGTCAGCCCCCTACAAATCAGGTATCTACGGCCTATCCTGAGGATAAACCATAACAAATTATGCCTGGACAACCCCTTTAATATACGCCCCAGGGCCCCCCTAATGCGCCACACTTTAAAGAGGTTGTCCAGTATAATTTTTTTCTTTTTTATAATTAGTCTGGGGGAGGTGAATACCCCCTACCCCCCCCCCCCCAAAAAAAAAAAAAACATGCTAAACATACTCACCTGTCTCCGGTGCTCCGGTGTCCTCCCAGCACGGTCCGGTCCTGCAGCTCCGCTGTCTTCTTTTTGCCGGAATTCCTCACTGGCTGTGATGTCCCAGGTCCCTTCCCTTAGGCCGCTGATTGGCCTCAGGGGTCACGTGACGTCACAGGTAGTCATGTGCAGGGGGAACTTCAGCTGGAAGAAAACAACAGAACTGCAGGACCGAACCGCGCAGGGAGACGCTGGGGACAGGAGAGAAAGTTTTTTTTTTTTTTTTTTTTTTTTTTTTTCACCTGCCCCGGCGTAATTTAAAAAAAAATGAAGGAGCCACTGTATGGAGTATAAGCTCCACAGTGGCCCCCACCCAGTATTATAAGCTCCACAGTGGCCCCCACCCAGTATTATAAGCTCCACAGTGGCCCTCACCCAGTATTATATGCGCCCAATAGCCCCCCCTCCGCTTCAGTGCTATTACTATACTCTGGGGTCTCCTCAGACCCCAGAGTATAATAATCGGAGGCCCAGGGGAAGTGATTAAAAATAACAAACACTCATACTCACCTTGCCTTACCTTTCCTTGGCGTCCTCACTCCATCCTGCCGTCTTCAGCGTCTTCAGGCCCTTTTCCGACGTCGCTGCTAAGGCCTGTGATTGGGCCTCAGCGGTCACGTGGGGGCGCACTGACGTCATTACACGGCCGCGCCCCATGTGACCGCTGGGGCCTAATCACAGGCCTCAGTCACATGACGGAAGAGCGCCGGAGAGAACGCTGTGCCCAGGAGAGGTGAGAATATCTATTTATTGTTTTCAGTCACCTCCCCTGGGTGCCCTGCCCTGCCATCTATTGGAAAGGGGCCTGCAATATGCCAGGGTCCCTTTCCAATAACAGTATGTATAGCGGTCGGGGAACCAGGCTTTCCCTGACCGCTATCATAGTGGTCCGGGGCCCCGGCCATCTCCAGCTGGCCACGGACACCATACCCCGCCGAGCCCGGTCATGGGGGCCCGATCGTTACGCCACTGGTCAGGGGCCCGATCAGGATGGTCAGGATCCCGATCGGGCCCCCATGACATGAGGACTAATAGTCGGGGCTAGGGGCCCACCCGTGCATTCACCGGTTCCCCGGTGGGCCAGTCCGACCCTGCTGCTGAGGCCAATCAGCGGCCTCAGCGAAGGACAGGGCACGTCCCCAAATCCCTTCTTTAGGCTGATGATTGGCCTCAGAAGTCACGTGACCCTGGATGTCATAGCTGGCAAAGATTTCCGCAAAAGAAGACAGCTGAGCAGCAGGACCTCGCTGGGAGGACACCGGAGACAGGTGAGTATGTTTTTTTAAATTTTTTTCCCCTCCCCCGGCCTAATTAAAAAATAAAATTTTAGCCTGGGCAACCTCTTTAACTAGAGTAGTTCTACAGTCTTTATAATATATGAGAAAAAGTGGTACAAGGAATGCAAAATGATATACATGTATGTCACCTGCGTGTTGTAGTTACCACAGCATACTGCACATGTACGTCATGATGATCCCTTGTGCTTAGCTGTTGTGCCTGTTCGATCACTGTAGGAACCAAGTTTTATTTTTTTTATTTTTTTTTAAGTGAAAAAAAAAAATATCCCCCCAAATATTTTATCTTTATTTTGAATAAAAATTATTTTATTTCTTCAAAAGTTGTCCGCCATAAAAAAAAAAAATTATTGGTACTTATGTAAGGACAGGACAAGCTAAATTGTCTTAGTTGTCCATAGCAAACAATCACAATGTAGCTTTAATTGTTCAGGAGCAGAATACAAAATGAAAGCTGCGCTGTGATTGGTTGCTATGGGCAAGACAGTTTTTCTTTTAAAAATCAGTGTAAAAAAACACAGCTCACTCACAGCTCACTCACATGTTCAAGGGGTATTACATGCTTGTTCGAGAATTGATGTCCAAGATTTCATGCTCACATCCCTCTTCGGACTGATAATATAAGATAATTGCAGAACATAAAGAACTCTTTTCCAATCCAGCAGTCGATAATGGCCATAAAATATAACCTTTAATTCATTTCCAGTTAAAAACAATAATCAAAGGTGCCTAAAAAATGTCTGCAGTTGTTTAGGCACCTTTTATTACTGTTTTTAACTAGATATGAATTAAAAGTTATATTTTATGGCCATCATTGAGTGCTAGATTGCAAAGCAGTTCATTTTAATAAATCTGCCCCAATGACCCATAGAATACACATTATTGCTGTTATGTTAGGATCTCTGGAGCAAATAACAGAAATTGCAGGAACTGACTGACAACAGAGAGCAGCAGTGCAAGCTGTTTAAATCTCACACAGCGCTGAGCACTAGATCCCAAGCACCCAAACATCTTCGCGCCAGCCACGAAGCCACAAGAAACTTGTATAAGAAATAAATGCTCCACAAACTGAAGTCTAATCAGAACCCAAGATACAACTTACGATACAGATCAAAACCAGGGGGATGAGTGCACATGCCCAAACTAAAAGTCAGTCCGAGAGGTAAGGTCAGAGCCAAAATCAGAAGACAAGCAGGTTTCCAGTAACAAGCCAAAAGTCAATATAAAGCCTTCCAGCACAAATGATCAGGATATGGAAACCTCACTAAATACGACCAAATAGCAGGCAGCTGCAGGAGTAGGATTTAAATATCCCTCCTCAGCTACTGCTTGGATCAGCCTAGGAGAGCCTTGAAAAATTTCAGAAGCTTCACAGGTTGGCACGGTAACTTTAAAACAACAGCAGCTAAATTGAGATTTCTGACAATTGCTGTTTTTTTTACATCCCCCCATCCTAAAAAAATGTACAATAATGAATCAAAAATTTCAATGTAGCCAAAATAGTGCCAATAAAAATTACCACCGGTGCCACAAAATACAAATTACATCCATGGAAAAAAAAACCAGTTATGGGTCTTGGAATGCGGAAACACATAAAAGTCATTCTTTTGTATAAAACATGTTTTTATTGCACAAAAGTAGTGAAGCAACAAACTAGACTTTGTTATTTTTTGCATTTATGTCTCTCATAATAAAATAATAATAATAAAATTAATGTTAATAATTCAAATATATGTACTTTACAATCATGCCATTGAAAAATACAACCTGTCCCAGAAACAAGCCCACACACTGTTGAGTGGAAACATAAAAAAGTTCTGGTTCTTAAATTGTGAGGAAGAAAAAAATTGTTGGTCATTACGGACCAAACAGGGCTAGTTGTTAAGGGGTTAAAGTATCTATGGGAAAGACAGGGTATGCCCCAACTATATTAATTGTTTCCGTCATGCCCCACAAAGTGTCTGGAATTTGGAAATTGCCATCAATTTCTAAATGAGATGATTTTTTAAGTGAACAGAAAATTGTCTAACTTTCACCTTCTGATATGTGTTCTGTGTTCTCTTGTGAATAGAATGCGGGTATATGAGATTTCCAAATCATTGCATTCTTGCTTTCTTTACATTTTACCAGGCGTCTTGACTATTTTGGACTTGGGGTTGTATTAAAATGTAAAACACTAAAATGTTCTAGGTTTTTTAGTATTTCCTGTGGCATTATGATGTTGACTGTAGCATTGCCTTTGCGACCCTAGTCCTAATAGGACCAAAGGGCTGGAGGGAAAGCATCCTGGGTTCTCTGTAACCTGTTGCCTTTTATTTTCCAGGAGACTGTGACTGTGGGGTTTGCAGATGTAGACCTGGCTTTGATGGGACTGCATGTCAGTGCAAAACATCTAAAGAATCGTGTATGAAAAATGGAGTCATATGCAGTGGCCGTGGAACTTGTGAATGCAATAAATGTAATTGTAAAGGAGGTTATATAGCCCCAGACTGCAAGATTTGTCCTGGATGCCCTTCACCCTGTCCACGATTTGGGTAAGCCTGCAACATTATTGCCTTGCATATAATTTGCATTATTGTAAAGCAATTATCATCCCTGGAAATAGAAATCCCCATTTCCAGTTGTACAACTCTCAAAAGAGATTTTCCCATAAAAGCAAGTTATTCATAGGATAGTTGATAACTGCTGGGCTGTCTTCTGTAATTGAAACTACCTGCCAGCTGTGACTCCCTTCTGCTGAAGCCACTGATTGGCCTCAGCGGTCACGTACAGCGGGGACTTCCGCCAGAAGGCAACAATGGTCCGGCAGGACCAGACCACGCTGGGAAGCACCGGGCAAAGGTGAGTATGATTTTTTTTTTTCTTTTTTCACCTCCTCCAACCTATTTAAAATATAAAATTTTTGCCTGGACAACCCCTTTAAGGTACATCACATAGTGCCAAAATTTTGGCACAAATAAAAAGTGGCAAATGTAAATCTGCCAATACATAAGTACTGTATATAAAGATATGCTATATTTATCATCCAGCTTGAGCCACTATAATAATCTCGTCTAGTTATAAACTGTCTATATTTAAAGGGGTTTTCCCATGAACATAACCATATTTACATTTTTAGACAACTAAAAGTTAAACATTTTTGCAAATATAAATAATTAAAACTGTAAAATTTTTAGATTTTCTCTAAGCATCTTAGTGGTGACAGTCTTTTGTCTTGATCAGTTACCAATGAATCCAGAAACTTTCTATGGTCTGGGACTTGTCAGAAACCCAACCATGATTTCCTTATTTTGGCCGGGTTATCTGGCAGGGACACTACATGTATAAGAAGATAACCCAACCACAAGGAAATCATGGCTGGGTTTCTGGCACGTAACAGACCATAGAAAGTTTCTGCAGTTGTGGTTGTATCCATTGGCAACTGATCAAGACAACAGATTGTCACCGCTAAGATGGTTAGTGAAAATCTTTAAGATGTTGAAATTTTTTAAATTATTTGTATTTGCAAAAATGTTTACGTTTTAATTGTCTACAAATTTAAATATAGTTATGTTCATGATAAATCCCTTTAAGGCAATATTAATACTGTAAATCTACCACAAAGTCTTGTATAACATTGTAGTTTTTCCATTTTTAATGGTTTACCTTGGATCGGCTATATTGAAAGCACAAGCTTCCTGTACAGACAGTGTAGCAGGGTGTGTGCACTATGTAGAACCAGCAGTAATGGAAATTACAGGCAGAAAAATATTATCTTACAGAGTGAGAAGAAAATATATACAGAGCCCTATCTGTGTGTATAGTGTTGTTATGTTACCTTATAGACTCTCCTATGATTCTGCTCATTCTGTCCCAGTCTAAACAACCAAAGTGATAAGAAAGCTACAGAAAATGGGAATTGTAAGCCACCAACAAGATTTTTACAGAAACAGGTTTATAATAAACTACATTGTGGTGCTGAAGCACTGCACCAAAGTACTGTTAAAAGGAAACAAAGTCTTCATAGAGGAGTGTTTTGATGCCTGGGAGAGGAGAGTATAGTTAGACTGGCAAACCTATTGTTGGCCTATGTAACCACTAGGTCTTATCTTGTATATTGCACATTGTGAGAGGCTGGATGGCCAGCAGCTTGAGAAGTGGCCGGAGTGTATTTCAAGCCTCTAAACAAGTGGCCTCACTGGGAACAGTGGGATGAGGGGTCCCCATAAGTGAAATTGGGGCTAGACTGGAAACCCTTCTACTGGGTACAATGAATGTACATCCAGTATGCTGCATGTCACATTGTGAACCTAACATGTGAGAAGTTGAAGTTCTGTTAACATTTTCCTGTGGGACATTGAAGTTAAATGGTTATTCCCATTTCAGCAAATCACTGAAGAGATGGAAATAACTGACCCTAGTCCTGACCACCAGGGCAGAACTTGGGAACAGCTGAGGAGTTCTGCTCCCAAAAGAAACAGCGTAGCACATCTTTTTTTTTCATAGCTCCACTCCTACATAACTTAATGTGCATAACTTAATGTGCTATGCAGTTTTTGTAGCTCTCTTCTATGGGAGATACGGAAACAGCCAAGCAGGTCCCGCACTTGTGGTCGGGACATAGTAGCAGTTATTACCATCTCAGCACCGATTTGCAAAGATGGGAATAAAACTTTCATTTGTGTGGTATACTATTACATGTATATTCAGAAAAAGATATGGGCCGCACATCCACATATTACACAATGATCTAATGCAGGGGTCTGCAACCTTCGGCACTCCAGCTGCTGTGAAACTACAACTCCCAACATGCCCCATTCACTTCCATGGGAGTTCCAAGAACAGCAGAGCAAGTATGCATGCTGGGAGTTGTAGTTTTACAACAGCTGGAGTATCAAAGGTTGCCTACCCCTGATCTAATGCTTCTAAGTGGTTCTTAGCATACATTTTGATCAAATTGTATAAGTCCACTAGCCTCTTGATGACATCTATTTAGTGGGTCCCTGCTCTACTAGATGTAGCACCACAGGGCAAGCATCACTACTGCAGCTGAAGAGCACCCCCACTGCCAGACTAAGCCCCCTTGGTTTTGGGCCACACAGTACCCAAGTGTAGTTAGGAGCAATTCTGTTGTACTTTTATGCAGTAACTTTGTAGTCAAGATGTAGCTGTAATGCTACTAGTAATGCTTATCACAAGGCATTATGGGAAAGGAGCTGGGGAGCTCATGCGCCCTCTGTTGGATGTAACAGATCCTCAATTTGTAATGCTTAGGCAGGGAAAACTAAGTATTGGAGGTAGTTTTGCTAAGGACCAAAAGTAGCAAAAAAGGTTGGGAAAAACAGGCAGCAACTCCAAGTGCAACCCAGTTCTCTGTCGACCAGTGGAATATCTCATGGTCCCGGCGATAGTTCAAGCACTGTGCCGTTAAATGTATTCTGTAACCATGAAGCTTTCTGTGCCATTATGTGTGTTTGCAACCATTAAGTGTAGGTGCCTCTTCGTGAAGAAAATAACAGATGAAGGTTTATCACTACATTCTGAGCAATTTCTTTATGGGGAACAGAGTAAACAACTCGTACATGCCTATAAATGATAACATCGATAAGACAGCAGAAACTAAAGCAAGTCCTCACTCTGTTATTACCGATGGGACATTTTGGGTTAAACATTATGGGTTGTTATTGTTTAATAGTGTCATTAACAATCATCATTACATTGCTATTGTATACCAGAATGGTATACAAAACGCAACAGTTCACTGGATTTCCAGTGTAAACTATACACTGTGTTATTCCATTGCTTTTTTCAGTATTAAATATGTCAAAAGATTGTCTTTACGTTTCCATAGGCCCTGTGTTGAATGTCATATAAAGCAAGGGAAGAATTCTGTGAACTGCACAAATATTTGTCCTGGGGTCCAAGTCAAACAAGTAGAGCAAGTGACTGAGGAACCATTCTGCAGGGAGAAAGATTCGGACAACTGCTGGATGCGGTATTACATAACTGAGGAGGATGGATTGGACAACTACTCCATAAGATATACCCTACAAAGAGGTAAACAGCGTTAGATTAAATTTTTCCTCTTGTAAAGACTATAATACGTTATTGCAAAAATAGTGTTGTTATTGTAGATTCTCCTCTCTGCAAAGGTTGCTGCTACATCTAAGGCTACATACACACAACCGTGTGCCATCTATGGGTCAGAAAAAAATGCATGGACGACACACGGATTTTCACTGACCCATACATTGAAAATGAATTGACAGAGCTGCAAGTATGGACTGGTATTGGACCGGCTCCATATTTTGCGGCTCTTCAACTCGGCCCAGACACACAGCTGCAAAAACTACAGCTGTGTGTGTGGGACCATTGCAATGTATCGGCCTTTACTTTTATCCGCAATTGCGGATAAAATTTCGGTTGTGTGCATGAGGCCTAAGACTTCTGCCTACTCTGTATGCGCATCAGCCAGTGTATTATAGGACCAGTAGCAGGTGTATCTGCGATCCTTTAGTGATGTCATCCATGCATATTAACACCACCAGGATGTCATCCTGTTGTCATCAGAGCAAAGCTTCACATCCTGCTTTAGCTTGGATAATCCTGTTTAATTATTTCAAGGGGTTTTCCATGACTTTTCCACCAATTAAAATATCGATAGGGGATCCGACACACAGGACCTCCATGGATCATTGTATTGAAGTGGCAGCAGTGCTCCCTGAGAGCCCCTTCAGCTTCACAGGCCATATTACAGTTCCAGTGCTCATCCTATACACACTGAAGTCAATGGGAGCAGAGCTGCAGTGACGGCACCCGGATGCTATACAGAGGACTGAGCTTTTTGCTTTTGACCCGGTATTGTGTATAGGATGGGTGCAGGAAGCAGCTCCATACAGCAGATCAGTCCAGAGGACAGCTGTCATCACTCCACCAATCAGGTATTTTTGGCCTATCCTAAGGCTAGGCCATAAAAACCTTATCTCCAGACAACCCCTTTAAGGACTTTCTCTCAAGCTCTGCATAAAAATATTCTCCAAAAACGTATACAATAACCTACAGTTTTGTCTTATTTCATCCACAGAATGCCCTGAACCACCCAACGTCGCTAAAATTGTAGGATTTACCATCGGAGGTGTCATTGGAATTGGACTCATTTGTCTTATCATCTGGAAACTTATTACGGAAGTTAAAGACCGAAACGAATACCAGCGCTTCGAGAAAGAAAGGCAGCAAGTCAAGTGGGAAAAGGTAACATAAGATATCTCCCAAATTTGCCCAAGAACCAACTGAGAATCCTTTGCATATTACTGGTGTCTGTATTCAGCATGTATAGTACACGCTGAATACGGATATTCTTCAGCAACTCTCTGTGAGATGCTGAGGATACACTATTTAGACACTATTTTCTAATAAAAATATAATGAATTCCCAAATAGGGAAAAGTACAAATGCTGCAAGCAAGACCCCAGGCAGAAACCGGGCGGACCCCATTACAGTCTATGGGGTCTGCGGGTTTCCGCGGGTAACCACTTTGTAAACGGACTGGGTTGCCATTTTTCGGGTCCCCAAGTGGAGAATGGAGACCCAAGCGCAAGTGCGAACCTAAAGAAAGTATGAATTCCCTCAGACTGTAAGATTCTCCATATGCAAAGAATTTTATAATATACTGTTCCAGTATCATACTATATCAATTTTATTACTATTTTCTTTTTATTTAGGAAGTCAATCCCATATTTCAGACTGCTACCACCACTGTGAAGAATCCGAACTTTGATGGAGATGGAGAATGATTCTGTATTTAATAGCAAGCACAACAGAATGATGAATTGCCTTTCTGCTTCAAAAATGTATATATATTTTTTTTGTTAAGGGGTTTTTATCACTCATAGTGAATGTCCTTCTTTTAACACCATGTAGTTTTTTACATCAACTTTCTGTGCTTGTGAATATATCTGTATTATGGCTGGGCGATAATCATATAAATTGATCGTTTTTCCTCGGTTACGATTAATTTAGAATACTCTTGCTTTTACAATCCACTCCCCCTATTTATACACCACTGAATTGTGGTTTTGGTTATTCACATATCAGCAATTAAGACTGTATAGCGTAGAGCGAGTGACATATCCTGTAGCCAGTATCTGTATGAAACAGAATGACATGGATGCAAGATAATTGAAATAATCGATGTGAGATAGTTCACATCGATATTTCAGCTGACTTTCGATTTCAGTTATTTTATGAGTTGGATCTCTATTTTTACTGAGGCGAATCTTTAAAGTCAGTTTTGCTGGTGGCTACGTTGCTACAATTTGTACCATATGTATTAAATGGTGCATATTGTTTGACAAGTTTGGCACATATTTAATGGGAAATACATGGCTTATGGTACCAGCATAGAACAACAGCCATGTTCACCTGTTTCAGTAGTCCCGACCTACTCAGGTGGCCAGAGATATGGATATGTTCACCTCAGGCTGAGATGAAAATACCCCTTTAAGACTGGGTTTACATCATTTCCATTTTACAATACTGTTCATGCCTCTGTTTTGGGGGGGAAAAAACATATGCCATAAAGTATGCAAAGAGATACCATAGAAAGACTTCAATGATAAAAAAAAAATGTATAGACACATCTAGCCTGCCCTTATATTATTTCCATTTTATCTTAGGATATAAATGTGTTTATCCCAGACAGTATAACTTGCATTTTATTTTATTTTATGCTATTGTATCAGGGGGTGTTTGGTGAATATTTTTGTAATATACTTTATTAACCTGTCTAACTTCCTTTTTAATAGAAAACAGGCTGTAAAGTATCCATTAGCAATTCTCTAACTAAGCATTGCCAGGGAGACTCTGTCTGTACACCTGTACTCAATGTAGTACATAGAGCTGAAGCATTTACCCAAGCGGGGATGGTCACTTCAAATAGCTGTATCTCTGGTTTTATACCACCACAGTCAGGAATTTGCATGCTGCATATAATAAAAATCCCATTCCGACTGTGTTTTTAACTAGTGATATCTCAGGTTCTAGCAAGTATTTCAATCTGAGAATCTCAGCTTTCTTGTGATACCAGAACCATTTTTCTAGGTGGTATACAAGCAAAGATTTAGCCATTTGAAGTGACCATCCCCTTTTGGTAAATACTTCAGCTCTGCATATTCACAACACAAACATGCACGGTCTTTTCCTAGCAACCCTAACTGTTGGGTTGCTAAGGAGACTGTTACAGCCTGTTTTCTATTAGAAAGGAAGTTAGATAGGTTAATAAAGTATATTACAAAAATGTTCACCAAACACCCCCCACTCCCTGATAACAAAAAAGGGGAAGTTACAATTTAAATTCACTTACATTCAACTACATCTACTACTACAACTACTCTTTCAGCAAAATATTTCCTTACATTACTTCTGATCTTCTAATATCAGATTGTGCCCCCTTGTTCTTGTGTTTAGTTTTTTATTAAAACACTTCCCTCTTGACCCTTATTTATATCTGTACCAGGTTTCAATCATGTCCCCCCTTTTTCTTCTTTCTTAAAGGCTACACAGATTAAGTTCTTTAAGACTTTCCTGATAAGCCTCTGTCGTCAGAGAAAACAGTGTTTTAGAGAGGACCAAGCATGGGGAGAAGTGACTTCTGGGCACCCCCTCGGGCCTCTCCCTGCCTGATTCAGCTGGATTGTCAGGTCTTTCCCTATTTACATATAACAGGAGATAACATTTTACATGTTTCGATGCGGTAGGGAAACCTGTGCCTCCTGTTTCTCCAGCCCTCACACAGCGACTGACTGGTTTATTGGTACAACATTGTATGTAGGAAGAGCTATCAATAATTATGTGCAGGGAGGGCAACTACTTGGTAGTAGCATGCCACAAGGGCAATCCCATAATCTTTGATACTACAAATTGCTGAAGTGTTGCGATGCAGTTTTTTCCCTCATGGGGTGTATAGGTGAACCTCTTCAATTCTTATGAAATCCTGTGAAATGATGCTGCATGGTTCTCTGTCGTAGGGCATGCTACCTCTACGTGGCACAATAAGGGAGGGGAAAGAGAGAAATACTGAAAGGTGTTGCCAATCATTCAGTCAAAGAAATTCTCAAAACAGTTCAGAGGACAAACTTGGACTCTATGTAATAACACTATCTTATAAATACCACTGTTAGTCAATTAGTAAAACCCAAAAGTTCTGATGGAGAAGCTGTGCTGCTAAAACTGGGAAATGGGCACAGACAAAAAAATAGAGAAATATAGTATCAGCTCACTTGTAATAAATTAAAGGAGGCGTTCAACTGGCGTCCGCCTGTGGAACACAAAAACACCAGGCCAGTTCCAAGTACAAGTAGTAAAAAGCAAAAATAGTTCCAGCATCTAGACCAGTATGAGTAAAAAATCTTAAAAATCACTGAGCGCAACTTGGAAGGAATACTAAATGAACCGCCAGATGGCTGGACCCCCATGATGTGCTTCGAACTGTAGGCAGTCCGGTACTATATCTAAGAACTGACTTGCTTCAGTTTGAAACACGTCAGAGGGTCCCACACTCACCAGAGTGCCACTGCCGCCTTCAACAGCTGATCTGTGGAGGTCTCAAGCGTCAGACCCCTCCAATGTAATATTGATAACCTATCCTACAGATTTAAACCCGCAGCATGTCAGCTATTGCTGCAGGTTTCATGTGTATTTTTCAACCTTTGGGCTGGCCCACGGGTGAATCCCCTGGTGGGCCCCTGAGCCAAGTGGGCCCCCAGCTTGGCACTGTAGAACTTATTGTATGTACAGTTTTTCATTATACGGCATCTCAAATAGACTATGCATATGCATATATAATATGCAGGGTAGAGCATTCAAGAAATTGCCTAGTTTATTCTTATATTCTGTAGACACACAGCATGGCTGAGATTACATCAGGAAGCAAAGTCAGGCCAACCAGTATCCTTCCTCCCTGGGCTCCATGTTCTCAATCACACTGGAGGGGCCCCAATTACCGACCATCTGGCTACTGTGTGAACACATATCTCCAGATTACATAGCTAGGATGGCCCTAGTTCAAGGCAAGAGCCAGTCAGGATGGACAGAACCCCCAGGACAGAAAATCAGACTAGCGTAAGGGCCGGTTCACATCTGCGTTCGGTTTTCGTTCGGGAAGTCCGCTTGGGGACCCCCCAAACGGAAACCTATACGCATAGAAAAGCGGTTTACCTAAGGAAACCTGCGGACCCTATAGACTAGAATGGGGTCCATGTGGTTTCCGCTCGGTTTCCACACGAAACATGCGGAGTCAAAAACTAGTCCAGCACTTTTCTCTCCGCTTGCTTCATGCGGAAACCGAGCGAAAACCACACGGACTCTATTATAGTCTATGGGGTCCGCAGGTTTCCTTAGATAAACCACTTTTCTATGCGTATAGGTTTCCATTCGGGGGGTCCCCAAGCGAACTCCCCGAACGGAAACTGAACCCAGATGTGAACCGGCCCTTACTTAAATAAATGAATAAATTTAACTTGCAGACGAGAGTCAGGTAATATTTGCATGTAGCTGTGAAGTGGGCACCCAAGTCCGACACTGTTTGCAGTGCAAAGGTTGAAAGTTATGGGGGTCTGCAGAGAAACCAGTAGGGGAGCTACTGCAAAAAACACCTGATTTTTGGTGGCTTTTGTCATGGCAATTTTCAGGGGAACATAATATTTGCTGTCTGTAGCTCCAGTCTTCTACAGGATGGCAGCATGCTCTGAAAAATGTCTAGTCCTAGATCACTTTGCTTAAGATTTTCTAAAATCCCATATTCTCCCTATTTCTGTTTCTAGCAAACAGTCTGGTTGGAAAATTTAGAATTTTTTTTTTAATTTCATATCCTAAAGATTGGTCATTAGTACCAGATCTGTAGGGGTCTGACAACCAGCACCCCCATTGGTCAGCTATTCTCAGCAGCTGATACACAGAGAATAGAGCAGGAAGCAGACAGCTATTCTCTGTGCAGTAGTCATACCTAGTACTGCAGAATAACTTCTATTCATCTGACTGGGAGCTAAGCTGCAGTGACTCAGTTCAGCCAAAACACAGAGGACAGAGCTGTCTGCTTCCTGCTTCATTCTCTGTGTATCAGCTACTGAGAACAGCTGATCAGTGTTGACGGGTGTCAGACCCCTACAAATCTGATATTATTGACCTATCTATAGGATAAGTCATCAATATCATTAGCCAGTAAAATCCCTTTAATTAAAGAATATGGATTACTCTAATGATTCTTTAGGCCTGCTTCACATAGGACATTCTGGTTCTGAGTGGATCTGGCCTGAATAATTATAATGACTTTTCTCACTTACTGATTTAGTGCTCGATTCAAAAAATGGTACAAAATAATAACATTTGTAGACTACATTTTATAGACTTAGAGAGAGTATAAGAATGGTTGTACAATCAATAACCATAGTATTAAGAATAGGAAACAGCATATAAAATGTGTACAATGTATATTTGTCTTTCTATGATTACAGTCCACAGTGGGTTGTATAAACTTTGATATGTTGTAAGAATAAAGATGATCATACACACCAGACTAATATCGATTTCGGCAGGACTGTCCAGCCATCTACTGTACATCGGAGCCTCCTGACTCTTCCCCGATAGATGTGGCCAAATCAAATTGCCTATGAGTGGCGCTGCAGCTTTTTAATCTTTTTTGATTGATATTGGAATGCTTTTTTGTATTCATAAATTACTGAGGTTCCCACAAACAAATCTTACCTGTTAATAAGGATTGATAAATAAACTATAAATTGCTATAATAAACCTGCTATTAAAAAGTTTATACTATAACCATCTCCATTGTATACAGTGTGTTTTGTGTATGAATACTAAACCAATGGAAGTCCAGGATCTCAACATACAGTGTTGGACCATCATTCCCCAGGTTACTATGTAAAAGGCCAAAAAGTGATGTTTAATTAAATGTTATACAACTTAGGGTGGCTCAGTGGTTAGTACTGTAGCCATGCAACGCGGAAGTGCTGGGCATGAATCCAGCCAAGGACAACATCTGCAAGGAGCTTGTATGTTCTCCCTGTGTTTGTGTTTCTTCTGGTTTCCTCTCGCACTCCAAAGACATACTGATAGGAAGTTTAGATTTTGTGCCCCATATGGAACAGAGTTGACATTATCTGTAAAGTGATGCGAAATATGATGGCGCTATATAAGTAAGTGCTGTGGCCTCTTCTCAGTTCATAAGTTACATGGCAAAGCAGCAGCAGCTCAGTCCAGGAGACAGCAAGGGATTTAACAGGTGAAAAATGTTTGGTTTGTTATTTTATATGATTTCCTGCAGTTACTTTCATTTCTAATACCCTTGGACATCCCCTTTAGGCTAAGCTTCCACGAACCGCAGGTAAGAAACACAGTGAAAAAAACAGCGGCAGAAACGCATTGTGTTTTTTTCCCGAAGATTTATTAATTTAGTTTTTGTTCCGTATTTCTCTGTGGTGTTTCTTCCCTTATTAGGCTAAGGTTCCACGTAGCGGGCCACAGCGCTTTTCACAGAAAGTCTGCAGAGTTTTCCTCTGTGGACATTCTGCTTCCATTATACTTATAGGGAAATTGCCAGCATTTCCGTATCTGTATCTGTCTCATTATATCCTGTGTATGGTAATCATTATATCATGTGTATGGTAGGCTTAAGGCTAAGCACCCACTTAGTGAGCCGCAGCCAAAGCATTGCGGGAAAAAATGCGGCGGAAATAAATCACGGATTTTTCCCACAGCACTTTTCACAGAAAGGACAACTCTGCTGACTTTCTGACCCTATTATACCTATAGGGAAACTGCCAGTGTTTCCGTAGGTATAATTGACATGCTGCGATTTACAAAAATGGTTTTGGAAATCGCATTTCCGCTGCAGGTATTTTTCTGAAATGTCTAGATGGAATTTTCTAGAATCCCAACCACTTTACAGGGACTGTAATATGCTGCGGTTTGGTGCTGGCATAAACGCGTGGGTCCCCGGCCTTAAATAGTTTTTTCAAAAACACTGCTTTTCCGCAGCATTTTTTTCCCACAATGTGTGAATGGGGTAAGCCAGAATCTCATCCACCTAGCTGGTAATGTAAAATGCTGCGTTTCCTCAATTTGGGTCCTTAGCCTTAAACAAAACATGATGGACATTGAAGCAATTTAGATTTTTTTTTTGTAAAAATCTCATCCATTTCACAAACCCACATGAAAAATCTGCAGCATTTCTTCTAGGATGTGGATGTAGCCTTATAATGGTATTTTATTTTGAATTGCTTTCTGGAGTATCTCTAGCCATATAGGTGTTTAATATACCTTTATACGATTATTCAATAAAACAGATTTTATAATCCAAATCATATCAAGTACAATAGTGGATTTTTTTTCCTTTCCCCCTAGAAGAAGTTAATAAAACATAAATTGTATGTACTCCAAAGTGAGACTATTGAAAAATGCAAATCATCTTGCAACAAGCAAACCCTAATACTGCTATGTTGATGGAAAAGAGATACAAAATAATAAATAAATAAATGGAAAAATTGTTTGGACATTAAAGGGGTCTAATATTAGATTTGTGTGAGTCTAACACCCAGGACCCCCGCAGATCACCTGTACTGAGGGGCAGGCCATCAATACTAAAAAACAGATAACCCCCCTTTAAGGCCTAAAATATCCTTATCATTACGGGTTTAACTATGATAGTAGAACGCATGACATAAAATCTGAAGAGACAAAAAAATGATGACAAAAATATTTTATTAACCTTTTTAGTTCTGTCTCGCCCAGATAAGGACAGGACACATTCATTGACATAGGGAAGCAGCTGCACAGTGGTTGTTCAGATATCTGTATAGCACAAGAATTCCCTGGGTGAAATAACACTGTGGGGTGAGAGGGTAAAGGTTCGGGAAGCTGCTACCTGCTATATAGCATAGATTACTGAATATGTTAATACTGGCAGTGATCCCACTTACAGGAGAGAGTGTCCTTGCAAATCCAAAATGCATTTTTATAATAATAGTCATTTTATTCTGCAGAACTTCACCCATAATATCCCACAGAGTGTATAATACATATTAGGATATATTTATCGTTGCATTTACAGCACTTTTCTAGCACACTTGCATGTTTACTGCCACCTAATTTACCAAAAGATGATGTTTTTTTTGGCCACTTTATTATGGCAATAAGAGGTGGTGGACTATCACATGACACAGTTATACAGCACCACTGTACTGCCATAATATGGGCTTAAGGCCAAATAATAGTGCCAACAATCTCACTGCTCACATCACAGAGCTATTATAACAAGGTCCTTATAACAGAACCATCAACAGCGATTCTCCCAAAGCATCAAGGAGGCTCCTGCAAAAAGGGGAGACCTCCTGAAATCCCGAAAGAGTTGTCAAGTCTCCCATGCACTGAAAAAAATCTCTAAGGCAGGGTTCACACTACCATTGGAGTCCGTTATGAAGGTGTCTGTTAAAAAAAAACAAAAAAAAACGGACACCTATCATAACGGACACTAACTGATGTTAATGTGCATCAGCATCAGTTAGTGTCCGTTAGCATCAGTTAGTGTCCGTTTTTTAACACTGTCTGTATTTTTTTTTTGTTTGTTTCTCCTTTCTGAGCATGCGCAGGAAAAAAAAACGGACATAAAATAACGGACAGTAACTAATGGCTATCAGTTACTGTCCGTTATAAGTCCGTTACCATAGACTTCAATGTTAAAAAAATAACGGACACTTGCTGTCCGTCAAGAGTCCGTTTTTTTCAAACGGACAAAAAGTCCTGCATGTAGGATTTTTTGTCCACGAAAAAAAAATGGACTTCTGATGGATTTGGTGTGAACGGACACAAACGGACACAATATAAAAACCCATTGAAGTGAATGGAAATTTTAACGTATTTCTGACGGTTCAGCTAGTGTCCGATGCTAAAATCTTGTAACGGACAATAGTAACGGACACTACTGACGGTCACCAACGGTAGTGTGAACGCCCCCTAAAAAGGACTTGATTTACCAACATTCCTTCTGTGATATGGGAGATTGAAGTAACAATCCACACAAACCAGTCCATCAGGTATTCTTTCAGCAGATCTACCTACCCAGTTTCATTTGCATATAGCAATAACTTTCCTGCCAGGAGCGCCGCATCCTGTATATAAAATAGAAGACACATCGGAGAAGTTACAGCGTATTAATAATAGTTTTCCATAGACAACCATAAGAGTTTTTTTTCTGCCAACAGATTTAGTTATAGTTCACTTGCCAACACTCCAATACATATAAGTATATATATAATGATTTAAAGGGGTTATCCAGGAATTACAGATGTCTATGTCTACCAGGAGGTCATGAAAGGTGAAAAATAAAAAAAGCACACTCACCTGTCACCAGCGCTCCAGTGTTCCCCGCCGCTGTCCAGTCCTGTGTCCTTTCCTGTGACTGCTGAGGCCAGGTCACGTGCAATTCCCCCAGGCGCCACTGGACTGGATAGCAGTGAGGGATACCAGAGTGACGGGGACAGGTGAGTGATCTATATTCCTGGACAACCCCTTTAAGAACATGAGGGAGGATCCTGGTAAAGGACTGTGGCCTGAAAAAAGGAGTTTGATATCCAAGAAAATTGTGTGGCTATGAAAATTTTCAATTCCATTTCCAAAGGTTGGCAAATATGCATTAGTTTCAGGCACAGTCCCCATAGAGAGGGCCAGTCTGGGTATAAAATCTACCTATGTATTTAGGAAGTTATACACTAACCATGCAAAATGCTATGTGTGTGTGTATACATATACATACACACAAGACCCAATAATGACCTATACTTAGGATAGACCATTAATTTGAGATCGGAGGAGGTCTAACATCTGGTACCCCCAGAACCAGCTGCTCTATGCACAGTGTTTGGAGCCAGAATCCGATGACTCTGTACACTATGCAGTGGGTCTTGGATAACCTTTTTAAAGGAAATGAGCCACCAAAAATTGACCAATTTATAAACCAAGTTTTTATGCTAAATATATTTTGAAAAATATTTGATATACTGTATATACAGTGCCTTGCGAAAGTATTCGGCCCCCTTGAACTTTTCAACCTTTTGCCACATTTCAGGCTTCAAACATAAGGATATAAAATTTAAATTTTTTGGTGAAGAATCAACAAGTGGGACACAATTGTGAAGTGGAACGAAATTTATTGGATATTTTAAACTTTTGTAAAAAATAAAAAACTGAAAAGTGGGGCGTGCAATATTATTCGGCCCCCTTAAGTTAATACTTTGTAGTGCCACCTTTTGCTGCGATTACAGCTGCAAGTCGCTTGGGGTATGTCTCTATCAGCTTTGCACAACGAGAGACTGAAATTCTTGCCCATTCTTCCTTGGAAAACAGCTGGAGCTCAGTGAGGTTGGATGGAGAGCGTTTGTGAACAGCAGTTTTCAGCTCTTTCCACAGATTCTCGATTGGATTCAGGTCTGGACTTTGACTTGGCCATTCTAACACCTGGATACGTTTATTTGTGAACCATTCCATTGTAGATTTTGCTTTATGTTTGGGATCATTGTCTTGTTGGAAGATAAATCTCCGTCCCAGTCTCAGGTCTTTTGCAGACTCCAACAGGTTTTCTTCCAGAATGGTCCTGTATTTGGCTCCATCCATCTTCCCATCAATTTTAACCATCTTCCCTGTCCCTGCTGAAGAAATTTTCACTTTAGCTATTAAGCTTAGCGATACTTGCCAATTCTATAGGAGTTTTCTTTGCAGTAATCACTTCATTTACATCACAAACATGACTACAACAGAAGTTAACACCTCTACAAGTTAACATCACATAACACCCATCATTATATTCACTACTGACAATAGATGATGCCACAGCTTATCTGGTACACTGCCAGCACAGAGCATGCCTAGAAAATTCTCCCATTGACTTCAATGAGTCAACTCCAGGCTATTGCTGCCTATAGCCATGACGATGATATAAAAGTTATCACTAAATGATTTTTTACCAGAGCAGAGTAGAAGCTCAGGCAAGATGGCCGCCTCCATAATCATGTACAGTAAACAGGATAAAAATAAATCTACAATCAGATACAGTACTTAACTAAATAAATGAAACATATTAAAAACATATTAGAAAAAAGTGATGTATTTCAGTAGTTTTATTAAATAAAACAATACACATTTACACACTCTAAGTACATATGGACAAAAATACATATTCACTGCATATATTTTTCATCAGCAAAAAGATTACATATATGTGCATATAAATAGCTACAACCATACATTAAGCACATAAGTAGATGTACTTACTACTTAATGGGGTTATCCATTTCTACAATTGATGGTCTATTATTAGGATAGGCTATCAATATTAGATCTGCGGGGGTCCAACACCTGGGGCCCCTGAAGATCACTGGTATCGAGGCAGCATGACTCTCGCCACGTTGCTCACTCGCTGTACTAACTGTATCGGCAAGTGTAGGTACTACAGTGCTGTCCCATTGAAGTCTATTAGATGTTGGACCCCTGCAGATCTAATTTTGAGGATCATCTATTGTAGAAAGTAGATAATCCCTTTAAAGCGTAACTAGACTTTTGAAAAACTTCTGATTTCTGGCAGTATTTGTGTCATTAATACATTTTGTAATATACTTTATTAACAAATATTGGCTCCTTTCTGTGAAATCCGGCATTTCTTTATTCTTCCCCTTCTCACTGTGTACAGGCTTGTGTTTGTAATGCAGAGAAAACAAGGAAGGGGTAGGGTCACTTCAAACTGTTATATATCAGACATTATAAAACAGAGAAACTTCTGGTGTCATATGAAAGAGAGAGTTTCTAGTCTTCTGTATGACACTAAGGACCCTTGCAGACGACCGCGGGCAAGATCCGTGTGCTACCCATGTTTTTCGTAGATAGCACACTGAACCATTCATTTCTATGGGTACATGCAAACGACCATGTTTTGCACTGATCAGTGTGCGAGCCGTGATTCCGCACCGCATCAGATTGTACATGTCCTATTCTGTTCAGTTTTTGCAGAAAGGACTCGCCCATAGAAGCCTATGGGAGACTAAAAACTAAGGACAGCACACTGATGTACTCCGTGTGTCATCAGTGTGCTGTCCGTTTTCGCGGACAAGCTAGGGATATCATTAGATGTCCCCTGTGTTTATTATGGTGGATCTGCAAACTAGGATCACACACTGATGGCACACTGAAGTCACTGTCAGTTTTTGCAGACCTAGTTCACTGATGCTGAAGACACACTGAACACACACTGAACACACACTAAAGACACTCTGTCCGCAAAAACTGAACACGAATTACTAGTTTGCGGACCGCAAAATACCCAAGGTCGTCTGCAACTTGCCTTAGGTTGCAGTTCTATCTGTCCGATTTCCAGAGATATTACTGGTTGAAAACCCAGTCAGGATTGTGAGCAGCTGCATATAAATATCCCAATCCTGACTGTGTTTTCAACCTGTGATATATCTGTAAAATATATAGATGATAAGAATCTCCTCTTTCATGCAACGCCATAGACAAGTATCTATGTTTTCTAATACCCGAGATATAACTGTTTGGAGTGACCCTCCCCCACCTTTATTTTCTCTTCATTACACACATAATCCTGCACACCCTACACATTTTCTTGCGCCTACAGATTTTGCAGACAGTTTATCGTCAGGGGTGATGGGTGTGGAACCTCCACAATCTCACATTGATCCTAACAACAGGATCAATATCTTTAGCCTCGAAAATGCCATTAAAATACAGTCAGGAGAATAACAGAAAGTTTCATGGTTTATGGATCCCGCTGCTATTCTATTCCAGAATATTCTAGAATATTCTATTCTAGAAATGGTTCCCTATAAAGTTCTCTGTTGTCAGAGATTATTACATAATAAGCAGTTTTTTTTGTTTTGTTTTTTTTCAATTCAAAGTTTATTGGGATTTCAAAATATAACACAAGTAAATTACTGACAAAGTCTGCATACAGTTGATATAGCAAAAACTGTGTATACAGATAGAGAGTCTAGATAAGTACTGAGTCCATGAAATGAATGCTGCCAAGGAAGTTTCACCCGGCAGTTGTCAAATAGCAACATCAAAAGCTATGTCAAGTCCATGACAAATATACAATATAGCATACTGTATACAGCATGGGGGGGGGGGGGGGGGGGGAGGAGAGGGGAAAAAGGTGAGAGAGAGAGAGAGCGCGAGGAGGATTAGTCAGAACAAAGAACAGAAGAGAAAGATCAGTTCAAGTCATCAGTTTCAGCCATGGGGACCGGATTTCCAAATATTTGGTATGTGTACGGAATTTCCAGCTAATGAGTTCTTCAAAGCGAGCAAGTTGGTGGACCTTGTTCGGCCAAAGTTGCATAAATAGGTTTTTGCCAGGATGTTATAACCAATGGCTCCAGCAGGTGGCAGCATAACTCAGTGATGCGGTGTCTTACTGATGGCATGAACCGCAAAGAAAAACATTGTAGCTTACAGCAGGAGAGTATTCTAAATGGATGGGGATGTGTCAGGCTCTCCACATGGTCTAGGGCAGTGTTTCCCAACTTTTTCAGACTTGGGGCACTCCTGGAAAGAAAATTTTTATTGGGACACCCCTACCAAATAATTTTAACTAAGTTTTGTAGAGTCGGATTTTCCAGCATGGATTGCTCTGTGTGCATGGGATCTGATAGTAGCAACTCATGTTTGCTTATAGCCGTCCCATCCATAGTGCCTGAGGATTCCTTATAGAAAAGTCCACATCTACTTTCTGAGATTAAGGGTGAAGAACTCTTCATTTTCGATTTAGCTCCCTGGGTTATTCATAGTCAAATCCATTAAAGATCCAGTGGGTCCACCAGGGCAGCTTTAACCATACAGCCCTATGACAACCAGGGGTCCTCTGTCAACAATCCCGGATTAGCAGGGCTGTCCTGGATTTTGGCCCTGCCCCACTGTTCTGGGTAACTGATCCTGATTCAGGTATATAACAGTGGAACAGAAAGCCATCAGCTCCCTACTTCACAATTGACCCTGATGTCTGTTGTTTGGCACCAGCAGGCCTTAGACGATCATGTCATTGCAACTGGAATGACTTCAGTGTGGGGGCCTCTGGGGGGGCACTTACTGTGTAGGGTATATTATAATGTCTAGGGTGCATTATACTGTGTAGGGGCCAATGAGGGGACTTTGTAATTGTGGAGCATTATACTGTATGGGGGTCAGTAAGGGGGCATTATAATGTGTGAGGAGAACTAAGGATCCATCATTATAATATTACACAATGAAGGACATTATTGCTGTGTGATTGCACAAACAGACTGGGTGGGAACCAGTGGAGTCACAGACAAAAAACTGCTGCGCTGCCATATCTATCCAGCTTTCTGTTCTCTGAAAGTAGGAATATATGTCTATCCTCCTGGCCTTGTGACGCCTATGGCCTTTCTCATACCATTGGGAATTTGAGTTTAGGTACTTGGCCTAAAATATTGAGTAACTCTGTCCTACGGAGAAGGGCAGTTATTGCAAAAATTATTGTCCATACAACATATGTGAAATAGAAATTAAGAGAGGACGTGTGCCCCTTGTTTTGCTCTATTTCATACTTGCCAAATGTCCAGAAGTTGTGGGGACTGACCCCATTGTCAGACACAATCCAAATAATTCACTTGGTTTGGGCCTGAAAGGGAGTGGAGGTCATGCAAATCACACCCACTTTTAACAGTACAGTAGGACATAAATGCTCAATTTTACTATTTTATTTTTTTTTACAACTATTAATAGCATATTGCATTGAGAAGCCTGGGCCATATGGCAGCCTATGACTAGGGCTAACCTGGCGACTTTGGATGTGACTCCCGTCGCACAACCAAAGATCGCTGTCACCCTGCGACTTCACCAATGTAAGTGAATGTCCCTGCACCTTCACCCCGAGGGCGCTGCGATTCAATCCAGCATTGCTGGATTGCTTTGTGACTAGAAGTTGCAGTCATAGCCCCTCAAAGTCGCAGTGCGGCTCCATTTGCTTACATTGGTGAAGGAGTTGCAGGGCGATGTAGCGATCTTTGGTTGTGCGTGCAGCCCTAGCTTTAGACTGCAGGTTGACACGACATGTAGATCACGAAGTTGTACTGCAAAGTAATGAATCTGACTGCGGTTGTGTTACCGTAAGCGACACAATGTGCTATTTGCACAAAATCTAACCCTGACAGATTTTTGGTTGTAGGCGACGACGCAACGTTACCAACATATACGTCAATGGTCATATGTAACTGCGGCTCGCGCTCCACAGCCAAACTGTATATAAGCTGCACATAAAATGGCAAGTCACACACAAATCATTCACAGGTTTGGTTGCCGGAGTTGCAGGTCACCATTGCCTTACTTTGTGCATTGTTATATTACATTATTATTATCTAATGTTCCTTAAAGCTCAACAGGTCACAATGTTGTGTGGTCACAGAAAACTATGGCTCTACACAAATCACACCTCGCACTGTGCGACATGTCGCAGGGCACACTGGCTAGTCACTGACTACACACTAACTGACACTGGCTAGTCACACGCCATACATCCTCTTAATTGTTGTCATATCGTGACGTCACTCTGTCACATGACTCCTCAGCAGGTCCCTCGTAGGGCGGGGACTCGCGTGTAGGAGGTATCGGTGGCTGACGTCACCAGTGGGCTGGGCGGATGAGAGTCACGTGTTGTAAGTGGATAGTTTTGGCAGAAGGACGCTGCCAGTGCTAGAGGATGGGGCTTTTCCGCTGCTTGGCCGTGTTGTTGGGGCTGCTGGCTGTAGCCTCCGCCGCAGACACCGGTGAGTGTCAGTGTGAACGAGCCGGACGTGTGTGCGGTATTGTCAGCGCGAGTTACTGCTTCCCTAGAGGGAAGTGTTACCAGGAGACCTCCCAGTACATGGCGGCTGGGCTGTACTTCTCACTAGTTTGTATTCGGTGGTCTGAAGTGTGTAGCTTTACTTTGGGACTACAACTCCCATCGTGCACGTGTCATGGTTGGCAGCCCATGACTTGTTCTGTGTTTATAAACTGTCCAGGTCATCGCCTAATACTAGAGGGGCTGAGCACTGATGTGGTGGGAGGGGCGGGGGGATAGATAGATAGATAGATATATGGGGCCGGGGGTATATATATATATGGGGCCGGGGGCAGTGTTTTGGTTCACTCATTTTAACGATTTAAAAACTGCACAGAAGTTGACTTGTTAAATGGAGTTTCTGGGTAATGTGATGTAATGTGCACGGATTCCCTCATGTGCAGGCTATTAGATTATGTGTATACATACATATCATAGGGATCTGTAGAGATCACTTGTGTATACACAATCACCCCGACAACAGTCGCCCAGAGTATCAGTGCTATGGCTGCCGCCTTACCACTATGTCCTGGGACTGTCGGTGCTTTCACTTAAAGGGATTTTCTGAGAGTTATAGATAGATTACTGTTACCTGGGATCCCACAGATCAGCTGCTTAAAGTGACAGCAGTGCTCAGCAAACCTGTGCAGCCAGTAACCAACTCCACTTCTTTACATTCTTAAAGGGGTTGTCTAGAACAAATTTTGCTTAGGTTGGGGAAGGTGAAAAATATAAAAAAAAAAACAAAAACCCCATACTCTCCTGTACCTGGTGTTCCGGTGTCTCCCAGCACAGTCCAGTCCTGCTGCTCCGGTGTTTTCTTCCAGCGGATGTTTCTGCCGTACGTGACCACTGAGGCCAATCTGTGGCCTAAGGAAATGGACATGGGATGTCACAGTGCGGCTGGGACTTCTGGCAGAACAAGACAGCAGATCAGCAGGATCGGACTGCGGGGAGACTCCGGAGCATCGGGGACATGTGTTTTTGTTTTTTTTTTTCCCCCCCACCTTTCCTGATCTAATATACATATACACACACATATGTGTGTGTATAGATAGATAGATAGATATTTACATTAAAAAAAAATAAAAAAAAATTCTCCTGGACACAGTCTTTAAAGGACTTGTGCCATTATAGACACTACTTATCCCCTGTCCTTTTGACAGGAGATAAGTGTTAGGGGGACAACCTCTTTAAATAGATTCTTCTTCACTGATTCCGGCACAGAGTTTTTTAGAGCCCCGACCTTTCCTGAGCGATCAGTGCAACCATTGAAGCATTGAGTCATGTCCTCTTGCCTGACACCACCCACTTGACATTAAAGAGTCTAGTTAGTATATCAGGTACCAAAAGTAACCACACTGATTGCTCTGGAATGGTGGGGATAGAGAAAACAATTCAACTGTGCCAGAATCAGTGGAGAGGTGGCTACTAAAGAATGCAAAGAACTAGAGGAGGTGATTGGTTCTCTTTAAAGGGGTTTTCCAGGCAAAACAGTTGATGACCATTTCTTAAGAATAGGTCATTCATTGAAGATGGGAATGGGTATAACATCTAGGGCTTCAGCATTCAGGTGAGTGCTGCGGCTTCTTTACAGAAAACCAAGCTAATGTTGAACCTTGCAGAGTGGCTGTGTCTGGTGTGGCTGCTCAGTCCTTTTCACTTGAATGGGACCGAGCTGTGACAGATAAGCACAATGTCCCATGGCCTATGAAGCAGAAGCAGATCCATGGAGGGGTGTCAGATCCCACTGATCTTCAAATGTTGACGTTCCATCTTTGGCCATCTGATACTTGTAAGGTTAGTGATTTTGTTAGGTTTCTAGATGACTGGGCAGTCCCACTGAAATCCACGGTTTTGGTCGTAATTCATCTTTTTCCACCTTCAGGCTATGTTGATACCTGTTGACTCAACGATGGGCTGCTGTCAAAGATTCCATAGTTTTCACAGAGAAAATAGTGAACAGAACCAACCCCATTATAAGTCAGGGCAGGTGGCAGTGCTCACCATGCTGCGAATCTGGCACTGCATTGTGGTTTCTGCTTATAATGGCAGCTGTCAGATCTGAGCATATCCGTTATGAACAGTCATTTTTGTTTTCTTTATGGACTGTGATGCCCGGCCTGGGTGCCCGTTGCTGGAGGTTATATAAGGTGTGTGTACCTGGCCTTCTTTGTAAATATTGCAGTGGCATTTAATTTCTTCCAATAAGAGCGAGCCTTCCCCTGGGATATAATTATACATACCGCTAGAATAACTTTCAGAGTTGCTATTGGTGCCAGGGCTGAACAAACATAGCTGTGATTGTTATTCTGTGCCCTGCTTTACCATCTGCTGAAATACCTAATCTTATTAACCTCACTGGCTGTGCGAGATAAACCGTTGAGGTGCAAAGTGTAGAGCCGGCCGCACTGCTCGCGTACGTGTTTCTTGTTAGATGTAATCCTCTGAAGTTTATTGGCAGTGAGCTGTAAGAAATGTTGTTGTGACCTGTTATTTTATTAAGTCAAGGTATTAGCATTGTAATAGTCACCTGCGTGATGAGTTGCCATTGTCTACTTGTTTGTATGGATGTCATTGTATGTCATAACTCTGTTGCACAACACATAGACACAGCTATGCCTAAAGCACAAAATGTCTTTACTCCATTAAATCAATGAAAGGGTTTGTCCATACACTTGATTATATATGCAATAAGCTTGATATGGTATAAAATAACACTGAGTTATACGTGTCTTATCAGTCCCATACCACGGTTTCATACTCTGCCATCTCTGATGTCTGGCCTCTAGAGATGGCATTTTGGAATGGATACATAACTGCTGCAGCAGGCACCACTAAGGTCACCGTTGCGTCCAGCGATTGGCTGCAGTAGTCATGTGTCTTCACATGAGGTCAGGACACAGAGACCAGCAGGGGATCAGGAAAGCCAATATTATACTAGGTTTACACCTGTGTTGGAGTTTCTGTTCTTCAGGTCCACTTGGAGACCCAAAAACGGAAACCCAATCCGCTTAAAAACCAGAAACCCGCAGACCCCATAGACTATAATGGGGTCCGCCGTGTTTCCACCCGAAAAATGTAGAGAGAAGTTGTGCGTGCAGGACTTTTCTCTCCGCATTTTTCAAGAGGAATATGGGGACGGAATCCCTGAATGGTCACCCATCGCAGGTGTGATCCTAGCCTTACTCAGTTTAATTTATATTATTCTAAGCTTTGGTTAAGACCTCATACACAGAACGGAGTGTACATCGGAGGTGGGGCCATGTTTGCAGTGGAATGCATTTGGATGACACTTGGAATTTCACTCGGGTGCATTCCCTGATGCACTTACCTTTATGGGGGCATATGATCTATTCTGTTTGGATGAAACGGAGCAGGATAGGACCTACTCTATTTTCAACAGAATGGACCATCGGGCGCCCTCTGCAATGGCACGCTTGGATGTGTGCATGGAGCCTACAGCCTACAACATAGGGAGAAGAACTTTGTAACCTCAGTATGATCCGTCAATCCATTCAGGAGTTTTATTATATTTAATCTGATAAAAATGTAGGACTCCTCTCAAAAATATAGATTCCAACTGCGTGTGACTTTTTTTTTTCTTTCGGGGAAAATACTCTCTCTATATCAGCTGTATTTTCCAGACTGTATTATGTTTGGAGACCTAGAATCACATTCTAGTTATCTATGATGTTGTGAGTTACGGCCTCTACGCAGGACTCCTGTCCCGTAATATAGTCATGTCAGGGCAGCAGTCTCATGGTGAAACTGTGAAATACTGCCGATATATGGACCTTACATTCTGGATGGAAAAAACCTGGGTGCAGCTGTCCTAAAAGTAATAAACTGCATGGAACAATGAATGGCTCTCAGGTTACCAATTTTGGGGCTTTATAACCTAGAAACATAAGGACATGCTGCTGGTTTAGGGGCTCCAAACCTAGTATAAGGAACCTGTATCCTTAGAATGGCCCATCAGTGTGTGGTCAGTATCTGTATATATGACTACCTGGTGCTGCCCATTCATGACGTGCTTGCGATATTCTGGGGATCAGACCCCCATATTGATGCCTGTCCTTGGTTTAATCCACCCAAGTATGTTCCCTTTTAAAAGGGGGGCAGGTTGTATAACTTGACTCTGAGATATACAGTCATCCTGTACTCCAGACGTGTAATAAACCATTTTTAGAGGTTATATAGAGGCCTATATGAAATATGGTTGTGATCTGTTAATGTAGGTGTAAGCTGTGAATAATCTCTTGTCTCTTTATTATAATATTTTACAGAGTGCTCTCTAATGTCAAACACGAGTTGTGAGACCTGTTTGCAGAATGTGAAGGTAAGTGCTGCATGGAGGTACATTGACATAACAGTAAAGGTGCTGGGCCTTGTATTGTTTCTTTTGCTGCAGGCTAGGACACTGCTGGGTATATCTCAGGAGCCAGGCTGCTAGTGAAGCTAGATCTTTGCTGCTAGATTTCTGGGTTGCTTTTTATTGTGGCCTATGAGTAATCGATGCAGTGGAAGGATAAATTTGGTACTACTAATGTTGTCTCCATCACTCTGGTTTATGCAAACACATTAACAGGGCCCACAGCTAGCATGTGTCATTTATAATACTGGTCTCATGTGGGATAGGAGAACCTCTGGTGTTCTCGGCTTTTGCACCCCTGGGAGAGCTGACTGTACATTTCACACTAGCGTTTGGGTCCGTATGAGGACCCGAAAGACAGAGAGCCTGCCTGCTTAGAAAGCGGTTACCCCTGGACCCTATAGACTATAATGGGGTCCGCCAGGTTTCTGCTGGTATTTTATTGAAACGGGCAGACACACAAGTCCTCCTTGCAAGACTTTTCTCTCTGACTTTAGGCGGAATCTGCGGCAGTCTCTTACAGAGGTGTGAACCTAGCCTTAGACTTTAGTCAGGTGACAATCATTTCTAAAATAAAATATTGAGAACAACCATTTCACCATGTTTAAAGTTTTTGGCTGATATTTTGCCAAATAAAGCTATGATAAGGTATGATCAGCTACTTTTGACAGAACATCAGCCATTGTGCGCAGACTCTTGCTTTACCAACTAATGTTGCTGGTGGGATTGTCCATACAAATGATCCCACCATGTATCCCAGCCATCCTAAATCTAACATGTATGGCCGGCTCAACTGCTTTACACAAAAGAGAAAACTTTAATACATTTTAGTGGTCACTTCTTCAGGATAAAGCCAGTGCCATGCACAGCCGTCTATATGGATGAGAAACTGTCACTTAATAAACAATGAAGTATAAGACACTCTTGCAGAGGAGTCATGGCTCCTTCATTCTGTTTATTTGGGGGTTTTAGACCTCCACTGTTGATACAGTGATGGGCCTATCTTAATGATAAGCTCTCAGTATTAGTTGTGAAGCGCGATGTTTCCTGCTGTCCTTCATCTATAACAGTTTTATGGCATGAAATAATGTATTAGTCAAGTTCTGCATCATTTGTTATGTTACATGACATATTAATATTAAGCCAGCCACGTGTAATATTATACAAGCTTGTAAAAGTGGAGGAGTTTGGGTAAGAGCTCTCGTGATACAGACCTGTGCTAGGAGATGGTGGTAGAAACAAGATGTTGCATGACAATGGTAAATGGAAATCCACAGTGTATCAGCAGCAAGTGGTCACACCGTATATGAAAAGTTTCAGGGTGTGTACATTTGGTGCTGCTGTACTCAATAGCTAAACATCCATGACCGATAAGAAGAGTAAAGGCTTTGCATATAAAGTAGTCGCCATTGATTTGCCGGTAATGTGTAGTATCAGGCACAGCCCTGATGCTAAATACTATATACTATTAGCATAGTTTGTTACTGTTCATTTGCTTTGTTACATTGTGATATGGTAGTCTAGAGTGCAAATCCCTTTCGCCCTTAAAAGTTACGTTTTTAAAGGATTTTCAAAAAAGATAAATAAAATTTTAAAAAATGGGCATGAACTATAGAAAATAAAGATATTGCTTCATGGGAAATAATGTATCTTTTTGGCACTGATGCCTTGGTGTTCCCTTGCAACCCTCCATTACCAAGTATTCTTACGCTTATCCCCCCCTGATCATGTGGATAGGGAATCGGTGTCTTTGAGGGCACAATTAATTTTTATTTATTATTAAAATAATTTTTTTTTTTTTTTTTTTAAAGCTGTAATATTATTTCAGTTGTCTTTGATGTCTTTTTATGTGTGGAATATAGTCTAAACTTGGGCTAGGTTACTATCTACGCCAGGTTGGAGACTCTGCCACAGAAACTGCTGAAAATCAGCAGAGAGAAGTGATGCACAGAGGGATTTTCATTTTCTCTCTGCTGATTTCAGTATAAAAACGGCAGACACCCGGCAGACCCCATTATAGTCTATGTGGTCCGCAGGTAACCACTGTTTTAGTGGTTCGCCTTTCCGTCATTCGGATCTGCAGGTGTGAACCTAGCCTAACTGGTTGGCGACCCTGTGGTCTCATGTTTCTGCTGATTATCTAAGTAGCTGTATATGATTCATAAGCTGTGCATGTGATGGCGCTATATCACAGATAACCTGTACAGTCATCATACTGTAATGCAGATTTATGTAGAAGAATAGGATGGTCATTTCCTGAAATAATATAATGTAACTCCTTGTTCTCTGCACCGTTGTAATGGCCTGATCTATAAGTAAGTCTCATTGTTCTTGTAGTGACCTTTGTGGCAGAGTTCTATAGTGGACTATGTGCAGGATCTGTGGGTTTATTCTACAGGTCATTAAAACACATCTATGGCACTAGATGGCAAAATCTACCAAAGGTCTAAGGGTTCATTTACACGACAGGGTTCACCGGTCATGTACTAGCCATATTAACAGCCAGCACACGGCCCTTTGAATTTTTCAGGCCAAGTTCATGGATCCCTCAATAGACTCATGTCTGAGGTGTCTGTGAAAGATTAGGTATCCTCGGGTGTGCACTGGCCAGGAAAAAAAAAAAAAGTACTTTTTTTCACAGCCGAGTTCAGTGCTTGGTCATTCCAAAAAAAAAGAGCAAATTTTGGAGCATTTTAAATGTTAAAATGTGTAAAAGCGAGTGTCAGCGCAGTGTAATGGTTAAACTCAAAATTATGAGTTTGTATCCACCACTTACCATTCGTTTTTCCATAGACGTCATACACCGTTTTAAGCCAATCTTTGGACTGTGTCCGAAACAAATCTTGAGATGTTCGCCCATCTCCAAATATCACTATCTGCAGTTAAAGGTGATCCTCCCATAGGTACTGACTGCTTTTGCCTTTCTGCATAATTGCTCAGACAGAACAGACTATTCTGTAGGCCTTTGTTTCAGATCTGCGGCTCTGAGTATGTTGAGAGTAGTAGTGCTTCAGTTGCTAGAGAGCCATCGGTTGGAGACCACTGAGGCAGGCTATTCTGAGAGACTGTTTAAGGCCTCATGCACCCATCTGTGTTATCTTCTCGCTGTATTGCCTTCTCAGGGTGTTGGTTTTCTGGTTTGTGATCTTGTTTTGTGGGATTTTTCTGCAATTGACACGTGAATGTTTTGCTTTCCTCGCAGTGCTTGTGGTGCAACACTAACAGCAAGTGTCTGGATTATCCTGTTAGGAACATCCTGCCTCCATCATCACTGTGCAAACTGAGGGATGCCCGCTGGGGGATATGCTGGGGTGAGTAAATATTTAAGTTGCGTGTTTGTGTCTGTTCTACTGCACGCCAGCTGTATACAGCTGTGCGCCTGGGCTGTATACTAGTACATAGAATAAGAACACTGTAGAGTAAAACTCCTTTCATATATGGATCAGATTATTGAAACATATGAAAATCTATGTCTATTTTCGAGGGTTTTAGGTTTTGACATGTACTTTGTGTTAACTTAGCATTGCCTATTAAGTGGGCAATGTTTGAGTTAACCCCTGCCGAGCGTTCATGTGTTTTTGTTGGGGACGGGAGTGTAAGTCGCTGCCAAGCCTCCTTAAAGGATTGGGCATGATAAGATTCCACAGATCTTATCTTTTCTTTGCCCAGCATCATCTGTCAGGAGACTCCCTATACACATAAGAGAAGAAAAAAAAATGTTGGTGGGACTGTCTGACTATCTGATGTGTATGGCAGTGGTAATAAACTTATGTCTCTGTTATGGGGAAACTGTTTCATAATTGGTAGGTAAAGGGGGTTTTCCTATGAAAAAGTCTTATGGGAAAATGTGAACTATGTTGTTTACATAATTCCCATTCTCTTGTATGGGAGTTACAGAAACGGCAAAGTTTAGAGCTTCCGGGTAAGTATTACAGCATAGAGGATGGGGGGGCTTATTTTAGAGATGGATGCGGGTCCCATACATGTTTTTCATGGGAAAGCACCTTTAACACTAAAATTTGGATACGTTTATGATCTCCTAAATTGCTGACAACATAAATGTATAGCTATTGTGTAGGCCACTTACGTCTGTAAGATTATACACAATACCCAAGTATTCAGGTAGTGACATTTTTTCACCAGGTATGCAACAGTCTGGTAGGCTATGCCCAATTTATGCAAAGATTGCCATGTGTAGCATATTGATTAATAGTTTTTCTGGTGAGAGTTTATTGACCACTTTCCTCCTCCATGCTTCCTCCTTCATTTGGCATTTGGATGTGAAAAGGCAGTTAATGTGCCCCTCACCCACTCCATGGACAAACCAAAAACTAGCCCAGAGCAAAGGAATAATACATATATCAGATATATTCATTAATTTATTATCAATCCATAACAATATAAAAAGACTTGATAAAAAGACAATTACATCAACACAAACAATGACCATAAGGGAAGACATATAATACATCAGAAAGTCGCTAAAGCCCTAAGAGATACAAAAAGGGAAGAAGAAAATAGAATTGGGGAGTATCCTAAATAACCTATCGCAACAGATTATACCAGTTATAACAAATCTGTGCATTAAGAAAAAATAATACCACGATAGAATACAGGAAAATCAGTATAAAGCCCTAAAAGATAGAGGGGACCACTAGGACCGTCTGGGTAGTGCAAGAATAGCACAAACATAATCCGGTCCAAAAAATACCATGAAACACGGAATATAGAGCAAGTAGCAGTAAAATACTGCAGGAACATAAACCAATTACAATAAAGCACACAACTGATGCAATAATAAACAATCAGTTTAGTGGTACCGGGTAAACGTACCCTATATACTAAAGAATAAAGGTCTCCCAAAGCTGTAGTAAAGTGCTGCCCAATTTACCCACAGACATAGTGGCGAAAGAGTGGTATGGAAATCCCCCAAGAGAGCAGCAGGATCGAACTCCATGAACTCGTCCTGCAAATAAGCTATTGCCCGACTCCAACCAAAAAATAAGGTTATGAAATTCAGAATATGTTGAAACAAAGCATACGATTCTATTCTGTGGGTCAGTACAACTGCGGAGATACCAAATGTATATAGGGTTTTTGTTTGTACTACTTTTGCATAGTAAAAACAATTTTTTTTTTTTTTTTGCTTAATAGCTGTACTCCAAAATTGTACTCTTTGCATCCTTCAGTTGGTGCTGCCCCACTGCTTCCACGCATTCTTGTCTAACTCCTACTGTTCCTGAGCAATCAGTGCTGTTAGTTTCAGCACCCAATATGCTAATTAGGCTCTGTAGGTAGGCGGTCCTAGGGTCAAGCAGACACGCTGGAAATGCTCACCTTACAGTAGAAAGCCTTATTAACATATTGGATGCCGACACTAACTTTGTGGACTGCTCAGGAACTGTAGGGAGAATAAACTCCATCTGTGCCCAAATCTGTAGTGGCACTTATTAAAGGATGGAAGGAGTTGTTGATGGTGGATGTGATGAAATGTTCTCTTTAAAACATGCAACTCTTCCAGCAAAAAACAAGTCCTCATACATCTATGTCGACTGGAAAATGTAAAAGTTATGCCCGAAAATCTTTCCGGACATTTGCACTTAAAATAGTCTGGATGCTAAGGGGTTAACAAAGTGTATCTACAATAGTTTTACAAAACTACTGCTCGTAGATGGAGATGAAGAGAGCCCTGCCCAGATTATGTCATAGTCTACAGGGGAATGCAGGCGAGGGCAGAAGAAAACTGCACAGTTATCACAGTGGTTGCTCAGATTTCTATCCCCGACTGCCAATGTCCTAGGTAACAGCAAGGATCTAGAAAGGATGGATAAACAAGCAGTTCCCATATAGGTTTCTTCTGGCACCCGATGTGAAAATACAATTTTTATTTTTTTGCACATGCTCAGTTGACTTTGGGGATTGAACTTGTTTACATGTTTTTTTCCATTCACGACGTGTAAGAAATAAGCACTGAGTCTGCTGGTGATAGCCGACTGAAGACTGTACAGAGCCTTTCACCATCGGGCTCCGTGTATGAACAGAGATTATTTTCCCTTAACTGTCAGCCCTGGACATAATCTCACCGCTTGTGTTCTCACTGCTGTTTCTTAAAGTAAAGCACTATTTCAGAGTCTGCAATCTTAATATCCTTTTGTCGGTATCTGGGCCCTCCAGCCCCCAGCTGCTCAAATCTCTCATATTGAGGGCTCAGGAATGCTCATGTGCTCTCATGTGACTGGTTATAAGAAGCTCGCGGCCTTCATTTTCAGCCATAGTTTCTATTGTCCCTGAGTTTGTATTGGAAACATAAAGTTATGCTGGTTTCTCCCATTTACAATATAGTCCTTAGCAGAACGTTATCTGCTATATGTGATAAGTATAGCTGCTGTGCGCTCTTATGGGTATTTATAGGGATGAGTGAGAGCCTATTAACTGCAGGGCTAGCCATACATGCTGCTGATCTCCTACACTTTATTTAGGTGGAGGAGCTGCATCTGGGCTGCCAAATAGATTCAATTTATTTTTTATTTATTTATTTAGTTAATTTTGAAGCTTTGATCATCACCCTTTCTGTGGTCGGAGGAGTTCTCATCTTGTCTGTGATCATCTGCTGTTGCTGCTGTTGTAGGAAGAAGAAGAACAGAAGGTAAGTGTCATCAGGAATCTGATGGGCGTCCGTGTTTGTTGTCTTCCTTTTCAGGGTGACTTCATCTTACCCGTTTCCTTGTTTTAGTGGGATTCGTGGGTCCCATTGTAGACGACTGAAGAGTATATTAGTGGAGGTCCAGGGTAGATGAGTAAACTCCACAAACAGTGTTACTCACCTGCCCTAGACTTCGACGCAGAGTCAGCATCCTGAGTAACTCTCTGCATTATTTCACCACATGACTGCTCAGGCCCAATCACAGGTCTCAACGGTCCATGGCGTCGCCCATGGGAGGCGAGTAACATTATTTGTTGTGTTAACTCGGCTCCCTTGGTCCTCCACTAATTATACTCTGAAGAGGTCACTATAAGACAATCTATTGAGTATGGGGGCCACTAGAGGACATTATTCTGTCACCGGTATCTTTGGCTGCCCTTTCTGAACAGCTTGAGGCCCATGGTACCCTTATTCTGCCCCAGTGTTAATGAGTGGATGCAGCGTACCATGCTTAAACATCACTGAGCATGGGGTTCATTATTTTACATGTGGGGGTCATGTCAGGCTGTTATATTACATGTGGGGCACTGAAGGGGCCATTCTACTGAGTGTGAGGACCATTATACTACATGTCAGGGCATTGATGGGGACATTACATAACTGTTATCAAAGGCTCCAAACAAAGCCTAGTTTTATTAAATTGTATAGTGAACACTACTTTGGGGGTGCTCGGCTGGGACGTATTCTTATCAGGGGATACTTCGCTTGAAAAGGTTAAGAAAAATTGCTCTACACAATGCTTAATCTGCGCCAGTATTTAATAGGAGTACAGAAGCCCTAGGAATATGATGTGTTCCTGTCTAATCTTATACATTTTGTTTTTCCATTAGCTCAAGTCTAGAAACCGAAAAAGCCATTAGAGAGAACGAAGAAAGACGAGTCCGTCAGGAAGAAAGGTAAAGCTGACCTACTTTAGGTAACTGTTGGCTGTATGCTCAATCAGCCAACAGCTACACCTATAGACCTCTCTATACACATGCATGCTGGGCTCAGCCTAATGTACATGAGTGAGGAGAGTGGAGTAAACCGCTGTCAGACATCTCCAATGGCTTATGTCACTTGCAAATAAAGGGTTTGTCATGTGGAAATCCAATCTACTTGACCAGTCTTTCCCCCAAAAGGTGGTTAGCTGATCACACCAAATTTGGTGTTTTTGGATGTCATCCTAAGATGTGTAAAATGGATGTGAAGACAACTTGACACACTTGGAAATAATTTTTTCATTATTGTTGCTGCGACTCACAATCTGGTCCCTGCTGTGTTACGTCCCACATGCGGCTTTTATATGTTCACGGGCGACATAATTGGTCATTCTCGCAGTGCTACTGTTGTGAAATCCAAATGATGCACTGAATACGTTATTTTCGATGGGCAGATGTGGGTCTCGGGTGCACTTGACTTTTCTCTCCACTATACACCACTTCTGTCAGCTGAACATTTGTGAATGAAAAAAAAAATTATGTAAGTCCCACTAAGGCAGGTTTTTAGGTCTGTATATAACCTCCTGGTATGCAGGGTTTCCTTCATATGAAAAGAGCGACATTGAAGCATATACACTCTAGTCATCTCAGTGGGACTGCCTGACAGGGATCAGCAACCTTCGGCACTCCAGCTGCTGTGAAACTACAACTCCCAACATGCTCCATTCACTTCCATGGGAGTTCCAAGAACAGCAGAGCAAGTATGCATGCTGGGAGTTGTGGTTTTACAACAGCTGGAGTGCCGAAGGTTGCCTATCCCTGGCCTAAGATAACTGAGGTCTGTACTGGGTGTCTCTTCAGCAGTATCTTAGAGATTAATGGAACGTCTGCATGCATGCTAGACCTCTGCTCCATGCATACAGGTGGGCCTAGGGTCCTTGTGTCTCTTTATTGTTGGGGTTTCCAAGCAGTCAGACACTTATCACCCACCCTGTAGTGCCTCATATTTGCTGTGGTGGTGGTACATGGAAATGGTGATCAGCTTTTTGGGGCACCCTTCAAACACAAAAGTGGATACTTGGTTACACAGACTGAAGCTTGGGTCCTAAAGGGGTATCCGGTTTCTCATATTAATGGCCCATCAAGATTAGATCTGCGGTGGTACAGCGCTGCAGCACCTACACTCGCCGCTACAGTCTGTATTGTGAGTTGGCGCCATGACTCGAGTATATAAACATTACTGAGAGCCGTACTGTCTTGTACAGGTGATCTACTATTGATGGCCTATGGCTAAGAAACGGGATAACCCCTTTAAACCGTCAGTTGAGCTCACTGTTCTTGAGGTAGCGTTCTTTTCAGCACTGCAGCCACATCCTGAGGACAGTTCAGATACGAGGCATTATGTTGGGTGAAGGGGGGTAGCAAATAACCATTCATGATTTGAATGGGATGGGATCCATTTTGACAATATTGCAGGGTCCAGTCAGCCCAGTTTCATACTAAATCACGTATTCTTTTGTGTGTGTTTTCAGGAGAGTTCAGATGAAGTCACGACACGATGAAATAAGGAAAAAATATGGTAAGGGTTTTTGTTTCTCTCCTCCAATTGCTGTTAAAGGATAGATCATTAGTATCTGATCTGTGTGGGGGCTGAGTGTTGGACCCATGCAGATCAGCTATTTCTGCCTCTGGAGGTTGGACAGGGAATGAAAGCAGCATGCTCCTATTCAAGTAATAGGTCATCACTATGTAAAATGCATTTGGGGGCAAGAAACCCTCTTTAGTGACTTACAGCATGTCCGAACAATAGATTTTTGTAAATTGCTTTATGTAACATCTGGGTAAATATAGATTTAAAGAATGTAGCAAGTTTTATATTCTGTTAATATAGTCAGCCACCTTCCATACATCCTCTGACAAGTATTTGTTTAGTCTGCCACCCAGTGGTGACTGTTATGTATTGCTTGTGGGTTGTCAGTGTAGTTATCTAACATGTTTTAAATAATTCTTAGGCTGACAACATGCTTTGATCCCCACGTAACAGCACTGACAGACCCAGACTATCCTTACATTATGTCATGACATTCCTTTATATCAGCACCATGTATTTTTATGTTCTTCTAGTTCAATTTTTCCTCATGTTCACAAGATGTAAGTATATAATGTTAATTTTTTTTTTTTTTTTTTTTTTTAGTGGTGGAGACTATATTCTGATAATGCAGTGATATTATCATGTTAGAAAGGAGCTGATATTTAATGTATCTTCTCCATTTTTGCAGGTTTGTTTAAAGAAGATAATCCATATTCAAAGTTTGACAATTAAAAGCAGAAAACCGCCAGATCCTAAGGATTTCAGTTCTACACCTTAGAAAGCAGACATTTCTCTCTATGTATGAACACTCCTTCTCCAGCAGTAACCAGTCCCCTCTGCAACCGTAACGCTAGGACCAACTGTGGGGGGGGGGGAAAGGTTCATTCCAAATGTTAACTTTTTTTGGGGGAAAAGAAATTTTCAAAAAAATCAAACTCTTTGATTACTTATTTTGCTATGAGTTAATATTAAAGGAGTTTTCCAGGACTTAAATATTAAAGACCTATCTGTGCTACATCTGGTGCCATGGCTTCTGCTTTCAGCTGACTGTCAGTCGGCCATGTGTCAGATCCTCCTCTCAAATCTGATATTAAAGATAAGTCATCAGTATCTCAGTCCTGGAAATCTCCATTATTAGACGTCAGCAGAAGCACCTTATGTATTCTGATCTGTCAGGATTGGCTTGCCGGCAGTATTGATGATGTATAGTATATTCCATAATGAATTTTAGCTGCTGGAGCGTGCTTCGTACATATATGCCAGACCGCTGCTGCTGCCGATAAGAATTGTTAAAGTATTTCAGCTGTTTTTGTTTCATACTTGACACTCCGTTCACTTAGGGTTTACTTTATCTTTACTCACCGTGCACATTCTTTATACTGCTCTTTTGCTATTTTTGATCTAATGATATATCATCTATAAAACCACATTACAAAATTTCCGTTAGCTTGGCACCACTGTCAGATAGGGAGTTTCTCAGAGAGATGGTCCAAAGTGGGAAAACCCCCTTAAAGATGAGACCCCACATGGTGACAACACTGCCCGATGTCCACAATCCCCCTCTGGCCTTCAGTCTTTGTAAAGGTTGAAATTCAGGGGTAAAAGCCGCAGCAATAATTGACGTGCTGCAGCTTTAAAACCGGCACTTTGATGTGGGTTTCTTATGCCACATGTGAATGGGATTTGTTGAGATCCCATCCATTATGCTGTAAATTGCTGTGGGACTGCATCTCCGCCATTAATGTGTGGTAAGTACAACCAATGGACTCTCTATCCTCAAGTTAAAGGATGCCATTTAGGCTCACATAGGTGTTGGAAGTTTAATTTAGAATCTGAACAGTGCCTTGTAGTTTTACATTCCTCCTGCTGAGATTCATTCCTATCTGCTAGCCAAACATATACGTAATTCAAGCCTACACTATAGCCCTGTATATACGCCCTTAGGCTGAACGTTTGTACTCTATTACAAATGCGATGAGTGCTAGGTATACAATATTCCAGGTACACAATATTCAGGGAAGGATAACTGTTGCTGAAGCCAAATATTGCTTTCTAGCGGTTTCCTACACACTTACACACATCCTTCTAGCTATGCATAGCCCTCTAGTGCCTTATAGAAGTGCCATATATCTAGTCTTATTTATAAAAAGTCTATAGTGCCAGCTTTTGTCTTTGCTACTTTTTACTTTTCATGACATAAGGTTAACGTGTTTACCTGTAGATCTGGTTAGTTTATATACATTGTGAAGGCGAAATGTAACAAAGATTATCTGTGCCATAAAAGAGCTTGATCAAAATGCCTCAACGGGCTGCTTAATGTTCTCAGTACTAACACTTCTCAGTACTAACACTTCTAAGAGTAACCATTTTCATTACTTTCACAGATACCTTATTGTACTTTATGGGGGGTTGTTTTTTTTTTTTTAACCCAATAAAATGAAAAAAAAAAAACCCTTATTTTGTATGTGATGTCATTGACTACTTTGCTTTGTGTATTACACAGAAGGAATAAGGTAGCCAAGCTTGGCCCAGACAGGTTTCTTTACATTATATTTAGGTCATCAGTGACAGCGCCTCTTAATGCTATCCTTAAGTGAAAATGAACAAATTGTGCCCAATTAACCATTTGTCCTCCCTGGTGTCATGTGATTGGTTAGTGTTACAAGATCTTAGCTGTAAATGGGGAGCAGTTATCCTAGAATGTGAGAGCGATAACACCAAATTCATCATGGCAAAGAACTCTCTGAGGATCTGAAAAAAAAAAAAGAATTGTTGCTCTACATAAAGATGGCCTAGGCTATAAGATTGCAACACCTTGAAACACTACCAGGCAGATTTAGATAGGGAATCTTGCAAATGACCATGGAGCAAAAAATAAAATCTACATGAATATTCTGGACCAACTCAGGACAAGAGTGTAGAATCCAGTCCATAACTATAAGAGCCACACAACTTTTGGCAGTCTATAGACATGCAGCCATATAGAAAATATTCCTGGAGTTTCATAACAAGCTTTGGTATCGCCTGTGTTGTTACCTACTCTGGTGTTAGACACTCACATATCTGATATCACTATGTGAAAGTACTGTCCCTATTGGGAACATGAGGGCCCCAACCTCTGCGAGACATTGACTCGCATGAAATGGAAGAAGTTGAACATACCTCATAGGCAAGCGTGCACATTATGCGGGAGATTTACAGAACTGTCTAAAAGAATAACTGTCTTTGTTGCCCATAGTAACCAATCACATCACTGCTTTCATTTCCTGTAGTGCGCTTGCAAAATTATAGCTGAGGTGTGATTGGTTGCTATAGACCACAAGGCAGAGGTTTTTGCTATTTATCCCAAAAAAATTTCTCAGGGACACTGCTGGACATTAGTTGGTCCACTCTTGACCCTGCAAGATGATTTTTATATGGGGCCACAGTAAGGCAGACATTCTCTATAGGGCAACAAGGGCTAGAAGCTGGGCCAGCAGTACTACATGTGTGAAACAGCCGTCACCTAGATGCTGGTCTGACCCGCTCTTCCTTCATTGCTGTTTTACTACTTTGTGGAATCAAAGACATTTTTATGCAACTATTGCTGGTGAGTGCCCGCTTTCTTTACTCTTTTTTTTTGATGCAACAAAGGGTATGATACCATGTCATGCCACTAGAGAAGTGTCATACTGTTTGGGGGCTGCAAAAGAACATTGGTGGGAATGAGCAGAGCCAAAGTGTGCAGGGTTGGCAGTGTGGCTTATGATACCTAAATTTGCTGTAGATTTTGTCCCTTCACAATTTTGTACAGATTCATAAGCATTACACATTATATATACAGTATCAAGAAGGTGATGCTGGGACATAACCTTCCTGCCCCATTCCAGCAAAGCAGTGGAAGAGTGGGGTCATTCCTTCTAGAGGAGAGCAGAGGACAACATTGAGCCTCCTGACTTACTCTCCTTAAGTGTCTGCATGCACATTCCCACTCCTTGCCTCTGGATGTTGTAAGTAGGGGGTGTAAGGGGAAAAGAGGAAGGGGTAACCTTTACTGACCTCTGAAATATTGGTTACTCATCTGCAGGTGACAAGACTGGTATAGCAATAGGCGCTGTAGAGGTAGCAATTGTCACTGGGCCCCAGAGACCTCTGTACAATAAGATGACAATATTATAAATAGCACATTGTAAGTGGGGGCCCTACTGCAGTTTTTCCAATAAGACCCAAGCGTTTTAAGTTACACCTCTGGAGACACAGTACATGGTCTAATACTCTCCACCCCCCCCCCCCCCCCATCTCTATAGAGTTTTCCTCTGGGAATTTTAGGCTTCTATTATACCTATACAGAAAACACCTGGGTTTCTGTAGGTGTAATTGACCTGTTTTGCTCTAATATTGTATCACTCTCACATGTACCATTACATTCACACTAAGTTTCATTACATTCCAACAAACCCTTTCTTGGTGCATTATTTTTATTTGTCAATGAGTATTTCTTTTCATGGTCGCTACCCCCAAATCAGAAAGACTGACGTGCCCCATGGACAGCAATGTGCGGGCACACAAAAGAAAAAGTGGTGCCTTAGCAGGTGCGGCCTCACCGAGTACACCAAATAGCTAACCTGCATAATAAAAGCTGAATTCCTCAGCAGCAAAAACTGCACTTTAATATAAGGACAATTAAAACATTGTGGTCACATAAAATTGAGGGGTCATTTTCTGGTCTAGTGCCTGCGTTCTTGGCATTCTGGGGTAGATGGAAGAAGCAGCTAAAAGGCAACTCCTGATAAACTTCAAGTTCTCTTAACCAAACTACCATTTATTTATTTTTTGTTCTGACCCTACACAACACTCACAGCTCAGCTACACACCCTGCAGGGTACATTTACATTCATTGTTATTACCTTTTATCTGCCAAACTGTATATTACAAGCTCCATTCATGGCCTCCCCTACAGCCCTCCCAAAAGTGCAGGTTCTCATACATCACAGGTAGCAGCAGCAAAAGACGATCAGTCTCAAGGACATTCCATGATGTAATGAGCATAGGATAAGTCATATCCTAATTCAATTGAGTCTTTCCTTTCTCCATCTTGCTTTACTGCTGTTTCTTGTAAGGTAGGAGGACCTGCAGCGAGGGAAGGGCTGTGATGATGACTGCTCTAGTTTGCACTGATCTGACAAACCGGTATCAAGCAGAGAGGCATGGATGTGTACAGCTGCAGAGCCCTCAGATTGGGCACTAATAATAAATCATCGAAGCAGTAAGGGGGTTCCGGCGCTGCTAAAACCCTCTGTCTTTGGGCTATAAAGACACTTTTTAGCACGATTTTTTTTTCTTCTGGCTAAAGAGTGACTTTTAGGCTAAGGCCCCACATTGCGGAAAACCACTAAAAACGCTACAGAAATGCATTTTTTTTCTTTCCTTATTAGATCTATAGTGAAAATGTTTTCACAGGTAAAATTGACATGCTCAATTTTCAAAAACACATTCCTTTTTGAAAAATGCATCATTTCTGCAGCCCCCACCCCCCGCCAATGTGTGGATGGGATTAGCCAGAAACGTTTACTTTGCTGGTACTGTAAAACGCAGCGTTTTTTTCATGCTGTGTTTCCAGTGTGGGGCCGTAACCTTACAGTCCAAAATATATAGTAAGTTTTTCAAAAGCTACTTTAGTAGTGGTAGACTTAGTTTAAGATTCAGATTAACTTGAACACAATACAACAGTTACAAAAAGAGAGGTTGAAGTTTTCTTTATTTTGTAGTTGAAATATTACATTTATCCAGCAGATCAGAATTAAAAGAAACCAGAGGCCAGACTGTAGAAGCGAATGAGATACAAGAACTTTATTGTGTGGAAGAGTATTTCTTTATTACTCATCACATTCTTTGTACTGGACTACTAGTACGTTGGAAATGTGGGAAGAACATTAACTTTTTGGATCAAGACATATTAAGGTCTTGCTCGTTCAATGCAAAGTGCCACTTCAGTTAGGAAAATGGCATCAGTATTGACATGAAACTTAATATGACATATTAAGAACAAGTTTAAAAGATTTGTGGTCAATTGTAGAATTCAATTTACCATCTCTTGCCTATTGAACTCTGAACAGGTTCATTGGCTCCAGCTTGCAGATGTCCCCTTAATGGCTACTTTGCTGGCATGCTAGTTTTCTTGAGCAGCACGTTCAGTTTAAAAGGAATGGCTGTCTGTGAAGGTTTAGCTTACTCGCTGCAATAAAGAAGCCGGGGACAATCTAGATAGGACAAGGCCAATAGAGTTACATCATCAACAAAGAACAGACCTGGTATTAAACATCCTTCATTCAATCAATGACAATATGAAAATCTGTGTGGATAATCAGCAAAAAAAAATGAAATTCTGTCATTACAGTATCCAAAATCTCAACTATTAGTAAAACAGCATCAGCACAAAGCACTGACATTTCATGTGTCCTAAGAAGTGTGATCCTCAGGTAATGAAGAGGTCTATAGCATAGTAGTAAATAAAATCACATCCCTCCTCCCTCCATCCCCATATTGGCTCCCTCCCTACTTCCAAACTAACTTTTCTTTTCGACGCGGGTAATAACCAAACAGAAATCAAGAGCACCCTGACAGAAGTGTCAGAAACACTCAAGTGGGGAAACTTGTCCAACTATTTACATGACAAAAAGGAAAAAAAAAATATTGAAGATTGCTGTAAAAAAAACCTGAACAGTGCCACACAAAATATAATAAAATACATGAAAACAAAACCACTTTAGGAAAGTAATTGTTGATATTGGCCCTCTTTACAGCAAAACTTCCACCACTTTTATGTAGGGCAAAGCAAAAATGGTTAAATCAAATGTTTCCAGAGTCTGCTAATGTGTCCAGAATGTTGTGTGATCAGCATGTTCTTTGTCATGAAGGGCAGATGTGGGAAGTTAAGAGCATGAAGGCTCGCTGGGCACCTTCCACGTTGAAGAAACTGGCTTAGCACATGCCACCTGTCTGTTGTTGAAACACGTCAATGGTATCCTCATCTTCCATCTCAAGCTACAGTACAAAGAATACACAAGATTTAGTACAATGTCAGAAGTTTTTGCACTTACAAAGCATGCGATTTTTCTACTCTTCAGTTATGCCTTAGTTTTAGCAACGAGGAGTAAACCCTTGCCACAAACTTTTAGCAGTGCTCCAAAAAAAGGGTCACCAACGCAACTAAGACCTTGCAAATGGCGTCAAGACTTTTTAGTCTTCACATTATTTGCAAGTAGCCCCACCAGTGCGCTGCCACTAAGAAAAAAAAAAAAAAAAAAAATCCCTTACTTGTTCACCTAGTGTGAACATACTCCAACACTCTGCAAGGTGAAGCCCTGCCCCCACACTGCCCACTAAGAGGACCAGGAGAAGCCCTTAAAGTGCATGTTACTTCTCTCACATTTAGGGGGGTGGGGGCAGTGCATCACCTATCAGGAAAAAAACAAGCCACGCCAACTAATGGAAGAATGAGCCTCCTTGGGGGAAGGGGAGTGCAATAAATGAATAGTGAACTTCTGGGGGAGGGGTATAATGGACTATGTTGAGCCTCATGATGGTGGTAGGGGTGGGTTGTAATGGAAGAATAATGAGCGAGTGTGCCAAATTTTTGTCCACATGGAAATTGACCTATGTTGTGAGTTTTAAAACTCGCCAGTATGTTAATATTTATTTCGCACACATCCAAATGCCAAAAGTCTGGATATACATGCATGAATATATGATATACAGTACAGACCAAAAGTTTGGACACACCTTCTCATTCCAAGAGTTTTCTGTATTTTCATGACTATAAAAATTGTAGATTCACACTGAAGGCATCAAAACTATGAATTAACACATGTGGAATTATATACTTAACAAAAAAGTGTGAAACAACTGAAAATATGTCTTATATTCTAGGTTCTTCAAAGTAGCCACCTTTTGCTTTGATTACTGCTTTGCACACTCTTGGCATTCTCTTGATGAGCTTCAAGAGGTAGTCACCTGAAATGGTTTTCACTTCACAGGTGTGCCCTGTCAGGTTTAATAAGTGGGATTTCTTGCCTTATAAATGGGGTTGGGACCATCAGTTGTGTTGTTCAGAAGTCAGGTGGGTACACAGCTGATAGTCCTACTGAATGGAGTGTTAGAATTTGTATTATGGCAAGAAAAAAGCAGCTAAGTAAAGAAAAACGAGTGGCCATCATTACTTTAAGAAATGAAGGTCAGTCAGTCCAAAAAATGGGAAAACTTTGAAAGTGTCCCCAAGTGCAGTGGCCAAAACCATCAAGCGCTACAAAGAAACTGGCTCACATGAGGACCGCCCCAGGAAAGGAAGACCAAGAGTCACCTCTACTGCGGAGGATAAGTTCATCCGAGTCACCAGCCTCAGAAATCGCAGGTTAACAGCAGCTCAGATTAGAGGCCAGGTCAATGCCACACAGAGTTCTAGCAGCAGACACATCTCTACAACAACTGTTAAGAGGAGACTGTGTGCAGCAGGCCTTCATGGTAAAATAGCTGCTAGGAAACCACTGCTAAGGACAGGCAACAAGCAGAAGAGACTTGTTTGGGCTAAAGAACACAAGGAATGGACATTAGACCTGTGGAAATCTGTGCTTTGGCCTGATGAGTCCAAATTTGAGATCTTTGGTTCCAACCACCGTGTCTGTGTGTGACGCAGAAAAGGTGAACAAATGGACTCTACATGCCTGGTTCCCACCGTGAAGCATGGAGGAGGAGGTGTGATGGTGTGGGGGTGCTTTGCTGGTGACACTGTTGGGGATTTATTCAAAATTGAAGGAATACTGAACCAGCATGGTTACCACAGCATCTTGCAGCGGCATGCTATTCCATCCGGTTTGCGTTTAGTTGGACCATCATTTATTTTTCAACAGGACAATGACCCCAAACACACCTCCAGACTGTGTAAGGGCTATTTGACCAAGAAGGAGAGTGATGGGGTGCTACGCCAGATGACCTGGCCTCCACAGTCACCAGACCTGAACCCAATCGAGATGGTTTGGGGTGAGCTGGACCGCAGAGTGAAGGCAAAAGGGCCAACAAGTGCTAAGCATCTCTGGGAACTCCTTCAAGACTGTTGGAAGACCATTTCAGGTGACTACCTCTTGAAGCTCATCAAAACTTTTGGTCTGTACTGTACATACATGAAAAACCAAACCTGTCTGTGCATATCCATAAATATTTTCGGATGGTGTGCATGTACCCTTAGTTTGAAAGCTATGAAAATATTTACATTTGTGAATGACTGTCAGCTGTGAGGAGAGAGATGTGGGCAGCAGCACATAGTAAGGCCATATTAAAGAGGATATCCCACAAACAGCTGTAAGTCTTTGATGCCCCCTCAGCCTGGCTGCAGCCAGGCTGAATGGGGGTGCAACAATCCCCTGTTGTGCATTCTCCCTTTGTGGGATAATCCCCTTTAACACATCCGTGTCATGCATCAGACATTCGGAAGCTCACTGGTTTATACCTATGAAGCAGTGAGTCCAGTTCACAGCTGTGTTCAGTCCAGAACATACAACCAACACACTGATCAAGTTTCCTTGACTTGATATAGTTGTGAATACTTTAAGTATTAATTAGAATTACATATATTGGCAACTAAAAATTTGATTTGGCTCCTAAATTTCGCAGTACAGGATCCTGTCAATGGCTCCTAGGCATTTTTGTTTAGTCTGCAGCACTATTAGACAGGGCAACGAATTAAGCTGGCAGATCCACTCAAAGTCTAAAAGAAAACCACAAGACATGCCCTAAAGTAGTACACAGGAGCTCATGAAAAGCAAATAGTCATACCTGTGCTGGGGTGTCTGTTTCATTAATAGGCTGACCATCAAATCTAAACCGTATGTGTCTCATCGACAAACCCTAGAAGGAAGAGCAGAAAAAAAATAAAATAAACTTACATACACAAAACATAGCCTTAAGGCTTTAGACATTTGTTATACTCCCTTTCTCCATAGACCAAAATGTCCCATGCCTCATTTTTTGGTCTGTTTTTTTGGTCACAGATCCACAACATTGCAAAGTTTGGAGACTTGTTAGAGCAGTCTGTCATTCAATAGGACTATGTCCTGGCTATGAGGAACACTCACAGCACACATGAACAGCTGAATATGGCCTAACATGTAGGTTTACCATTTAGCCATTCCTTGCTGACTTAGGGTTATCCAGGATTTATTTAAGGTCCATTTTAGTTAAAATAAGTGTCTATCCTTAGGTTATGCCATAAAGATCTGATTGGTGGGGGCAGACAGCATGCGCTACAGATCAGCTCTACGGGCTGCTTCCAACGACTGTAGTTTGCTCCAAGCCCTGTAGAGTGGCTGGGTGCTGTCACTGCAGCTCAGTTCCCAGTGAAGTCAATGGGAGCAGAGCTGCAGTCTTTGTACCCAGTGACTATACCATGCACATAGACAACTGCTGTTTCTGACCCATTGATCTGATGTCTGCACTGCAAGCAATTGGCCCCGCTGATCAGTGCTGGGGTAGCTGGCTGTCCCCCACCCTCAAGATATTTATGCCTTTTTAGAAGGCTAGGTTTTTAAAAATTATATTATATAGACAGATATATAATATATATTTATTAAAAAAAAAAAAAAAAAAAAAAAAAAGCAGCTGATCATTGCCCAAAAGGGCTGAACCTGGCCATTTTAGCCGACGAAAATCTAATGGGCATAGCCATATTTTAGGTGCTTGACAAGAATGTTGACCAAATTCAATACCCAGATCACTTGATGTAGCCACAGACTATAAAGTGAACTTTGTACCAAAAAAAACAAAAAGTTGGCCCACAGCTATCTCAATGTTAAATTGACTTCAATCATGGCAGTCACTCAGGCTGCATCTGTGAAGTGGAACACATTAATGGAGCTGGTCAACTACTGTGGACCAAAATGGAAATGGAAATACCAGAAAATGCAGTGAACTGTTAGTAGTAATCACGTTGTGCATGCAGTCCTGGAGGCAGAGTGTTAGAGTCCGACTGATCTATAGTGGTGTGGAGGAAAAACAAACACACACCTGTGATGCTTTTCCGCAGTCTTCAGCTACATGGGGCTTCTATCTGCAACACTTTACAGTAGCAACAAAGTGGAAAGCAATTAAAAGGGTTTACTGGGGGTTCTAGCAATGAGGGGCTATCCTTTGGACAGGCTTTCAATATTAGATGTGCGAGATTTCGACATCCAGGATGCCCAAAGATCACAGATTGAGAAGAAATTACTCTCCGCTAAAGTTTGTATGCCAGGTGAGATGCGCTGTCTCAGTATGGATAATCTGCGGGGGTCCTGAGTGTTGGAACCCCACACATCTAATATTGATGGCTTATCTTAAGGAAACCAGATAGCTCCTTTAAAAAAAAATCCCATAAACATGGAGGGAGGGGGGAGAAACACCTCAGAAGTAACAAAGACATTTGGTGACACTTTTAGCCAACACAAAGGCAAAATTCCTGCAATAAAAAGTACACAAAGCACCACAGACACACAACAGTACGTTTCTCTACCTGTCTGTCACAGTATGCCTTCATTAGCTTGCTGAGAGGAGTGTGTCGCTTGATTTTAAACTGGACCACAGATCCATCCTGTCCCGCCACTTTGAGATTGATGTGGTCATTCTCTGTCTTCACGGTTTCCTGGAAAAATCGTCATTTATTTTTAAAGAAAGTCATTTGTATAATACTTTTTCCAGCTCAGGAGTCCATTGTATTTTTATAATACATGTGGCTGCCATGCACAGCAGGTTTGTATCTCTACTACAGACTTGTACCTATGAAGATTTCCACCCAAAACATGAAACTGACCACATATTGGCAACTTAAAAGTTAAGGCGTTATGGTTTGTTACTTAAACTACATCAGAACACTCCCCTGGGCTCCGGCATGGGTCTTTGTCCTCTTCAAGCCTCCTGAATGACATCAGGGGATGAGATTGGGCCTCAGTGGTGAAACTGTTGTGTCTTTGCATCACGGCACCACATGACTTCAGGGATCACTGAGGCCCATGATGTCACTCTGGAGGCCAGAAGAGGCCTGAAAAGGCCTATGACCAACACTGGATGCAACAACAAAAATTAACACCTTTTTGCTTGCTCAGCTCCCATGGGCCTCTGCTTATTATAGGTTAGGATCTGAAGATTAGCATTTCCAGTTTTTACATGTTCAGTCCAATCAAAACTATCAGGCGAACATCACGACTAATCTCACAATGCTCACCTAAACATACTCCCCCCTCCTGTGGGACACAGGAGTCTACAACAGTAGTCAGCGGATGCCGATACAGCCGATTACAAGGTCAGATTATAATGAGGACCAAATGGGGGGGGGGGGGGGGGGTGGAGAACCTAAAATATGAATCGTAATCGAGGTAAAATGACCAATTAGTCGTGAGCCTGATTTAGGTCAGAATCTCCCAGTCGTAGTTACCATGACCATTCAAAACACAGCGACACGAATATCACTGGATACACAACATTTGTCATAGTACAGGTGCTAACTTGGACAATAACTTCTCCCTGGCTGCTTCACGTTGAAGCAGAAGTTTTGCAATTGTCATATGGATATAACAAATACACTTTACATAGAAGCCATTTACTGCATGATTTTTATCTCAGTTTATAGAAATAACATCTCCCACAGCGAGATGAAAGATTATGCCCATTAAAGGAAAGCTCCAGAGAGAGATAACATTTCCCCACTGTAATCCATCAAGGTTTCCTTCAGACTCCTTAAAGCCTAAATTATCTACTTGGGGCTGGGGTTCAGCATATTACAGAGTTTTCTTCTACCTCAATACTGAAGATCATTCCTTAGGACTGTTCAACAGCGTTAGATAAGTTGGGATCCAACTCCTGACATCCCCACGACTAGGGCTGGGCGACTATGACCTAAATCAAAATTGCGATTACGATTAAGGCAAACCTCGCCCAGCAGCTTTGTTTGGACGGGGAAGCGGGGGGGAGACCACTGATACCTCAGATGTCAAGTGGCGTCACCACGCTTGTGTCAATGGTACTAGACATTATTTAAGAGCCCGGAAAAAGGTGAAGACCAGCGCCAGAGCCCAGGGGAGGGGTTACTACTGTAATAACCAAACAAATAAACAGCGTGCACAAAAATCACATTGGTTATCTGTATTGGCAGTTGGTTTAGGTTTTTTTTTTTTTTGATTAACTGCCCAGACCTTAGGATAAGCCATCAATTTTAGATATACTGGGAAACCAGCAGATCACCAGTAGGCCATCAATTGAAGAAAGTGTACAACCCCTTTTGGCCAAGGCCCCACGTAGCGGGCTGCAGCTGAATGCACTGCGGGGAACACTTTTTCCTGCAGTGCTTTTCACAGAAAGTCTGCAGCGTTTTCCTATGTGGACTGTTTCAATTATAACTATAGCGAGAACACTGGCGTTTCCGTAGGTATGATTGGAAATCTAAGCAAGTCAAAAATGGCATAGTTTTTACCAGAATCCCATCCACTTTGCAAGGACAGTACAGTCCCTGACAGAAGTTCTGTCGCTTATCCATGTCGTGAAACCAAAAGCTTATAACCTGAATTTAAATTCATCCATTGGTTTTAGAAATGACTCTCGAAAGCTGAAACCTTCCCAAATGATTTTTTGGTTAAGAAAATAAATTGGCTTCGCTGCTGAAATATTCATCATTTAACCCCTTAATGACTGCGCCATTTTTTGTTTTTGCATTTTCGTTTTTCCCTCCCCACATTCCAAGAGCCATAACTTTTTCATTTTTCAGTTCACAGAGTCACATGATGGCTTATTGTTTGCGAAACAAATTGTACTTTGTAACGTCACTATTCAATATGCTGTGCAATGTACTGGGAAACTGGAAAAAAATTCAGAATGAGGTGCAGTTGGAGAAAAACTGCATTTGCACCAAATTCATATGGGTTTTTACAGCATTCAACATTACTGTGTGGTAAAAATGACATGTTACCTGTATTCTGCGGGTCAATACAAACACGCCGATACCAAATTTATATAGAATTCGTAATGTTTTGATACCTTTTAAAAAATTTAAAACTTTGCTAAGTAGAAAAAACACTTTGCGTTGCCACATTGTCTCATCTGTAACTTTTTCATATTTACATGTATGGAGCTGGGTAAGGCGTCTTTTTATGCGGGACAACATGACGTTTTTATTGATATCATTTGGGGTAAGATCTGATGGTTTGATCACTTTTTATTCAATTTTTTATAGGAGGCAAAGTGTTGAAAAAAAAAACGCTATTTGGCCATTTTGATTTTTTTTCCCCCGCTACGCCATTCACCGTATGGGATAAATATTTTAATAGTTCGGGCGTTTTGGAGCGCAGGGATACCTGAAGTGTTTATGCTTACTTTTGTATCTGATCTAGGGAAAGGGGGGTGATTTGAACTTTAAAATTTTTTCACACTTTTAAAAACTTTTTTTTCTACTTTTACTTGTATGATCAGACCCCCTAGGGACCTTGAAACCTAGGGAGTCTGATCGATCATACTATTCACTGCGATACTACTGTATCGCAGTGAATAGCAAAATGCCTTCACTGCTATTTAGACGATGCCTCTGGCATCGTGTAATAGCTGTAATGTAATGACAGGCCTGGGAGCTTTCAATAGGCTCCCGGCTGTCATGGCAACCAAGCGCCGCCCTCCGATGACGTTCTGGAGGGCAGCTATCGGGGAAAAATGGCGGCGCCCGTGGCAGCTGCGCAATTTAAACACTGCAGTCCCGTTTGACCGCGACATCTAAAGGGTTAACAGCCGCGATCAGTGCAGGTACCGATCGCTGCTGTTAGCGGCGGGTCCTGGCTGTATTATACAGCCGGCACCTGCCGTGTATGGAGAGCGCTCAGCTCCTGAGTGCTCTCCATACATTGTCATGCAACTCAGGACGTACTATTACGCCCTGGGTCGTTAAGCGGTTAATGAACACAGAAAGGTCAGATTTTGGCAAGACAAAAGTTTTGGTCGCACACATAGTAATGTGACAATCAAACCAATAATTCGGTTCTAAAACAAAGATATGTTTCATAACATTGGTGAATGAGGTTGTGGTGCTATCAGAGCCATATTTAATATTTTGTGTGACTTCCATGAGCTTGAAGGACTGCATCCATGTTTTTCAACAATGAGTCATACAATTTATTGATGAAGTCATCAGGAATAGCACAGAATGCAGTCTTACATGCCTCCCAGAGTTCATCAAGATTCTTTGGTTTTGTCTGCCAAGCTTCCTCTTTCATCCTACCCCAAACATGCTCAATGATGTCCATGTCTGGTGACTGGGCTGGCCAGTCCTGGAGCACCTTGATCTTCTTTGCCTTGAGGAACTTTAATGTAGAGATGGATGTATGAGATGGAGCACCATCCTGCTGCAAAATTTGACTCCTTTTATGATTGGGAATGTAAGCGGAAGCTAATACTTCTTGATATTTTAGGCTATTGATATTGCCTTCCACCTTGCAAATGTTTTGCACACGCCCATACTGAATGTAACCCCAGACCATGATCTTTCCACCACCAAACTTCACTGTTTTCTGGGTGTATCTTGGATCCATACGGGCTCCAGTAGGTCTCCTGCAGTATTTGCGGCGGCTGTGGTGTAATTCAACTGAAGATTCATCTGAGAAATCCATCTTCTGCCACTTTTCCAGCGTCCATCCGTTTAGCAGGCTGTGGGCCTTGGCAATTGCCACACGTTTTTTTTATTGCCTTTTGTTTAGTGCTGGCTTCTGGCCACTGATTCGACCATGGAGGCCATTTCGAGACAGAATCCTACAAACTGTTCTAGTTGACCCAGGGACTTGAGGCGACCAGGCCTGTTGGAGCTCTGCTGTAGTGGAAGAGGGGCTGGATTTAGATTTTCTAACCAACAAACGTTCCTCCTGAGCAGTTGTCTTGCGGGGTCTGCCGGACCTGGGCTTGTCAAAAACATCTTCCGTCTGTTCAAATCTTTTTTTTAATTCTTTGTACTTGATGCAGAGACACATTAAAGGTGCAGCCACCTCTGCAGTGGATCTGCTCTTCAGCCTCTTGATAATCAAGGCTTTGGTCGCAGGGTTGATTTTTGGCATGTTGTCAGAGGTGAAGTTGCAGTTCAAGTGAAGGTCTGGGGTGCTGGAGTTCTTTTTATACACACCCACTAATTAACCGATCAATTAGTGAGCACAGGTGAGGCTTTAAACTAGGATTGGGTGCATTATATGACAAGGCGACAAAACTTTTGTCTTGCCAAAATCTGACCTTTCTGTGTTCATTAAATGATCAATATTTCAGCAGTGAAGCCAATTTATTTTCTTAACCAAAAAATCATTTGGGAGGGTTTCAGCTTTCATATGAGTCATTTCTAAAACCAATGGATGAATTTAAAGTCAGGTTATAAGCTTTTGATTCCACAACATGGATAAGAGACAGAACTTCTGTCAGGGACTGTAAAACTTAGCAGTTTTTGCTGCACTGTTTACGCCAAATGGGGCCCCAGCCTTAAGGACAGATCATCAGTAGTAGTTTCCTGCAAAGAAAAAAAAAAACCCTTTAGGCTAAGGCCACATGCTGCAAGTTCACAGGTGTACAGTGCCTTGCGAAAGTATTCGGCCCCCCTTGAACTTTTCAACCTTTTGCCACATTTCAGGCTTCAAACATAAGGATATAAAATTTTAATTTTTTGGTGAAGAATCAACAACAAGTGGGACACAATCGTGCAGTGGAACGAAATTTATTGGATATTTTAAACTTTTGTAAAAAATAAAAAACTGAAAAGTGGGGCGTGCAATATTATTCGGCCCCTTTAAGTTAATACTTTGTAGCGCCACCTTTTGCTGCGATTACAGCTGCAAGTTGCTTGGGGTATGTCTCTATCAGTTTTGCACATCGAGAGACTGAAATTCTTGCCCATTCTTCCTTGGAAAACAGCTGGAGCTCAGTGAGGTTGGATGGAGAGCGTTTGTGATCAGCAGTTTTCAGCTCTTTCCACAGATTCTCGATTGGATTCAGGTCTGGACTTTGACTTGGCCATTCTAACACCTGGATACGTTTATTTGTGAACCATTCCATTGTAGATTTTGCTTTATGTTTGGGATCATTGTCTTGTTGGAAGATAAATCTCCGTCCCAGTCTCAGGTCTTTTGCAGACTCCAACAGGTTTTCTTCCAGAATGGTCCTGTATTTGGCTCCATCCATCTTCCCATCAATTTTAACCATCTTCCCTGTCCCTGCTGAAGAAAAGCAGGCCCAAACCATGATGCTGCCACCACCATGTTTGACAGTGGGGATGGTGTGTTCAGGGTGATGAGCTGTGTTGCTTTTACGCCAAACATATTTTGCATTGTGGCCAAAAAAGTTCGATTTTGGTTTCATCTGACCAGAGCACCTTCTTCCACATGTTTGGTGTGTCTCCCAGGTGGCTTGTGGCAAACTTTAAAAAAGACTTTTTATGGATATCTTTGAGAAATGGCTTTTTTCTTGCCACTCTTCCATAAAGGCCAGATTTGTGCAGTGTACGACTGATTGTTGTCCTATGGACAGACTCTCCCACCTCAGCTGTAGATCTCTGCAGTTCATCCAGAGTGATCATGGGCCTCTTGGCTGCATCTCTGATCAGTCTTCTCCTTGTTTGAGATGAAAGGTTAGAGGGATGGCCGGGTCTTGGTAGATTTGCAGTGGTCTGATACTCCTTCCATTTCAATATGATCACTTGCACAGTGCTCCTTGGGATGTTTAAAGTTTGGGAAATCTTTTTGTATCCAAATCCGGCTTTAAACTTCTCCACAACAGTATCACGGACCTGCCTGGTGTGTTCCTTGGTCTTCATGATGCTCTCTGCACTTTAAACAGAACCCTGAGACTATCACAGAGCAGGTGCATTTATATGGAGACTTGATTACACACAGGTGGATTATATTTATCATCATCAGTCATTTAGGACAACATTGGATCATTCAGAGATCCTCACTGAACTTCTGGAGTGAGTTTGCTGCACTGAAAGTAAAGGGGACGATAATATTGCTCGCCCCACTTTTCAGTTTTTTATTTTTTACTAAAGTTTAAAATAACCAATAAATTTCATTCCACTTCACAATTGTGTCCCACTTGCTGATTCTTCACCACAAAAATTAAAATTTTATATCTTTATGTTTGACGCCTGAAATGTGGCAAAAGGTTGAAAAGTTCAAGGGGGCCGAATACTTTCGCAAGGCACTGTATGTCTACTTTCATGCAAAGTATACCCAACTTTTCAAAACACTTTGCATGCGTCAATAGTACAGTGTGTACACAAGTACATATTCTAGCTTTGGGTTGTGTGCAGAATATTAATTATATATTTATATACACAAACTGTAGAAAAGTTTTAGAAAGGTGTGGAGACAGAGCAGCAGGACCAGATGGCACTGGGAGACACACGAGCACCAGGAACAGATTTTTTTTTTAAATTCATCCTGGACAACCCCTTTAAACTCCCGAGTGGCTGCCATATTTAAATACCCGACAGTCACAATAATACGACGGGTGTTTTACCAATTTTATTTTTCCTACCATACAAAAAAGGGTTGCTGCCCCTGCTCTAGATTTTCAGGTCTCCCTGAGCTGGTGGGTGGAGACTAGATGCAATGATGTCTTCCATACACTGCACACAAAGTAAAGCATATTCTACTTTATATCACAAGAGCATCAGCAGGGGTCACGAAAGACATTATAGTGAGGCACTGCCCTATATGAGACTTTCTATTCATCTCTAAGAGCCTGTGTTCCTTCTCCCTCATTCATGGCCTGCTCCCTCCTCCCCTTCACTGACTTCTATTGTAATCTGACCTCTGTGCTTCTGTCCTGAATTACTTAGGCTATACGTAGATTACCGACTGCATGTGCAGCATGCAGTCTGAGGAAATCTTGGACTGCACACTTAAGTGCGCTATTCTAATCCAGGAAAAATGACCAATAGGACACTTTCCTAAACCAAGGACTGAGGGTCTGCACGAAACAAACACTGCTAGGTTGTAGATGGATGGCCCCATTCTGCTCAATGGATTCGCAGAGTCTTTCAGAACTGAATGGGCCTCATCACAAGGCCACATTTCCCAACCCAACCATGGCCCCAGCGACCTTATCACAACTCTGGACATGTGAGTGCAGGACAGCAGAGCTGTGGTAATTCTGAAGCTTGCATCACAAGTCAGAAGGAGACTGGAAGTTCTGTCACAGGAGCAACAGTCAGGCCAAGAAAGTCAGCTGAGACAGTCCCAGCTTCTCAGCCCAAACACAGCTATGTCAAAGGGCCCTTCGGCAGAGATTTCAGCATGACAAGGGTGTTAGAAGGTGACTATTTAGGCACTTTCTGGGGTCACAATCTTGATGGATTATATTTAAGATAGGCAATCAATATCCTGCACCCCCACAGTCGGCTATTTGAAGGAGCCATGACACTGCAGACAGTGGCTGTAACCTTTACACAGCTTGCATTCTACAAGGTGCCAGCTGTGCAGAGTATTTCAGCCTTGTCACATTCTGCTACTATTTAGACTGTGTGCAATATAAACAATGAAGAGTCCACAGCTCTAAGAACTGGACCTCAACCAGTCTTTCATAGATGGCCTAACTGAGCGAACCTGGAAACCTCCTTTAGGGTAGGGTCACACGGCGGAATTTGCCGTGGATTTGAAGGCAGATTTCGCCTGGAATCACCCCCCATTGTTTTCAAAGGGAGGTAGAGATTGCAGCAGGACACGGAAAAAAGAAGCGTCCTGCTTGATCTTGCCGCAGCTGATTCAGTCATGGAGTCCGCGGCTTGAGACTCCCTCCATTCATCTGGGCCTAGTCAGCAGTGGGAAGCTGTGACAGAATGCCAATGCACTGCATGAGCATGCCGCCTCGGCTACACTGCTTGCAAAAATGCCTGCGGCGGAAAGTGAAGAGGAATTCCTCTTCATTTTCCGCCATCTGAACATTGGCTTCGTGTACCTCCAGTAATAAACAACTTTTCATAAATGCATATTACAAGTTAATATAAGAAAGTTTGCAACATATCTTGCTATAGAAATAGGTTTTCTTCTCCAGACAGATCTCCGTAATGAGACATTACACAGTTTCTTAGATTTAGATGCACCATTCTCATTTATGAAGAGTTGTTTATAACTGGATGTACGCTTTAAGGCTCCATGCACACGATCCTGTACTTTTTCAATGTGTTATTTTACAGCTAGCACACTGACCCATTTGTATGGCCACATACAGGGACCTGTCCATTTTGCGACCCCGGACTTAGTGATAGCCGTGAATGAGGCCGTGGGGGCACGAGCGGTACAAAGAAATCATCCATGTGCCGCTTAATCACAGCCTGGCTACATGCACACAGTCATGTCCATGTAAACTTAGGCCAAGGGCCAGAAGTGGACTGAGCAAAGGGAGACGTTTAAGTGCTTCATTTAGATTTGCCATTCTTTTGTACCCACTCTTGGGTTTTGCTGTAAAAAAAAAAAAAAAAAAAAAAAAAGCAGCTTTTCCACAACATGGGTCTTCGGTCTTAGGGTATGTTCACACGTAAGAATTTGTTGCGGATTTGTGGAAAAATTCTGCCTCCCATTGTTTTGAATGAGAGGCAGAGATTGCAGCAGGAAGCTCAAAAAATAAGCGTCCTTCTCGAGACTCCCTGCTGATTAGGCCCATTCATCTGGCCCTGTATCGGCATCCTGTCGTGGCGGAAAATGAAGAGGAATTCCTCTTCGTTTTCCAGCGTATGAACATCCCCTTAAAGGGTTGCCTGTTTACAGACAACTCCGTTCTGATAGGAGCTAATGAAACAATGAACTGATCATTGCAGGTCTGAAGCTGATCAGAATGAGAAGTCTGCAGAGGAAAGGTAGCATTACATGGCTGCTATTTCCTTTTCACCACCTCTGTTGTCAGGGAATAAGAACATTCTTGTTTATACCCAAAGGCGGATAATCTGTCATAAACCACTTCTGCTCATGAAAGCTGGAAAACTGCATGCAGTTCTGATCTGGTTTATGGTGGAGTTTCTTTCAAGTGTATTCTCTGCACTGGTTAAGCTTTATTACTAATATATATTGCTGGTCCCCTGGAGTCAAGGTTTACCTTTGCAGATGGCAGCTGGGGGGAGGCGCTGATCCTCTGCCTCCCTGTTGACACTGACCCTCGGTCACAAAACAGACCCCACTGTACTCAATGTACCCGTGGCTGGAGTAGAGGGGAGTCAGTGACATCAGGGGAAGCAGCGCTCACACCGTTCTGGCACCCTACTGCGCTCTCAAAGGTAAACTCTGAGCACCTGAAAACCTGCTTATACATTAGTAACAAACCCAGTGCAGAGAATCCCACAGATAACCCCATTAAAGAGAGAAGTTTACTATTCCATCTAGTAGATATGGGACATTTTTGGCATGGCTTTTTTTGCACCAAAGATTTGTCATTTTGTTCTCTCTGCATACTGTTTGCCACTCTAAGTGGGCAGGTCACACCACAGCTCCTTCATATCCACCATAATTCACCCCAGTTAAGTGGTACATGGTTATACCTGAAGTCTATGCCAGGCCGTGACTGCCATACATTTCAGTTCTGATATCAAGGGAGCCCGGTGGTGCACCAAATTTCTTAAGAGGCTAGATCCCCTTAATTCTGATGCATCACAAGCCTGAAGGGGAATGGATTAAAACTGGTATATGAAATGCCCATTTAATAAAATCCCCACGATATGTCTAATATGTAAAAATAAGAGCCCGCACCAAAACTGCATGCAGACTTTACTGTACCAAGTGGTGAACCTGCATCTGTAGGAAATTTATCTCCACTGACTGCAGGCAGAGGTTCGGAAAACACTGAGAAAGGGTAACACCATATTAGATGCAAAAAATGTCTAACAGTTAAACCTGTCCTGAGGCATCTAGCGGTAGGCTCTCTACCAAAACAAACATGCAAACCTAGCCAAGGTGCACGTACTTATGGTGTTAATAGCTGCCTGAAGTGTACAAATCATGTTAGGCTCCATGCACATGACCATAGTTTTCTGTATAGTGTCCGCAATTGCGTATAGTATACAGACCAATTCATTTCTATGGCACCATAGATCTGTAGCTTGTACTAATCTGTGTCTGAGCCGTATGGAGCAGGTCCTATTCTTGACCGTATTTGTGGCACAGACTCTCAGATACAAGTGTAGGAGATCTTTTTGAAGAGGACATACTGATGCAATGGACATTTTTTTGAGGAGCAATATTTGCACACAGTAAAAACCACTATGGTGCATGTAGCCTAAGGGTCCCCCCTCCATGATAGGGCAGCTGATGATTTTCCCTTGGCCAAGTAAAAGCACCAAATGATTAGCGGCTTCTCTTCGCTGTTGGATGGGAAGCTTTTCAAGGTATCATTTTGTCAGTAATAAAGGAAAGCCCAAAATCAATTGTCGCTTTCAATTAAAGGGGTTGTCCAAGGACTTAAGTTTATCTATCCAGTGGATCTTCATGATGCACTCAGGGGGTTACAGCCTGGTTGCAGCCCCCCCCCCCAAAGTTGCTCCTCCCCCTCTACTGGTCTCACAGGTATGGGGGGATGGCTTTACTATAGTAGACCTGGGGGTCAGACAACCCCTCCCAAATGAATGAAGGCAAATTTAACTTTCTGGACAACCGTTTAAGTGAAAGCATGGCAGACCCATCCTGGAGACCAGCTACAGCAGCACCACAAGTTCATCTGTGATCATTAGGGGTACGTCCACACGGGACTGACATGCTGCAGATAGACTACAGCAGAAAATACACAAGATGGATCGTAGATTTCACCCTATGCATTACAATGAGTGAAGTCCATGGTAAAAACTCAGCAGTTTACCATATTGGTGGATTCTTAATTAAAATATCATCCACAATTAACATGCTGCAGATTGTCCACAGTGGAAAGTCTGCAGCATATCTACTAGGTGTGATCATACTAGCACTGGCTATAATATATATATATATATATATATATATATATATATTTATTATACACACACGTCACTGGATTGCAACAAGGTCTGTATAAAACAAGGTTCATATCGATTAATGCAGCTGTCTTTGGCTTTTGAGTACTTGTCCTAGATCACACACTAATGGGTTTTGCCACAGGATATACTATATAATGTGGCAGATCACTGGGGGTTCTTGTATTTTTCTGACTGATGCTGGGTTTTCCAGCAGTTACTCATACTGTCACATAACAGGGTTGTCTTTTGTAGTCTAAATTTTGTGGTCATAAGCAGATCATGACCAGATTTATATTCTCTCAGATCCCACTATTGTATGGCTAGAACAGTAAGACATAGGAGGTCAGAGTGTGCTCCCCAACAAAGAGGGGAGCAGGTATATAGTCTAAATTATGTGACATTCTTTGTCATAACAAGAATCACAGTACAACACGGGCCAGAAAGTCAGTCTGTGCATTGGCCGGACTTCCAGGTTACAACGATCTACAATGCCAGAAGTCCCTGCCTCCTCAAGGCATCAATGTCCTGTACGGCAGAGACCCCCGCATCACACACCACTATAAGGGGAGCAGCTTCTCCTGACTGGGTTCAGACCGGGAAATACGGACTATGCGTGGACTGGATTTTCCAGCCTAGATTGACCTAGGTACAAGGGAACTTAGAGGGGAATTCCCATCTCTTTATTTAAACCATAAATGCTCAGTAGATGCTGGTAGCCGCAGACATTTTAGTAATTCCTGTACAGGTGAGCGAGTAACCTGCACACACCATCCTCATTTACTTATGGCCCTGTTCAAGAGCTGTGGCTCCCAAAGCCATCATGTATTTATGGCCTAGTCTATGGATATAGACAAAAGCCAAGATCCAAATCCCCTTTACATGTTGCTAGTAGGAACCACCATGAATCCCCTATCCACAGGTCCCCCAGAGAGCATAACAGGGGTCTCTAGTCACTTGTATGGGGCTGATGGAGTACAGGTACACAGGAGTGAATGAGGAGGAGGAGGAGAGGAGGCCACCGCTGATCTGATCCAGAAATATTGTTATTGGGAAAGCCCTCAGTGATTCCGGGGATAAACAGGAAGCCCCGCAGCAGAGTAAAAACATCCATAGCCCATGATGGAGGAGACCTGAGTCCTACTAGCCCAATAGTTATAGAATGAGATGTCGGTCACAGCTCCCACTACAACACACAAGTGCCCGGCGGAGAGTGCAGCCCGGGAGCAGTGGCATTGGGCAGAGCACACCACTAATACTACCACTAATACTACCACCATCACTAATGATACCACTAATACTACTACTACTAATACCACCACCACCACTAATGATACCACTAATACCACCATCATCACTAATACCACTAATACCACCATCACTAATGATACCACTAATACTACCACCATCACTAATGATACCACTAATACTACCACCACCACTAATACTGCCACTAATACCACCAGCAGTGTACAGGTCAGCAGCCATTACCATTGCAGGCAGTCCTCGGGCGATCGCTATTGTGGCACACGTGTATGGAGAAGCCGGGTTTGGCGCGCAATCTCCCGGGGCACTGCAGCGCCTGCTTATGAATCACATCGTCGGGCCTCCTCCCCCTCTTTGCCCGATCCTCCCTCCCCCTCAGCCCGGGTCCTCCCCGACCTGCCTTGTAACACAGAGATCAGCAGCGCCGCCGCCGCCGCTATGTCTATCCTGCCCTCTCCAATCCCCCGCCAGCAGTGCGGCCTAGCAGACGGCAGCGACCACGGCTCACACACGGCGCCTCTGCCGAGCCCCCGACTCTTGTCGCGCGGAGCAGTCGCCCTTGCAGGCGGTGCTTACCTTAGGCTTCTCTTCAGACATGGCTGCGACTGCTCTCCCGCTCTTTCTCTCCGTCGGGGTTTATACTTCTCTACCTCGCTTGTCCTCGGGCGCGCGCGTCACCCCCACATTACAACGCGAGGCTATTGGTAAAGGGGGAGTCACGTGGCGTGAGCGCGTGCATGTGGCGCGTGCACGTCGCTTTATTTTCCCCCCTCCCCCCCTCATGCGCGCCTAGCGGAAACCCCGTGCGTCCCTTTTATCATATGCACATACCACACGGGGGGCGCGCCCGGGTCGATGGGGGAAGGGAAGAGAATCGAATGGCGTATGAAGTGGGGGGGGAAGGGCTGGGCGGCTCACCTCGTGGTAAAAGAAGCGCTGGGACAATGGTGGGGGCTGGGTCACCCCTAACTAGAAGAGCCTCGGCGCGGACCATTGTGCAAAATAGCTTTCCTTCAATAATGGTGGAAAATGGAATGGGAATAGCTCGCTGAGCATTCTGACACTTGTAGTGTAACATAGAACAGAAAAGAAAAACTATATGCAAATTCTACCACTAGGTGGCGCCATGTCCAGTCCGTGTTCTAGTACAAGTGGTTGTCTGCCTGGTCCTCTGCTGACTTCTGTGGGGGGTTTATCATGTACCTGTATGAAAAGCTACCATCTGTGGGGTTACCCAAGCCATGAACACAGGGGCTTCATTTGGGAGAGGCACAGGCCGTAAGACAAAGCAGGTCTCTGACCTCACCCCACTGCTCCTGAATAAATCCAGAGGGCTATAGTGCTGCAGTCCCTCTAGTTATGGTGGGGCCCAAAACTCTAGTTCCCCCGCAACCAACCCCATTCTACTGAATGGAGCTGCAACTCTAATCCATGATATCACAGACTCAGATCAGCTGAAGGGGAGACTGAGGAGCAAACCTACCCCCCCCCCCCCCCCCATGGGCTTCCAAAAAATTAATGAGTGGGGCTTTGGGGGATCAGGGTGTACATTAGTAATAAAGCTTAAAGGGGTTGTCCAGGAATTACAGATCTCTGCCAGGAGACTGGGGAAGGTGAAAAAAAACAAACAAAACATACCTATCCCTTGCACTCTGATGTCCCCCATTGCTGTCTGGTCTACCGTCTCTCGGGGTCTTGTTTTGTCAGAAGTCCTTGTCACACGTGACCACTGAGGCTAGTCAGTAGTCACAGGAAAGGACAAGGGGCATCACTCACATACACCCTGGGCACCGCTGGACCAGACAGTGGCAGGGGACAACACAGCACCAGGGACAGGTGAGTATGTTTTTTGGTTTTTTTTCACCTTCCCCATCCTCCTGGCAGAGATCCGTAATTCCTGGACAACCCCTTTACCCGATGCAAAAAAACATCTCCAATTATAAAACAGCATTACATAAATGAGTTATGGTACAGAGAACACGTTAATATAAGAGACTTTATAATATACATTATTAAAAAAATGATGTTTCCTTTTCCATTTATCTAGAGTTACTTTTTAATAATAATAGTAATAATAATAGTCCTTTAATAGTCCCACTAATTTTACATATTAGTGTCACAGGAGAGTCTTCTGGCAGTAGGATCACGTGCTCCAAGATGAATAAAGTCATGACGGGAGTTACTGTAGATGCAATGACACGATACGCACACACGTTGTAAGGTCAAAATCCAAACTCAGCCTGATGGTGCCTCGGGCAATTAAAGGGGTTGTCCGGGATAAGCTAAACACCCTCCCCCTGCCTAACTTCTCACTTTCTTTACCAAAAATGTATATTTACCCATATCGCTTGGGCCACTCCAGGCACATTTTTTGATTTTCTGGTGACATTCTGTTTCCCTGTTTCCAGAAATGGAATGTCACCAATACTACCCTCCCCCCCTCCTCCCAGGCCATAATACTTACCTGTCTTCCTGTGCGGATCTTCTGGCCATGGAACGTCACTTCCTTCTGGGTGGCCGGTTCCTCCTCTTCTTGACGTCTGCTGGCCTCCCACACTTGCGCTATAGAGCCGGAGTGCCGGCAGACATTAAGAGAAGAAGGAGCCGACAGTGATCTCCCATGCCCAGAATGTAGTGTGAGTCAGCTCTGAGTGAAGAGCAATGCATCATGGTAGATGTAGGATAAACGAACAGGAAGCTACACCATGTAAACAAATGCAGAGGATGCCGGGAGCTCCCAAAGAAACTCAGACATTACTCAAAACACTGCTAAAGGTATTTGGGTGCTCTTATTAACCTATTAATAGCACTAAGACTAGGTTCACACCTGCACCTGATCTCTGCTCGGGGATTCCGTTCCCCATTCCACTTTAAGAATCCTGTAAGCAGCTCTTTTCTCTATGCATTTTTTTGGGCGGAAACCCGGCGAACCCCATTATAGTCTGTGGACGGCGGGTAACCGATTTTTTTTAAGCGGATTAAGTTTCCGTTCGGGGGGGTCACCAAGCGGGGAAACCCGAGCACAGGTGTGAACCTAGTGTAAACTGACCTTTTTTTTTTTTTTTTTTTTTAAAAAAAGAATTTTTGCCCGGAAAACCCCTTTAAGCAAAATCTTATCTCACTGAAGAAGGTATAGAAACAAGAAAAATGGTGTCATCTTTATCTTCTTTGTGGTCAACTACTTCTTGGAGTCTGCAGGGCATCTTCATGTAGGCATAGTCTCTTCTTTTTGGACATGACACACAATTTCATGAGTTATGATGATTCATGACTTAGGTCCAGGTATACAGAAATTCAAACACCACATCAAAATGGAGTCCATAGTCCAGCAATTTGAGGGTTTTCTATTTCATTTCCCTCCTTTTTGTTTCAGTTTCTGTCATCTCTGAGTACTGTTCTGTGGAGTTCCACGAGGGAGATGGTCTTCATTCAGCACAGGTGCCTTTGTTACCTGGCTGGAGCATTCTGCAGCGTCTCCATACCCCAGGAGACTTGTAGCTGTCTGTATGGATGTCCTTATCTAAAACTTAATGAATTACTAGTAGGAGCAGGCAGCTTCATATTCAACTTATCACGCTTCTTTTGCAGCCTATTCTCATGTTTCCTATGCTCTTGCTTAAAGGGATTCTATCACTGGGAAACCCTATTTTCACTAACAGCACACCAGAATAGCCTTTAGAAAGACTATTCGTCTCCTACCTTTATTTTTCTGATCCGCAACACCGTTTTGGAGAATTTTCTTCTTTCTTCTTTATGCAAATTAGTCTTCAGAAAGCGCGTTCCCCCTGTGCTCTTGTGACACGCTCTTCGGAAAATCCAGTGCTGCCATTCCACAGCGTCAGCACCCGCTCATCGTTTCTGTTTGGGATCCAAATCCCACGCATGCTCAGTCGGCTCTGCCACTTTGACGTCAAATTAGCCGACTGGACATGCGCAGTCGGCTCTGTCCAACGCGAAATGGCAGAGTCGACTGAACATGCGCGGAATTTGGATCACGAACAGACACGATGAGCGAGTGCTGTCGCTGCGGAGAGGCGGCGCTGGATCTTACGAAGAGCATGTGATGTTAGCACAGGGAACGTCCCCTGTGCTTTCTGAAGACTAATTTGCATAAAGAAGAAAAAAGAAAATTCTCCAAAACGGCGGCGCGGAGAAGAAAAATAAAGGTAGGAGACGAATAGTCTTTCTAAAGGCTATTCCGACGTGCTGTTAGTGAAAATAGGGTTTCTCAGTGATAGAATCCCTTTAATTTTATTAGCTAAGCTGGTAACTACTCTGGGTAAGCATCACATCAGTATTCTTATTGTAAAATACAAACATATTAATGGCAACAAAATGTTTCCTAAAAAGTATAGAATCCCTATCACCATTTTCCTTCTAAACAAGTTGCAGGGTTCAGGAATGAAAAAGTATCTTTCTACCACTTGTTTTGTATATCTGGGCTGGAATGTTCTTTTAGATACTTCTCTCATTTCATTCATATTTCTGCCTTAATCTGGAGATTTCCTTGTGGATCAATATAATGACAACAAGTGGGTCCTATTATCTGAGATATACCTCCTTAGGCGGATGTTAGGTAATCAAGAACGATGGTATATTGATTAATTATTACCACCAATTGGGCTTGTACAGCATTTGTCTAATTCGCTATACCTAAAACTTTAAATATTTCATCATCAAGATAGTCAGTGGCTTCTATTAGCTTATCCCAGGTTTGCATAAGCATAGGATATATAAAAAAGGTACTTGTCCCTCTATTAATCACCCCCATGGATATCACATGTCTAGCATTTGGTCATGGATGATTATCTGCAGTGTTTATCGTAAGGCAAGTCTCTGCTGTAGTTAGATTATGATATAAGGTAGGTTCATGAGTAATCAATTCATCCCATCTCAATGGTTCAGCTAAATTGGTCAAAGACTTTGTTCCGCTAGGAATAAGCCCGCATTCTCCACCAAATAATGTCCCTGAAGAGTCTAATACTCTTCTGGCAGTAGGATCACGTGCCCCAAGATGAATAATGTCATGATGGGAGTTACTGTAGATGTAATGACATGCTACACACACGTCGTAAGGTCAAAACCCAAACTCAGCCTGATGGTGTCTCAGGCGTTTATTTAAGCAAAATCTTATCACACTGAAGAGGTATAGAAAGTTGAGATATGTCCAAATTAAGTCACCTTTATCTTCTTTGTGGTCAGCTACTTCTTGGAGTCAGCAGGGCATCTTCATCTAGGCGTAGTTTCTTCTTGGACATGCCACACAATTTCATGAGTTATGATGATTTATGACTCAGGGCCATCTTAGGTATACAGAAATTCAAACAACACATTAAAATGGAGCCCATAGTCCAGCAATTTAAGGGTCTTCCATTTCATTTGTGTATAGAGAGGGAAGGGGGAGGAGGAGGCTGCTGGAAAACACACACAAATATCTGCAGCTGCTACACTGTGACGTAGCTAGCCTCCTTCTCCCCCCTACTCACTTCATAGAGGACTGTGCGTGAACTGAGAACAGATAAGGATTCTATATAAACAGTCTTATAAGGAGAAGCAGAGCAGCTTAAGGCCCTATTAGATGGACCTATATACTGGGCTAATACCAGCAAAAAGCACTCCTAGGAACACTTGTTGCTGATAACAGCTCTGTCTGATTCTGGGGCTACACAGTGCTTTTTTTTTACTGAGGAACTGCATGCATTTTTAATTGCAGTAATGAGTAGCATACAGTATGTTATTATACTTTTTACCTGTCTGGTAATGGCCATTAAATTGAAAACTCTTACTGGCTGTGATGAACCGACCCTCAGTTGTACATCTTTCTTAGAAATGTATTTTTACTTGCTCATGTCCGTCCTCCCCCTACCTATTGGAATGTTGTGTTTAACTTGGGTTTTACATTGCTGGACGATACGCTTCACTGGTTTTATGTGTGTTCATGGGAGATGGCTTGCTATAGCCAGGCACTTTTATTATTCCTGGCCAGATGGCGATGGGGGGATAGCAAGCCAGTGACCTTAACTTCACCCATCTCTCTGAGGGTTCTGCAAAGGAGGGAGAAGGGGGGCTGCCTGGGTGGAAGGGGTGGGTGGGGCACTAGCCATATGCTGTGGGCAGACCTGGATTCTGGGGTCATTCAGCAAAGAGGCAGTAAGAAGCTCTGATCTGGGAGAAGATGAGAGGGCTTGCCCTACTGAGGAATGCATTGAGGGCCTAGCATTGAGGCCTGAAGCCTTTCCCTTTGTTCTGGACGACATGTAGAAGGATTGTTTTAGGCAACTTGCTTAAGCTTGCGCCCTAGGCCCAAAACTCTACTGTGGCCTAGAGAAATGGACTACGAGTCTTTGTGTGTGGAGCCTGGAAGAGAGACAGCTAAGACAGAGCTGTGGGCTCAGGTATCTTTTCTATCTTTTATTCCCATTTTTCGTTTCATGTACGTATCATCGCTCTTTTGCTTGTATGTTTATGCTTGATCGTATTAATATTGTATATTTCTGTATATGCTATTAATTCATACCGACCCACTTGGGTTATTAAACATATAAAATTTATATCGCTCGTTTCGTTTTATCCTATGACCCAGTCTACTCACGGTGTGTGAGTGGGAGGTTAAGAAAGAAGTTTGATCGCAGGCATGCCAGGCGGCTGGGTGAGGCGATATTCTTCACACTGGCCATCGGCATATAGGTGACCTGCATAATAACATGTGCTACTCATTACTACAATTAACTCCATGCAGTTCTGCAGTAAAAAAAAACAATGTACAAACCCAGCCTTATACAGATGCCGATCAGCCGACCAATGAACGAACGCTTGTTGGTTGGCTGATTATATCTTTATGCAGATTATCGTCAGCACATTGCTCGGTAATCGGGGGAGTGCTGATGATAATCTATGCAGCCGAACGGGGGAGAAGAATCACAGTAGAGATCATTCCTCTCCATTTAGTTTGTATCGGCCCGAGTAACTAGACAGAGGCAAACGAGTGCTGATCACTGTGTTTTTCATTGATCGGCACTTTGGGGTCCGAAACCTAGCTGTGTAATACAGCCTTTAATAAGTGGAGAAGGAAAAAGATTTCTTTAATAAGATATATTACAAAGTTTCTTATGTAGACATGTATTATTCATTTATGACTTTTTTTTATGTGTTTGTTAAACTTTTTCAAATTAAATACAAAAATCAAACAGTTCAATATTTCGTGCAGGCGGCATTAACCACAGCCTGTATCTGACAAGGCCATCTCTGTTACCACAGTACAGTATCAAAGGCAATGAGCTAACAAAGTCTAAGACACGCAATGAAACAAATCCGCTTTCACATTCCTAATGTGGTTTTGAAAGCAAGTTCCGGATAGACCCCGTATGGTGGTGCGTCATAGAACGGGCACGTCCTAGTAACCAAAGTTTACTAGAACCTATAGCAGAGGGCCTTGGGATACATTGTACAAAGGCTTGTCTATTTGGCAGTTCTGTGGTTTGGCAACCAAAAGAATTATTCAATTAGTAGTAAGGCCAGTTATACAAAAACAGAGTGACTCTAAAAGACATACAGAACCAGACAAAACAAGATAAAACAAAAGCTCACCTCCTCTCTCTCCCATAACAGAGTCAAATTATCCCCATCCGATTTATCTGGAGCTCTCTAAAAATGTGAGCACCAAAGAGAAAAGTTCCACTTAGCCTATATAAACTACCGGCTACGCCCTCCTTATCCCATCAGGGATCCCCCACCGAAATCCGCTCGTGATACCAGGTTGTGAGTTGAAAGCAAGTTCGCAGTTTGTCTTTGACATGTTGGGGCAGTATAGAGCTAAATACCTCCCACAGCTGAAAAAAATGTTAGACTTGTTTCTCCTGATGTGCTGCCTTGACCCAGTCCATTTTCATAAAAAAAATAACAACTATTTAAAAAATAAGAGGAGTGAGGGTTCCTGAGGTTTGTTCCACACCTGTAAAATCACCTTCGTACTCGCTGCCACCGGCAGATGCAGTAGGCAGAACCTATGTTTATCGATCTCGTCCATGCGGATGTAATGGGGAGTGACTCAGCTAGTTGTGTGGCGACAAAATTTTCAACCGCATGCCAAAAAGCGCTGTATCTGTGAGCATGACCACAGACAATGATACAAGTTTACCAGAGGCTGTCTACATTTAAAGCAGTCAGCAGTTGGGTAAAGTCCCATTCTGTGGGGGTCAAGTAAGCACTGTGTACGACCTTAAACTACATTTCCACATACCGTGCCACAGGTAGCTATTTATACTCATCAATGGTGGCTTTTAAGATAATGGAAGGGGTTAGGGATGGGTCATCTGCGCTCCATTTGGATATACTAGCTGTCTTGATATTGTAATCTATAGGGGAGAGGAGTAATGTATATACTCGGATTATCTGTGCATCCCGCGTCTACGGTTCCAAGATCAGAGTCTTAAATGTGGACAACCATTCTGCTGGCACAATTTTGGACACCAACTCTCGTACATAGCTTTGTGCCTGTAGATATTGGAAAAACAAGAAAGGCACATGTGGTAACTTGGTCTGTAGGTCTGAGAGTGAAAGCATGGTGTGATCTGTGGCGTGCAGGAGACTTGACAATGAAGAAATGACCCCTATATGCCATTTACAGAACACAGGATGGGAGACACCTCTTTGGAATGTGGGGTTCAGGACCAGCGAAAAAACCAGGGAAGTCGTGATCACAAGTGGGTTAACTTCTACAGGCAGAGAGTTGTAAGCCATGTGTAATAGGTTTGGGAGAGCAATGTGGGGGACCAGAGATTGATCGAGTATCACCATTGTATTAAAGGATGTGGCCTGCGTCCAATCAGAGATAATCCTGGCAAGTGTTCGCCTTTCAGCTTAAGTTGTTGTAGGATGTGAAAAGGGATTCTCAGCCCACCACTCACCCCAGATAAATTCCCTATACAGCTTATTGATATGTCTTAAAGGGTGTAGGTATATTGGGAGGGATTGATAACAAGTAACCATGGGACCCTATATCAAAACTTGTAATGGGCATCACTCTATGAGTACATGCACAGGATCATAGTGGTTTTTACTGTCCACAAACATGGATTTGTCTTCTGCAAAAAAACATGTCCACATTGCATTAGTATGTTATCCGCATATTCAGATCTTTAAAAGACTAATGGCATGATCCCATTCACTTGTATGGGTGAGTCTGTACTCCAAATACCTACAGAAATAACACCTGCTTCATATTTTGCTGATGGTTTCTGCAGTCTAGACATTGATCTGTAAAAAATATGAATGTGTTTATGGGGCCCTAGAAATAAACGTATCCATATACTATCTGCAGATCTGTAATAGCGGTTGATATACTGAAATCAACTATAGGCATGTGGCCTACCATGACCATCTTAAACAACCAGTTCAGAAACTGGAAAGTGTCTTAATATTTTGGTCTCCTTTATGCATATTGATAATGCACATAGTGATTTTACAGTACAGATGATGCACACAGTGATGTCACAGCACAGGGATAATAAACACAGCAATGTCACAGTACAAGGATAATGCACACAATGATGTCATGCCCCATGTCCCGATATATCCCTTGAAATCTTGGGAGGGAGTGTGCTGCGCTGTGCCAGTGCAGTGTTAAATCAGGATTTCAGGCTTGGCTCTTCTATCAGATCTATGTAGTGAAATTAGTTCTCGTAACATATCCACGTAGTCATTTGTTACTGGTACAATATATAGTAAACTTTGTTCTCATATCAAATCTATGTGTGTACAGGCTGTCTGTCTGTGTTGTTCGTCTGTTTAATAAACTTGCTTTTGGTAGTGTATCTATATAGTAAGCCTGGTCCATGGTAGCCATAATCCACCTCTGTATACCAGGATCAGGCAAGAGAAACAGTGAGCTGAAGATGTGTTATGAAGAGATGTCAGCGAGTCTGGACGGTTTTTTCTTGTGATGCTGCTCAGGGCAAATGGTGCATCTGCATTGGACCCTATGGTATTGGAGGCCCCCTTGGCTGAACAAATTAGCAGGTGGCATTTGCACTTCTATCTGAATCTTTAGGACACAGCTAACGTTGAGTGCAATGGTGGAGCACAGAGTTATCAGCTCTGTGCTCCACCACTCGGGCTTCGGCTGATATCTGCGGCAGAGAGGTGCAATGAACTACGAGCCGTAGACATCACTACAGCCAGAGCCTCCAAGCAGCTTCATGGATATGAGTAAGGTGAGTATAACGTTTATTTAATTTGTATGTAATATATTGATCAAATGGTCGCTGAGGGGACAGGGGACATTATGTGGGTGCCCTTTAAGGGGACACTATATTGTGTGGGCCACTTGAGGGGACATTAAAGACAACTTTTCACCACCGCTGCCAAGTCCTGCTGCTCCACTGATTCCGGCACAGATGGAATTTTTTTTCTCTAGCTCTCATCGTTCATAAGTGCTGTTAGTTTTGGTGCTTCATATGCATAGAGGACAATATCAGGCAGGGAAGGGGTGTAATTATGAGCTCTGATGCTGTCGACCTCCGATTGCAGCTCTGAATCATGCTCCTTTCCTACTCCTGCCATCACCTACCTGACAGTACAGAGCCTAAGTAGCATCTCAAGCACCAAAACTAATAGCATTGATTGCTCAGGAACGGTGGGGGCTAGAGAGAAAAATTCCAACCGCACCGGAATCAGAGGAGCAGCAGCTATTAACATATTGGTGAAAAGTTATTTTTAAATTATGGGGGGGGGGGGCATTAATGTGCTAAAATGGCCCTGTGTCTGAGTCTTTTTATTGCTTATCTTAGTCTTGCCCAAAAGTGCCTATCACTTATGGAATGGAATTATTTTCCACTGACTGCCTGCCAGCTACTCTGCTCCCCCTACTAACACAGAATTCCTTTCAGATGGGGTCTCCCCCTCACCCACTGATCGCTTGCCATCTTATCTTATACAGTCCATTAGTGTTCCTCCTATCTTTCTCTCCACCTCCTCAGGGCCCCTCTCATCTTGTCAACCCCTGTCCCCCCTTGCCTAATAAAACTCCTGATACTTTGTATCTTTCCATGCCCCCTACCCTTTATTGTCTGCCTGCTGCCTTGCACAGAGGTTTAACCACCTACTTACTGCCTTTTCCCCTGCCACTTTGTCCACTGCTCTTTCCCATACAGATCCCCGGTCACCTGTCTCTTCCTGTCCCCTTGCTCACAGAGCCTATGTCACTTTGTCGCCCCCATACAGCCTTCCCCCACTATTACCTTTGGTCTCCTTCCGCCCTATTCCCACAAACTCTTTTGTACTTTCCCCACATTTCTGTATCTCCGTGGACACCCCCACCCAGAGGTGGTATGTAGCCTGCTCTGCTGATCCAGTTGTTAAAAAAAAAAATACAGCTGGGTCGCAAAACCAGAAAGAACAGGAGCCCTACTACCTTGTAGGCTTTCTGCCCTACCACTTTCAGACTTGTAAGGTGAATAATCCATTTAATATATAGCAATAATTTATATTAGGGGGACAGGGAACACTATAGGTGACAGGAGGCCCTGTGGGTGGCTCCAAAAGGGAGCGTGGCTTGATCATTTTCATAATGCGTTGCTGATCCCCCCCTTCAAAATTTTTTGTGGTGTGCAATGCACATCCCCTCTCTTACTTCTACGCTCAAAAAAAGAACCTGTTAAAAATTTGCATCCCACCCCTGCACCCATGATGAAGTCCTGAACTCGTGTCACTGTGTCTTTTATTTTTTTTTTTTATTTGCCATTATCTGTCGCATCTGATATATAGGAATAAACCAACCAAATCTGACCTCTAATGTATAGGAATAAACCAGCCAAACCTGATGCAGCTCATTGAAACTTTCTGTAGAATAGAGGATATTCATTAAGTGTAACAGCAAATGTCTGAGATCACTGTTGTGGGCAAAGCCTTCCCTCTATACTATTCTTATTGTATGGTCCTTATACTGTAGTGAGTACAACATACAGGGCATATTTAGAAAAAAAAAAAGTGTTGTGTTTAACCTGTGATAAACTGCACTCTGTGGCAAGCTATGCCCCTACAAACCCACACCCCATGGCAAATGTTGCCAAGTGAATGCCTCCCAACAGATCCGGTCAGGTCCCTGGTGCGGTCAGTGAGTGCAGAGCATTGTTTCAAGAGGGATCAGGAAATAGAATGCAGGAGGGGACAGGGCTGTGGATCCAGTAGTCCAAACCAATGACTCCAACTTCTAATCTGACTCGACTCCTTCATAAATTGCTTCCAGCCATGATCAAGTAGAAGCTGTAAAGCTACCCTAATCTAAAGAGGACCTTTCATGTCCTCATCGATGTGCGTTATTATACTCCGCTAGAAAGCTTTAGGCTTTAAGGCTTTCCCGGTATGTGTCCTGATACTGGAGACATTGGTGCCGTTAATTTTGGTACTGATATCTCCCCACTGTCAGAAGAGCGGTCCTTACAGCCTAGAGTCATTGCTGGGCTGTGAGGAACGCCCCCTGACAGTACAAGGCTATGAAAGAGTACTGTAAGGCCCGCCATTCTGACAGTGAGGAGATATGGGTGCCCTCAATTTTTGTTAATTGCCATTAATATCTCCAGTACCGGGGCGCATACTGGGAAATTCGACAATGTGATGAATTCAGTGCACTGTCGTCTTTCTAGCGGTATATAATACCGCACATCAATGAGGACATGAAAGGTCCTCTTTAAAACAAAGCCAGTGAATGAATTATTATGAAGTTAAATATGTAACTAACTATACATGTAATTATACAATACCTGTAATTGTATGATATAAGTAAAAATAAGAAATCATTTTATTTTGAAGCCAGAGTCGGTAAACCTTTGTATGACTCCAACTTCACAGCCTTGAGAACGGCAGCACCAGGGGGTGGATGAGGCGAGTTAGTCCAATGTTACAGTATTTGGAAGCCAAAACCAGAAGTGGAAGTAGCACAAGAACGTATAATGGATAGATTTGCGCCTCTTCTGTGTCTTGGAGCCAGTCCTGGTCTTTGGCTTATGCTAGGTTCACGCTAGAGTTCGGGTCTCCGTCGTTCAGATTTGCACTTTGCTTAAAAAGCGGTTACCTGAGGATCCCATAGACTATAATGGGGTCCGCTGAGTTTACACCAGTTTTATACTGAAATTAGCAGAAAGAAAATTCCTCCTTGCAGGGCTTTTCTCTCCTCCGATTTTAGGTGGAATCTGCGGCAGACTCCAATGCAGATGTGAATCCAGCCTTACAATCCATGACACATGAGTGAACACAACATGGTTATTTTAAGGGTTGTCCCCAATCTTCCTCATAAGCTGTAGCTAATAGGGGCTGTAGGATTGCTTTCTATGTCCCAATATCTCCTATGTACTGTATTTCTACTGCTACTAGTTATGTCACTAACACGGGGACAACATCCTGAACTCCTGGGGGTCACGTGGTCACGTTGTCCCAGGCCCCCAGCTACAGCTTTTTCACACCTAACAGTGAGCCGCTGCGCCTGCGCTGTCGATGTTTTCACACTGCGCATGCGACTGATATTTTGACGTGTCCCGGAAGTGGATTCGGAAATTTCCGTAAACAAACAACGGAGGCGACCTGGTCCCGGTGATGGCGGGGACGGCCCTGAAACGGCTGATGGCCGAATATAAACGTAAGTCGTGTAGAAAAGGGAGTTGGAAGTCGGAGCTCTTGTGTAGAGTGTAGATGTTTCCTCACACACGGCTGTCTGTATGTACTATGCAGTTCTAGAGCTCTGTTGTTTTCTGTTATCAGCCATTTAGTGCTGAGGACAGTCTGCCAGTCCTATTCAGTATTCAGTGCACTGCTCTCCAGTCTAGAGATCTGCCATTTTTTTTATTGAGCAAATTAGTAAACCATAAAATAAAAAATGAACCTTGGTATTGCTACAATTGTAACAGCCAGAAAATAAATTTCCAGTGTTATTTGTACCGCATGGTGAGCTCCATAAAAACTAAACCCAAAAAGCAAATGCAAAATCCCATCCATGAATCTGCAGTGGAAATTGACCTGCCATTTTATATCTGCAGTATGTTAAATTAAGTTGCTGGTTTTTTTTTAGAAATTCTACATGAAAAACTGCACTGTTTAGTGAAGATTTTTCTGCTGTGGGAAAATCTGCAGTTCATCGGACCTGTGTGGCCATACCATTAAGGCTCAAAGTGTTCCAGTCCTTAAAAAAAGGGGTTGTCCAGGATAAATTAAAAAAAAAAAAAAAAATTAGGCTGCAGGAAGTGAAAAAAAAAAACCATACGTACCTGTTGCTGGTGATCCGGGGTCTCCTATCGTGGTCCGATCCTGCAGCTCCATTGTTTTTTTTCCGGCAGAAGTCCCCGCTGCACGTGACCGCTGAGGCCAATCGGCAGTCTAAGGAAAGCGGCAGGGACTTCTGGCAAAACAGGGCAGCAGGACCGGACCGTGCTGGGAGACACCGGAGCACCGGGGACAGGTGAGTATGGGTTTAAATTTTTTTACCTTCTCCAGCCTAATATGGACATTTTTCTTTTTATCCAAGACAACCTTTTTAAGGGGTTGTAAGATTGGTCTGGATAAATCTCAGACGCCATACAAGATCTCACTATGTGCATTTGCTGGTTGGATGTATAAATCCACTGCCAAAATACACAGAACCAGTCCCCTGACAACATGTGGTTAATATTTGCTCTCTGCAAAGGTCAGAGACTGATCCTACCAGGCACAATTGCATCAGGTCTGAATTTTGGTAGACAGAAAAAGGGCAATTTTGTTTTGTAAAGGATTCCCGTCATTTTTGTCTTAGAATTTGATTTTGCCACATGAAATCTGTACAGAGCAATTGCAATGCTATAAAAATAACCAAAGAAGATTAAGTTCTTAACAAGTGCAGATGCTTCCTAAATATTCTGATGGTCCCTGTTCACCTAGTATCAGCAATGATGGGTCAACATGACCTGTGACCACTGCAGCTATCAGTGACAAGTAGATACCAATGACTGGTGGCAATGGTTGATTCAGTGGTCATTTGTCACTTTGGCTTGTCATCTCTGAAACCCAGGAAAGAGAGACCAAGGAGGCCAAGAGAAGCATCACCTCCGGGGACGGCAGGGGTTGGATACAGTAAGTATTATTCCTTCTTCATACTTAGTAGCAGTGTAAGTTGGTCAGCATCCCTCCTCACTTCATGTCCTCTGTAAGAAGGAGCTGAATGGAGTGCTGCCAGTCTATTCAAAGACCGAAACAGCAGAGTACACCATTTGGCTGTCTACCGCACGGACTATGAATGGAGAGCCAGCACGCTCTGCCCTTCTAGTGGTTGTTTATTAAGGAGGAGTGGGAAGCTCGGGAGTCCCTTTCTTGTGATTGCTATAGCCTCCGGCGGTCAGACACAGATGAATGTTGATTTTGGCATTTTTACATTCTGAATTTAGAAAATTCTAGTTTAACCCACTAGATGGCGCTTGAGTTCTCTACAACTTGTTTTTCTGTCTCAGAGAAACTGCATAGGAGATAATAGGGAAAGTAACACTTCTTGGCATTCTTGTGAAAAGTAGATTTTCTTAAAAGGGATGTCCAACTAAAATTAAAAAAAAAATCCTGGGGGATGCAAATATATATATTTTTTTAGTTTAATAAATTACACTAACTTTCCATTTACAGACCCTCCCGGCCAGCGCTGCTACCTGTGCTTGATGACGTGTTCCCCTGTTCTGTTTGTTGTCAGGTGATTGCTGTAGCCAATCACTGGTCTCAGCGATGACCTGTACACAAAAGGCATGTGACCGATAAGTGTCCAGTCCGTAACATGTGCGTGCTATTTGCAGCCCTAGGGGAAAAAAATTATTTTAGTTGGACAAAACTGTGTTTTTTTTTTTTTTTTTTTTTTTTGTTTTTATTCCTTAATAGGTCATCAGTGTATGATAAATGTGAGTTCTTCCTCTGGGACCCCTACCTATCAGTAACACTGAAATGCCTTTACTGCAGTACAAAGCACAGGGATTTCACAGGCATGTGGTTGTGCCTGGTACTGAAACTCGGCCCATTCTGATTCTCTTATTAATGTCTCTCAGGCTGTGTATTCTAAGACCCTTTATTCTATAGTGATATGACCATCTAAACGTAAAGAAAACTTGTATTATGTATACCCTGAATCCCTCAATAACATTTTCCCGATGTGTGGTCTGGGGTCAACTGAAGGTGTGGCCCTGTACACATAGCTAAAAGCAAAAGCCACTAGGAAGTTCACTGTAATAAGAAACTGTAATTTGGGACACATCAGTGTCATTTTAGGTAAGTACCTACCCAGACCTGCGTTTAATGTTTGGTATAATCTTGCTTGATTCGGTGCATTAAAAAAAAAAAAAAAAAAAAGGATGATGTGTGAATCGTCTTCCTTGAGTAGATCTTACTGTTTTCTGTATTCTGATTGTTGTCTTTCCATGGTTAAAGAAGACAAAATCCCCAGGAATCTTGCCTCGCAATTATGTGTCTTTTGTGACTGCATCGTGTGACTACATACAGGGTTTGTTGTCTGTAACCATGGAAACAGCAGAATAATTGCCCTTGACCAGTATCATTCGACAATTAGCATATCTTAAGTATCAAACAACGTTTGATTTCCTGGCAGCATTTGTTATATTATAATATAATGTGTAATAAGCCCACATTTTCAATGAGAGTCTGAACCCAAGGCTCAGCAATGCCCCCATTGCACTAATTGGCATTCAGCAAAAAACAATGTGGACTTCTTGCAGTGGACCTAGCCGGGGCAAAATACAGTCAAAGTGATCTGGTTTTCACTGCGGCCTTCACCCGCATTTTCCAGGCAACCGGATATGCAGTCTTGATCTGCCATGCAAAGATTGAAAACACCCGGTCTAACCCACAGCAATAGTTATGCTGCGTGTTCAAACAATGCAGAGCTAAACTGTTTGCACTGTAGATTTTTCTGCAGCGTGTGAATGGGATTTGATGTCATCCACTACACTGCTGCATCGCACTGGATGTATACACAGCCGTACTTTATTAGACTTTTTGTTCGCAGTAAGAGAAACGATCTAGTAGTTGACATTGCATAAACTTTTTTTCCTTTTGGCCACTAGATGGAGACATCTAACTGGTTATGTAATGTCTACTGGCACATACATTGTTATATACTGATAGAATCATGGGCTGCTTAGAGGGACAATCTTAAAAGGACCATCTTGTGTTGAAGCAAAGACAGCTGCAAATATCATTCAGGCTTCAAACAGAATATGATGGTAAAAAAAGTTATTTTGTAGCACAGACACTCTTGCTGTTCAGAGATATGTAGCTTGGACGGCATTGAACAAGTTACTGATAACTCTACATCTGAGCATTGTTAGCAAGATACAGATTCCAGGATTATAGAGGGATGTGCATATGTTACAAACTTTTCTATAGCTGTATGGCCAATTTTCATGTTGTAATTTACAACATAACACACTTTTTCTGTTACACAGCTCCACACTTGTCTATGGGCTGCATTGCTTCTCATTCTCATTCAAGTGCATAGGTACAGTTCCACATGCAGAATGATTAATGGCCGCATAATAATGCAGGCAAACTGCAGATCAACTATCAATACCACACAGCTGTTAACAGTCGGTGTTGAAGGGAGTCTGTCACCAGAACCCAGGATATCAATCCAGCCCCACAGATAGATTTCTGTGGGCAGGCAGTACGCAGCGTCTGTCCTATTCAAGTTATAGGATCGACGTTACACTTTCCCGGAACCACCGCTATACAATGGATGGGGGCTGCTGCACCACTTCTATTACTTGACTAAGAGAAGTTCATGCCTTACCTGCCTGCCTGCTAGCAGGTTCTGGCAGATCGAAAAGTTGATCTGGGACGGAAGACCCCTTTAACAAAGTTTTTAACAAAATTGCGCCCACCAAATGCAGTTATAGCTGAATGAGGCCACCACTATGTGGAACTGTAAACTAAATGTTTTTTGTGTAGCCCTTTTCTAATGATAAACACACACACTGACATCAGTACTGATGGGTACCTGTAGGCCCCTTGCTGAAAATCTGCAGTTCATAGAGACTTCTGTCACCCTGCTTTGTGATATTCAAGAGGAGGATGGAGGTCCAAGCAGAAGCAAGTCACCTTCTGTCATGTGCAACACAAAGACTTTGCACAGTTGAGGTTGGGAATATACAGTATGTGTGCCATGCACTTGAATGGGACTGAGCTGCAAGCAGGCCATGTGACAAATGAATTGATGAATGCAGAAGTGGTGCTCACCCCAGCACTGCTGCTGCTTCGGGCAGCTGGGTTGTGGAGGTCCCAAACCTCCAGCTTGGTTGTGTCTGAGCCCCACAGATCAGATATAGATGGCCATTAGTATATATCTCCAAGAAAGCATCTGTAAAAGGAACAATTCTGGGGTGAACCAATTTGCAAGTGATGGATTTTCGTGGTAGAATGCAGAGATATGCCGAGAGCTCTGTTGACGCATGTCTGACCGGGGTCACTGCTGACTGACTGCTATTTTTTTTGCTGTCGTGTAAAAAAATTTGAACAAAATAGCCAAATGCATTAGCACATGTAACCAATGTTGTACGCATGTTCTGGTGCACCTGATGTTGATTGGTCGTCTCTCTTATAGTAAATATACTTAAGTTTTCCACAAGAGGGCATAGCATACAAGTCAGCTTCTTGTTTTCATCCAGCTAAGGCCATATTCTCAAGTAGTGTTGAGCGAACCCGAACTGCACAGTTCGGGTCCGTGCCAAACTTTGTGGGTTCGGGTACCCTAACCCAACCCCGTACATCAGCGCTGAAGTTCAGGTCCGGGTTCGGCTCACCCTTAAAGCTGGTTGGTTGACTGCTGAGCAGCCAATCAACCAGCTTTAACCCCGTCATGCATTGTCACGTACATGTACGTGGGAGAATATGGGTAGTTACCGCATCCCCACGTACACGTACGTGATGGTGATTGAGCGGGCTCAGAAGCAGAGCCTGTGCGATCACCCTGGGAGCCTAGCTGTATCTGACTGCCAGGCTCCCGCTGCAACAGCAAGGACAGTGATAACACCGATCCCTGCTGTTTAACCCTTAAGATGCCGCGGTTAATAGCGACCACGGCATCTTAGGTGTTTGTCATTGAAACTAAATTCCGTCGTGCCAAATGTCCCCCTTGGCACCCCCCCGCGGCGAGATCGGGGGGGTGCCCATATGTATCTTCTGTAGCCTGGGGTCTGGCCAGTGACCCCAGGCTGCTAGGAGCCCCCAGTACTTGGTTGATCCTACCAAGAAGAGAAGAAGTCAGCCTATGCGTGACGTTCTGTTTCCGGAAACGGCGAAACAGAACGTCACCGGATAATCAGAAAATGTGCCTGAGGCGGTCACATGACCGCCCCAGGGACGTGGGTAAATATACATTTTTTCTAAAGTAAGTAATTTAGAAAGTAGGCGGTAAAATTTTTACAAAAGTATAAAATATCCAATAAATTTTGTTCCACTTGACGATTGTGTCCCACTTGTTGTTGATTCTTCACCAAAAAATTTAAATTTTATATCCTTATGTTTGAAGCCTGAAATGTGGCAAAAGGTTGAAAAGTTCAAGGGGGCTAAATACTTTCGCAAGGCACTGTATATGTATATATACATACACACATACACACACATAATATATATATATACACGACCTGAAGAGGGAGCCATAACACAGTTACTGTCTTGTGTGAGTCTTGTAATTTTTTTCTATGTCTCTTTCCTCATGTTAATACGTCACTCCTGCATTGTTTACTATGTTCTCGAGTCCTAGAGAAATCTATTTCTATTTATACATAATGTGATATTTTCTGGGTCACAAGTTTAATTCAGACCTCAAAGCGAGAACAAGTGTTAAATACGCAGCCTTGTATTGATTATTACTAAGTGATGTATGGTGTGAGTCACCAGTCCTCCATTACCCTCCACAACATGTCCCGGAGAAGCGGAGCTCCAGCTGCTGGTCACATCTAGTGGTAAACACGCTTATCCTCAGAAAACAAGGGCATATTCTGTATATTCTATACATCTGTGTCCATACATCTTCCAGCCACTGTACACTGGGTATGTAACACATATAAGCATTCAGATTTATTAATTCCATTAAAGGTCACCCCCTCCCCCTGAAATGCTTTCAGGGTCACATTTATTTTGACCTATAGGAAAATTTTCTCGTTTTCTGTAAGTGTCCGTTGTAATGGAGTAAATTGTTTGCATTCATAAATGTTATATATTTTATAATGGTAATCCTTTCTAAGGCTTCGTTCACGTCTGCGTTGGAGTCTCCATAAGAGACTCCGCCGGACACCTTGAGCTCTGCTTCCTCTTTTCAGGAAGTGACGTCAAACCCAAATCGGTAGAGCAGAGCTATAGCGTGGCCATGTGACCAGTCGACGTGATGTCACTTTCTGAGAATAGGAAATGGAGAGCAGTATGAAACTCAGGGACAACCACTTTAAGAAATAAAGGAGTTGGTCCAGGACTGAAAAGAAAGGGTCGGAGCTTTTTCCCCCCAAAAATGCCACATTTGTCTATTGGCTTCTGTTGCAACTCCTCCTCATGACATGGCAATGTTTCTGAGAAAACATCAGACCTTTTTCTAGTCCTGGAACAAGCCTTTTACATTCTTATGTTTTGGGCCATGTATGTTATACCATTTTATTTTAGGAATGGAGTTTTGCTAGACTTGATAGGGTTTTTTGGCTTTAACTCTTGGCACCCTTGGTGATCACCTCTTTGAAGGGGCAGCGGCGCTCATGTGATCACTGCAGCCTTTTCAATATTCTCTTTCATCCATGAGCAGCACGCACTTTACCTGATCGCATCGGTGCAGGGTATTGCAGTTTCATCCCATTAACTTCTATAGGACAAAGATGCACAGCTGCAGTGGGGGGGGGGGGGAGTATTTAGTCAGCCACCAATTGTGCAAGTTCTCCCACTTAAAAAGATGAGAGAGGCCTGTAATTGTCATCATAGGTAGACCTCAACTATGATAGACAAAATGAGAAAACAAGTCCGGAAAATCACATTGTCTGATTTTTTTAAGAATTTATTTGCAAATTATGGTGGAAAATAAGTATTTGGTCACCTACAAACAACCTGCACCAGGCTGGGAAGACTGAATCTGCAATAGGCAAGCAGCTTGGTGTGAAGAAATCAACTGTGGGAGCAATAATTAGAAGATGGAAGACATACAAGACCACTGATAATCTCCCTCGATCAGGGGGCTCCACGCAAGATCTCACCCCGTGGGGTCAAAATGATCACAAGAATGGTGAGCAAAAATCCCAGAACCACACGGGGGGACCTAGTGAGTGACCTGCAGAAAGCTGGGACTAACATAACAAAGGCTACCGTCAGTAACACACTACGCCGCCAGGGACTCAGATCCTGCAGTGCCAGACGTGTCCCCCTGCTTAAGCCAGTACATATCCGGGCCCGTCTGAAGTTTGCTAGAGAGCATTTGGATGTTCCAGAAGAGTATTGGGAGAATGTCATATGGTCAGATGAAACCAAAGTAGAACTGTTTGGTAGAAACACAACTCGTCGTGTTTGGAGGAGAGTGAATGCTGAGTTGCATCCAAAGAACACCATATCTACTGTGAAGCATGGGGGTGGCAACATCATGTTTTGGGGCTGTTTCTCTGCAAAGGGACCAGGATGACTGATCCGTGTACATGAAAGAATGAATGGGGCCATGTATCGTGAGATTTTGAGTTCAAACCTCCTTCCATCAGCAAGGGCATTGGAGATGAAACGTGGCTGGGTCTTTCAGCATGACAATGATCCCAAGCACACCACCAGGGCAACGAAGAAGTGACTTCGTGAGAAGCATTTCAAGGTCCTGGAGTGGCCTAGCCAGTCTCCAGATCTCAACCCCATAGAAAACCTTTGGAGGGAGTTGAAAGTCTGTGTTGTCCAGCGACAGCCCCAAAACATCACTGCTCTAGAGGAGATCTGCATGGAGGAATGGGCCAACATACCAGCAACAGTGTGTACCAACCTTGTGAAGACTTACAGAAAACGTTTGACCTCTGTCATTGCCAACAAAGGATATATAACAAAGTATTGAGATGAACTTTTGTTATTGACCAAATACTTATTTTCCACCATAATTTGCAAATAAACTCTTAAAAAATCAGACAATGTGATTTTCTGGATTTGTTTTCTCATTCTGTCTCTCATAGTTGAGGTCTACCTATGATATCAATTACAGGACGGCCTCATCTTTTTAAGTGGAAGAACTTGCACAATTGGTGGCTGACTAAGAACTTTTTTTTCCCCCACTGTATGTATATATATTTATAGCATACGGGTAGACAGACTATAATAAGTAATGCAAGGGGCCATCAGCTGAACAGTGTGGATGCGGAGAATCGGACTCCACAATCTGGTATCGATGACCTATCTAATAGATAGACCCACAGAATACTGGTCCCAAAAACTCACTGCACTGGATAAATATTCTCAAAGAGGGTTCCCAGGCGATCGATTATTAGATTTGCAGAGTGCAGTGCCTCTGCCACTGATGCTCTGACTCCACTCTACTCTATGTAAAAACAAATGGAGTAGAGCAGAGTCAGTGAGCACAGAGACTTCCAGCACCATGCTGTACTTTGTAGATCTAATAGTAAAGATACTAGGTATGCTGTTTAAGGCTAAGGCCCCACGTAGCATGCAAAAAGCACTGTGGGAAAAACCACGGCATTGCATTGCAGTTTTTTCTTTTCACAGAAAGTCCACAGACTTTTCCTCTGCGGACTTTCGGCTTCCATTATACCTATACAGAAACCATCAGCGTTTCCGTAGATATAATTGACATGCAATTTACAAACACGTGGGGCCCCGGCCTAAAGGTGAAGTTTTCCCTTTTGGTTTTCATTCTCGTGCTTATGTCTATTTTTAGAGTAGTTAGGTGACCAGGTGGCATCCATTATACTTGGGACTTGCACCCAGCTCTTCCAGGCTCCTTTATGACCAATCTGCCTAGTTATGCAGTAATAAATGCCCACTAAAACCAGTTGTGTGCACTGCTGCATGTACTACTATAGGTCAGTGTTCTGCCCATGTACTGTCCATGGTCGTGTGAAAGAGATCTGAGATGTTAATAAGACAAGACTTGTTTTAGCAATTTTGTTATTATTCTTTTCTGTAGATTTTATTGCTCTGTTACTTATGCCTAGGGTGAAAGTTTGACTGCAGGAAGGTGGGGGTGGAAAGAGGAGTGGGATTTTGGTGCTTAAGATCACAAAGAACCTTCCTGTTGATGGATTAGCAGACTTTAAGCAGATGTTTGAATCCTTGGAGCTTAGGACATGTCAGCTTTAGTGTAGAACTTCTTTAATTGCAATGCTTTTTATCATACAGTGGGGAAAAAAAAGTATTTAGTCAGCCATCAATTGTGCAAGTTCTCCCACTTAAAAAGATGAGGCCGGCCTGTAATTGACATCATAGGTAGACCTCAACTATGAGAGACAAAATGAGAAAACATATCTAGAAAATCACATTGTCTGATTTTTTTAAGAATTTATTTGCAAATTATGGTGGAAAATAAGTATTTGGTCAATAACAAAAGTTCATCTCAATACTTTGTTATATATCCTTTGTTGGTAATGACAGAGGTCAAACGTTTTCTGTAAGTCTTCACAAGGTTGGCACACACTGTTGCTGGTATGTTGGCCCATTCCTCCATGCAGATCTCCTCTAGAGCAGTGATGTTTTGGGGCTGTCGCTGGACAACACGGACTTTCAACTCCCTCCGAAGGTTTTCTATGGGGTTGAGATTTGGAGACTGGCTAGGCCACTCCAGGACCTTGAAATGCTTCTTATGAAGCCGCTCCTTCGTTGCCCTGGCAGTGTGCTTGGGATCATTGTCATGCTGAAAGACCCAGCCACGTTTCATCTCCAATGCCCTTGCTCATGGAAGGAGGTTTGCACTCAAAATCTCACGATACATGACCCCATTCATTCTTTCATGTACACGGATCAGTCGTCCTGGTCCCTTTGCAGAGAAACAGCCCCAAAGCATGATGTTGCCACCCCCATGCTTCACAGTAGGTATGGTGTTCTTTGGATGCAACTCAGCATTCACTCTCCTCCAAACACGACGAGTTGTGTTTCTACCAAACAGTTCTACTTTGGTTTCATCTGACCATATGACATTCTCCCAATACTCTTCCGGAACATCCAAATGCTCTCTAGCAAACTTCAGACGGGCCCGGATATGTACTGGCTTAAGCAGGGGGACACGTCTGGCACTGCAGGATCTGAGTCCCTGGTGGCGTAGTGTGTTACTGACGGTAGCCTTTGTTACGTTAGTCCCAGCTTTCTGCAGGTCACTCACTAGGTCCCCCCCGTGTGGTTCTGGGATTTTTGCTCACTGTTCTTGTGATCATTTTGACCCCACGGGGTGAGATCTTGCGTGGAGCCCCTGATGGAGGGAGATTATCAGTGGTCTTGTATGTCTTCCATTTTCTAATTATTGCTCCCACTGTTGATTTCTTCACACCAAGCTGCTTGCCTATTGCAGATTCAGTCTTCCCAGCCTGGTGCAGGTCTACAATTTTGTTTCTGGTGTCCTTCCACAGCTCTTTGGTCTTCACCATAGTGGAGTTTGGAGTGTGACTGTTTGAGGTTGTGGACAGGTGTCTTTTATACTGATAACAATGTCAAACAGGAGCCATTACTACAGGTGATGAGTGGAGGACAGAGGAGCCTCTTAAAGAAGAAGTTACAGGTCTGTGAGAGCCAGAAATCTTGCTTGTTTAAAGGTGACCAAATACTTGTTTTCCACCATAATTTGCAAATAAATTCTTAAAAAATCAGACAATGTGATTTTCTGGATTTGTTTTCTCATTTTGTCTCTCATAGTTGAGGTCTACCTATGATGACAATTACAGGCCGGCCTCATCTTTTTAAGTGGGAGAACTTGCACAATTGGTGGCTGACTAAATACTTTTTTTTCCCCACTGTAGCTTTGCAGAGTCCTGCCTTACACATATCACTTAAACACCGTAACAAGCACGTCTGTGATTGGTCGCTGAAAGAAATAGAATGGCTTCTTTGGATAACTGTGCTGTCGCGCTACATAGAACATAAATGATTTTTTTTTCCTTGCCTAAATTATTTTTCATTGACTTGCTATGCAGTTAACACAGCATAACCTAAAAACAAAAGTACAGACTCATTCAGTCTTTGTAGCCACTGACTGTAAAATATCAAAATGACCAAAATGCATCAGAAATGTGTCCTAAGGTAATGTATCAGGTAATAGATTCTTATTACATAGTGATCTATATGACAATGTGTCCATTAAGGCCACACAGGACATGTCATCCTACAGCGGAGCCGTCTGCAGCACATAAACAGACAAAATCATCTGGTTGTCACTGCAACTTTCAGCCCTTTAACCTAGGCATTTGGTCAGGCAAACACGCAGCAGTAATTGACATGCAGCGTGTTCTAAACCCACAGCGAAGGACGCCTTGCACCGTGGGGTTTTTTACAGGGTGTTGATGGGATGGAATTTGTTGAAATCTCATCCACTACACTGTTACCTCAGCTTGCGGCAGGTTAGCTGTCAACGTTTCCACCATGTCTGACCAGCTGTTAAGTCGCCCCTTGTGTCCCCTGCCTTAAAGTGGTTTTCAATGAGCGAAAAAAATGGTGGCAATGAGCTCATAGTGGGATAATCATAAGAGACACTCACCGATTTGCCTGGATACCCTCTAGTCTCTACTTTCTTGTCCTGTCCCGTCTTGACACAATGGAGATCCTTGCTTTGGTGACCCATTGGATGGCTGAGCAGACATTTCCTGTGTGTGAAGATAGCAACAGGAGACAGAGACCAGCAGGGTCTTGGACAGGACACAATCTTGGGATTATAAAATGGGAAGAATATATTTTTAATTTCTTTTCTGTTTTTTTTTTTTTTTGCATCAGCCTGTATATTCAACTTAAGCCTTTCAAAGGGGCAAATAATTGTTTTTATGACACGCTTAAAGAAGCCGCAGTGACTTCCACATTGTTGTTTTTGACTGTTTTATCAGTAGCGTTGGAGGGTACAATATATGACTGCATCCCTATTGTTAACCCTTATAATTACGAGGCTGACTCAGACAAGTGTTAATTTCACGTCGGCCGTCTGTTACGGACTACTGCTCCATATCTAAAGACTTCCCATCGAGACTGAGCACATTTGTAAGTGTCCAGCCTTGTTATACTGTACCCTCTGAGTCACAGGTCTGGCACTCATGTCCTGCAGCTCAGTGACAAACAGCTGACTGTATGGCTTACCCTGCGTGTTTATCCCTCCTCTGCTGATCTCCTGCCCATTGAGTCACGAAAGCTGAACTTCAAAGGTGCTCGGAAAAGGTTTGAAGGTTAGAAACCGCACAAACACATAAAGACCTCTGCTAATAATGGAGGTAAACAAGGCACTTCAATATAGCAATTATTAATGGGATGTGGTTAAGAGAGTAGTTGCAAGTCTTTGAAATAATGTATGATCGTTCTTTACCAGCTCATGATCTATAGATATTCTGTGACGGCGGGCTTGGAGCATTTATGCATAAAAATTATTATTAAATAAAATTACAGTATATAATAGCAAAAAAAAAATATTAAAATTTTCACATTGGTGGAGAATATTGGGTTCTTAAATGGCAAACTGCAGAAACATGGTAATATGTATTACAAGGGCTAAATGTAAAGTTATCAATTTACAGTGCTGGCCAAAAGTATTGGCACCCCTGCAATTCTGTCAGATAATACTCAATTTCTTCCAGAAAATGATTGCAATCACAAATGCTTTGGTAATAATATCTTCATTTAATTTGTCTTCAATGGAAAACCACAAAAAGAATTGTCAAAAAGCCAAATTGGATATAATTCCACACCAAACATAAAAAACGGGGTGGACACAAGTATTGGCACCCTTTGAAAAATCAGGTGATGCTTCTCTAATTTGTGTAATTACAGCACCTGTTACTTACCTGTGGCACATAACAGGTGGTGGCAATAACTAAATCACACTTGCAGCCAGTTGAAATGGATTAAAGTTGACTCAACCTCTGTCCTGTGTCCTTGTGTGTACCACATTGAGCATGGAGAAAAGAAAGAAGACCAAAGAACTGTCTGAGGACTTGAGAAGCAAAATTGTGAGGAAGCATGAGCAATCTCAAGGCTACAAGTCCATCTCCAAAGACCTGAATGTTCCTGTGTCTACCGTGCGCAGTGTCATCAAGAAGTTTAAAGCCCATGGCACTGTGGCTAACCTCCCTAGATGTGGACGGAAAAGAAAAATTGACGAGAGATTTCAACGAAAGATTGTGCGGATCGTGGCTAAAGAACCTCGACTAACATCCAAACAAGTTCTAGCTGCCCTGCAGTCCGAGGGTACAACAGTGTCAACCCGTACTATCCGTCGGCGTCTGAATGAAAAGGGACTCTATGGTAGGATACCCAGGAAGACCCCACTTCTGACCCAGAGACATAAAAAAGCCAGGCTGGAGTTTGCCAAAACTTACCTGAGAAAGCCAAAAACTTTTTGGAAGAATGTTCTCTAGTCAGATGAGACAAAAGTAGAGCTTTTTGGGAAAAGGCATCAACATAGAGTTTACAGGAAAAAAAAGAGGCCTTCAAAGAAAAGAACACGGTCCCTACAGTCAAACATGGCGGAGGTTCCCTGATGTTTTGGGGTTGCTTTGCTGCCTCTGGCACTGGACTGCTTCACCGTGTGCATGGCATTATGAAGTCTGAAGACTACCAACAAATTTTGCAGCATAATGTAGGGCCCAGTGTGAGAAAGCTGGGTCTCCCTCAGAGGTCATGTGTCTTCCAGCAGGACAATGACCCAAAACACACTTCAAAAAGCACTAGAAAATGGTTTGAGAGAAAGCACTGGAGACTTCTAAAGTGGCCAGCAATGAGTCCAGACCTGAATCCCATAGAACACCTGTGGAGAGATCTCAAAATGGCAGTTTGGAGAAGGCACCCTTCAAATCTCAGGGACCTGGAGAAATTTGCCAAAGAAGAATGGTCTAAAATTCCAGCAGAGCATTGTAAGAAACTCATTGATGGTTACCGGAAGCGGTTGTTCGCAGTTATTTTGTCTAAAGGTTGTGCTACCAAGTATTAGGCTGAGGGTGCCAATACTTTTGTCTGGCCCATTTTTGGAGTGTTGTGTAAAATGATCAATGATTTGACTTTTTTTTTTCATTCTCTTTTGTGGTTTTCCATTGAAGACAAATTAAATGAAGATATTATTACCAAAGCATTTGTGATTGCAATCATTTTCTGGAAGAAATTGAGTATTATCTGACAGAATTGCAGGGGTGCCAATACTTTTGGCCAGCACTGTAGTTGCATTTGACCCCTTTCTAACATCTGCCTTTCATGTACACTGAATGTCTAGTCTTTCTCCATGGATCCCGCTCTGGAACTGAGCAGGCGCCATAGCCGGTTATATTTTGGGGTCCTGCTGCTGCTGGCAATGATCAGAGACAAATGTGACCACAGCATCTGAGAGGTTGTTTTCCATTGAGAAGCTGTACAGCAATCTGTAGTAGGGCTTAAAGGGGTTTTCCAGGACTTTTAAATTGATGACTTTACCATAGGACAGGTCATCAATTGAAGATCTGTCCAACACCCCCCAATGGATCAGCTGTTTTGAAGTTGCAGTATTGCTTCCCAAGCATAACTTCCTCATCGCAGGCCATGTGACGTCATGTCCATCGGTCACATTGCAGCTCACTCCCATTCCTGTGAATGGGCTGAGCTGCAATACCAAGCACAGCCGCTACACAAATGCATGGCACTGTGTAGTGCTGAAGAAGCTTTAGAGCTCACATGAACACTGCAGCCTGTTCAAACAGCTGATCGGCTAGTGGCCCGGGTGTCACATCCCTGCTGATGTAATGATTGCATGTTCAAGCCCCCTGGGGATGGGGGTCTAAAAATGTCTTTAAAATATATTAAAAAACACAGGAAATAAAAATTCAAATAGTCTCCCTATCCCCATTTTTCTTAGGATAGGCCACCAATATCTAATTGGTGGGGAATGGACACCTGGCTCACCCACTGGTCAGCTGTTTTTAGCCATCCATTGTGTAGCAGCAGGGCCGGAGTACTGCAGCTCAGCTTGTGTTCACTTGAATGGGGGCAGAGCTGCAGCAGTCAGGAAGGGCCACTAAAGAGTGGACAGAGTCATCCGCTTTTGCCTCTGTCCACAGTATAGTTCCGGTGCTTGACGTCAACTGAGGACATCTGGTTGGTGTGGGTGCCAGGCGTTAGATCATGGTCAGACTGAATTCTAGATCTCCAAACCATGTGCGGTTGCTGCGTGCAGTGATCTGCTCTGTGTAGTTGTGAATAGAGTCTATTGATAGACTATTAATGGTTAGTGCTTGCCCATGAGATTGGAGGAAAAGCAATAGCAATAACTGCACACTGAACATAACATTGCAGTTGCCCCTAAACCAACTATCAGAAGACAAAGTTGGATGGATTAGGCATAAGAACAATTATAATATCAAAATAGATCTGTCTGAAGAATGGTCCAAAAGTTTCTGGTTTCCCTGCTCATTGGCACCCCAAGAGATATGCCAATGCTCTGTATGATCGGAACAGTTCTTTAATGATTTTGGTTGTTTAGAAAGTTCACATGAACTAAATGGACAAAGATGAATAACAAAAAATATACTGGTGTAACCATTAAGACCCGATTAGACCAGTCCCAGAGCGATTTGTTTAGTGTCTTAGCAGATCCTTCATAGACATCAGAGAAGATGAGCAGTCTTACTTTCTTATGATTATCTTGATACTTTTTGCCCTCTTATCTTACATTGTTTTTCTGTTTTTATTGCAGAGTTGACACTGAATCCACCAGAAGGGATTGTGGCAGGTACATTTTCATCATATAACCTCATGGCAGTGATTTCTGGACCATTTGAGCTGCTTATCTACCATTTTGCCATATACATTTATATTTATTCCACAGAAAATCTTGGAATTTGGAAATACGTTCCATTACTTTTTGCTGATGCTTTACAGCTTGTATTATAGTCCACAGCTGCAAACAAAATGGTGGTCAGGGGTGTTAGACTATTTGCACACGGACGTTTGCATTTGCAGGTCCCTGGTTAAATGGCATAGATGACACATGGATGATATCCATGTGCCGTTTGTGCCCTTCAAGGACTCAATCATTTTTGCAGTGGACCTGGACCACAAAACTATACAGGAATATGACCTGTTCTGAGTTTTACTCCAGACTCTCAGATAATACAAAGATGTGTTTGGGGCCATATGGAATAATAAATGAATGTGCTGCTAGCTGTTAAAAATTTCAACTAGCACATTAACAAAGCAAATGTTCTTGTGTATGGATCCTTAGAGTGAGAAAGGTAGACAAGCAAAGATGCCCATATACATTCAGTAGTCATCCACTGAATGCTTTTCATCCCTGGTTCCCCATACATGGCTAAGGGGGAGACAAGTCACTGCTGCTGCCTAATCTCCCATGGGGACGATTGACATCCAACATGCCCGATCCTTCTTTCTTGTGTTGTTTGTTACTGTATGAAAAAGAGTATTAATGATCTTAATGATAATTCACTTAAAGAGAACCTTTCTTGTCCCTTGACACCAGTGATATTATATATCTCTAGAAAGCTGACAGTGTACTGAATTCAGCCAGTATTTGCCGGTATGCACCCCGAGGCCAGAGATATCGGTGCCATTCTGTCAGAGAGAAGGGACTTACCGCCTAGTGTGCTGGAGGAATGTCCTCCGTGACCGTACTCTTCCCTAGCTTTGTATTATGACGCTGAGCTGTAAGGCTGGCCCTTCTGACAGTGCAGAGATGTCGGTGCTGAAACTAACGGCACCGATATCTCTGGCACTGGAGCAAATACCACTTTCTAGTGGTCAGTGTCAGGGGACATGAAAGTTTTCTTGATGCATTTATTATTTTTTTATTTTTATGCATACTTGTATAGCGCCATCATATTCTGCAGCGCTTTACAGACATTGTCAGTCACTGTCCCATATAGGGCTCACAATCTAAATTCCCTATCAGTATGTCTTTGAAGTGTGGGAGGAAACCAGAGTACCCGGAGGAAACCCACGCAAACACGGGGAGAACATACAAACTCCTTGCAGATGTTGTCCTTGGCAGGATTCGAGCCCAGGACTCCAGCGCTGCAAGGCTGCAGTGCTAACCACTGAACCACTGTGCATTTATCAGTTAATTGGTTATCAATTAACAGGTGAACCTCTGATTGGGTAGTGGATCACTCCCCTGTATTCCTTGTATGCCTTTCTGATGATTATGATTTTAAGGCACTTTTTTCATCTTGCAGGTCCTATAAATGAAGAAAATTTCTTTGAATGGGAAGCCTTGATCATGTGAGTTTAACACAGCCATCAACATACAGTAACATTTCTTTTGCTGTCAGAGATCAACAAAATCCTGTGCAAGGTGGAGAATGCCGTTGAAGGGGTTTTCCAGCCCTAAATAGTTTTTTAATACTGATGACCTGTCCACAGATTAGCAGATGCAGCAGCCTTCAGGTGCTGGAAGCTTCTGTAGTGGATGGGCAGTGCATGCTGCACCGCTCCTATTCTAGTAATAGAAGCAGCACTGTAGCTCCGTTCACTGCATCTTTTTTTTTTAAATAAATAAAAGCGATGCTGCATGTGCTTCCCATCCACTAGCTGCTTCCAGAGGCTGCTGTAATAGCCAATCTGTGTGGGGTCTAGGTGTTGGACCCCAACAGACCACACACTGATAACCTATCCTATGTATAGGTAATCAGTATAGAAAAACGATTTGGGATGGGAAAATCCCTTTCAATAAATAAAAGAATCTTTAAGACTTACCCATTAGATCTCCTACTGTTCCAAGTAAGGAACTCCTTGACTGTATTCGTCCATAGCCCTGTACTGTCAGAGGGGGCGTTCATTACAGCCCAGTGATGACGCTGAGCTGTGAAGAACGCCCCCCCAGTACAGGGCTATGGACAAGTACCATCAGGGAGGGCGTTCCTCACAGACCAGCCAGACTATCAGGAACGCCCTTCTGATGGTGAATGGTTAAACTAAGACCCCCAATATCTCCAGCCCCGGGGCATATAACGGGAAAGCCGACAGTGCGCTGAATTCAGCGCGCTGTCGGCTTTCTAGCAGTATGTAAAACAGCATATACATGAGGATGTGAAAGGTCCTCTTTAAGGGTAAAGATGTTTCTTGTAGACAGTAAAAAATATATATGTAGTAACAGAAACTAAATTGCACACACAGACACACAGTACAGGGGAAATAAAGACTATGGTAAGGCAAATATCTTACCAAAAAATAAATAAATTAAAAATTAAAAAGAAATAAAAATGCAAATCACCCCCCCTTTCCGTAGAACACACATTTTCGTAAGTACATTAGGTATCCCTGTGTCCCAAAACGCCAGATCTACAAACTTTTCAAAATATTTTTCCTGTATGGTGAATGCCATAGTGGGAAAAATAAAATCAAAACCGCCAAACTGCCATTTTTATTTTTGCTATTTCACCTGCTATCAAAATATTTAATAAAAATCGAACAAAGCAACTGACATTCCCCGAAATAGTATAACTAAAAAGTACATCTGGCCCAGCAATAAAAGACGCCCTATGCATCCCCGAGCACGGAAATATAAAAAAAAAGTTACAGGTGTCAGAATATGGTGACTCAAAGACATTTTTTTTTTTTTTTGCAAAGTTTTCGATATTTTTTAATAAAACTACAAATTTGGTATCCCCAAATCGTACGAAACGATAGAATACAGGTGACATGTAATTTTGGCCCCACATTGAACACGGTAAAAGCAAAGTCCGTAAGTAAGTCGCACAAATGCATTTTTTTTTTCAATTCCACCCCATTCTAAATTTTTTCCAGATTCCCAGTACATTGTATGGAATATTGAATGGTACCATTACGAAGTCCAATATGCCCCGCAAACAATAAGATCTCGTTCGGCTCAAGTGGCTACAGGCACACATAAAAGGGTTATCCAGGATTAGAAACCGTTGGTGCTTTCTTCTTGTCAAGAAGTGACATCACATCTGTTGGTCATGTGGCCATGCTGCAGCCGAAATGAATGGGACTGAGCTGCAGCATGGCCATGTGACCAACAGATCTATTACTCCCTGAGAAAAAGAAAGCCGCCATTTTTTCTAAGTTTTGGATAACCCCTTTAGTAAAAGGATATTTGAGTCTTTCGACCACCGGTCCATAAGGACCTTCAGTTGGTTTAGTGACATGACTAGTTCCCTTTAAGATACTTCTTCCTGTGGGATTGGCGCCTATACACCCTTCTCACCTCCTTGTCTGGAGGTTGTAATAGTCATCTATGTTTGCCCCCCTCACTTAGGAATTTCCCTTTGCTGGAATTGTACATTACAATTGCTACTGCTAATTCTCCAAACACTTGGGAGGGGAAATAAAAACATCTTTAATTAATATCCTTAGAACCGTCATTACATTCTGTGCCTCATCTGTAATTTTACAATTACACCACATAATGTTACTGTAGAGTTCATTTCATACATATTCAGAACAGAATTATTTACACACAAGCTATAAATATGCATCAAACCTTTTTAGTCTGTTTTCGTCTTATTATTTTTTTCACATCTTGTTAATTTAGGTTTCACTTGAGGGTTGTACTTTAACATTCACAAATTAAAGTTTTCAGGCTGAAATGGTCCCGAATGCATTCTTAATTGTGGAAATCTGAGCTCAATAAAAGCTTGTATACTCCTCCAAAGATGCTTCACAATTCTGCATGATTCCGAGCTGAAAGGTTCAGCGTCTGCACAGAGCTTCCTCTGACTAGGGATAGGCAATATGGGAAGTTTTAGCCTTTATACCACAGGGCGTACATTAAGGCGGAATTGGAAGGTTCACTTTTACTTAGTATCTGTAGGGTGTATACTTTGTAAATGGCTCTGTTCACTAGTGCCCCTGATGTGCTGTGGACCTTGGATTGGTTGACGTTCTGGTGTTTACTGTAGTATACGGATTTCTTTGGGTACAAGCCTGTGATCTGTATCTCTTTAATGCCTTAAAGTGGTTTAGATCTTATAGCCATTTTGGTAAGCTGCTTATTTGTTCATTATTCAGGGGGTACATAGATTTTTGTGGCACAATGTAATGTAGCATGCATTCATCTTGTTATTTCTTCTTAATAGAATGACTTTCTATAATGAGAAACATTATAAAGGGTATCTAGCAGTAGTTCTTACAGATCTTTATAGTTAGCAGGTAGAGCAATTTAACATACATACGTTGATGGTCATGCAGGATTCCACATTATAATCCCTCTGTCACTGCAATGACAAGTGTCACCGGGGCCATCCTGTCCAGTGTAGTGTCCCGGCTCTCGGCACACAATACTTTCTAACCCCTCCGCTTTGCACTTAAGCAGGGTTCACACTACCGTTGGAGTCCGTTATGAAGGTGTCCGTTAAAAAAAAAAATAAACGGACACCTATCATAACGGACCCTAACTGATGAGCATCAGGTAGTGTCCGTTTTTTAATGTCACATACCGCTAGAAAGCCAACAGCGCGCTGAATTCAGCGCACTGCCGGCTTTCCCGGTATGTGCCCCGGGGCTGGAGATATCGGCGGTGTGGAGTTACATGTTTTACTTTACTTACTGTTTGAAGGGCGCTGTGAGGAACTCCCTCCCTGCCACTTCTCGTTGGTCCATAGCGCTGTACTGAGGGGGCGTTCCTCACAGCTCAGCGTCATCACTGGGTGGTAAGGAACGCCCCCTCTGACAGTACAGGGCTATAGACCAGTACAGAGAGAGGGGGCGTTCCTTACAGCCCAGCGATGACGCTCAAGCTGTGAGGAACGCCCCCTCAGTACAAGTCTCTGAACAAAGAAGTGTCAGGGAGGGAGATCCTCGCAGCGCCCTTCTAACAGTAAAACATTACACCGCCGATATTTCCAGCCCCGGGGCACATACCGGGAAAGCCGGCAGCGCGCTGTCGGCTTTCTAGCGGCATGTAAAACCGCATGTGCCTGAGGACACTAAATGTCCTCTAACACTGCTAGTTTTTTTTTTTTTTTTTTTTGTTTCTCCTTTCTGAGCATGCTCAGGGAAAATAAACGGACATAAAATAACGGACAGTAACTGATGGCTTTCATATTTTATATGTCCGTTACCCATAGACTTCAATGTTAAAAAAATAACAGACACTTGCTGTCCGTCAAGAATCCGTTTTTTTCAAACGGACAAAAAGTCCTGCATGTAGGATTTTTTGTCCGTGAAAAAATAACGGACTTCTGACGGATTTGGTGTAAACGGACATTAACGGACACAATATAAAAACCCCATTGAAATGAATGGAAATTTTAACGGATTTCTGATGGTTCAACTATTGTCCGTAGCTAAAATCTTGTAACGGACAATAGCCACGGACACTACTGACGGCACCAACGGTAGTGTGAACGCTCCTTTACAGAGGACCCTTTACCACTTCCACCAACTCAACTTTTTGCTTTTGTTATCCTTCAGATTCCAGCACAGTTGAAGTTCTTTTCTGTCTAGCCCTCATCTTTCCTGAGCTATTATTGTAGTTGGCTTTGGTGCCTGTTATGCTAAATAGACTTTCTACTGTCAAGTGATGTCAGGCAGGAGCAGACAAGGGGGCGTGATTGTGAGCTTCAATTCTGATTGGAGCGCCAAGTGTTCTCCTGTCTGACACCACCCACTTAACATTAGAGTTAGTTAGCATATCAGATAACAAAACTAACAGCACTTATTGCTTGGGAATGGTGAGGGCTACAGAACAGAAAAAAAATTCCAACTGTTCTGAAATCAGTGAAGTGGTGTCTATTAAAGGATGTAAAGCTCTGGTGGAGGTGCTGAAAGGTTCTCTTTAGAGGGAGTCTACCACTTCCCCGAGCATATTCAAAACATATCACAAAGCACATTATAGCAATAAACAACAAATAAAATACCTTTTGTTATGGATGTTATTTTTGTAGGTTTGGAGAACAAAAATCTTTTGAAGTCTTTTGCAAATGAGGCATTTGGTGCACAAAGGGTGGGCCTTCAGCTTCCTGGAGCACTGCTCTTGCAGCTCAAGTAGAATGTCATGGGGAGGCGCAACTCCTATTGCACAGGGTGGTGCAGGCAGGAGATGGTATGGATCTGAGTGGAAAGAACAGTGCTCCCAGAGTGGAAGGCCCGCCCCCAGTGCACCAACTGTCTCACTTGCATAAGACTTCAGACTTGTTTTTCTCTAATTCTACAAAAGTGTCATACATAACAAGGGTATTTTATTTGTTGTTTGTCACTGTAATCTGCTGTGTAATATGGTGGAGGCAGCTGAATATGCTTGGGAGAGATGGTAGGTTCCCTTTAAATGACTGAACAAGCACCCAGTCAATAAGAGCAGCAGGTGAGGGCTGGGGAGAACACCTCCAGGACACTTCATGATCACAGCACCGTGGGGGTTAAAGCTTGAAGTCCTCAGTTATTCATCCTGCATGTACATAGGTATGTGTAAACTGCCCTCCCAGTCACTTGTATAGCGCAGTCGGCAGATTGGAAGGGTCAAAACACTGCTGGCAGACTCTCTATACACACTTCATTTACTACTGTCTAAGGGATGCTTCTTTTTTGGTATTTGCGAAGTTCAGCTATGCAGGGCTCGTGTGTATATAACTACATGCACATGACTGTGTGTATGTGCCAGGTCCAAACCCATTAATATCTTTCGGGTAAGCCTGGGCCGCAAAACGGACTTGTCCTGAGTTTTGCCTGTGATTCTGTTCATGTGAATGGCGCCTTAGGGCAAAGTTTAGCTAGACAGATAAAGCAGTGTGAATGTAACATATACTGTACATTAAGGGGATTAGATAAACAACCATTATGTAATACACTCTTCTCATCAGAATCTCTCCATTTATACTCAGGGCAGCCAAGATCACAGGGCTGCAGGTCATTCACATTCCCCACTGTCGCCATGCAAGTTCATTAGCGGAAAAACAACTTGTATCTGCTGACAGCGAAGCCATGGGGGATTTGTTGCCACCGCTTTATTGCTGTATAATCAGTGAGCCCCTGCCTGTGAATGGCAGGTCTCTGATTATAGGTGTACATTAAAGGGGGAGCCCGAAATCTGGACATAGAATGCTATTTACATTGTTATTTAAAGATTCCAAGACAAGAAACCTATTCTAAGCAATGTATGTAAGGAATGGCTTCTACTGCAGCTCCGTAAATGGGTTGGACTACAAGTAACACTTATTTCTTATTCGCAAAATTAGGAATAACTGAAGGTCTAAACTATGCGGTTTTGACCACTGGGACCCCCCACCGTTCCTGATAATTGGAATCCAGAGCCCTTTCATTTAAATAGAGTGCCAATCTTGTCTCTATTTGCAGTTTCATACCATTATACATACTGTTATACGGAGGACTTTGGACCCTTGTTCTCGTGATTGATGTGTGTCGTAGCCGGCAGACACTCACTTATTTCCCTATCCCTATGGTACAACCAATTCAATGTTTAGTAACTTAGCGGTTAAGGGGTTCTTCAAGGGGTTCCTACTTCCTCGGGGGATTTTTATGTGACTACCAGGAGTTCGGGGCTGGGTCTGACCCTTGTTCACATGATGAGAACCAGCACTGAATTGCTGTGCCTCCTCTTCTGCGTTCACTTCTATCATATAGTATGGCTATACTGTTATAATGATGTATTCAGCCAGCCCCATGGACACAGATAACTAGCAGTGAACACTGAAGACAAGGAAGGAGATGGAGCACCTCACACGTCAAGTGTTGTTTCAGTCACATGACCCAGGGTCAGAACCCCTGGGGTCATCATGCAAAACCCCAAAGGAAGGAAGTGATGCCAGACTCCCTGCAGAACCCCTTTACTCTCAATCACAACTCATACAAGCACTTTAGGGTATTGTAACACCATAACGTTATTACTATCCTTCTTTTATGCCTTGTGTTTGCTTATTGTGCCATTTATTCTGCAGTTGTAATATTATTGAAGTCTTCGTACATTCCTTTCTTCCCTGTAAGCACCAGTATTGTACTGAAAAGTGTTAATCTTTGGTGACGGTTTATGATGTGGAACCTCTGTCCACTTGAAACAATTGTGCCCGCTTTTCCAAACAGCTGCCTCTCTCTTACATGACGTGTATCCTCTAAGACATGCCTTGCAGGCAGATAGTTCAATTATAGCCTCACACACCCTGCCTATTAAGAGGAGCGCCGTGACCTTGCCATTACAGCATGCTTTGATTTCCTATGATGCCTTGTTTTGTGTGTGTGCTTTTTTTTTTTCTCTCTCTCTCTCCTCCGTTAAGTCCGCTTAAGTGAAAAAAAAAAAGGCACACATAACTTTAGAGGGACTTTGAAGTGTTTGTGTTTTTTACTGAAACTGCTTTATTTCTCTGCCTTTCATTTGTAATAGGTGAAACTGTCCTGTATTTGTAATGAGTTTGTGACATGAAAATTGTGTCATACGTGCGGTGGATCCACACCTGGAGAGATGAGGTGTTTACTATGAGAATAAGACTCCAGCACCATTTCTGTCTATCAGCCATGTATTAGTTATGTCTGTTTCTGGCAAACCTGGTTTAGTCACTGTTACAGCTTTAACATGGTTGCTTGGGTTCTGAGGGTATGTTTACATCTGCGCTGGGCGTCCACCCGTTGCAAATCCGTTTAAAAAAAGACAAAAAAAAAAAAAAAAAAAACGGACACAAACGGTTACACGACACATACCATAATCTGTCATTTTTGTCAAAGTGTCCCTCATCTTCATTCTGAGCATGTGCAGAGAATGAAGAGGGGAAAAAAACAAACTGCACAATGGACACAAACTGATTACCTTTCATTGGTACGCCATTTGGGGTTGCCTTCCATAGATCTCATTGCTTTAAAAAAAAAAAAAAAAAAAAATGGATACAGTCCTCACTGTCATGTATTGTTATTATTTGGATGAAGCAAAAGTTTTGCAAGTCTGACTTTAGTCTCCATCCAATACACGGCAGAAATGCTCCAGATACACACCTGCGGATGATTTTAAAAACCCTTTGAAGTCAGTGCGTTTTTTTAAATGACCCCTTCTACTCTATTTTTATGATCTTTGATGGATCACAGAAACTGATTCCACGCAGAGCCAACAGCGCAGATGTGAGCCCAGCCTTTATTGTAAATGTAGGTTGTAAAACAGGCCTTTCCCTGTGGTAACCATCGGTGCTGGACAGATTTATTATTGAATGGGATAGGGTGAGGACAAATGGTGCATCTAGTGCCATAATCTGATCCCCACCCACTCATCGTACCCAGTCACCTACCGCTCCACTTCCATTCTGTGCCCAACACAGGAGAGTATTTCCTGTATTGGTATGTCATCAGGGCTGGCTGACTGGTTCAGGTTACTAGCTAAGGCTATGTTCACATCTGCATTGGAGTCTCTGCTTGGAGAGAAAATTGCCTGATGAAAAAATGCCGACTTTTTTGTCCAGCCGTTTCACTTTAAAAGAACAGACACCCAGCGGAATCCATTTTAGTTAATGTGGTCCTTTAGGCTTCATATGTGACCGCTAGTGGTCCGCCTATACATTGTTCTGATCGTGTGATAGACCACAACAATGGAAAGGGCAGCGCTAGTGTGAACCTATGTTCACACTACCGTTATCAGTGTCTGTTGCTGTCATCTGGGATCGTAATGGACATTAACAGTAGCCAAGTAACGGACTCAGACAGTGCCCCCTCCATCTGTGTCTGTTCCCATCGAATCTAATGTAAATAACATGACGGGATGCTGTCTTCCATCGTGTTTGTTTTCTTTTGTAATGGCAGAAAAGTCCTGTATGTAGGACTTTTTCTTCCATCAGAACAGTAAAAAACATGACGGAAGAAAGCGTCTATGCATTATAGTGAAAATGACATTCCAACACCAGAAACGCTCGCCTCTACTGGGCACACACCAGAAGGGTTAACTCCGTGCCAGGATCCGACTGGTCTATCATCAGTTTGAGGCACTTTTAACAACCTATACTAAGTTTAGCTAGCTTCCTACTTTAGTAAATCTAAAGATTCTTACTGGACATTCCCTTTAATATCCATGCATGTAAACAAGTTGTCATAATGTTGCTGACATTAGAGGCTCAGATGGCAAGTTCTGTATAATTTACTTGTCTAACAGACACTCTCTACACAATAAGACACATGTGTAAGTCTACAGGTCAAGTTAAATGTTTGTCACCTGCAGCTTTTTGTCTGACATGACTAATAAGTTGAAACTTTTTTTATATATCCATTTGAGTGTGTTTAGGCGACTTTCAGGTTATGTAATGATCATGTGACAGCCAGCTCACACATGACTATGGAAACTTCCATAACTGAATGTGAAGAGATGGGAAAAAGGTTCTGCGTAATTATTCATATGTCTGTAATAATGATCTTATACTTTTAGATAATCCTTGGTATTAAATAGGAAAGCCTTATGTGTGCTATTAAAAAGTGGGGGGAATCAGAGTTAAAGGGAACCTGTCACCAACATTTACCCCACCAAGCCAGCACTCCCACACAATACTATGGGGCCAGTCGATGCTATCTCCTAGTTTTTTTTTAATTTCCTCCGGCTATGTAAATGAGCAGTATGACAGTGTAACTCTGTACACGATTGTTGATACCTCCTCCACCTTTTCCTTGTATTTTCCTTGGTAATTCCACGCATGCGCAGAGTGTCCCATCGACAACCAGACATATGGGACTGTTCTTCAATGCCTGATTGCACAGGCGCAGGATTTCGGAGCTCTGTACAACAGAAAGAGGCCGGCACTCACACAAGGGGGGCGTGGCTGGACTGTTCCTCATGAATAAACCAAACTGTTCTCTACAGAACAGCGCTCATCGGTCCTTTCTCGCCTAATTTGCATACACGGCAGGAAATCGTCAGGTATTGATTATAAATAACCAGGGGCTCATTGAAATCACATTTTGGAAGATTTAGAATGTACTTTTCAACATGTTTGTAGTCATATCTTTACTTAGGGGTCAAAATCTTAGGTGACAGGTTCCCTTTAACTTCACATCTGCGCCGAGGTTTTTGATTGGAGACTGTGTCGCAGTGACCACCGAAAATCGGCGGATGAAAAAGTGCTGCAAATCCAACCTTTTCGTCCGGCAGTTACAAGTTAAATCAATGAACACCTGATGGATCCCATTCAAGGGACACCCTTGGTGTCACCTATTTTGGCGATCCATGTGTCCGTTCTGGTTCTCTTGCAGACCAGAACAATGGACACCTGGGGACAGATGTAAACAGTGTGTTTTTTTTTTTTTTTTTTTTTTTTTTTTTTACAAATCACCGTTAGAATACAGCTTTCCAGAAGATGACGTTTTACTGTGGGCATTAAGGCCCTAAACGCCCCCAGTCCTGAAAGGGTTTAAATATATTTAATAGTTCCAGTGCCCGATTAGCAGGGTATCTCCTGATGCATCAGGGCAGGCCCTGGCTTACAAAGGAACAGGAAAGGAGATGGCTGACAGTAGAAGCTGTTCAGACTGTAGTGTAGCGGTGCCAGGTTTTAGGCTTCCCAGAAGAGTTGGGTTTTCAGGTTGGTTTCAGTCATGGGGTGTAGTCTGATTTTTTTGTGGTAGTAAGTTCCAGAGTATAGGGGATGCTGCGGAGAAATCTTGAAAATGGTTTTGTGTAGAGGAGGTCTTGTGGGGATCCATTTGGAGATTAGGTCAGAGAGGTATGGCGGCGGCAGGTTGTTGTAATGTCATTGATAATAGGGTTCTCAAAGACTTCATATTAATGATGTATCCTTATGATAGGGGCTAACTGGTTGCTAGAAAACCATTTTTTCTTGTTTCTTCTGGGATGATCATTCAGTATTGATGTAGTTTATATTTAGTTTATACGATACTTCATTGTCTTTTTATCTTTATAAAAAAAAAAATATGTCTGGAGAGGTGGTCATTTTTGCTTAAAGAATTTTCCAATATCTATCTCTCAGCAGTTTGCCTGCTGTCTCTTCTTCTCACTTCCTGTATTCATCCACAAGCTGATGGGCGGACTTTGACAGTTTGATGGACAGGACACTGAAGTATCTCACTAGATATAGACATTGCCTTTCCCATGAGAGATTATTTATTATGATTACTAGAAATCTAATATAAATGTGGATCAAATAATATGTACAGTAAATGTATATTACGTTACACAGGTTTGTACAGAACATTTAAAGAGGAACTTTCATGTCCTCAGGCACATGCGGTTTTATATACCGCTAGAAAGTCGACAGTGCACTGAATTTAGCGAACTGTCGGCTTTCCCGTTATGTGCCCCGGGTTTAGTGCTGCACATTATCTTGGGAAGGGTCTTCTTTTCATGAATGATTACAATTCATACCTTTATGTTGTGGTGTTATCCTGCCTTGCCCATTTGTCTTTTACAAGTGTGCATCCATTAAGTGCACTCTGAGTGCATTCAGAGGAATTTCTTAGTCCCTGGATGTGTAAGCAAACATAGCATTGAATATCTTGTGATCCTCTATCGAACAGAAATTTTCTTCTGCAATTTATGTGGCTAGTAATTTCTACAGCAGACCATACATTACATTTCATTGAATCGCAAAGAATTGAGCTGTTATTGTATTTTAACATTGTATTTTTAGCTTAGTTTTTTGCTTAGAAATGCTTTTAGCAATTTCCTTTTCTCCATTTGATTTTTTTCCCCATAATTCCTGTCTTGAGTTATGCAGTGTGAATGTTTCCAACATAGATATTAAAAATGTAATATCTGTAATGTCCGTGCAGGGGCCCAGAAGACACGTGTTTTGAATGTGGAGTATTCCCGGCAATTCTCAGCTTCCCTCTAGATTATCCTCTAAGCCCTCCTAAAATGAGGTTTACATGTGAGATGTTTCACCCAAACAGTAAGTGCTTTATATACATGAGCTTTTAGCATGTACTATACTCCTCTTGCTATATGTACAAAATTTTATGCCAATGCAATTGAAGGCTGCATTCAAAGTGCTGCTGCTTATTTTCAGAGGATCAGAACAATGGACAGAAAAGTTTGTTACGAGCAGATACAAAAGGAAGAGCTAAAATAAATGCAGCTTGTCCTTTCTGTCACTGGTCCCATGGAAAAAATAGTGCTGCAGTCTGCATTATTGAAGTGGATTAGGTCAGTTTTTCTGATCTTGTGAATAATCAGAACGATAGGAAACAGCAGTGTGAACATAGCCTAATCCTATATAGCAGCCTTCTAATGTACTCATTCCTGTTTCTCAATTTGTGGATCTCTGTCTGCTGTTAGGGAATAGGATCATTTTTGTATATCATGAGGTTGAACCTTGACCTAACACTTAAAGGGATTGTCCAGTTTCAGAAAATAAATGTTATTGTTTGTATAATGAAAAGTTGTACAATTTTCCAATATACTTTCTGTATAAATTCCTCACACTTTTCTAGATCTCTGCTTGCTGTCATTCACTGTTTACTTCTAATGGTTAAGTCAGTCTGTGATCATATGATATACAGTCCATGGTCATGTGATGAACACACAGGTGCACAGATAGTTACACTCACAGCACAGTAATCAGACATCTGCCTGGTAACGAGCTGTGCACCTGTGTGTCCATCACATGATCATGGACTGTACATCACATGACCCCTTGAGGTAAACAATAACGGACAGCAAGCCGAGATCTAGAAAACTGAAGAATTGATACAGAAAGTATATTGGAAAATTGTACAACTTTTCATTATATAAACAATAACATTTATTTGTTGAAACTGGACAAACTCTTTAATACAGCAGAAAGTATACGCTTATAGAAAGTCTCCTTACTACTATGTATCCGTGTTAATATGTGTCAAATTAGAGTTCTCGCTGTTCTGCTAACCCATAACACCTTCAACAGAACTAGGTCTGCACAGATTTTCAGCCTCTAAGGCCTCATGCACCCGAGTGGGGGCCGTCCCCCATTGGTTTTAGTGGGGAGTTCCATTCTAATGTCAAGGATCAGGATAGGACCTGCTCCATAATCATCGGAGCAGAGCATAGGAAGCTCCTTGGACAGCACACTCTGTCATGTACATGAGGCCTAAATCTGAATAATCGGGTTTCTATTCACTGATGGCTGACGTAGATAATGGTGTTGAATTAAAAATGGACAATTTGAAGAAACATATCCTCCAGTTTACGCTAGATTCACACTAGCCCTGGCCTGTCCGTTCTGGTCTGTCACAGGCGGACTGCTGTAATAGCGGTTACACGTGGAACCCATTGACTATAATGGGGGTCCATTGGGTCTCTGTCATTTTAAAACTGAAACTGACAGAGGAAAAAGTCTTTGCAACACTTTTTCGTACACAGACTTCAGGCGGACATTGCAACGGAGTCTCTAACACAGACTCTGGCGCAGATGTGAACTAAGCCTTAGTAAGACGTTGCTTAAATTACATTAGGACTCTAATATGGGGCTGTGTGTGATCATGTCTCTACCTCTCTAGACTCTCCTGTTCCATTTCCTGCTTCTACTATTATGTTGGATTTAGTGTTTACTACTAAAAGGAGTTTTCCCCATAAACGGCACAGCAGGATAGGTGATGCATGTTAGATTTCTGGGGTCTACCTGCTGGGACTCCCACCTGCCACAAGAATGGGGATCCCGATCATGGTGCTCAAGTGTGTTCACTGCTCCATTCTTTTCTGTGGGACTGGCAAAGCTCTTGACTTGGCTCTCTCCATCCATCCCATAGAAGTGAATGGAGCAGCAGTCATGCATGTCTGAGTACAGTGCCTGCCGCTCCAGCTAAACTAGGAATATCTCCTCATGATATACCCTTTTAACATTACATAATATTAAATATGGACAGGGACATCTCATAACCCACTCATTGCCTCCCACAAAGCCAGCCAGTTCATTTTGCTCTGCACTGATGAGGGACAAAAATCCAGAAACGGCGCTGTATGCAGATAAATGAAATTGGCTTGGCTAAAATCCCATTTGCTGTCTCAAGACTCGGTGAGTCATAAGCAAATTGAGGATCTGTTACATCCAACAGAGGGCGCATGAGCTCCCCAGCTCCTTTCCCATAATGCCTTGTGATATAATATTAGATAAACTGAACAAATCAAAACTTTTTCTTTTTTTTTTTTTTTCTTGCAGTATACCCAGATGGCAGGGTGTGCATTTCAATCCTGCATGCTCCAGGAGATGACCCCATGGGCTATGAGAGCAGTGCTGAGCGGTGGAGTCCTGTGCAAAGTGTTGAGAAAATTTTACTTTCAGTCGTAAGCATGTTAGCAGGTATGGTGATCTAATTCAGTGTGTTCTAGAAAAGTCACTTTTGCTTTAAAGCAGTGGTACCCAAACTTTTTGTTTGGAAACCCCTTTGCCCCATACCATACTTAGCTTTATTCGAAACCACCACCTGCTATTTTGCTTTTCAGATATACTCTGCCTCCTATTCCTCTGCTTCTTATTCCGCTGTACCGCTGCCTCTTTGTCCACTTTTCACCACTGTATTCTGCCTCTCGCAGTTATGCATACCTCCTGCTTGTGCATACATTAGAGCTAATGGTCGCTGTCGTGTGTCTTACATGACCTCCTGCACAGACTTTGCATTGAGCTTCTGGGAGTTGTAGTTCGGTTTAGCAAATGCTTCATTATTAAGGAGCACAGCCTGGACTACAATTTTCAGAAAACTTGATTAAAGGAGACATTAGATGACTAGCAAGAATCAATAAGTAGCCTCAGTATCATGGACGTTTATTGGTTCTTGCAGTTGTGTGCTATCATGCACTGCTGTGCACACTACAGATCCATGAGTCAATCTTGACATGATCGTGGAGTCTCGAGTACCCCCTCTCTCTTCCGCCCACTCACTTGACTCGGAGATGGAGGGTCATGTGACTCAACTCATCTATCATTGGCCATATGGGACTTGGGCAGTACTCTGTAAGTATTGGTGAAGGGTCACAACCCACAGTTTGGGACTCCATGCTTTAGAGGTCAGAACCCTATACACATTAGAACCTGTTCGGCTGCCAGACTACGGTTACAATAAACTTTTAATCAGTATAGTTATTATTATATACAGGCTATAAATGTTATAATATAATATAACATTATTTTAATAGGTGTGTGCATTTCTTTTACTTTGCAGAGCCCAATGATGAAAGTGGTGCAAATGTGGATGCCTCAAAGATGTGGCGAGAAGATAGGGAGCAGTTTAACAAGATAGCCAGGCAGACTGTGCAGAAATCCCTGGGATTGTGATGAGATACTTCAGTATTGCACACCAAGAACAAGGATTTCTGTGTGTTTGTATTACTGCCTAAGAGATACTGTCAAATAATCCTTGCCATTCTGGGATCACTAAACCTATTGGAAAATTGCTAGTCTGGATGTTCCTTTTTGACTTTGTTTCCAGTTGACATACTCCATTTCTGCACATATCTGGGTATTGTTTAATGGAGGATTCTCATTGGTTATCCTGCAATCCTTGTATGTATCAAAAGTCAATAAAAAAAACCTTGAACACTTAAGTTCCTATACCCATATGTGGACTTTGGACCCTTGCAACTTTTGCTATACAAGTTATACAAGTCATAACAGTATTCTACAACACATCAGCATCTAAATGTATTGGAAATTACTTTTTGCTCTCAGAAAATGGATGTTGCAAGTGATTTTCTATGGACACACTTTAAGGAACTTTGTCATTCATGAAGGATAATGGGTACAGTTAGAGTAGGGAAACTCTCCTAAGAATGTCACAATCTTCTTCCCATTATGTATTCTTCAAAATACCTTATCAGGCTTCCAGCTTCATATAAAGTGTCCACAACCTTCCATATAGTGTTGGTGGCAGTCTATGCTGTTTGTGCTCAAACACTTTATAATCCAGCATTGATCATATTTGGGAGGTCTGAACAGCTGTATTGTTATGTTCTGGCTCTTTCTATAATAAATAAGTGATATCATTTGTGTATTTTTGTACATGAAGACAAAGCTTTGATTTAGAGAAAACCTAATAGTATCCCCACCTTTATATTGTGTGTATTTCATTACTGACCCATGATATGAAGTAGCTGAATCATTTACATAGTAATTCCAGTGACCTGTTCTTATACCCAATACTCATAAGGGGTGTCAGCTAAATGAAAGCTCTCCAGGGCTCCTACTAAGCACAGTAAGCAGTTTTGCAGCATCAGAAACTGCCGACACACTTCTAATAGATGCCATAACACCTACTGAATAGTCGTCTTCTCTTCCAATGAAAGGTGACCTCTTTTGGAGTATGTTATATAAACTCTAGTGTGACATTACACCCACTCTGTCCGCTCCATGAATGAACCTTATAAATATCTTAATAGGTGATCATTATCATGATGGAACTGTATAAAGCATATGGTCTCAGCATTCCACTAACAACTTGCAACCATTAAAGAGGTTTTCTGCGATGCATACTATTTGAACAGTATTTATTACAACCCATTTGCAAAAAAATTGGGATGCCATGTAAAATGTATAGGTGATATGAATGAAATGATTTGGAAATGTCATATAACCATATTTTATTCACTATAGAACACAGAACATATGCCAGAAGGTGAAAGTTAGACAATTTTCCATTCTATTTGAAAACAACTCATTTAAAAATTCATGGCAGCAGCATATCTGAAAGAAATGGGGGACAAGGTTAACAGAAGGCTGGAAAAGTAAGTGATACTAAAGAAAAGCGGCTGGAGGGTGAATTTTCAACTAAGTCACGTCTTAAAAGAACATGTTGGAGGGGCAGTGTCTCAGAAGCAAAGATGAATCTACGAAAAACTGCCTCTTAGGCTAAGGCCCCATGTAGCGGGCTGCAGGAAAACCGTGGCAGAAACGCATTGTGGTATTTCCTGCCGCACCTTTCACAGAAACGGAAAACTCTGTGGACTTTCTGCTTCAATTGTACCTGTACGGAAACCGCCGGCATTTCCGTAGGTAAAATTGACATGGTGTGATTTCCAAAAATCACAGTATTTCCGCTGCGGGTATTTTTCTGCAATGTGTGGATGGGATTCACTAGTTTGTCACAACCTAAAAGAAAATAGTGGAACAACTCTGGTGCCTCTGCGTTAAAAACAGGCATGAATCAGTAATGTGAATCACTGCATGGGCTCAGGAATAATTCCAGAAATCATTGTCTGTGAACACAGTCCGCTATGCAATCCACAAATGTAAGGTAAAGCTGTATCATGCAAAGAAAAAGCCACATATCAACACAATCCGAGAACATTGCCGTCTTCTCTGGGACTAAGCTAATTTAAAATGGAACACTTCTGTGGTCAGGTGAATCAAAATATGAGATTCTTTATGTAAACCATGGAGGCCGTGTCCTGTGTACTCAATAGGAGAAAAACCATCCGGCTTGTTATCAGTGCAAAGTCAGTAGCCTGTATCTCTGATGGTATGGTGTTGTATTAGTTCCTTTGGCATAAGCGGCTTACACATCTTGAAAGGCACTGCTTCAATGCTGATCAGTATACAGAGGTCTAGCAATTGTTCTTTTCACATCCCAGATGTTTGCAGACTGTTGTAAAAAGAAGGGAGGATGCTACACAATGGTAGTCATTGCCCTGCCCCAACTTTTTAAGACATATTGCTGGTAACGATGTCTACATGAGTTGATTATTTCTAAGGAAATGGAAAAATGTCTAACTTTCATCTAATATGTCTTCTATGTTCTATAGTGAATAAACTATGCTTATGCAGTATGAGATTTCTAAACCATTGCATTCTTGTTGTCTTTACATGCTGCACAGACTCCCAACTTTTTTGGAATTAGGGTTGTAGGTGTGTGGGGGTCCAATTCCCAGCACCTGGGTTTTCCGAGACATTATTGGAGTAGTCCCATCCTCAAACCTCTGCCGATCAGCTGTTTGAAGTAGCCATGGCACTCAAGTGATCACTGCAGCCTTTTCTTCATGCCTGTGACATCACATTTATCGATCATATGCCCTTGCTGCAGCTCAGTCCACTTGAATGGGAAGAGCTACAATATCAGGCACAGCCGCTAGACAATGTACAGTCCTGTACCCAGTATACATTAAAGAGGCGACAGCACTTGACTGAGCACTATGGCCTCTTCAAACAGCTGATCGGCAGGGATGTTGAGGGTTTGAGCCTCCAATGATGTCTCAGAAAACCCCTTTAGGTTTAAGGTCCCGCGTAGTGAGCTGCATCCAAAAAACGCTGTAGAAAAGACCGCGTCTGAAATGCATCACATTTTTTACCACAGCGTTTTTCACAAAGGCCTTAGAGTTTTACTTTGTGGACTTTCTGCCTCTATTATACCTATACGGAAAACATCAGCGTTTCTGTAGGTATAATTGACATGCTGTGAATTTCAGAAATGTAAGTGTTTTTGAAATTGCCGCATTTCCGCTGTGGATTTTTTTCTGCAGTGTGTGGATGGGATTAACCAGAATCCCTTCCACTTTGCAGGTAATGTAAAACAGCATTTTTTGCCACGGCATTTCTACTGCGGCCAAAACGCTTCATTTTCACAACGTGGGGCCTTATGGGAGTGGCAGGTGCACGCAACTGAACCCCTACCCACATGTGGCTGCCAATGATCAAATGATTATACTGTATAATTTGTGGTCGTTGGCTGTTGCTGCACTGTGAGCATGAACCCTAAGACAACAGTCTGCTGTATTTAAAATGGGGTATCCATTTTAGACCACACTTTTTCCCCTCTCACAGATTTTTGCCCCTGATAGCCCCAATTGCCATCTTAGGGAAAGAACAGTAGTGGAAATGGACGTAATCTAATGACTGACCCTTTTTTTTTTAAACTGTTGTAAAGATTGAATCAAATTGTAGCTCCACTTCTCTACTCCATGAAAAATGGGTTGTACAAATAGGATTTTTTTGCAGTAGTACCATGATCACATTTTTACAGTCCCATATTCCCCATAATCTCTACCTTCTCTGATAGGACAGCGTGAATGTTTTATTGAACGCACCGTTCACTTATTATTCATTTTTTTCATATATAATAATTAAAGTTTTGCTGAAGGGGAAAAAAAAAATAAATTTGCCAGATAATAATATAAATGTTAGCGGATAAAATTAGAAGATAAATTTTTATTTAAGAGCAGCCAGTTTTTAGTGTTTTGTTTACTGTTTTCATGGTAACAAATGTAAGTCCTCAGATTCAATTCAGTCTCCCAGAAAGAGCATTGTTACCGTTTTCTAAACTAAATGTCAATTTTGGAGTTTTGCCATTTCTTTATGCCACTTTCTGCTACCTAATGTGAACCAGAATCTCACAGCGGGTTCTACACCATTCCCTATTACTTCATATCTCACAGAAAATAAATGGTTTCAAACAATAAAACTTAACTTTTAATATTTTAAAATAAAAATTACACAAAGGACGTCCACTAATCTACTAAAAGACAGATCAATGTGGTCTGTGCCTGCCTGTTCAAAGTTTATTCAGGATTTAAATGTTAGACAGTATTCACACTCTCCAACTTTCCACTGGACCTAGGGTGTAATTAGATACTTTCACCACCCTTAGATTAAGGTTATAGTATCACGGCTGCATCATACAACAGGTCAATATTTTGTCAGTTGCTCTTAGTGCTAGGAACACCCAAACACCTGGTCCCCACACACAATTTGTAAAGCCTCACTGACTAGACTCCCGCCCAGCCATGATATACCTCCACAACCCTAGTCTGTAGTATGTACATATGCCAGTAATCTAGGTACAGGTCACAGTAACTTCATTTCCTGTCATTAAAATGTTATAACCATAAGGGAAACTATGATATTCTGACCCTTATACTCAATAAACACTTATATTGCAGCCATTACTGATATCCCCTATGTTGACTCCAGGGATATACAGCTACCATTTCCATTAGTGACTCAAGTTCCACCAACTAATCTCCAGGCTACTCAGACTGCCCCAGTCTCCTGTCAGTCCTTCATGCCCCCAAGTGGTATGGCTTGTGGTCAACTAACTCAAAAATAGAAAATAAACTTGCTCTACGCGTTTCCCCTGTGTTATCTATATTAGGTTCATCAGGAGCCAATGCTAATAAACTTAGTTGGTCTAAGCTGCTATAAATATTTATCAAAAATGCAGTTACAACTGCAGTTCCTGGAGCACTGATGGTGTGCTCCAGTGTATAGAGTAGCCGATTCTTTGATTTCTAAATTGTTACTGATATTTCTCATTACTTTTATTCTCTCATGAAGTAGGACATACAAGTATTCCCATGTCACAGCTAAGACGGTAGTAACCCAGTCTCAATTACTTTGTGATGTTTGGAGGATACGGAAACAACTGAATACCATGCTTGGCCACAATGGGAAAACCCTTTTGGCCGGGGCCCCACGTTGAGAAAACGCTACATTTTACATTTCCTGCAAAGGGGATGAGATTCTGGCTAATCCCATCCACACATTGCAGAAAAAAATCTGCAGTGGAAATTCTGCGTTTTTAAAAATCCTCACCTAATATATGAGGAAATGCATCCTCCAGGGTCTGTGCGCCTAATCAGAAATCTACACCAACCTTGCTGGTGTAGGTTTATGGCATCATTTATACCAGAAAACTGGCATACCCGCAAAACATGTATGGGGCACAAAAGTTGAAAAGTCACAAATTTTGCACAAATTGTGAATTTTTTCATGGCTTTTACAGAAGTTGCACAAGCCATGATAAATCAGCTCCAGAATTTTTACAGGTCTATTTCATTGTGGGAACTCTGTGCCACTTGGTAGGGTCATTACAGTTACATTAAACCTTAGGTCTGTGTAGAATTTGAGAAGATATCTTATTCTCAAATACAGGAACAGATCTCTGCAGATCCAACAAAGGAAGACATTCTCAAAAGAAAGGTTTGGGTTCACGTTCTCTTACCGATGATCCAGTCTTTTCTAGTAAACAAAACCAGAAGGGCTTAGACACTTAGAAGCTGGAGCTGAACCTATGTCAGGAAGGACTTTTTTGCCATGGCATGTGAATATTCATTTCGATTATCAGCTCTGACCCCTTTTAACCTCTCTAGTGCACGGAGCCTTCATTAAATGATGGTGCATTTCTCATCAATTCCTGATTAATATGTCCATGAACCCCAAGCATCTTTGCTTCAGAAGGCCTAGTCTAATTCTGATCACCTGCTGATCCATTAATATGTCTGCCGTCATTGTACAACTGTTATGTTAAATATATAAATTTCTGCTTCAATATTAATCAGAATTGTCCCACTTGTAGAACAAGCAATTCACAAAGCGAATAGCATTGCTGATAATGCAAAAAGATCATTGCAGGCTATACATCATATTCAGTCAGTGGTGGGTAGAGGGTAGAAATACACACCTTTTTAGATACCACAGTGCCCCCCATAACAGAGGAGAACGCAAAGTAGCTATTGTTATGAACCTAATGCAGTACTAGACCGATAGTTAGTCCCAGAGAACCAGACACCCATGCACACTATGGTAAACAGCGGCGAACATCCGCTGCCCCTGAGCAGGCCGAAACCAGCTTCAAGAGGTTTTCACCAGAGCTCCTGATAGTGGAGATGGACTTGGCTGCTTCTTTCAGCTAGAATCGTAGCCCCTCTGGGGTCGCGGGATGCACGGTGCATCACAAGTCACAGCAGGCCCAGAAATTTGAAAACCATTCACCTCAGCAAGTGTAGAGGGTGATGGAAATCCAGAAGCAGAGGAAGAGGCAATAGCAGGTAGTTTCCAGAAGGTGGCAGAGGTCCAATAAACGTAGTCCTACGGTCCAAGTCGGCAACAGGAGATAGCGCAGTACAAAGGAGTCAGATGAGAGAGTAGTCAGCAAGCCAGGTCGCTATCAGGAGGTCAAGCAGTAGCAAAATCGGAGATGAAGGAGAGGAGGTCTAGGAGGCAGGCGGTGGTCACAACAGGAGGCAACAGATTACTGTGGCTCCCAGATAAAACTCGGAATGTCCCCCCATTTGACAACCCACTACTGAAGGGACCTTGCACGATTTGGAAGGAGATGCGACACGTGCTCTTGCCTATTCCTTCTAAAGTATTACCAGCTGATCTACTCCCCTATCTTAACTCCTCCTACAGATCGACATATGACGACTTCTGGAAACACCTCAGAGGCAAATTCTTAGATCTTTTTGTTCAGGACTCCCCAATCTCCTTGGAGGCCCTACAGGCCCTCATACCCAACGCAAGAGTTACGCATCTACACTACCTACATTTCCAAAGATGTACCACTTCCCTCCATACACATTCCAAAATGGGCAGAGACCCAACCCGATTTGAAAAGGTACTACTCTCTAAATCTGGACTGTTGAGGAAACTATCCTCATGAAAACGCTTCATAGAGCTGTCATCCCCCCTCATGAGACCAGCATACCTGGCCTCTTGGGAGAGAGACCTTCAAGTGACACTTACTGATATGGAAGTCTCCGCCGCGCTCCGATACTCCAATGGGTTCTCCACATGTGTACGGCTCCAAGAGATGCACTATAAGTTGCTGGCCCGCTGGTACAAGACCCCGGAATGGCTTCACGCCCACAAACTTTCCTCTACAAACCTATGTTGACGCTGCCGGGCTGACATTAGATCGTACCTACACATTTGGTACTTGTGTGATCTAGTCAAGCCGTTTTGGTCCGAGGTGCAGACTATTGTAAAGAATGTGTCCTCCACGACTGTGACCCTGACTCCTGAAATGCTATTTCTCACTATCCCACAACCTGAGTTCACTTCGTCAAAGACTCATTTAACTACCCATCTCCTTGAAGTGGCCAAGTCAATCGTCCCTTTACATTGGCTACAACCGTCTACCCCACCTATCTTAGCATGGTTAAACAAAGTAGACCAAATTATGAGGTTCGAAGAACTGATTAGCTGGACCAAGTTCTCTCACGACAAATTCCTTAAATTGTGGACCCCATGGCTGAAATACCTCTGACTGCTTGCCATAGCTCCTGAGACCAACCAGACAGACACACGATAGCCAGGCACATGAGATAGGCCTAGGATCAGGCCAACCTCCTCTCTACTCTAGTATCTCTTCCTCTGACATCATCTTCTTCCTTCTTTTTCTTTCTTTCTTTCTTTCTTTCTTTCTTTCTTTCTTTCTTTCTTTCTTTCTTTCTTTCTTTCTCTTTCTCTCTCTCTCTCTCTCTCTCTCTCTCTCTCTCTTCTTTCTTTCTTTCTTTCTCTTCCATCCATTCCTTCTTTTCTGCCATACTTCTTACTCCTCATCCCAGCCAGCCCTCTCCCCTCCTACCCCTTCCCTATTTTCCTTACAATTACCTCTCCCCTCCTCCTGCCACCCCCTCCTTTTTTGGGGGACCTCCCTATTATGGGACACGACCACCTCCTATACAGGAATTGTTAGGGTACCTAAGACTAAACCTTTGCACATGTCCGGGGCCCTTGAGATAGACCGGGGTCTCACACATGTCAATTTTCATATGTTTAGGTTAGCAGACTCACTCCTGCGTTGAGATTTGTGACTCATTATCCAGATTCTGGGATTTTGATACCAATTATTCTGTATGGCTATTGTTTGAAAACCATTATCTGTATGCTAAAAATTGAAAAATTGTCAATAAAACAGAGATTTACAAAAACAACAGGAGGGAATGAAGGTACAGAATCGGCAGGCAGAGAACATAGGTCAGGAAACAGGAGCAGGAGGTCAGAATAGCCAAACGGTAACAGAACGCAGAGTATGGAGCTAACACCCAGAAAAACTGAATAGCCAGCGGCGCAGGGGAAACGGAGGTGACAATAAATAGGCTCGGAAGTGAGGATCATTAACCCCTTGAGGAATGAGTGCACTGCTGGGGGGGCGCAGGAGCAGAGGGCAGGAGCGGCACCTTACGGCACAACTGCCGAGGTGCCGGCTCCTGTCCTAACACTTATATAGTTTTTGACTGTCACTGTCCTGGAGGAATGCAGCTGTAAGACATGAAATTGCTTCCCCCAGATGGGCATTTGGAACCTTATTGCAAGCAGCTTTAAAATTTATTTCCATTTTAGCCCTTTATGGCAGGAATACCCTTCCATATACTGTGGCCAGAGATGACCAGGATGGTGCTGCTTCTGTAACTATACTGCTTCTGTGAATGGGAGTTACAGAAATTGCATTGCACAATGAGCTTAATTGTTATCTTAAAGAGACTTTTCACCACCAACTCCACCTCTTTGCATATTGTTTCAGCACCCAATATGCAAATTAGGCTCTCTACTGTCAAGCGGGTGGTCCTGGGCTGGACCAGACAGCCAGGGACCTAACAGCAGAGAGACTAATTATCATATTGGGTGTTGAACCTGAACGAAATTATTGCTGGTGAAGGGTCTTCTTTAAAGGGAACCTGTCAGGTCTATTTGGAACACTAAACCATCAATAGGTCATTATGAATCAGTGGTTTAGTGTCCCAAATAGCCTATTTCTAATATTGTCGCTATGAAAAAAGCAAACTTTTATACTTGCCTAAAGATAAGTCTCAGGTACTCCCAGCACCTGCACAGTTGTTCACTGTAGCCGAGGAAGTATCACTGCCATCATTGTGCTCGCGCCTGAGGCCCAGTGCATTCGCACTGAAACCAAAGGGTGGTACTCCAGATTCACTGAACGCCTGCACAAGCACCACGAGTACAGATGCTGGGTAAGCATAAAGGGTTTTTTGTTTTTTTTTTATAGTGTAGGCACCCATAAGGTTAGGAGTAGGCTAGTTCACAAACTAACCCCACCAGTCCATTAGGACCTGTGGGTCGTTAAGTGTCCAAAAGTTCCCTTTATTTTGGGACCCTAAGAGTGAGAAATAAGAAGGAGCTGTGCCAGCTGACTTAGACCAGGCAACTAACCGGGAAATGATTGAGAATGTCAAGAAACAGTTTCTGTCGCTTTAAGAACAGGTTAAAAAAAAGCACAGTAAATATTGGCTCAAGGTGGCAGCTTGCATTATACAGGACTGTGTTGAAGCTTAAGCAGAATCATGGCTGTAAGAACAACTGCCACTTACATAAGTGAGGATATGGCACGGATGAGTCCAGTGCTGAACTGATACTACATAAACACCTCAGTAAGGCTCCTCAGATTCAGCAAAAAAACCTGTGATTTTGATGATAACAGGAAGAGCAAACCACAAAAAGGAGACATCAATGCCCCTTGAAATTGAAGAATCTAAACAATATCACCCGACAAGATCAGAGCAGATTGAAACTTCTCATGAAAACCTTTAAATATGCAAGAAGCTCTATATCTAATTCATTCTACAATATTAATCATTGTAAATTACCGTTTTTAATGATTTTATATGATAGCCAGAGTAGTAGTGGGTAAACTTTTCTCCAGCCGAAACTAAGGCCCCTTGCAGACGACCGTGTGCTAGTTCAGTGTGCTAGTTCAGTGTGCTAGTTCAGTGTGCTAGTTCAGTGTGCTAGTTCAGTGTGCTAGTTCAGTGTGCTAGTTCAGTGTGCTAGTTCAGTGTGCTAGTTCAGTGTGCTAGTTCAGTGTGCTAGTTCAGTGTGCTAGTTCAGTGTGCTAGTTCAGTGTGCTAGTTCAGTGTGCTAGTTCAGTGTGCTAGTTCAGTGTGCTATCTGGGTTTTTCCCATTTCTGTTGGTCCACGCACACGACCGTATATTACACAGTTCCGTGTGTGGGCCAATAGTCCGGGCAGCAAACCTCAAAAACTGTTCAATAGCGCAGAGGTAGTGTGCAAGGGGCCTAACCCTGACTTTATCAAGCAGGGCACTCTAGAATTCTGGCCATTTGACACTTCACATTTTTACACCATTTACTTCACAGTGCATCAAATGAAAAAAAATCACAAAAATTGCTGTACTCACTCTGCAGTTATGGGGTGGCATAGAAAGACAAGTAATGTCTCAGGACAGAAGTGTTAGATTTATAGATGCAGCAAATTTATCAAACACTGTGCAACATTTGTTAAATTTGGCGCAGAATACAGCAACACAGACTCCAGCAAAACTGACTTTAATAAGCCATGATTCAGATTCCATAGCTCTGAAAAATACTTGCGATTTCTTAGTGTCCCTTACAGTCAGTATTATTTCTCTCTAAGGCTAAGGCTCCATGTTGCGAATGCGAAATGGAGAAAATACTGAGTTCTACAGTACCAGTAAAGGGAATAAGATTTTGGTTACTCTCATTCACACAGTTCAGAAAAAAAGAGCTGCGGAAAAGTTGCAGCATGATCAATTTTAGCTGCAGAATTGTAAGGGTTTTTCCTATAGATTTAATAGGGAAAGTTGAAAAAAAAAAGCAGAGAAAAATGCAGCAAAAACTCAATGGAAAACGCTGCCGGACAGTTTGTCTTCAGTGTGCCATCAGTGTGTGATCTTAGTTTGCTAATCCACAAAAAAAAAAAACAGAAACACAGGAGACATCTAATGATGTCCCAAGCTTGTTCGCAAAAATGGGTGGCACACTGATGACACACGGAGTACATCAGTGTGCAGTCCTAGGTTTTTAGTCTCCCATAGGCTTCTATGGACGAGTCTGTTCCGCAAACACTGAACAGAATAGGACCTGTTCTATATTTTGCACCACGGACTCTCGGCCCGCAGACTGATCAGTGGAAATCACGGTCGTGTGCATGTGCCCATAGAAATGAATGGGTCAGTGTGCTATCCAGGAAAAACACGGATAGCACATGGATCTCGCCCCCGGTCGTCTGCAAGGGGCCTAAAACAGATCCTTTTCAGTGATTTCTAGTTTGCTCTGCCCTTCACCTTATTCCTATTAGAGTACAAGCACTAGCCACTTGAATGTGCCCTAGACTGTTCGTGTTCCTGCCATATGTCAGCGCACAGTATGCAGTTTATGCTTACCTGCTTTAGTCATTTCTAAAACATGGCTGCAGTGAGCTGTCAAACAACCATATGTATATGTGGCATTACCATAATTTCATGTCAGTATTTTGACACACTAAATTGCACTCCCTACTTTTCTTCCACACCCATAATAAAAAAAAATATGGAAAATCTGACAGAAGCTTATTTTGACATAACATACATCAGGTTATTTGTGTTTGGTCAGATTAACTTTGCAGAAATGTTTACATACTGTAACACTACATTGCATCATGTAGCACAATACACATGATGGCATCTTTGGGAAAATGCAAGCAATATTCATTGCTGTGCAATGGATGGCCACTTTATTAGAAATACCCATCTAGTGGCACATTGGACATCCTTTGACCTTCAGTGATTCATTGAAGTATACACAGGTATTAGAGGACTCAAGATGTGCCAGGAATACATTCATCACACCATTACTCCACCAGCCTGAAATGTTGACACCTGACAGGAAGGGTTCATCGATTTATGCTACCTGCCCCAAATTCTGACCCTCCCATCAGCATGATGCAACAAAATCTGGATTCATCAGGGCAAGGGATGTTTATCCACTGTACAGTGATAGTGATCCCATTTTTACCCTCTCTTGCCTTTCTGTATCACTTTTCACAGAAAGTCCGCAGAGTTTTTGACATGCTGCGATTTACAAAAATGCAACGTTTTTTGAAACCACAGCATTTCCGCTGCGGAAATTTTTCTGCAATGTGTGGGTGATATTAGCTAGAATCCCATCCACTTTGCAGGTATTGTAAAACACTGCGGATTTTGCTGTAGCATTTCCGCCACAGCCAAATCATGCCGTTGTCGTCATGTGGGTTCCCAGCTGTAAGTGTAAGCTTGGATACTTTACTAAGCTAAAGACAGCTTTAGTTAAATGCAGAATAGCCAGCTCTACCTAAAGCAGCCCTGTATTTCCAGAGGGTGGTGGGTGTAAATACCAGAAAAATTAATGAATTTGCAATATCGTGTCGGAGGGGTCAGAAAGCAACACTAAGGCTGAAGCCCCACATTGCGAAAATTCTGGTTAATCCCATCCCCAGATTGCAGGAAAAAATTTGCAGTGGAGAAGCTGTGTTCTCAAAACCGTTGCGTTTTTGAAAATCGCAGCGTGTCAATTATACCTACGGAAACGCCAGCGGTTCCCCTATAGGTATAATGAAAGCAGAAAGTACGCAGAGGAAAACTTTGCAGAAATGCAACACAGTGTTTCACTACGTAGGGCCTTAGCTTGTATAAGGGAAGAAGTTAACACAATAATGAACAGTTTGCACTGACTGTAGTCAGCTGGATGTAGTAAAGTTGATCATATGCCGCGCATTTTAGACAAATTGGTTAATAATTTTTATTATAGAATATTTTTACGGAGTGGGTTTTTTTTTTTTTTCTACTAGCGATTGCTTGTTTTGATAATATACAATAAAATAAATCCAATGCTTTGCCTGCAATGAATACATACAGGATAGCAGCCCCCATATTGGTGCTTGTTCACTCAACCACTGTACAAGGAAAGGGCAGCTATTAGTTTGGGTGGGCTGCTGTACGGGTAAAAAAATGGCAAGAACGTAGACAAACTACAATTATCCATAGTTTTAGCAGGTTATATTGGCGATTCAGAGTAATAATTACAGTGCTTTATGTTTTAGTCCTGTCGTTCTTGTGAACGTTTATGGCACTTTACAGGGTAGACCAATTGTTGAAGGCAGTGAAAGATTTTCTGCTTTCCCATTCTTGATTCTTGTATAACCTTTCTATGTCTGCGGGTGTGATGGATGGCAGGAATAATGTTTAGAGGGCTGAAAGAATTAAATTATAGGGTGTGTAGAGTTTTGATTAGAAAGCCTAATAAGAGCTTAAGCAATACCCTAATAAACTAATAAAGCAGGGAGCCAGGCCAAGCCATAAAAGGCATGAACATTATTACACCCAGAGATTCCCATCTTTCATAGTATAGAAACAAGTATCAGGGGAACACCCAGTCTTGGCAAAAAGGGGCCTCCAGAAACATGATGTGAAATGGAGCATAATTACGTTGCCACAGGGCAAAATATAGTAACATTACAAGAGTTTCTGTTCTAACATGTACACAAAGTATCGTTGGGCCATTACATGTAACCATTGTTTGTACTGATGATAAAGTGTAGACACGAGAATTTTGCTGTTACTATGATAAGTCTACACATGTGGCAAAGATTAGGAAATGCAATCTCACCATTATTTCCGTGCACGTTTTGCATCTACAAGATTAAAAAAAAAAAAAAAAAATGTAGCACGTGATAGAAGCATGAAGACTAGAAAAGGTCTTTTATAGGCAGCCAATAACAGGCTTTATTATAGTTTATTTACTGGCATTATAAGCCCAAATTCAGATGACCAAGGTGCAAAAAATGCAGTGATAACCTTAAATTTTTTACGACCATCTTGCACCTGAGGGACACCTGTTGTCACAGATCCACCATACATTTGAGAGTATGGAGGGATCTGTGAAAATGGACAAAAATAGGTGATGACCTATATTTTGGCTGTCCGTTGTCAAAATAACGGTCATGTGAATAGCTCCCATTCACTGACATTGAATTTAATACTTCCGTGTGACATCTGTTAAAAAGAATTGTTGTGTGAATATAGCCTAACATTGTATGGTGTACCTAGTGGTCTGGCAAATGCTGGCCTGGACTAAATGCAAGTGAAAAGTAACTTCAGGTAGTCCTCGACTTACGACATTGATCCGTTCTTACGCGGCATCGTAAACCGAATTTCGACGTAAGTCGGACCATACGTTCATACAGTACTGTACCATAATAACAGTACTGTACTGTAAACACTTAGCCTATTATAACACCTATCCAAACACAGTACCCTACATAATTATCAATAAACACATAGGTCGGAATAAGGCGTCGTAACCACGAAACGACGTAACTCGAGACCGTCGTAACCCAAGGACTACCTGTATATCTAAACAAAATAATTTCCCTAAGGCAGAGGTGTATCTAAGGGTTCAGCACAAGTGGAACAAACACATCCGAGTGGGCCCCCAACCCTGGTATACCAATATTATCCCTATACAGTGTCCATACAGTGGTAGACACCAGCACTACAGAGGGCTCTGCAGACCATTTATTACAAGAAAAGTTGAATGACTTTCAGGAGATGTGTCTGACTGTAATCCTTCATATTTCTTGTTTCGTCTATCTGGGCTGCCATGACCACTTTTTCCAGCTGTGACTTGCCTTTGTAAAGTTTGCAACACATCTTTGACCTACATTATTCTCCCCTACACAAAGTCCATATCCTGCTGCTTCCCCAAATTATAAATTATGTAATATAAATATCCCCTGGAAATGAGTGATAGCCCCTGTGTGCAACTTTAAATTAATTATATCTGCGGTGTGCCTCTTAAATTTAGTAAAGCCCCAGTGTTCCCACTTAAATTAATAGTGCCCAATTCCCAAGAGCTTAATACCTTCAATCCCCCATTATAGTATGGCCCTGATGCCCCCTTACATAAATACAGTCCAATGATCCATTTGTATTAACATTGCCCCAATCCCCCTTATGCAGTATTAATTATGTCCCTTATATAAATAACGCCACAGTATGGATCCATATATTATATAGGGTGCCATGTTATAGGCTGGGTGCAAAGTTTAAAGGGGAGTCTATCCAAATAAAATTGTAAAAGTGTAAAATTGTAAAAGTGCTCAGCCTGTCATATATAAACAATGCTGTCCGATTCCCCACCTCTCTGCACCTTCTCATCCAGTGGCTATAGCCAATCACTGGCTGTAATGAACAGTCACATACCTCTGCATCAAGACATCATTACTGGTCTAGGAAATGCAGAAGGGTGAAGAATAAGGCAGTTTTGGGAACAAAACAAATGCTACTCTGTCCCTCCTAAACTGAGTTACACTCTAAAATATCTGCTGAATACCGTCTTACTAGACCAAGATGGAGAGAAAGTCACAAAAGTTTCATACTGCTGCTCACAATAGAAGTTTATGAAAAGAAGAGGGGATGAGGGGGATACAAGAGAGAGGAGAGACAGCAGCACAGGAAGCAACTAAATAGAAAGCTTTCTATCTTACACCAAGTGCTTTATTTACATCAATATGGTCAGTACTTATCTATAATGTTCTATATAATCTTCTGAAAGAGAGAGAGTTATGAAGCAGATTCTCCTTTACTTTCTGTGTGCTGTGTATGACAAATATCATAACAGATAATCTCAACTCAACATCTTGGGGAGAACTGATTAAAGATTGTACACTGGAGGGAGCAACTTACTATATTCCCTATAAGCTCATCAGTCACTTGACCTACAGACCGACGCATATAAATTGTCCCTTTCCACCAATATCATCTAGTGATTTGCCACATAGTAGCACTTTCACTGTAAGACTCATAGAGTAGTATGACATGGCTTTGTAGTATGCTCACGCAACAGAGTACGTTAATATACAGTAGTACATGGAATATGCTATATGCCTCCATTTAGGACAGAGAGCTACAGTCATGAAAAAAACTAAGTACACCCTCTTTGAATGCTACTTATCTAGATGTAAAAAAAAATCTGATGCTTAGAAGATCTTAAAATTAGGTAAATGCAACTTCAGCTGAAAAATACCACATGACACTTTTCACCATGTCATTATTTATTCAACAGAACCTGGCCAATATTCAGAAAAAAAATTACACCCTTACTGTTTCTCTAGGAATTAAGGGTGAGTAGCAGCCAGTTGCTAGCAATCAAATGTCCTTGATGGACCGTCAGCAGGTGTGACCACTTCTATAAAAACAGAAGTCTTGGAAGTTTACCGGCATGTGTTACCATAACTCCAAGACTTAACTCCTTGTGTGAATCTGTAACACAGCTGGTACCTGTCCATTATTCTTCCCCAGCAGCATTCCATCTACTGGTCTATGGGTCCACAACATGAACCTACAGAGTTCATGCATGTGGCTTTGCCATGTACATGACCCTTTATTTGTTTGCTTGTATTAAGTGAAGCTTCTTCAAAGCGAAAACCAGTTCCATGTAATAAGGACTTCCATGACAAATTCTAGTTTCTGTCAAACAAGTATCTATGGCTATGATCTCCTAATGCAAGCTCTTTGATCATGGAAGGTTCTCCATATTCTTTAATTATAGGGCAAGTTGAAAAGCTGAAAGTGAAACTGTATGGCCGCTAGTATAACAATTAACCTAGCTGGATTATCAAACAGCACAATAGATAATTCCAACCCTGATCCTTACTAAGAATTTACAGAAAGGAATTTTACAGGGAAAAAAACTAGAGTAACTTTTAGAATTAAGATAAGGCTATGTTCACTCCTGCGTTAGAGGTTCCTGTAGGAAAAAAAAAGCATCATTTTTTGGCCATAATACTTAGAATGTGCCCATAAAGATATATGCACATAAGTGTAAGCATGTATGAATTCTTGAGAAAACCACATGTATGACCCAAGGCTGATATCCATGTTCTGTCCGCGCTATGTTCCGCCCAATGTTTGTGTGGTTTTCCAGGGTACTCCTGTATCCTCTCACATGCCAAAAAATATACTGATAGGTATACTAATACTTGTCCTGAGTTTTGCCTCCAGGATTCCTGTAAAACAACTGACCCTTGTGGGTGTTGGGGATGATCACCTGTATAGTACCCATGAACTCCACAATGTTCCCTGTCCCCCTGAGAGAAGTGTATTACAAATGTTTCTTGTTAGAGGCCTATAGTACACTAACTCCTTTTCTGATAAACTGTGGAAGATCCAGATGTTGTGAGTTCAGTACTTAAAGGGAATCTGTCAGGGCAATTTGGGACACTAAACCATCCACACGTCCATATTGACCTGGTGTTTAGTGTCCCAAATCACCCTGTTATAATGCAATCCATGGCCGCATTAAAAATAAAAAAGCTTTATACTCCCCCTGCCGCTGTACTCCACGCGCCTGCGCAGTTCTTCAATGAAGCTAGAGGAGTACACCTCGACTTCAGTGCGTATGCCGGGGTGTCCATCTTTGGCTTCACTGAAGAACAGCATGGGTGCCGGGAGGTGTGCCAATGAAGAAGCTCATGAATAAGCCGGACTGTTCTCGTCGAACAGCGCTCATCGGACCCTTCTCTAGGTAAGTATAAAGGTTTTTTATTTTTAATGCGCCTGCGGATTGCATTACAACAGGGCGATTTGGTACACTAAACCCCAGGTCTATAAGGATCTGTGGGTGGTTTAGTGTCCCAGATTGATCTGACAGATTCCCTTTAATAGTTCATAAAGGTAATTTCTCAACTCAGTAAGAGATGATTTATCACATCACTTGCTTATAGTAGAGATCCTACTGCTTATATCCCCACCAATCGCTAAAATGAAAGGAAGCCTCTTTAGTTTTACCTGTCAAGTTAGATTATACTAAACCAGTGACACCTATCTGTAGGGAGCACTGTTTCAGTGTGCCTACTCCTCACCAGTACAGAGCAGAGTTAGGTTAGTTTAATATGGAGGGATTTGGGAGCGGATTCTGTCCCCGAATCTGTGGCAGATTCTGTCCCAAATCTGCCTAACATTGTTTTCAGTGGAAGGCAGAGATCGCAGTAGGATGCAGAAAAAATCAGCGTCCTGCTCGATCTTGCAGCAGATTCTGTGACTCTGTAGTCACTGATGATTATCCCCATTCATCTGGGCCTAACCAGCAGAAGAAAGCAGCAACGGAATGTCGATGACCTGCATCTGCATTCCGTCGCGGCAATCCCGCGGCCAAATACGACAGTGGAAAATGGAAAGGAATTTCTCTTCATTTTCCACATTGTGAACCTAGCCTTACTAGATGGCTTGTTTGCCAGTATGAACATTGCCTGAAAAATAAGCCTCCATACACTGCACTGCCCTATTCCTGGTATTGCAGAATATTCACATTTATTTAAAGGGAATGTGTCATCAGAACATGAATAAAGTTTTATGTTAATTGTTTTTTTGACAATTTTTTTGGTTTTGGATGTTTTTTATTGGACAACAATTTAGGTCTCACAATATTCTGACAGTTACTATTCTTCTCAATTTTCAGTAGTTATTATTAGTAGTAGTTATTATTATCAAAGGCAGGATTACAATAAAAGATAACTCCACCAATCACAATAAATAAGCCTGATTTTCACAGCCATGTGAATATAGGGTAATGGTCAAGGATTATCTACTCCCCCTCGCTACACCAATTTATCATCCTATTAAAGGTAACGGAATGTGAATTCTACACATGTGAATTACATAATGTTATGTATCTGTTGAAATGTTCACATGGATCTCGATATATCAGATGAACATTTAGGGTTTTTAAATTATGACTGAATGTAGACAAATGTAAAATATGGACATTGTATAATCTAATCTGAGAATATGAAGGATAAACAATTTGTTGCCAGGGATTTTGTGAATCTACGTTACCGTAGAAGTGAGTAATTTTGGCACACTAAAACAAATGGAAAATCAGAAAAATGTACTGATGTACCCATAACTGCAGGTAAACCTCCTTTTATATGGAGACTTTCCTGCCCCAGTGGGACACAAAAGCATGATGCCACAGAGCACATAGGCGGTGCTTCAAGCGGTGCAAAAGGCACGAACCCACCATACAGCCAAAAGGCGCAACAGGATTCTGCCCATTTAGAGAATCATCATACTGCTGTCTCTCCAAAAAATTCCAGATCAGAAGTGCGCATGATGACTCTGCAGCACTATTAAATTGGCAATGGCACCAAAATACACAGCAGTGGCCACCCCCTTCCCCCACTCACTGTTCATTAGCCATTGGCTCACAACTAAAAATGATCATTAACCCAGTATCACTAATACAACTTCTTCCTGTGAGCCAACACATATAACCTGTTTTACTCCTGGGAATTTACTTGTGTATTCTGTAGACTTCTTGGTGTGATCCATAAGTATATGAAGACCCACCAGAGGGAAGGTTTATATTAATCTGACAGATCTATTCACATCTCAAGGGTTTCTTCCTGTATATAAGTATCCCTTTAGGTTATACTGTTAAGACCCATGATGGAAAGCATAGTTATATCTTATAGCAAGGTATTACATAGTAAAGAAATTAGGATTAGACAGTTCTGGCAAAGGGTTAACCTGCCGGGTAAGGTGGTTATAACAGTTAAAACAAAGACTCAGCAAATCTGGTGTGAATGACTATTGTAATTTTACTACCATTAAAAGTAATATAAGAATGATATCATGTTTTCACAGTCAAGTTTGTGAGTTCTTGTCAGCAGGGCCGGTTTTAGACAAAGTGTGGCCCTGGGCAAAATTAAAAGTGGGGCCCCAAATTCTCACATATTGTTCCAACAAAACAAACGCATTCAGTTGGTACACACTGTGCAGAGTGCTGCTAAATTGATTTCTAACATTAGGGTATTTGTTAGGATTTTATAAGACATATATCTTTATTGAATAATAATGCTATACAAAAAACAAATGTACATATTATGTCCATACTGTTATGGAAGAAAGCACCCCATGCACTAATGTTACCAATGATACCTCTATACAATGCCGGGTTTCTGCCCGAAAAATGCGGAGAAGAGTCCTGATTATAGGACTTTTCTCTTCACATTTTTAAGCGGATTCAGGTACGGAAACACCGAACACAGAATGAGCACTAGTGTGAACATAGCCTTAATAATACCCCCATACTGTTACTGCCACTATACGAAAATCAATATTGCCACAAAACAGTGACAGATACCTCTTCTACGCAGATGCTCTGTTGCCCCTAATCACACATAATGCCAGATAGTGCCTCATATTTTGCCCAAAACATTAGTTGTGCTGCAGATGGTACAAATGCACCACGGTAATACTGCCAACTTTTGTACTCAATAGAATAATGGTGGCCACACACTTTTATCATAATCAAATTTGATTATATAATTAAAATAATGATTTACTAATGCCTCCCATGGTATTAAAGCTGCCCTCTGTGACCCTACACAGTAATGATGCCCATGGTAATAATTCCCACCGTCATGCCCCTGCAAAGTAATAATGACCCTCTCTGCCCACTACACACTAACAATGCCCACCTCTGTGCCCTTTCCAAATTAATAAAGGTGGGCATTATTATTATGTGGGGGCAAAAAATTAATTATTACTGCTTTGGGGCAGAAAAGGGATATTATTGTTAATAACTCTCCCTTTTTGTAAACAGTACAACCCTCTTTGTGCCTCCACAGAATAATAATGATCCACTTTGTACCATCTAATAGGTAATAGTGTCTCCTCATATATTACAGTAGCAACAATTATATTATAGTGCCCCTTATCAACTATAGTACTTTTTTGTTATAGTGCCTCCTTATTATTTCCCCCTTATTACGGTGCCCCTTTACTAGTTCTAGTTCCTCCTTATCATAGTGCCCCCTTATTAGTTCCCCCTTATTATAGTGCCTTCTTATTAGTTTTCCCTTATTATTGTGCCCCCTTATTAAAGTGCCTTATTATTTCTCCCTCATTAGTTGCCCCTTATTATAGTGCCCCCTTATTATAGTGCCTTCTTATTAATTCCCCTTATTATAGTGCCACCTTATTAATTCTAGTCTCCTCTTTTTCCTTATTATAGTTTCCCCTTCAGTTCTAGTGCCCCCTTATTATAGCGCCTCTTATTTGTTACAGTGCCCCTTTTCAGCTTTAATTCCCGTCTGTTTCCCAGAAAAATAATAAAAATCTTATACTCACCTAACCTGATCCCGTAACGACTGAAGCTAATAAAGTCTGTAGGTCTGGCACAGGCTGCGTGATGCAATGACGTTATTGCGCAGCCTGTGTCAAGATGTTAGGTGCGCATTATACTGTGTCTTGACAATAGATGACAGGTTTCAACTGTATCAGATTCCGCTTCAGTTGAAAGTGTTGCTCCCATGATCGGAGGCACCAAGTGAAACGTCTGGTGCCCCGGATCCACTGGGGGCCCCTGTGGGTTTTGGGGCCCTGGGCATCTGCCCAGTTTGCCCCCCCCAATGCCAGCCCTGCTTGTCAGAGAAGTCCCAGAGATCCCTCATACAGTTAGCACCCCAACTCCCCATGTGAGAGTTGATCTATTGACTCAAGGCTCTGCTGTTAACTTTGGTGGATTTAAGATGGGTATAGTCTGCTGAGCTGATACCCAAATCAGTATGATAAGGAAGGGCTGGTATATGTCAACATCTTTAAAGGTTTATACAAGTAGGGTATCTCCTGCTACCCAACCACTCAAATTTATTCTAGAATTTCAGCTATACTAATTCCCCTAGGTATTTCTGCTTTAAAGCTCTGTTCCCATTCATGGCTTCTGGGAAAAATAGTTTATAATACACAACTTTTTGTTCCGTCAAAAATGCTAAAACTCCAAATGATTATAATAAATGTAAAGAAGCCACTTGTGACCAATTAAGGAGGTTGGAAAATGGATCCTTAGCAGCATCAAAGTGTCCATTGTAAACAGAATTTGTGACATTAGTGTAACAGAGTCTCAGGCTGGTGCCCCACAAACGCAACGTGGTCCGTGGCAGAAACGCTGTGGCAAAAAACACAGTGTTTTTACAGTACCTGCAAAGTGGATAAGATTCTGGCTAATCCCATCCACACATTGCAGAAAAAAATCCACTGCAGAAAAGCTGTGTTTTCAAAAACATTTTTGAAAATCACAGCATATCAATTATAACTACAAAAATGCAGGCGTTTTCCGTATAGGTATATTAGGAGCAGAAAGGAAAAGTCTGCAAAGGAAAACCCTGTGGAGTTTCTGTTAAAAACGCTGCAGAAAAAGAAAACGTAATGTGAATTTTGCTGCGCTTCACTACGTGGAGCTTTAGCCTCAAGGGGTAAATTTTTGTGATTCATGACTAAATGCACATAACCTCTGCAAGTCTGCTGCAATCCAACCTGGCCTCCATGCAACCTTCAATGAATGATACATCCATAGCTTTACATAATCGTTCTTTTGCAACTTCATAGAAAAGAGCAACTCATGGATTTGGGGTGGCGGGTGGGGTGACTGGGGAAAATGCTTTGCAAGCCAACACACATGTATTTTACATATGAAATAGATCCTGTGAAAAGAACCCTACAATTGATGAAACTAGTAACTTCATGTTTTTCAAATATAACTTCTGAGGATCTATCTATGATGTCACTTGTGTGAGACATGACTCATTTTTGAAGAATTACAAGATGGAATCCAAAACTGTCAGAGTAGAAGGAGCACACCTGGTCTGGAGGATCACATCATACTATATTTGGTCTTTAAAGAAAAAATTAGCATGGAGACAAAAGGTTCCCCTGCTAGCCGTCTACTTGCCCATCTATGCTACATTGCACATAGCCAAAAATACACAGCACTTCCAACAATGTTCTATTAAAGGGAATCTATCACCTTATGTTTTACTAATTTAAATCAGAATATAAAATAAATCTTGAATCATTCTATATTTTCTCATTAGTTTTATGTTCAGAATCTATATGATATGTATATTATGGGGGCTCAATCTGTAAACAGCAGCTCCAAGGATTTGTTGTACTGCAGCTATCTGGGCAAGACAATGTATGTTACGTATCAGGAATCAGAGGAGTGAGGGTTTCTGAGTGGTCACTATCTTCTGTTGTCGATGGTGTGATAAAGTGTAATCTGTCCATTTACAAGCCAAAAGGAAAGATTAGCATAAAGGAAGGACTCGCTGATTCTTCTCATCTGTTCTGTGCTCACTTCAGCACAAAAAACTGCGCTGCATCCATGAATCTAGAGATGTTACCTTTAGATGTAATCCCGCTCTCTGATAATACTGAGATGACTGCTGACCCTGTACACAGCGCAAGTAAACTCTACAAAAAATGACTTTTTTGTCTGTTGTGGGTGCTTAGTGGACTGTGTGAACACTGCAATAGTTCAGGAAGTTTTAAGGATTAATAACAGCATGAAATATAGCTAGAAACATTATGAATAACACACCTGAATGACATCAAAACTCCATTTAAAACAATAGGTCATTTTGTGACTTTTATTTCTTTTACATATCACTTTTTTGGTACTTTATGTTTTGCTGAGCAAATACAATGAAGATGAATGGTTAACAAATGCAGCCAAAAATAATATTCGCTTTGGAAAGTATAATGACAAAGTAAACTTCTTGAGTTTCTATCTGAAGTTTTCAAAGCTGGAGTGCCCAACTAGTTCTTGAAGAAAGAGGCCTTGGTTTTTAGGCCGGGGCCCCACACGCTGTAAATGCGGCGATTTGTCCGCAGTGGAAATGCTGCAGAAAAAAACATGGTGTATTACAATCACAGCAAGGTGGATGGGATTCTAGCGAATCCCATCCACACCTTGCGAAAAAATACACGCTGTGATTTCCAAAACCGCTGCTGGTTTGGAAATCACAGCATGTCAATTATACCTACAGAATCTCCAGCGGTTTCCCTATAAGTATAATTGAAGCAGAACGTCTGCAGAGGAAACCTCTGTAGACTTTGTGCAAAAAGTGCTGCGGGAAAAACTGTGATGCTTTGCCGCCGCGGTTTTCCCGCAGCCCGCTATACAGGGAGGCCTTAGGAGGGTTTCCTAGTCCATGAAGTAACGGTAAGAGACTTCTTGATTTTACTGGTGGTATGTCAATGGCATGTCTCATCCATGAACGCTCCTGTTATTATGCACTATTAGGACATATGGCCATCATGCAGGAGAGATGTCCAAGCATTATAAAAGTTATTCATAAACCTAGTGACAGATTTCACTTTAGGCTGGGCTGGGGGGCGAGATCACAATGGTATAGCCACAATGGCTAGCCTGCTACAATGTAAACAAATCCCATCCAAACACCGCAGAAAAAAACTGAAGTGCAAAGTGTCTTGTGCTGCGGGTTTTAAACCTGCAGCATGTCAATGCAAAGATAGAGACCCGGGCCAGCAGCCTAGGACTCATGGCAGGCCACTGTGGCTTCAACCATTGTGGGATATCCCATGTGTCCCTATCCTTAAACTGCAGCCAGATGGCAACTTGTCCCTTTAAACTGCTCTGTGTGGGAACTCATTGATATCATGGCCAGTTGTCAGCTGGTTGGGCCATGTAAATAATTGTCTATTAAATGATTGTTTAGCAAAGCAAATTAGGTATAATGTAGGTGTTCTGACAAATTTTTTTTTAACAAGCCCAATCACTTGTCATTGTATCAATCTTTATACAAGCTCAAAGCAATCTGTTTTACAATAAATTGTCCCATCTAAACATCAGCCTTCTGCTTTTTGTGCGTGATCATAGATCTTACCAGCTGTAATTGTGTAATATGCTGTAAAATATTATTTCCTTAGGTCATAGCAGGAAATCTATTTCCATGATATATGATCCTATATGCCTATAGTTCACAGTTATAGTCACTGGGGATGTAACACACATAAGCTACTGTAACATTATTCAGCTAACCTGTTTGGTCAAATCTTTGGCTAATAGAATTACATCTTCAATGATTTTGCGTCTAGAGCCGACAAGCACCAGTCACATCCACTTCATCGTCTAATAAAGGGGCAGACGCAGGTGCCCTGTCAATTCATGTTATACTTAATAATAATTATAATAATACTAATTAACTAACGAACCTCAAGTCTCTGGCTCGGTCTCTGCCTGGTAATTATTTCTTCGTCACAGGCTATAAAACAAAGAACATACTTGTATTTTAAGCTAATAATTTACAGACAAACTGGGTAATTACTAGTGGAGAAAACACTACACAATATTAATAACTATAGGGGAAATGAAATGTAAAGGACATGAAAATTGTCTATTATCTTACTTACAGTCTTATAACCATGTCAAGATAGGGACTTGTTAAAGGGATTATTGAAGATTTACAACATCTGGCCCAGATTAGGGAAAATAATGAATGAAAAGGCCTACACTTTCTTCTTTAAAGCCTTCACTGCACTACAGTGGTCCTCACCATTCTCTACTTACCTCCTGCAGCGATAACATACTGTAGATGCACACAGGGGTGTAACTAGCAAAACCTGGATCTCATAGCAAACTTTTGACTTGAAACCCCACGCCCCCACACGACACATCGCTCCCTTACCTGTCGCCCACACAGTAAAATGCCCCCTTTACTGGCCCCCACATGGTAAAACGCTGACCTTAACTGGCCACCTGCATTGTATGAGGCTCCATTTACACACAGTATAATGTTCCACAGTGGCCCCTTCACCAAGTATAATGTCCCTTAGTCGCCCCTCCACATAGTGTAATGTCCCACAGAAACCTCCATACAGTATAATGTCCCATAGTGGCCACGCTTAGTCTCTAGGAGGGCCCATGTGCTGCTGAAGGGAAAGCGGAGGCAATCATGTACCATAATATTCAGCCACGGTCTAGGTACGACAGGATGCCAAAACAGGGCATCAGCGTTCCATCGTGGCTTTCGATGCTGATTAGGCCCAGATGAATGGGCCTAATCAGCAGAAGGTTTCAAACTGCGGCATCTGCTGCACAATCGAGCAGGACGCTTATTGTTTCAGCGACTTGCTGTGATCTCTGCCTCCTGTTGAAAAGAATGAGAGGCAGACTCTGACGTGGATTCGGGGCTGGAATCCGCTCCCAAATACCTGGCAAATTCCTCTGTGTGATGGTTATTTCCTTATGTACCTTACTACATCTACCATGTAATTTTGGCTGCAAAATGAACTCCATAAAAATGAAGCCCATAATAAAATCAACGCAGTTTTTCTCTATTTCCTCCTCTTCTGAATTTTTTTTCAATACATCGTAGAGAATATTAAATGTTACCATTACGAAGTACAATTTGTCCCACAAAAAATAAGCCCTCATACTGCTCTGTGAATGGAAAAATAAAATGTTATGGCTTTTGGAAGGCTGTGCAAATTTAATATTTATCCCAAAAGTTTGGTGTAAATGATGTTGGAAATCTCCTTCCAGGTGGATGGTGAGCCACATTAGGAGGAAACGTGGACCTCATCATAAATGATATGGATTATCATTTATAATTCATCTGGCTCATGGATTATGAAGACTGGCGTTGAAAATACCAGTCATAATAAATCTTCCCTCATATACTTGAAAGTAAAAGGTTCTCAAAAATAGACAAAAAAATGATGAAATATAATTTATCTGAATTACAAGGTAATATACAGCATATATACAGCATATCATAAACTATTACTTTTGACAGAGACTGTTTAAAACATGGCGGCCCGGGTAAACTAAGGATACACTATCAAAGCAATAGAGCATGAAATATTCATGTAGATTACATCTCATATATTTTAACTGTGCAGCAAATTATACCCCCACAAAATGGGAAAACAGGTATGTCTGCCAAAATGAGAACAGGGGCATGGGTGTAGCCTCTGACTGAACATACAGCAATTCTGTTAGAGCTTCAAGTTCTTGGCCGCTTTCACAATGCGCAGGGAGAGGCCATGTGTCGTGATAAGAAATCTTTGAGAATAGGGCTGGGAGGATGTGCTTTAGCCTTAGGACATCCATATCAAGATGGAGCGATGGAAGGAAGCAGGATTAGTCTCATTAACAAATAACATCCATTGAGCCAGACAGTGGAAGGAAAGACGGATAAGTAGCACTCAGGATATCAGTAGTAGACGATCTCAGGAATAATGTGCTGTATTGTGTTATATGGAACCAAGCATTTTTAGCTGCGGATACTTTTCTGCAATGTGTGGATGGGATTAGCCAGAATCCCATCCACTTGGCAGGGACTGTAATACGCAGCGTTTTGTGCTGTGGCTTTTCTGCCGCAGCCAAAACGCTTCGTATTAGCAACATGGAGTCCCTGCCTAAAACTTTGTACCTAAGCATATTTCATGAGCTGAACTAAATGTATTGACTAAAGAGGTTGGTCCCACCTTGGTTATGTGTATGAGAAGCCCAAAAGTCTTAGGCACGGCAGTACTATGAATAGCATGTGCTAGTTGGGGAGTATAGAAGACGCTTTGCATCGGGTTCTATTTGCCACAATCTGTGCCTCTACAAAAAAATTTAATTTTACATGCTCTACAATGGAGACTACACAACTGTAGTGGATTTACTGTCCTCAAATATTGATCCGCATTTCGCAAAAAAACACATCCGCATTACAACAGTATGTCATCTGCAATCACAGATCTTGTATGATTCCCTACACTGGTCTCTGCCGCAAATGCAGAAAAAAAAATAGGATATTCTTCATAATTTGCGATCATAGTATATGGCACAAACACACAGCTGCAAAAAATGCGGTCGTGTGTCTGGGCCTACAAAAATACATGTGTCGGTACTTTGATCCGCAAGTGTGAATCCGCAATTGTGGTCATGTGCAGGTCTTAGTGTGTTTAGTTTTGTGAAAGGTTCCATTATTTTAATGACAAGAATAGCAGAGTTTGCATCAGAAATATGATAAGCCACTTTAATAATATAAATGATTGGAATCCATTGGGAAACAGGTCCATCATGGAAGTCATGGCTTTGTTATAAATGGAAGTTATGGCACTAGTCTCAATATGGCCTTAACTTGCCATAAAACCACTAGAATAATAATAGCGTTGCAATGAGTGACGAACATCAAAGCCCTAGAGATGACTCATTTCTATTGCTACCTTCTAATTTAATTGAGAGCACTTGTTTCATCCACCTTGTATCGTCTTATAGCTGAAGTCAATGCCTGATACTGAAGCAGACTTTTGATATTCAAGAATTTTCAAATATAGTGACATCATTGTTCACCTATTAGTTTATATTAATTGTAATTGTCACCACCACTATATACCCATATACTGTACACAACCACGCTGTCTGGTATAATAGACCCCAATACATGGAGTAAGGCCTCATGCACACGAACATATTCTGTCTCAGAAAGACAGTCTGTATGAGGGCTATATTTCCCAGACTGACTACGGCCGTATGCTACTCACTGTATTATAGTGCGATATGATGCTGAGAGATCCCGAACACCCAGATCTCTACTGTTATATAGGAGTTTTGGGACTTTTTGAGCACATTTGCACCTGGCTGGTCTGTCTAGCTGTCTTTTCTACAGATTTAAAGGGGTATTCCCATGAACATAATCATATCTATATTTGTAGATAATTAAAAGTTAAACATGTTTGCAAATATAAGTAGTTAAAAATTCTGCAGAGTTTTAAAGATTTTCTCTAACTATCTTAGTGGTAATAGTCTGCTGTCTTGATCGGTTGCCAATGGATACGACCACGGATGCAGAAACTTTCTATGGTCTGGGACTTGCCAAGAATCCAGCCATGATTTTCTTATTGTAGCTGGGTTATCAGGCAGGGACACTACATGTATCAGAAGATATCCCGGCCACAATAAGGAAATAATAGCTGATTTTCTGACTTTAGAAAGTTCTTGCATTCATAGTCATATCCACTGGCAACCGATTAAGACAACAATTTGTGACCACAAGCTATTGAGAGAAAATCTTTAAAACTCTGCAAAATGTTTAATTACTTATATTTGCAAAAATTTTTAACTTAATTATATACAAATTTAAAAATGGTTATGTCCGTGGGAATACCCCTTTACTAACTGCAACTTTTTAAAAAGTCACAAAAATTGTTGCACTCTCACTCCAATAAGTGAGTGTCATAGACAGTGGAGTAACATCTCAGGACAGAAGTGTTATCCTTATAGAGGTGTCAGATTTATCAAACATTTGTGCAACATTTGTTAAATTTGGTGCAAATTACAGCAATGCAGACTCAAGCAAAAATAAGTAAAAAAATACCCTACGGTGTTTTTAAGACAAATAATGCCATTTTTGTGGTACGTTTTCATGCAGTATTTTGAGACAAAGCCAGAAGTGGATTTAAAAGGAGTGAGAGATATAAAGGAAGAGCTTATACTTCTCTTTCTAGCTGGATCCACTTCTGCCTTGCACCCAAAAAACTGCAACTAAAACTGTAAGGTTAAGGCCCCACGTTGCAGAAACGCAGCATTTTTTTGTAGCAGATTTTGTTGTTTTTTGTCAGGAGTGGATTTAACAGAAGGGAGACGTATAAGAGCTTCCTATATATATTCCATTCCTTTTCAACCCATTCCTGACTTTGTCTCAAAAAAACGCAGCACAATCTGCAACAAAAAACGCTGTGTTTCCACAAAGTGAGGCCCTAGCCTAAGACTAGATTCACAGGAAAGAGGTGCAAAGTGGCTGTGAAAAATGGATTGGACCTGAGGGACAGCTGTTTTTACAGATTTCTCTTACATTTTAGTGTATGGAGGGATCCAAGAAAACGGCCAAAAATAGGACATGACCTATATGTTGACAGTTGTCAAAATAACAGTCATGTGAATAGGCCCCATTCACTGACAATGAAATTAATGCTGCTGTGTGACATCTGTGTGAATCTAGCCTAAGGCCTCTTGCACACAACAGTGAAGTTTTTGACGGATCAAACATCCGTTATAAACAGATATTAATGTCAGTTTTACTTCAGTTTTACTTCAGTTTTACATCTGTTCTTTTCAGGGTTCTCCATTTTTGATGGCCGAGTGCCATCAGTTTTTAACTGTCAGTGAAAAAAACAAAAATACATTTAGTTGACCTATTTTTTCTACCTAAGCCACTGATCCATTTTAATTGACGTGAAACTGATGATAATCCCTATAGATTACATAAGGGAATAAAAACTGCAGAGAAAAGTGCAGCAAAAATTCAATTAAAAATGCAACAGGAAAAAAACACAATGCCTGCGATTTGGGATTGAAAAGTGGGCTTGCAGTGTTTCTACACCTTTACCAGATATAAAACTATTCTTCCATCTTGCACAAACATCTATATGCCAATGCTGTATTACGTTCTGTAACGTATTTCATTATAATGTCTAATTCTAATAATATAATGATGCCAATGGACCTGTAGGCATAGTATTAGTATTTTCTACTGAACAGGTTTGTGCGGTGTTTAGAGTCAGGTCACATTCTTCTTTACAAACACATATTTTCTATACACAAAAGACAGCCCAGGATCACATCAGGTCTGAAGTATATCAATAGATAAGACGCATTCCCTTTCATTAGGCTTTTTTTTCTCTCTTTTAAGAAACCTAAACAAATATTGGAGACACATGTGCTGTACACAGTGTCTACTCCTCTAGAAGCGATAGTAATTCTAGTGATCTTTGTGGAACTCGCTGCAAGTTCAAACCAGGACTTTCCCACACTGTCTTGGTGGCCAATGACACAAGAGCCGAGAGTAGCTTTGAACATGAATGAAAATCTTTCCCCACCCCACCAAAAGCTGATTTTATTAAATCCTTTTTAGCAGCTGCATAAACTGCAGTGACATCCAGTAACCCCGGCACAGCGTAGCTTTAGGCTGCAAGCTGAGATATACAGTAGCTGTACAATCTACTTGGTATCACTTCTAGTATCTCTTCCTAATGGCCTTCCCGCTGTGTCCCTAAATGTGAACCTTCTCTGTAATGGTGAGCACTGCTGCAGGGACCACAGGCTCAGTACAGATACTACTGCTCTAAATAGGGGTGAATAAAAAATATCAACTATGAAAAGGCTCTAGTCTAAAGTGGCAGCAATTCTAGTTTCCGCCCATCTGTGTCTTATGTTCATATCGGTGAATAGAATAAATGGAACGTTGCTTTTATATGTCACCCCAGGAGTCCAGGGTCAGGCATTGGGTATGTAAAGGATTATTCTAAATAATAATATGGCAACGCTCCTCTATACGGAATAATTGGAAAGAAATCTCATATGCATCCTCAATGGTATTTCTCTTTGGACTATTAAAAGGTGGCAGCACCATAATGAGAAATACTGTTACCAGGAAGCATAATGTTGTGAAATGGATTAAAGGGGAACTCCAGTTGAATTCATGAGGCCAGGGGCCCCACGTGGCATAAACGCCGCGGTTTGCCCACGGCAGAAACCCCGCTGAAAAAAATGTGGCGTTTTACAGTCACAGCAAATTGGATGGTATTCTAGTGAATCCCATCCCCAAATTACAGAAAAATACATGCAGCAGACACGCTGCGATTTCCAAAAACGTTGCAGTTTTGGAACTAGCACCATGTCAATTATACCTACAGAAACGCTGGCAGTTTCCCTATAGGTATAACACCATGTAACAATTTTCAAAAAAATATTTGTTCCCAGTTGCTAAGTGTGTTTTCCTGATTGTTTGTACCTTAAATGAATAGAAAAAAGTTATTATTCCCTGTAAACTTTGCTTTTGTGGTCAGCACAATGATATTTTGAAATTGATCTATTTTTAAGGATATTCGCAATATTTCAAGATACTTAAGAAGCTTCTGGAATTGTGAGAACTATCAAGAAGTTTTTAGAACTGCTCAGAATTATCTAGAACTTTCTGGGACTGTACAGAATTTTAGGTAGCTGTATAACTACAGTTATATAGGGCCACTATAGCCCTTCCTGAGAGACAGGATCTAATTGATTGGGATTGCATAGTAAGTGGGCAATGGCCATCACAGACAAAGGGGAATTGACCTAGACAGATAGGTGTGAATTCAATATCTATTCAGATTCTGATAACGACAGTATTCACACTTCACCCCACACCCATTACAGGAGGAGCTTAGGAATGTAAATGTATATATTGTGTGTTACTCTGGTACCGGGTGATCAATCTTGCTCTGCTGAATCCTCAGTACACTCTTGAACTTTAATACTGCATGGAATAAAGACCATTTTTATCAAGTTTGGAGAGACATCCTTTTTCCTTACAGTTCACAGCAACTCAGTCAATTTAGATGGCATCAAGAGGTTGCATATATCCAGCAGACGCATTTTGCTACGTATGTGGCCAGTTTATAAAGACAAGAGCGAAAAAGTACTCTGTAGAAGCATCTGCTAAGATGTGTGAGGCCTACAAAGCATACTTCGGCATGCCTGTTGGTGACCAAGACAAACCATGGGCTCCTCATTTCACATGTGAGCACTGCAAGAAAACTCTTGAAGGTACAGTAAGTGGATAAATGATACTCTCTTAAATAGCAGAACAATGTAAAGTGGGAGCCACTGGTGGACCCATGCAAGGTGCTGATGCCACCACTACACATCAAGTTGGGGCTCATAAACCAATTTGTTAGGGCTCTAGATAAGGAGTCGAGAGCTTTCAATTACCTCCAAGATCTTTTACCTAAGCTGTCTGAAGCAAAGATCAAAGCTGGTGTCTTCGTCGGACCACAAATCAAGAAGATCATAGAGTGCAGTGAATTTCCCAAGAAGCTGAATAGGAAGGAAAGAGCAGCTTGGAACAGTTTTGTCGCAGTGGTTCGCGGCTTCCTAGGCAATCATAAAGATGAAAACTATGTACAACTGGTTCAGACTCTGATAAAGAACTATGCTGCAATGGGCTGCAGGATGTCACTCAAAATCCATATCCTTGATGCTCATCTTGATAAGTTCAAAGAGAACATGGGAGCTTATTCAGAGGAGCAAGGCGAGCGCTTTCACCAGGACATTATGAACTTTGAACGGCGTTACCAAGGACAATATAACGAAAACATGATGGGTGACTATATTTGGGGATTGATTCGTGAAACTGATTTGCAGTATAGTCGTAAATCTCGGAAAACCGCACACTTCTGAACAGTTTTTGGTAATCTGTGTAAATTTGCAATGCATATAGTGTTCTTAGTCTGACTGTATAAATGAGAAGATGCAAAATCGTCTGTTTCTATAGTAAAAATGCATAATTTTCGTTGCCGTGGTCACAAAAGCGAAGTTTCTGATGAATATAAGCAAATTTTAATTTGTTTTAGACATAAGCAATTGGAATATAACATTTAAAAGCTGGGAACAAAATTTGTGTTACATAGTGTAATTGAAACAGAAAGCCCGCAGAGGAAACCTATGAAGATTTCTGTGAAAAACACTACGGAAAAAACCATGATGCGTTACCACCACGGTTTTTCCCGCCGTGCTTTTTTGCTCCAGGACGCTATGTGGAGCCTTAGCCTGAAATAGGGATGTTTGTATGCCAGTAATGTTTCTTCTATTTGTCTGCATAATAGTTTGTGTCCTTGTATAGCAGAGAGCATGTATTCCGGTCTGCTTTTTCTGTGATCTATCTACTAATTCCTGCACAGACTTGCATTTAGTATATAGTCATACAGTGCGGCCATAATGCGGTCATTTCTATAACAAGATTATAATAGAAATTATTATTAGGCTAAGGCTGCACGCTGCAGAAACGCAGCATTTTTTGTTGCAGATTTTGCTGCAGTTTTTTGAGCCAAAGTGAAGAATGGCAACAAAAGGAATGGGAAATAAATAGAAAGTTCATATACTTCTACTATCTGCTCAATCCACTCCAGAGCTTAGCTCAAAAAACCACAGTAAAATCTGCAACAAAAAAAGTTGCATTTCCGGAACGTGGGGCCTCAGCCTTATAGTAGTATAAAGTCACCTCCACTATTCATTTGTGAAAAGTAGTTTTATAATCGGAGGCATGCTTTAAAGCCCCAGAGCTTGACAATGCTGATGATCAGAGGCGTAACTTGAAGCTCCTGGTCCCCAATGCAAAACCTGTAATGGGGCGCACACTTAGCATATGCTATGTGAAATACATATGCCTTCCTATATTGTGGAGAGGCTTTTGGACCCCCCCCCAGGCAATTGCTACGTCCCTGCTGATGATTCATTGTAGATAGAAATAAGCAGAAAGAAGCTGTAAAATTGAGTGCAGTGCAGGGTTTGTCACCTGAGCGTACATACACCACAATAATTATGTAGTGCAATGAAATTATTATTTCTATTTAGCTTTGATTACATTGATTTACATTTTAATTATAAATTGCACTAGTGCTCTTCAGAGAGTCAGTGTGCAGTATACAGTAAGAGCTTATATTCTGTACAGGTGAGATAAATGGCTGGATGTGTTTTATTCTTACAGATGTATCAGCTTTGTATTATAACTATGAAATGTAGCAGTGGTTCTCTTTACATGTGCCTCTTAGGGCTGGTTCACACAGTGGCATTTGGAGCTGATTTCAAGGCAAATCCAATCTCAAAATCAGCTCCAAATTCCATCTCCAAATCTGCCTCCCATTGTTCTTTTCATGAAAAAGGAAGTGTCCTCCTCGATCTTGCCCTGGATTCAGAACCCACATTATGAGGCTTACACTAATAGCCCATTGTATCTGAGGTTAAGCAGCGAGCAAAGCTTTGCACTCCACATGATCCACTGGACAGGAATTTAGATAGGAATCCAAGGTGGATTTTACTAGAAAGTCTCTAAGAAATGCTGATATATAAAGTTGGAGTGAATGTAGGATTTTCTGTCAACACGGCTTCTATTTAGGGATGGTAATTGAGTCAGTCTTCACCACAGTCACACAGGGATAATGGAGGCACAGACAAGTTTGTGTTAGAACTTGCAATGTTCTTGTAATGTGCCCCCGCTGTGCTGACAATATTGCATGAGGAAACTAGGATGACCTTGACATTGACAGGCAGGGATCACTGCTAGGAGCTGGAGGGAACATCACCGGTAAGATTGGATCTTCAATCTGTATGTTGCCAGAGGAGAAGGGTAAAGGTTAAACCCAGAAACTGACAATGAAACATAGAACCTGACAGCATGTGAATGTTCCCAGCCCAGCTAGTACTCCCTGTCGGTTGGTAATTGACCTTATATCTTTTGCTCGGGTTCATATTTATATTACGGAGAGTATTGTTTAATACTGGAAACTAAAGTGATAAAAAAAAAACTAACCGAAATACAACTTTAGGCCAAGGTCCCAAGTAGAGAGCCACAGCAAAAAAGTGCTGTGGGAAAAACCGTGGCGGCAACATATCGCGTTTTTTCCCTCAGCGCTTTTCACAGAAAGACTTTCCGCTTTCATTATACATATAGGAGAACTGCCAGTGTTTGTATAGGTATAATTGACATGCTGCGATTTCCAAAACCGGAACCGTAAACGCTGCGTGTATTTTTCTGCAATGTGTGGATAGAATTTGCTAGAATCCCATCCACTTTGAAGTGACTGTAAAAGGAGTACAGGATACAGAGGATATAGGGACTCAGAAGTGGCTGGATAGGAGATGCAGGGGATTTCTAAGATGAGTGTTCTTGTATTATTTTATACCATTCCAAACATTTTTCTAAATTTTTTGGTGGCTGGACAATCCCTTTAAATTCACATGCGGCAAATTTCTTGCAGAAATTTCTCTGATTGTCTTATAAATTTGATTACCCCCAAAACAACCCCAAGATATGGGGGGAAGTAAGTCATGGACAACAGTGGAGCATTAGTAAGTTTAGTATTACTATTTTTTGTGGTTTGATAACCCCTTTAAGTTGAATTTTGGCTATTTGGACACCAATTACATGTTGTATGTGTGGGACAGTTTAGTGGTATTTGCCAGAATATTCTCACTATTTATGCTATTAAAATAACCAAATGGAGTAATGTGTTAGTTATAGATGAAGCAGTCATATTCCTTCATCCCTGACAAAGGAATACAACTATTCCAAAACTGGATGGAGGCTCATCTCAGTCTTGAACTGAGTCTTGTGGTGCCACACAACATGGGCTAGACATGCCAGATACAAACTACTGGAGACACCATCACCAGCCGGGGCTTCCTCACCAGAGAACCAGCTAAGACATCAAGGGTCCGACACTGGAAGGGAATGGAGGAGGCAGCAGGAATATAAAAAGGAGCTTAACAGCAACGGTAAGGTGATACCTGAGGATGGGTGTATTTATAGGTGTTGTAGCAGTCGCTACTGGGTCCCAGACCTTGAGGGGGCCCTAAAGGTCCCTCTTTCTCATAAGATATACCACTATTATAAATGCCACAGGAGGCCCCATTACAGATTTTCTATTGGGACCCAAGAGCTTCAAGATATGCCTCTGCACCTGAGTTTTCTTTATATAGTCTTACATTTTGTTTTCTTTCTATATATCTGCACTAAACAATGGGCCATATTTGCTAAGTCAGGCAGTGCAAACTTAAGACAGTCAGTCTGAAAATACACTAGAATTATCACAGTGGCTGCTGCTGGATGGTAGATTTGGTGTATCTTTAGATTGTCTAGTCTCCATTGATACCACCATTTAGTTGCCTTACTTTGTGCCAGAATTTTCCAACACTATTTTGGCACATTGTGGTGTATTTAAGCTATGCCTACTCTTTCTGATGTTCCACATCCACATGCCTAGCATATTGAAAAATTCTAACCAAACTAGATTTTTCACATTCCGCCAAAGATGCGCCACACTGCGCCAAAGGTGCGCCATGTTTACACCAGTGTCTAGTGGTAACCCCAGTAGTAAATATGGCCCAATGTTGCTTTTATTTTGCAGGTCTGAAGGTTTCATGTTTCTATATTTCTTACCCACTTGAGTCTTAGTAGGTTTGTTGCTTATTTTTAGCTAAATTCTTTTTTTTTTTTTTTTTTTTTTTTTTTTTTTATACCATTAACCATATGAAAACAGCACTGAAACTCCTCAAGGATAGGATGTTGTTTAGTTAGTAGACGTACATTCTGACCTTCTTCACCTTGTTATTTCTTTCTCAGTGGTGGAGACCTGTTTTACAAAAGCAGTAGGAAGGAGTGTACATGCCATGCCATATCGAGAGGAACATCAATTCACTCCACAGGAAGCACAGAAACTCAGAGAGGACTCTTCATTCCTCTGAATTCGTTACAGAAAGGCACCTATTACAAGATGATTGGAAGACGCAGCTCTTAGAGCCATTATTGTATGGAAGTTCTGTTTTCCTGGAAGAATACAATGTAACTCATTAAATGCCACAAAGGTCAGGTGCACAGAAAAGTCCAATATAAAGGCAGATGCAAAATTCCTGTTACACTGTACTATATAGGTTGTTTCCTAGTGATTAGGTCATGGCAGTGCGTTACACCTTTAGGGTCATTTTATCTTATTTCAGAAAAGTAAACATTGGAAAGAATGAAGAAAAATTAATTGAATGTTCTTGTGAGATTTATTAGATGTTCAATACGCTCTGGAGCAGAGCAATGTCATTTCTCTAATTCAGGAAACAATTTGGCATAATAAAGCATAAATAAACGGTCATCATTTCTATGTTTTAATTTTCACAAAATTATTCATCAAATTTTGTACTTAATGTTTAGAGAAGACAAAATCCACATCACCAAAGCTAGTCCTCTACAGACAATGCAGATGATTTAGGCTAGGTCTACTCAGCAACTTTGGCTACGACCCCCGCCATGTGACCAAAGATCACTAGGTCGACCTAACATTAGTGAAGGAGTCGCAGAGCAACTTGGCAGTCTTTGTTTGTGTAATGGGAGTTGCAGTCAAAGATGCCATGTAGCTTTAGCGCTACTAGTATACTTTACAAACTGCACCAGCCTCTCCCCCAGTGCTGTGTGCACCAAATTCATCAACAAGGCACCTGTCCTTTATTTATTTATCTTACTTATATATCACCAACATATTCCGCAGCGCTTTACAGACATTGTCAATCACTGTCCAATATAGGGCTCACAATCTACATTCCCTAACATGCATGTCTTTCGAGTGTGGGAGGAAACCCACGCAAACACGGGGAGAACATACAAACTCCTTGCAGATGTTGCCTTTAGTCAGATTCAAACCCAGGACGCCAGCGCTCTAAGGCTGTAGTGCTAGCCACTGAGACACCATGCTGTCTTTCGGATGATTCTCTTATTGTCTTCAAACAAATATTGTATCTGCTGATCATACATATTGTGCCCTGTACATGTGCAGAGAGATTTCATCTCTGAAGCCTACAGAATAATGAGTTGGTCAGCACCATTGCATTGGAGTCTTGAGTTCTAATCCAACCATACACGTGGCGTTCGTACATTCTCTCTGTGTGCGTTTCCTTTCGCACTGTAACAACATACTAATGACAATGTCTGTAAAGCACTGCAGAATATGTTGGTGCTATATAAGAAAGAGGGATAAATAAAAATCATTAATGATTGTCATAAGGTGAATGTTGCAATAGATTTTGGTATGCGTTCAATGCTTCATGTAGATGAATTGTATATGTAAACTATATAATATTAGAAAATCAACAGCCATAGAAATATTTTTTCATTGGTATTATACTGTAACCAGTTTTTAACGCCACAAGGTTATCTTCAATGGCTATACTCCATACCAGAGGTCAGAAACCTTCAGCACTCCAGCTGCCATGGAACTACAACTCCCAGCATGCTCCATACACTTCCATGGGTAGCTCCAAGAAAAGCAGAACAACTAGGCATGCTGGGACTTGTAGTCAGATGGAGCACTGAAGGTTACCTATCCCTGCTCATTTGAAGTATGTATACAATGATGACTACATAGTATTTCCTTTCTTTCTTTTATATTGAGTGTGTAAATTCATATAAACTGTATACTGTACTGATGACATATACAGTGCCTATTTCTTATTTTCTACAACAGTGTATATAATAGTCAGGCATATACAATGCACTATGGGGCAGATTTATTAAAACTGGTGTTTCGTACACCAGTCTTAATAAAGACTTAGACAGGTGTAAGATGACCCTGATTTATGGAGGGGCACCAGTATAGGTGCTGTAAATGGGACTTTTTTTCTCCCCATTGTTATATAAATCTACATTACTATATAAACAAGCATAAACAGGAAACTATAGTTCTACTTGATTCTCTTATGCCACATAGGTAACCAAATCTAGAATTTATGAACCCACTTGTATTTTCAGTGAATGAATGCCAATGAACCAAGCCCAGATGGTGGCATTTGTGGGTGTAGACATGTGCTATTGCAACAAGACCTGACTTCTACACCAAGTTATGTAACTTACCTCTAGGCTTAACTTCTGTGGTTCGGTTTTGTTTAATGTTATGTAATATATTATTTTACTATGAAAGGTTTCCAAAAAAGTAATCTGCTAGGGGGAAAACTGAAAACCAAAGAAGTAACAAATCACTAATACGTATTGAAGTGACTATGATCAAAACAGATGCTGAAAACTGAAAATTATGACTAATAATAAAATAGGTTAGAACATATTACACATAGAACTATTACAAATACAGAACAGAAGAATAACTAGCACACATTTTAGAATACATTTATAATATGAATACTGTTTGTAGTATTTCTAATCCTTGGATTGTGAAATAAAGTTTCATCTGCCTGTGTGCATCCAAATAACACATGATGAAGAACTAGAATTTACTGCAAAAGGCAAAACTTACCTCTCATTGTGGCTACTATTTATACAGTGCAGAGCAAAAGTGTTAGGCATGTGTGAAAAAATGCTGCCAAGAAGAATGATATAAAAAATAAAAGTGTTAACAGTTTATCTTTGTCAATTAACAAAATGCAAAGTGAATGAACAAAAGAGAAATCTAAATCACATTGATATTTGGTGTGACCGCCATTTGCCTTCAAAAAAGAATCACTTCTTCTAGGTACACTTGCAGACAGTTTTTGAAGGTTGTTCCAAACATCTTGGAGAACTAAGCACAGATCTTCTGTAGATGTAGGCTTGCTCCAATCCTTCTGTCTCTTCATGTAATCCCAGACAGATTGAATGATGTTGATCAGGGCTCTGTGGAGGTCATATCATCACTTCCAGGAATCCTCCTCCAAAGAACAAAGGTCACACCAAATATTGATGGGATTTAGATTTCTCTTTACTTCATTCATTTCATTTTGTTCATTGACAAAAGTAAACTATAAACACTTCTATTTTTCAAAGCATTCTTACTTTGCAGCATATTTTGGTACACCTGCCTAAAGCTTTTGCACAGTACTGCAGGTATGGGTGCTGTAAATGGGGCTAAGACAAATTATCATATAAATCCCCAAAACTAAGCAATAACAAAGAGCTGACACATCTCTTTTGCAAAATATATGGCCTTATACCCAAAATAAGATCTGCAACTGGGCCAACAGAAGATATATATATGGCCAAAAATATTATCCCAGATGTAGTTTTAATCAAGTTCCCATCTGGTATGAGATGCCTGACTTCTTAATAATGCTGGTATACTCCCATGCGTCAGAACTGAAATCTGTGCCAGTCAGGATCTGGTTTATGTTTCAGGTATAAATCACTCCAGCTTTATGGCATGAATTTTAGTAAATTTATTGGGTCAAGTTGTCCCCACCCTGGCTCGCCTTAAAGGGGTTTTCCCATCTCCCTGCTTCAGCAATTTTGCCTGATGTCTCTTCTTCTCACTTCCTGTATCTCTCCCTCCCAGCTTGCTGAACAGGACACTATGAATATGCACAGGCGTCTAAAGAAGGGACTCAGTGTTATCTGTGTGTTTACATAGAGAGATAACAGACAGGCAGGGTCGGACTGGCCCACCGGGGAACCGGTGAATCCCCCGGTGGGCCCCGAGCCCCGACTATTAGTCCTCATGTCATGGGGGCCCGATCGGGATCCTGACCACCCCGATCGGGCCCCTGACCAGTGGCGTTACGATCGCGGTCGCAGGGAGCGCGACCACGACCGGACCCGGCAGGGTACGGGGCCCGCGGCCAGCTGGAGATGGTCGGGTCCCCGGACCACTATGAGAGCGGTTGGGGAAAGCCTGGTTCCCCGACCGCTATACATACTGTTATTGGAAAGGGACCCTGGCATATTGCAGGCCTCTTTCCAATAGATGGCAGGGCAGGACACCCAGGGGAGGTGACTGAAAATAATAAATACATATTCTCACCTCTCCTGGGCGCAGCGTCCTCTCCGGCGCTCTTCCGTCATGTGACTGAGGGCTGTGATTAGGCCCCAGCGGTCACATGGGGCGCAGCTGCGTAATGACGTCATTGCGCCCCCATGTGACCGCTGAGGCCCAATCACAGGCCTCAGCAGCGTCGTCGGAAAAGGGCCTGAAGACGCTGAAGACGACAGGATGGAGGATGCCAAGAAAAGGTAAGGCAAGGTGAGTATGAGAGTTTGTTATTTTTAATCACTTCCCCTGGGCCTCCGATTATTATACTCTGGGGTCTGAGGAGACCCCAAAGTATAATAATAGCACTGAAGCGGAACAGAGGGGACTATTGGGCGCATATAATACTGGGTGGGGGCCACTGTGGAGCTTATAATACTGGATGGGGGCCCCTATAGAGAGCATATAATACTGGGTGGGGGCCACTGTGGAGCTTATAATACTGGGTGGGGGGCCACTTTGGAGCTTATAATACTGGATGGGGGCCCCTATAGAGAGCATATAATACTGGGTGGGGGCCACTGTGGAGCTTATAATACTGGGTGGGGGCCACTGTGGCGCTTATAATACTGGATGGGGGCCCCTATAGAGAGCATATAATACTGGGTGGGGGCCACTGTGGAACTTATAATACTGGGTGGGGGCCACTATGGAGCTTATAATACTGGGTGGGGGCCACTATGGAGCTTATAATACTGGGTGGGGGCCACTGTGGAGCTTATAATACAGGATGGGGGCCACTGTGGGGCTTATAATACAGGGTGGGGTCCACTGTGGAGCTTATAATACTGGGTGGGGGCCACTGTGGAGCTTATAATACTGGGTGGGGGCCACTGTGGAGCTTATACTCCATACAGTGGCTCCTTCATTTTTTTTTTTTATTACGCAGGGGCACGTGAAAAAAACAAAACAAAAAAACCCCCCCCCCCCAAACTTTCTTTCCTGTCCCCAATGTCCCCCAGCGCAGTTCGGTCCTGCAGTTCTGTTTTCTTCCAGCGCAAGTTCCCTCTGCACATGACTACCTGTGACGTCACGTGACCCCTGAGGCCAATCAGTGTCCTAAGGGAAGGGACCTGGGACGTCACAGCCAGTGAGGAATTCCGGCAAAAAGACGACAGCGGAGCTGCAGGACCGGACCGTGCTGGGAGGACACCGGAGCACCGGAGACAGGTGAGTATGTTTAGCATGTTTTGGTTTTTTTTTTTTGGGGGGGGGGGGGTAGGGGGGGATTCACCTCCCCCAGACTAATTATAAAAAAGAAAAAAAATTATACTGGACAATGTCTTTAAAGTGTGGTGCATTAGGGGTGTATATTAAAGGGGTTGTCCAGGCATATTTTGTTATGGTTTATCTTCAGGATAGGCCACAGATACCTGATCTGTAGGGGGCTGACCCCGGACCGATCAGCTATATGGAGCCACTTCTGATGCCCGTACTGTACACAATACAGGGCCAGAAGCAGAAAGCTCTGTCCACTGTATAGGGGCCGGGCACCTTCACTGTATTTCAGCACTTATTGAAGTCAGTAGGAGCTGAGTTGCAGTGAAGGCGCCGGGCTGCTATACAGCGGATGGAGCTTTCTGCTTCCAGCCCTGTGTTGTGTACAGAACAGGCTCCGGAAGTGGTTCCGAACAGCTGATGGGGCCATGTGTCAGCCCTCTACCGATCAGGTATTTATGGCCTATCCAGAACATAGGCCATAAAAAAGATTAACCCTGGACAACCCCTTTAATATGCCCCACAGAGTTTAATGTCCCCCCCAACAGGATGTTAGCCCCCATCACTGCTCCCACACAATATAATGACCCCATCACTGTTCCCCATACAGTATGGGGGACCAGTGAAGAGGCCACTATGTGGGGGGACCAGTGAAGTGGCCATAGAAAAATTTGGCCCAGACAACCCCTTAAAAGAGGTTGTCCATAAACTGGAGCGACCACTGTGTTGGCCGCCAGGGAGGTGTAAAAATAAGAAAATTTTTAAAAAAAGCATACTCACCTATCCCTAGCACCCCGTTGTCCCCTGCCTGTGTCTGTTCAGTCTCATGGCGGCGCCTCATTTCTGGAAATCCTGTACCTAATTGGTCTTAGCGATCACATGAGGTGCAGGACTCCCAGCAAGGAGTCGCTGGCATGAGACTGAATGGACACTGGCAGCAGACAACGGAGCGCCGGGGACAGGTGAGTATGCTTTTTAATTTACTTATTTTTTACTTTACACCTCCCGCCAGCTACATGGGTTGCTCCAATTCCTTCGACAACCTCTTTAAAGGATTTATCCATCTTCCTAATATTGATGGCTTGTCCTTAGGATAGGCCATCAATATTACATCTGCGATGATACAACAGCCAGGACCTCTGCAGATCAGCTTTTCCAGGACAGTGCGGCTACAGGTAAAGGTAACAATTCTAGGAGCCACGCTGTTCACTTGCCATACAAGGTGTAACAGTAGGTTTAGGTAGTGCAGTGGTGCACTTGGTATAGTGATTGAGCAGCATGGCTCCCGGCATGTTATTACCTTTAGCTGCCCTGTCTCGGTACCGCTGATCTGCAGGGGGTTCTGATGGTGGGCCCCTAGAAACAATTCCACTGGTGGCCCTAGACATCCCAGTCCGACACTGCAGACAGGGCTTTATCAGCAAACTGCAATTAGCTGAACTGATTGTCCTATGGGCAGAGCTGTAGATAACAGTGAGAGCAGTGAGTGAAGTCACTTGTCCTATTACACAGGTCCATTGCTATGGAAACGCTGTGTAAATAATGGGAGATATAATTTCACATAGCAGGAAAACAAAGCAGCATTTCTAAAGCAATCTATTTTAATAATTTACATAAGCTAGCAGTATAGATAGGATCCTTGAGATGGGAATACCCCTTTAAGTCTCTGCTGCGCTTGAACCACTTTCATACAAAGTGCCAAGCATAGCAAAAATTCACATTTAGAACACACACAGTTCAGGTCAGTTCTAAATTTCGGGAATCAATCCTGACAAATTTAGGATTATCCCAGTTTACGAAGGAGGCGTGGCTTAATGAGGTGCTCGAATTACTTTTTTTAATCTCAGTAGGTGTTTATATATATATAACAAACATTGCATACTCACCTATCCTTTTGGTGGGGGATACAGAGGTGAGTCTCTGTTTGCGTCCCCATTCTTGGTTGACATTCTGCCTACATGTGGGCCATACACTGCTTAGCCACTAATTGACTGTATTGGTCACATGTGGGTCAAAGATCAGGAACACCATAAATCCGAATGGAGACCCTCCACCAGATCCCTGGCCAAATGGAGAGTGGATCATGTAATGTTTGTTATTTTAAGCCTCTGTAGGGGTTAAAATGAGGAATTAGAACATCCCTTTAACAAACTTGCTCAAGAATAGTAGGTGGTTCTACCCACTTTTGGGCAGCCCCAGACAATTTGGGAGTGCCTCAGAAGTAACTTGAGGCTCCTGAAAGCCAATACTATGTCTGTAATGGGGCCTTTACCTACATTGCGCCATTTAGAATAGTGGCATATTTTATTTGGCAGAAGGACCTTTGGGGCCTCATCAGATCATCATGAAAATCATTGTGGCTTTGTCCCACCATGTGTACATTGAATTGCTAAAAATTCTATTGCTAAAGAGATTTGCGCATCTCTCAGGTGAACCTAAATTTAACTACGTCTAAATAAAAAAGTCAATCAAACGCATAAAAATTTAATGTGACTGGTAGCCATGTTATACTTCTATTCCCTGCCCTGGCCGCAGTAATACACTGCTGATTTTTCTGGAGGTCTAATAAGCTGTGGTGGCTCTCTGATAAAGGATTTGTCTATGTCGAGACAATCTCTCTAAATTTCTCTATCTTTCTACGTTATTATGATTCTGAACCCATAGATGACTATTATCATTTTAAGCCCAAATCCAGAGATTCTGTGAAGCCTGTCTGAATTGGTTCTGGACATTGGGTTGGAGCTCTGCAGGAATTGGATCATTATATCTTGTTTCAGAACTGACTGTTACCTTGTTGTTATCTTGTTCAACAAGAATTTTTTTTTTTTTTAGAAATGAGGATTAGGGGTTGGTTGCTCTTCTAACATGGTAATTTGAACCCTGTGTTATCCCTTTGTCTACATTTTGCTGTCAAGTACAGCTGCACCTCTGCGAGAGGCTGAATATGGGTTAATCTTCAAAGTTTTCTTCCCTGCAAGGTTGCACGGATCTAAGAGAACAATATAATTACACAGAGTAGTGCAGAGCTTGGCGGCACAGATTTCTGTCTATTTATCTTCAGGTCTTTGTATGAGGCCTTTATTTACCAACACAGGTCCCTTGGGGAACAAAGGATGCGCTTCTGTTTGATGTGTATAAAACACAGGATAAGACTGGGGGGAAAAGGCAGCGCTGGAGACAGCTCTAACCTGCCTCTCCTCCCCTTCATGCTCTTTGATAATGTTCAGGCCTTCTGATTGTTTATTGTAACTGGTTATGCCAGCAGATATTGCGCACAAGCCTATAAGAGCGGACACATCTTTAGCCTTTGGCCGTTACAATGCAAAATCCACCTAGCGAGAATAAAATATGCCAAATATTCTTCATGTGCATGAACGTAAAGGGGTTCTCTACTTTCCCAAAAATTTCAAAAAGGCCAAACCACTAATGTGTAATCTTATAAGTAACTGTAAAATGCTTCAGGGCTTACCTTGGCTATCACTATGAAGGCCTAGTGCCATAGGTAATGTTTTTAACCTATAATAGTGTCCATAGGTTATCAAGATGGTGCCGTATCTTCTACCACTGACAGTGTTTAGCACAAGCACAGATGCAGGAGATTCTGCTGTCTATACCTTTGTCTGCACTGAATACTTTCACCGCCTGCGCAGTAGAGAGCGTATTGTCATCTTGGGAAGATATCAACATTTTGTATGTGCACCTGCATTGGACATTTTCAGCATCAGTATGTGGTATAGGATGCAGACATCATTATCTTGGTAACCATTCACCATTCCCTATGCCATTATACATTGGTATATGGTGTTTCTTAAATTTGTCGGGATAATGGACAGCTACACAGTACAGAGTAGTAGCTAGGCTTTCCTTCACTGGGGAAAGATTCCATTCTCCGCCTTATTCTTGTATCTAAATACCAAGACAGAATGGCTTGTTTCTAACCCTCTATGGCATGTGCCATGCCTACCTCTACTCTCCTCCCTAGTCCAGTGTATTTAGGTCATATTTAGAAGACCTTAAATGGGTTGTCATAGGTTAGGCTATAAATATCTGATAAGTGGGGCACTGACAGTCAGCCCTCACGCAGATCAGCTGTGCAGGGGTGTGTCTGGTCCCTGTGCTATACAGTGCATGGAGCCGGAAGCAGAAATCTTCATACCCTGTATAGTGGCCTTGAGCTGAGCTGCAGTAACAGCACCTGACCACTATACAGAATATGGAGCTATCTGCTTCCAGTGCACTCTATAGCATAGGGACCCAATGTACCTCTCAGACAGGTGGTGATAGGGATAGGCCATAAATAAAAAAAAAATTCTAAAAGACCCCAAGGTAGTTTCACAGTAAAATACTTGTTACTAAAATATAGTTATTACAACATCCCTGCCCATTAGCAGTGTACAACATAAACCCTCCAGTATCATAGTCCTCTCCCTACTTAAACAGTTTATACAAAATTAGAAAAGAAAATCACTTACCTCAATAGAAAGGTCCATTGTTTGCTAAGTGTAGGAATAGATCCTTTACAGTATTATGTCGATATGCCACATGGATGGAGTATTATAGTTCTTGTCCATACAGCACACCTTCTTCTAAGGAACTTTCTGTAAATGTATTTTGCATGATTTGTATATGGAATTACCAATGCAATAGACATCTCACATCATTCTTACTAGTTTACTATTGAACTCTTATTTTATAGAGGACATTTATAATCATTATTTATAGAAATTGCTAGATTCTGTTCTGATCTGCTCTGTTAGTGTCATGTCACCTTAGGTAGATATAAATAGCAATTTCAGATAATTAAAAAAATCAGTTTATAAATATACTCATTGTTGGTTAGAGGGGAGATGTTCTGTTTGAGTGCAATGCAAGGTACAGGGGAGTAGCTACAAGGGGTGCAGAGGTACTAATCACTATCGGACCCTGAACACTGAGAGGGCCCCAAAGTTTCTTCTGCCACATAAAATATACCACTATTCTAAATGCTAAAACATAGCTAGGGGTTCCATTACAGATTTAGCATGGGGCCCAAGAGCATGGTATATATTATTATTAATATTATTGTTTATATAGCCCCATTAATTCCATGGTGCTTTACATTTGAGGGATTACATACGGTACACAAGCTATACAAAACAGATAATACTAACAATGACCAACTGGCACAGTGGGATACAGGGCTCTGCCCGCAAGGGCTTACAATCTATGAGGGAATAGGGATAGAGACAGAAGGTGGGTATAGAGGCTGTTCAGGTGGTGGTATGGAGACAGTCAGTGTCGGACTGAGATGTCTAGGGCCCACCAGTGGAATTGTTTCTAAGGGCCCACCATCAGGAACCCTGCAGATCAGCGGTACCGAGACAGGGCAGCTAAAGGTAATAACATGTCGGGAGCCATGCTGCTCACCCGCCATACCATGTGCACCACTGCACTACCTAAACCTACTGCTACACCCTGTATGGCAAGTGAACAGCATGGCTCGTAGAATTGTTACCTTTACCTGTAGCCGCACTGTCCTGGAAAAGCTGATCTGCAGAGGTCCTGGCTGTTGTATCATCTCAGATGTAATATTGATGGCCTATACTAAGGACAGGCCATCAATATTAGAAAGATGGATAAATCCTTTAAAGAGGTTGTCCAGGAATTGGAGCAACCCATGTGGCAAGCAGGAGGTGTAAAGTAAAAAATAAACAAATTAAAAAGCATACTCACCTGTCCCCGGTGCTCCATTGTCCGCTGCCAGTGTCCATTCAGTCTCGTGCCGGCGACTCCTTGATGGGAGTCCTGCACCTCATATGACTGCTAAGACCAATTAGGTACAGGAATTCTAGAAATGAGGTGCCGCCATGAGACCAAACAGACATAGGCGGGGGACAAAGGGGTGCTGGGGACAGGTGAGTATGCTTTTTTTTTTTTTTTTTTTTTTTTATTTTTACACCTGCCTGGCGGCCGCCACGGTCGTCGCTCCAATTTATGGACAATTTTTCTATGGTCACTTCACTGGTCCCCCCATACAGTGGCCTCTTCACTGGCCCCCCATACTATATGGGGAACAGTGATGGAGCCATTATATTGTGTGGGAGCAGTGATGGGGGCTAACATCCTGTGGGGGGAGGGACATTAAACTGTGTGGGGCATATTAAAGGAGTTGTCCAGGGTTAATCTTTTTTGTGGCCTAAGCTGAGGATAGGCCATAAATACCTGATCAGTAGGGGGCTGACACACGGCTCCATCAGCTGTTCGGAGCCACTTCTGGCGCCTGTTCTGTACACAACAAAGGGCCAGAAGCAGAAAGCTCCATCCGCTGTATAGTCACCTGGCGCCTTCACTGCAGCTCAGCTGCTACTGACTTCAATAAGTGCTGAGATGCAGTGAAGGTGCCCGGCTAATATACAGTGGACAGAGCTTTCTGCTTCTGGCCCCATATTGCGTACAGAACGTGCCCCGGAAGTGGTTCCATACAGCTGATCGGTCCGGGGTCAGCCACGTACAGATCAGGTATCTATGGCCTATCCTGAGGATAAACCATAACAAATTATGCCTTGGCAACCCCTTTAATTTTTTTCTTTTTTATAATTAGTACGGGGGAGGTGAATCCCCCCCTACCCCCCCAAAAAAACAAAAAAAATCCCAAAACATACTAAACATACTCACCTGTCCCCGGTGCTCCGGTGTCCTACCAGCACGGTCCGGTCCTGCAGCTCCTCTGTCTTCTTTTTGCCGGAAGTCCTCACTGGCTGTGACGTCCCAGGTCCCTTCTCTTAGGCCGCTGATTGGCCTCAGGGGTCACGTGACATTACAGGTAGTCATGTGCAGAGGGAACTTCAGCTGGAAGAAAACAGAGCTGCAGGATCGAACCGTGCTGGGAGACACTGGGGACAGGAGAGAAAGTTTTGGGGTCTTTTTTTGTTTTGTTTTTTCGCCTGCCCCGGCATAATTAAAAAAAAAAAAAAATGTTATCCTGCACACCCCCTTTAATGTCCCCCAGGCTATTGGCCTCCATCACTGCCCCCCCAACAATATAATGGCCCTATCAATGGTCCCCATATAGTATAGGGGACCAGTGAAGGAGCCACTGTATGGAGTATAAGCTCCACAGTGGCCCCCACACAGTATTATATGCCCACAGTGGCTCCCACCCAGTATTATAAGCTCCACAGTGGCCCCCACATAGTATTATAAGCTCCAAACAGCCCCCTCCACTTCAGTGGTATTATTAGACTCTGGGGTATAATCGGAGGCCGAGGGAAGGTGATTAAAAACAACAAACATTCATACTTACTTTGCCTTACCTTCCCTTGGCATCTTCGCTCCATCCTGCCGTCTTCAGGCCCTCTTCCGACGTTGCTGCTGAGGCCTGTGATTGGGCCTCAGCGGTCACGTGGAGGCACACTGACGTCATTATGCGGCCGCGCCCCATGTGACCGCTGGGGCCTAATCACAGGCCTCAGTGATATGACGGGAGAGCGCCTTAGAGAACGCTGTGCCCAGGAGAGGTGAGAATATGTGTTTATTGTTTTCAGTCACCTCCCCTGCCCTGCCATCTATTGGAAAGGGCCTGCAATATGCCAGGACTCCTTTCCAATAACAGTATGTATAGCGGTCGGGGAACCAGGCTTTCCCCGACCGCTGTAATAGTGGTCCGGGGCCCGGCCATCTCCAGCTGGCCGCGAGCCCCGTACCATGCCGAGCCCGGTCGCGGTCACACCCTCTGCGACCGCGATCGTTACGCCACTGGTCAGGGGCCCGATTGGGATGGTCAGGATCCCGATCGGGCCCCTGACCAATGCATCTGCATTGGCAACATGACGAATAATAGTCGGGGCTCGGGGCCTATCGGTGGATTCACCGGTTCCCCGGTGGGCCAGTCCGTCCCTGGAGACCGTATTGTTATTGGGGGTTGTAGGCCTTCCTGAATAGGTGAGTCTTGAGGGCCTTCTTGAAGCTTGTGATTGTGGGGGACAGCCTTATGTGTCTTGGTAATGAGTTCCAGAGGATGGGGGATGCACGGGAGAAATCTTGAAGACAGTTGTGTGAGGAGCGGATATGAGCAGAGCGGAGTAGGAGGTCTTTGGTGGATCAGAGGTTAAGTGTGGGCAGGTAGCGGGAGATTAGGTCAGAGATATATGAAGGGCCAGGTTATGGATGGCTTTGTATGTCAGAGTTAGTAGTTTGAACTCTATTTGCTGGGCGATGGGTAGCCAGTGAAGGGATTGGCAGAGGGGAGCGGCCGATGAAGAATGGGGGGAGAGGTGTATTAGGCGAGCAGCACAGTTTAAGGTGGACTGGAGGGGGGCGAGAGTGTTAGCTGTGAGGCCATGGAGAAGGGTGTTTCAGTAGTCTAGGCGAGAACTAGCATGTTTGTAGTTTCAGGGGTGAGGAAGGAGCGGATTCGATGGATGTTCTTGAGTTGGAGGCGGCAGGAGGTGTTGAGGGTTTGAATATGTGGCTTGAAGGATAGGTCAGAGTCTAAGGTTATCCTAAGGCAGGAGGCCTGTGGGACTGGGGTGAGAGTGTTTCCATTAATTTTGATAGATGGGTCAGGTAGGGGGGAGTCGTGCTTGGAGGGGTGAAGATTATGAACTCCATTTTCTCCATGTTGAGTTTGAGAAAGTGGGAGGAGAGAAAGAAGGCTACGGCTACGGACTCTGGACAACAGAGAGGAAATGTCTGGTCCAGAGAGATATATTTGGGTGTCGTCGGCATAGCAATGGTATCGGAAACCATGGGATTCTATGAGTTGGCCAAGGCCTAGGGTGTAGATGGAGAACAGGAGGGTCCTAGGATGGAGCCTTGAGGGACACCTACAGAAAGAGGGTGTGGCAGGGAGGTGGTGTGTGAGTGGGAGATGCTGAATGTGCGGTTGGTGAAGTATGAGGAGATCCAAGAAAGGGCCAGGTCTGAGATGACAAGGGATGAGAGAGTATCTAGCAGGAGGGAATGGTTGACTGTGTAGAAGGCAGAGGAGAGGTCGAGGAGGAGGAGGAGGACAGAGTAGTGACGCTTGGCTTTGGCAGTTAGAAGGTCATTAGTGACCTTGGTTAGGGCAGTTTCTGTGGAGTGATGGGGTCTGAAGCCTGACTGTAGTCTGTCAAAGAGCATATTGGACGAGAGATAGGAGGATAGTTCGGAATGGACGTGTTGCTCCAGCAATTTTGAGGCGTATGGGAGCAGTGAGATGGGGCGATAGTTGGCTGGAAAGGACGGGTCGAGGGAGGGTTTCTTAAGTATAGGTGTGACAGTAGCATGTTTGAAGGCGGATGGGAAGGATCCATTGGTTAGGGATAGGTTGAAGAGATGGGTTAGGGCAGGAGTAATGACTTAAGAGAGTTTGGGAATGAGATGTGACTGGATCGGGTCGAGTGCGCAGGAGGTGAGGTGGGATTTAGAGATTAGGGTGGAGAGCTTTTCATCAATATATTGTGGGAGGATAGGCTCAGTGGAAGCAGCAGCAGACCCAGACAGTCAGAGACAAACACAAAAGTTCAGGTGTAAACAGGTTTTACCCTGTACGTTTATTTCTCCAAAAAAAACAGCAGCAGAAAATAAATAAGCCTTAACTTCAGGCAAAAAAAAGAACAAAACTCCTGCTCGTCCGAGCTACTAACTAAACACAGATAATACTAACGTATGTGTGGCTTGCTCACACGGTCAACATGCAGGGCAAAATAATGGCAGCAGTTCACACTGGAGTCTCACCAGTCTTCAGAAGGTTTAGACAGAACCTGGCTCCTCCTTTCTCCCCCAGGAACTGCCCAGGACTGAGAATTTAGCAACCTTTTATAGGCCTTTAATGAGGCCAAGCTCCCACTGTGCTCCCTAGTAGGACAAGAAGCGGTTAACAAAAATGACTTCTCACAGCTGAGGTTTTGTTACCTGTGTTGTAAACCCACTTACCATACATAAGTGAGGAATCTGGGAGAGACATAGCGACCTTCCAGAACCTTACCAGTCACCTTCTCACAATATATAATGTATATATTATTTAGTAGAACCTCCATGCAAGCCACAACCAAAATATTGTAAAACTGTATTCATGAGTCTGACCTCTCCCAAATGCAAATGCCACAAATCAAGAAATTTGCAAATTTGCAGATAACATCAAGTGTGTGTAATAAATAATCTTCAGTAATTTGCATTACTGCCTCTCTTAAAGAGGACCTTTCATCACCTCCAGCATGACACCCACATGACAGCAGAAGGCTAATTAGCATATAGGGCACTAAAACTAACAGCACCAACTGCTCAAAAATAGTGGGGGCTGGAGAAAATCTTCAATATGCACTGGAATCAGTTTAGCGGCATATATTAAAGGATGCATAGAGTTGGTGAAAGAGGTGAAAAGTCCTCTTTAAAGTTAGCACCTACCTTCTGTATGTTGTAGACATACTACTGTTCTAATAAGTACACTCACATATACTCACAGTGATTCCCAGGAGTAAGGTGCAGCGGCTCCTATCGGAAACTATTGGAGACAACATAGCCAATTCAGTATTGTATGTGAAATGTGAAGTTGGAAATTTGTAATGGTCCATTTGGTTGATAAAAATAATTGGATGTTTTACTGGGTGTACAAAAGAGTGAAACCCCCTTTAACTTTTATTCACTAAGTCTTGGCCAAAAAAAATACAAATTAGCCAAACAAAAGCCATAACCCCCCCTCCAAAAAAAACCATTTATACTGTATATACACTGTATATTTCAATTATGTTAAACTTTCAATCCGTACTTCACGTATGAAATTAGATTGTAGACAGTTTATAAGATATAGGCCAGAAGTCCCACCAGTATAATAATGAAATAAGGCTAATGGCAGAGGAGATTGGACACAAGCCAAATGTACATTGCTTTTAAGAAGGACTGTGTAGGATGCTGGAAATTAGAGGCTGGAGACGCAGCTTAGAGGTAAGAAGATGCAGGCCTGTAATCATGGACAGGATAATGGGACATTTCACAAGATATACGTTGACAAGATAGATACTAGATCTATAACCCCTTCTTACCTGGAGACTCTTCCAGCATTTATAGATGATGCCCTCTAAATCACATCAGATATACATTCTTGTCTTGAAAGTCTCCCACTCTAGAAATGGTTGAAATAGGCAATTTAGACCATTTTCTACTGACTGGTGAGTTTGTGACAAATACAGATCAAAGGCGGATATATAGAAGTTGACCTTCCGTGCTGAATTTTTCAGTTATTATCACTTGTAGCCACTCATGCCATATGATAGAGGTGTACCCTGTTAACAGGAATTCAGGCCCTTATTAATGTCCACTGCTGGCATCTGTCAGAAGATAACAGCAACGGACATTGACTGTAGCAGACTAATGGACAAAGACGAAGTCAGATAAACAACATGACAGACACTTTCTTCCATAATGTTTGTTTACTTATGTAATGGAAGAAAAAAATCCTGCATGCATGACTTTCCCTTCCATCAGAAAAGTGAAAAACATGACGAAAGAAAGTTTCCGACATGTTTTTACTTTGGGGTGAATGTAGAAGACACCCGATGGAGGAGGCACAGTCTACATCTGTCAGGTAATGTCTATTGCTCTCATCCTGGATAAATCACAAGCACAATGAATTTATTGTATAATACCACAAGCCGCACTGCTCACTCACTGTACAAACTGTAGCAGCAAGTGTGAGTACTCCAGCGCTGCCCCATAGATTCCAGTGGGACAGCGCTACAGTACTCATACTTACTGTTACAGTTTATATGGCGAGCGAGCATCATGGATCTCAGACTGTAGACAATACCAAGAGCTGTGCTGTCTGGATACTGGTGATCTGTGGGGATCCTGGGTGTCCTGAGGATAGCCATCAATGTTAGAAACCAGATAACCCCTTTAAGTCCTGGGGGGTATCTCAGTACCATGAGCCACAGGTAGTATGTAGGAAAGGTGACTGCTACAGGTGAGGTCCAGCTCTATTGTCATTGTAAAACCTTCATTAGATCAGGCAAATTCTCTCTCCTTCAGAAGTAAGAAAACTGTCTCTAAAGCCACCTATAGGCAATTATCTTGTAAGTCAATGTCTGACCCATTAAAAAGCCTTGAAACATGACTAGGGAAAAAAAAAGTGCCCCCCAAGAACTATGTCAAAAACTTCTCACTTAGCCACCCAGCACTGTACTATTGACGGACAAGAACCCCTAAACAGCTGTCTACTGATGGATGTCTCTTGTTTTTTCAAAGAGACACTGATTAGACTAATTTATCTAGTCATGGCTCTTCAATGGGTCTGATATTGACTTCCAAGCTAGCTGCTTCTATGTGGCATGAGATAGACATTTGTCTTTCTTTTAGATGAGAGCTAATTTAATTATCTTTTCTAAAGGAGCATTGCCTCTTGCCTCTTACAGCCCCCTCCACCCCGAGAGTTTCATTCAATTTGTCACGACCCATTACCAAAGCATATTCACTAACAAATTATTATTTTGGATAATTTTATTATTACAGCTAAGGTCTTTTGCTCAGTTAGTGCTTAATGGAAATTCAAGTAATAAATGAAAGTACAATGCCAGTAATACACAACAGTTATATTAGCACTTATGTAGAGACTTCGGAATAATCCAATAAAAAGGCAAAATACATTAACAAAATGGTGCATGATTTGAGTTCTAGTACTTCTACAATATCCCCAATGAATTTACTGAGTCTTTTAACACAGTACTTCTCTAGCATGTCTCTCCATTTTTTGTGGAAAACATGAGACTATGTCAAAATGTCTAGTCTCAAAAGCTCGAGTGCTCCTACACAACTTATAGACGCTTAATATGTGTGTGTGTGATTGGCGCCTATTACTATGTCACCTTTGATGAAACGTGATATATGGAAACACTTAAGGTGTTATCGGAGGGAGCAAGGTACAATAGCAAAACTAGATCGACATTGACCCAGTGCCAGGGCTATTTGCTTGTGGTGTTAGAGCTTCTTTCATTGTCCCATGCTGTTTTGCTTGGCATAAACATAACTAGTGTGATCCCTTGGAAAATTGCGCTGTTTGAGATCTGACATATGTATAAGGGTCTTTGACAGCGGTATCAATTTTTAAGCCCTACTAGTGGGAAATCACTGATATGTGTTTTTGTATTTCCTTGTTTTTAATCGAGATTTAATAAAAGTTAGGTTTTAATCTCCCTATTTCTCTACATTTCTCACCAGTTGTGCCCATTTTTCTGGGATCAAATAAATTCCATAAAATGCATTCTGAAATCCGAGAAAACACCTGCCACACTATGATGTTAGGGAACTTTTTTAACCTTATTTCTAGGTTCATTGTCCTTATGTGGCCAAGTTTTCATTTTAAGCTATCCTCTATGAGCATTTCAAATTCTTTCACTTGCTTTTACTTATATACTTTTATTTATTTTAAGCAGACCAGTCAGGTAAATCGACAGAAATGTAAAGCTGAGATCCATAACTTTATATGATCTGAAGAAGGATTGCTGAGCAAAATGCAGAGAGAATCCTGACAGGACTCCTAGGAGAGACCATAAGAGTCCTGCTTACCCCGCACACACACGGTGATTGACAGCTTATGTGTACACTCACTGATACAGGGAAAACTGTCATTCTCTGTGGTATAAAGTTGTGTGTGAGCAGGGTAAGCAGGACTCTCACTATCTCTATGAGGAATCCTGACAGGTTTGCTTTAAGCAGGAATAAGGAGATAAGGTCTGCAGCCGAAAAACTTCATGGGTTCCTGATGGAGACACTGCATATAACAGCTATTTAATAAGTAAAACCATGATAAAACATAGCATGAAAATTAAAGTAGATTTAGAAACTGAGAAGGTTCTAATGTGTTCTTGATGCACCATAAATAAGTTGATTGGTATTAATCACCATTTACCATATATATATATATATATATATATATATATACACAAGACCACCCTGTCAGGCAGATTCAGGGTTGGTACAATGACGCCATGGACCGCTCTTCTCAGTCTATGAAAAGGGGATATGGAGAACAATGTATGAGAAAGTGTGGGGCCATTGTGCAAAGTTTGTGAGAGAAGAGGACATGGGCACATGGATTTTTTTTGTAGGACAAGCTGTATATTTCATTGGGATGTTGGGGTATGTATGACTATGTGATCATTTTTTATTCCATTTTTATTGTTCTTTCGTTTATTCTTTTACTGGATTCACCATGCAGGATAAAGACATGTGATTTTTATTTTTTGGGTCTTTGTGTATATATGATTATAGTGATGCAAAATGTATGTAGTTTATTTTAGTGCTTTTTTTTTGCACTGTAAAAAAAAAAAATTATATTTGTGTTACCACAATATTTAACATATACCACTTATTTTAACATAACTTTTTTTTCTCATTTTCATCAGCTGTTTCAAAAACATAAAAGCACCACAACAAAATAGTATACATATATTTTAACATTTACTCCCAGTACTAGGAATACTGTACATTTCACTTACTTATAGGTCAAGCTTGTTATGAAAGCTATTGAAACCTGCACTTGTACTCGTTTTATTAAAGATGCCCTGTCACCTCTCCTCACATGTCTATTTTAGTAACAAAATAAACATTCTGGATTACCTTTTCTCTGTATTGTGCTTTTTGTCTATTATTCCTCATAGAAATGTATGAATAAATTGACAACTGGGCGTCACCTGCTATGGGTGTGTCCCTATACAGACTGTCCAATCACTGCTGACCATTCCATACTGTGTAGGGACACATCCCTTTGGCATTATGAATGGAAACACCCAGTTGTCAATTTATTTATACATTTCTAGGAAGAATAATGCACAATGCAGTTGTAAGAAAAGTTGGTCTAGGATTGTTGTATTATGAGGAACATTTACTATAATGTCAGGAGAGGTGACAGATCCTCTTTAAAATCACATGGCTTCTATCCATTACACTTTACCACATATAATCTTTTATGTCTACATGGGTTTAGAACAGCTAAATGATGTAACAATGCCATTAAGTGTAGATTACAAGTCTCAAGTCCCCGTCAGAAGTCTGAACTGTAGCCATCCTGGTCCCTCTTGTTTTGAAAAGTATCAAAGCACTTCACTGGAGATAGAAATCTCTGGTGGTAGGCTTATACAGCACAGAAGTAAATCTATCAGCTCTCCTATCAGCCTAATGTGGAATTAGATCCCCTTTAAAAACAGTGCTCAAATAAGTCTTGCTGGGCACCTGTAAAACGTGGCTGACGGGTATAGATCATTTAATATAATAACAAATGTAGGTGTCAAAAACCCTTCTAACCAGACACATTACTGTAGAGAAAAAATGTCATAGATGTCAGAAGTTATAGAGGAACTTATATGTTAACTTAAGAAATATTCTGCAGTAATATTTAGCAGATACATTTCAATCTTTTCAATCTCACAAATGGAGCAAGCACCACTGACGCAGGTGCATCTGTACAAGAAGCTCCCTATTAAAATATCATAGAATGTGGAACTTTGATACTCTTTACCTCTACACTCTCAGAAGCTATGTACATTAAGCACAAAAACATCCACTCTCAAATCATTAAAGTGGGAAGAAATCTTACTTTCCTCTGCTTGAGTCGTTTGAGTTGTTTGTTCCGTCTCTTGATCATATTTACTCTTTTGGACACTAAACATTCCAGGATCAGCTTGTCATACTCAGAGTAAGTGGCAGCTTTGTTAATTACGGAATTTGGTCCTATTAATGTCCTTTGGCACACACTGCATTAAGGAATCATGAGGCATTACCTATTAGCATCGTACTCTGGGAGCTACTTCATGTCATTAGAAAACTTAGCTCCTGACTGACAGCCAGCACATAGCTAATAGGATATTATTTTGCTAACTGGACAGTATCAGAACACCAGTGATAAACTTAAAGGGGTTTTCAGGGGCTTACATACAGGGGTGGATTAAGAGTACCATGGTCCCCAGGCTTTTCAAAAAGCACGGGCTCCCTTCTCATTCATACCAAAGATTCCTGTGACAGAAGAATGTCCAATAGCTGTCCTCCACACAGAATAATGTCCATAGTGGCCGCTTCACACAGTATAATGTCTCATAGTGGCCTTCATTCAGTATATTGTCAGATAGTGCCCCTTCACACAGTATAATATCTCATAGTGGCCCCTTCATACAGTATAATATCCCATAGTGGGCCTCCATACAGTATAATGTCCCATAGTGGGCCTTCACACAGTATAATGTACCATAGTGGCAACTACATAGGGATGATCAAACAGGTTCTCATTACAAATTTCCCAAACATTTTGGGTTCGGCCAAAATTTTGGGAACCTGCATGCCGCAGCCCAGGGGGAGTGAGTAACACTGTTTGTTATGTTTACTCCCCTCCCCTTGCACCCCAGAGTATAATAATAGCAGTTGCAATTTGGACTTGTTTGGTCTTAACCAAACTGTCGGGCAAACCTCACAACACAAATCTTGTGAGGTTCCCCTGACAAATACTCACCTCCAGTGGACTCACGTGCCTCTCCACAGTAATTGATTGTATTGGCGGATGCCAATACAGTTGATAATGGAATTGGATTATAATGGGGGCAAATGGACAGCTTCAGACCCCTGGGCAACCACACATTTCACACATGTTATAATCGGGTCCTGCTTACATATTAATGACTAATCCTATATGTGATCAGCGCAGATCCAACATCTGGGATCAGATATTTGAAGAGGCACACTGCGGCCTCTTCCCTGTGCTGAAAGCGTTACGTTCATTGGTCACATGGTACAGCGGCAGCGCATTCCCCTTCAAGTGAAGGGGCTGAGCTGCAGCACCAAACACAGTTTCTACACAATGTATGGCATTGGGCTTTTTCTGTGGTATTCAGTGCAAATGCTGCAGCACTCACCTCTTCAGCCAGCTGATCTGTGGTGGTTTCCAGTTTGGGTCCCATTAATCACATATTTATGATCTAAAGTTCTGGAAAACCCCCTTAAAGCTGAAGCCCTACATTGCAGAAACACAGCTTTTTTTGTTGCAGATTTTTGCTGCGGTTTTTTGAGCCAAAGCCAGGAGTGGAGTGAGCAGAAAGTAGAAATATAACAGCTATATATTTTCCATTCCCTTTGAAGCCATTCCTGACTTTGGCTCAAAAAACTGACACAAAATCTGCAACAAAAAAAGCTGTGGGGCCTCAGCCTAAAGCTTACTAACTTGTATAGTTTAAATTTGTGGGCAATGGGTTCAAAATGGGTTGAAAAAAATGAAAGAATCTATACTCACCTTACCAATTGCTGCTGACCACCCTGCCTGTATCGCCACTTTACTCTGCTTTCCTTGACACTCATCCTATCACTGGCTTAGGAGTTGTCACCATTACGGCGAGTAATTGGCAGAGCGGGCAATTCCACACAATTTCTGCAGTGTTAAGATGGGGGCAGGAAGTAGAGACCACTGAGGACCGGGGTAGTGTTGGAATGATGTGAGATCATTGAGTTAAGTCAAGCATAGGTTCTTTTTTTAAACACATTTTGAGCCTACTGCCACCAATTTTGGTCCAGGTAAGAAAAAACTTTTTTAGTCCGGGGCTCCACGTGGCGCAAAAACTGCAATGTTTTACAGTCACTAGCGAATCCCATCCACACATTGCGGGAAAATACGCGCAGCAGAAACACTGTAATTTCCAAAAAATGTTGTGATTTTGGAAAATGCAGTCAATTATACATACGGAAATGCTGGCGGTTTCCCTATAGGTATAATGGAAGCAGAAACTGAAAAGCGCTGCAGGAAAAAAACGTGAATCAATGCCGCCGTAGTTTTTCCCGCAGTGCTTTTTTGCTGCGTCCTACTACGTGGGGCCTTAGCCTTAGGGCTTCTTCAGATTGTTCTAATATAGCTATATTATATGAACCGTAGTGTGGTCATAAATACTGTCCCAACCATAGGTCTTATGATCTAGAAAAACAGCATCATAGATCCCAATGCTGCTGCTAGTTCATCAGACAAGAGTTTGGGACAGGATTTGCAATCAGTTTGGTCTGTATATTACCTGGTATTACAACTGTGAACATCAGCTCCAAATTCCACCTGAAACCAACCTCTATTGATTTAAATAGAAATTCAGATGGTGATTTTTTCCTCTAGGTGATTTTTCTAGCTAGCGTTAAAATAAGTGTCATGCTCGATCTTTAGTCAGATTCTGACTGATAACTCCCATTGAAATAAATATGAGGAGCACCTGGCAGGTGCAGATTTTGACACGGAATTTGACATGGAATTTGGACAAGTGGAAAATTCAGCTTCAAATTCCTAAAGCTGAATTTTCAGCTAGGAAAATTTCCTCCTTGTAAACAACCTCTAGGGTTGAGAAGAGACATACAATACAGGGAACCCTGTGGGGAAAAAAAAAGTATTTAGTCAGCCACCAATTGTGCAAGTTCTCCCACTTAAAAAGATGAGAGAGGCCTGTAATTGACATCATAGGTAGACCTCAACTATGAGAGACAAAATGTGAAAACAAATCCAGAAATCTGATTTTTTTTAAAGAATTTATTTGCAAATTATGGTGGAAAATAAGTATTTGGTCACCTACAAACAAGGAAGATTTCTGGCTCTCACAGACCTGTAACTTCTTCTTTAAGAGGCTCCTCTGTCCTCCACTCATTACCTGTAGTAATGGCACCTGTTTGACATTGTTATCAGTATAAAAGACACCTGTCCACAACCTCAAACAGTCACACTCCAAACTCCACTATGGTGAAGACCAAAGAGCTATGGAAGGACACCAGAAACAAAATTGTAGACCTGCACCAGGCTGGGAAGACTGAATCTGCAATAGACAAGCAGCTTGGTGTGAAGAAATCAACTGTGGAAGCAATAATTATAAAATGGAAGACACACAAGACCACTGATAATCCCCCTCGATCAGGGGCTCCACGCAAGATCTCACCCCATGGGGTCAAAATGATCACAAGAACGGTGAGCAAAAATCCCAGAACCACACAGGGGGACCTAGTGAATGACCTGCAGAAAGCTGGGACTAAAGTAACAAATGCTACCGTCAGTAACACACTACGCTGCCAGGGACTCAGATACTGCAGTGCCAGATGTGTCCTCCAGCTTAAGCCAGTACATATCTGGGCCCGTCTGAGTTTGCTAGAGAGCATTTGGATGTTCCAGAAGAGTATTGGGAGAATGTCATATGGTCAGATGAAACCAAAGTAGAACTGTTTAGTAGAAACACAACTTGCATCCAAAGAACACCATACCTACTGTGAAGCATGGGGGTGGCAACATCATGCTTTGGGCTGTTTCTCTGGAAAGGGACCAGGACGACTGATCTGTGTGCATGAAAGAAGGAATGGGGCCATGTATCGTGAGATTTTGAGTGCAAACCTCCTTCCATCAGCAAGGGCAATGAAGATGAAACGTGGCTGGGTCTTTCAGCTTGACAATGATCCCAAGCACACCGCCAGGGCAAAGAAGGAGCGGCTTCGTAAGAAGCATTTCAAGGTCCTGGAGTGGCCTAGCCAGTCTCCAGATCTCAACCCCATAGAAAACCTTTGGAGGGAGATAAAAGTTCGTGTTGCCCAGCCACAGCCCCAAAACATCACTGCTCTAGAGGAGATCTGCATGGAGGAATGGGCCAACATACCAGCAACAGTGTGTGCCAACCTTGTGAAGACTTACAGAAAACGTTTGACTTCTGTCATTGCCAACAAAGGATATATAACAAAGTATTGAGATGAACTTTTGTTATTGACCAAATACACACTGGAGTTTGCAATGTGACTGTTTGAGGTTGTGGACAGGTGTTACTGATAACAATGTCAAACAGGAGCCATTACTACAGGTAATGAGTGGAGGACAGAGGAGCCTCTTAAAGAAGAAGTTACAGGTCTGTGAGAGCCAGAAATCTTGCTTGTTTGTAGGTGACCAAATACTTATTTTCCACCATAATTTTCAAATAAATTCTTAAAAAATCAGACAATGTGATTTTCTAGATATGTTTTCTCATTTTGTCTCTCATAGTTGAGGTCTACCTATGATGACAATTACAGGCCAACCTCATCTTTTTAAGTGGTAGAACTAGCACAATTGGTGGCTGACTAAATACTTTTTTCCCCACTGTAAATATATGTTGCCAGTACAATATACCCTGCAGAATTAAAGGGCTTTTCCCACAAAAGAGATTTATGGAATATTCACAGGATATGCCATAAATGTCTGATAAAGGTGGATCCCACGTCTAGGACCTGAACCCATCTCTAAAATGACCCCACTCCCCAGGTTCCATTACTTGGATCTTACCTGACTGCAGCCTCGCTGACAGTTTAGTCCTTAATAGTTGGGTTTTACAGAAACAGAGTGCCCTGAGCTATGCTGTTTCCATAACTTCCATAGAACTGGTACTGTATACCAAAATATCACACAGTCCAAATAAGTAATTTATGCAAAAATAATGGCTTACCCATGTAGTCTCCTTCTGGGATAACACCAATCCTAATGCATGTTTTGGAGTAGCCTTCTTCTATGGACTGGCATCATCCCAGTGGTAAATGAATTTTAAAAATGTCTTCCCAATGCGGTGAGATAGTCGTGAGGAGATTGCTGAGTGATAATTGGGGATGTTATATAAGAGTTTTGATAAATGCATATAAGGTTCTTACTACAGGTATTGAGGTCGTATATACATGTATGTCCTCCTGTGATGCCGCTTATCACCTTGTAATCCATAAGCGGCATCCAAGTGATAGCAGTTCAAAAAGATGAATAAAATTAATCAATTTTTTTAACCGTCCCTAAAAAGCAAGTGAAAGCAGATGAAAAATGGACATTAAAAACAGACAGACGGATGTGAAATGGATGCAAGATATGTGACACACGGACGCAAATGGCTGTGAAAAACAGGCTGTTTCATACGAATACAGTCTTTTATTACAGATGAGTTCTCCATACTGTTATGAACTTTGGTTATTTTTTGGCATTTTGTCCCACTGAGTCCATTCTTCTTTTTAATACTTGACAATATCCTACTGTCCTTAGAAGCAGTTAATTGACATTGCATGCAGTTCCTTAGTCTATGATCTTCAAGTACATCTAGGTCCTTCTCTACTAGTGACCAGTGTTGGACTGGGCTGCCTAGGACCCACCAGTAGAATACATTTTGGGGGCCCACTATATATCTACATACAAATGTCACCTGACACTTGTTTGCAAATTCCAACATACACTTATTTTTCAGTAGTATCTTGCTGCCTAGCCCTTGCCTCTGGTTGTTTCTGTCCTGGGGTCCTGTCAGTACTCTTGCCTTGGACTAGGTTCATCTTAGCTCTGTAAGCCAGGGAGATGTGCACACACAGCAGCAGGCCTCAGGCAACAGAAAGATGATGATTGGTGTTTAGGGCCCCTGCAGTGTCATTGAGAAGATGGGTCCCAAGGGGAAAAGATACTGTTTGGCCTTACTCTCTGCCAAATTGTCATCTTAGCCACCCAATATATCTACAGTACACAAAAATAGATTGGGTAGTCTCTTAAATAATGTACCCAGTATATTATACCAACCCATAACCTGAGATGCTGTATGATGAGTATCTGTATGAAGTACAATGAGTTTACTGTGCCATGCCAGGATAATCTGGGGACCCATCTGGCTCTGGGGTCCTCCAGGGGATTCACCTGTGGGCTAGTCTGAGCCAGGTAGTGACACTTGGTGTGTCTAGGTCAGCTTGTAACAGATGAATACATTCTTCAATTGACTACAATATATTACATAGCTCTATAATTTATAAATGAATTATACAATATGTGCTGATTCATAGAGTATACCTCTAATACCTGGGGACCATTCAGAGTGGGGATCATCGATGACCATTGATCAGGTCCTTGAACCAATTTTCAATCCAATTACACACTTCACTTTCTAAACCAATTAGTTCCATAATGTAGATGTCATATCTCCTATACCAGTCTATCTAGCACAGCATATAACAGTGTGGCAGATGCTGAGCTCAGGGATATATCATCTTCTATGACTTGATTCAGTATTATGTAAAGAGCTGTTTAAGTGCTGCCAAGATACATATAGAATGCCCCCTCTAAATACACATACATACACCAAAGGCTGTCAGTCACTATGTGTGGGCGAGGAAAGAAGGACTCTTAGGCTTCCTCTCGGAGTCCTGCAGCATTTTACAGATTTTTTTTTATATGAACATACTGACTCAAATTCTACAGAACTATTCATCACTCATCATCTAACCCTCTATCCGATGCTGGACACATGACAGAGATGCTTTAACAACCTTGCTGTGATATAGGCAGAATACGGGATGCTGTAAGTGGTGGTTTAGTATCTGTTGACAGTGTTAAATATGTTCTCCTGCTCTATTAGCTGTCTGTGGTTTGTGTCTGGTATTGGAGCTCATCACTGAAGTGAATAAGACTGAGTTGCAGTACCACACACAACCTGTGGACAAGTGGGGCACTCTGCTTAGAAAAAAAGTCATTTCAACTTTAGATTGAACATTTTGATTAAACATGTAGCTTAGTGCTTATTTTCTATGATAAGTTTTACTATTAACTTTTTATTATCATTATAGCATGTGATCCATTTCCTTTAACTGACCATGCTGACCTGAAACACTCTCATACATCGATGGGTAAATCTAGATCTCATAAGCTGTTAATGTTTGACTTGAGAAGTGCGTGGTTGGATAGCAATAGAAATGTCGGCATTTCTTAAGTTACTAGTGTAGGACTTCATGGCTCAGTGGGTCAACAAACATATCCGAGCTTTTCATCTCCCCTGCTGCCAGTATATAACCTGGCTTCTTTGATACTGTATTAACTCTTTAAATGGCTTGGGTTGCTATCTTCATATGTACAAGAAACTTGTATATTCAGCGTGTTTAGCTAAAAAGCTTAAATGACTCTGCATACCTGGAGAAGATCCTACTGACGTCTACAGAAGCAAGAGGGCGATATCCTCAGTACTCACCAGCATGCAGTTCCATCACCATGGTCACATACGGATGAATATGTAATATGGTTCACATTTGCATTATTCATTTTTAAGTTGATCTTTCTAGATGGGCTCCATAGTTTGAGGCAGATAAATGTCAATGATCTGACTTTCAATGACTTTCCTATTACTTATAAGGAAGATACATTATGGTAAACAAATGAATGAATATATATTTGAGAACAAATAAATATTAGTTATTAAAGATAATTGTGCAGACTCACAAACAATTACAATATGCGTCACCCTATGCGTCACAACATGGTGACCCATAGGTTAAATACACCAAGCCTAGAAATAAAACATTTTATTCCTAGATATATTGTGTGCAATTAGAACTAAGAATATCTGTAATAATTTGCTTACATTAATGGATATATTCTGATCATGCTGTATAAATAATATTAAATTCACATATAAGTAAATCCAAACTCAGGGTTAGATTTGGTTAGGGTTATCACTGACTTACAACAATGGGCACCCATCATATTGGAAACCATAGATGTTTATTTGTATTATATAAAATTGATCTAAAACAACATAAAAGTAAACATAAGTATTCCGCTCCAGCCCATCATTGTATAATCCTACACTCTTATTGGGAATGGAAAATGTGCATTCCATTCATGTACCTGAAGCCCTTGCAGTAAGCACACACTCAGGTGCACGGCTTCTTCCTTGCTCCGCCTTTGTTAGTAATATATTCTTTGTAAGGGCAGAGTCATTTACAGTGGGAAATTCCTTCACCTGGGGAGGGCTGGGCAAAAGATGAAAAGATCCTAGAGAGGAGAAAATGACTGGGAACTCATTTAAATGTCTGGATATTTGGCTTGTGCCTGGAAACTCACCTGCTCATCCCTCAGACACAGAGAGGCTCACCTGTTGTATCCTGATCTAACAGCTGTCTCTGTAACACCTACACTTTAAAGTTGATTCCTATCTCTAGAACATTTAAAGACTTTCTTAGCAGCAAACCGAGGTGAATCCAGGGATGATTCTGTATTTCATAATCCTGTAGCCTCCATCTTGACCATAATGGTAGGATTTTTTATGCTGTTCAAGTACAGTGATAAAGCCAGATCATGATAAGGTTCATTTATCCAAGGAATGTACCAACTTTTTGGGCCATGAAGACTTTGCGTTCTAGCCTCTAATTAGTGCTGGCTTAGCCACTGACGGAGATTTGTGAAAATTGGACCCCATGTTTGAGAAACTCCACTGATGTCTGCCTTGCTGCTGGTCTGTCTTTGGGTTGTCTTTAGTGGGACTCGGATAACCCTAACCACCGGTCTGAAATCATGGACACCATGCACAGGTAAGAACATCAAGTTATACTATTTCAGTGTTGTGTGAACTTGGCTTCATCGCCATTTATTTCACCTTTAACGGTTGCAATTGCCATGAGTTTTAGGAGAACTTTTTAATGTTACACTTTGACAACCACACATTACTTGTGCTTGCTAAGTGGAGAAACACCAACACCACTAAGGTGCTAAAAGCAACATTAAACAGTATTAATAAAAAGGCTGAAATGTCACATTGATAAAATGGGCACTGTACCTTGAGTTTTCCGCTAAGTGGCTCAGTACCCTATAGGAAAAGCTTAAATAAGTAATTGCTAAACTTTGCAATATCACATTTGATAAGGACATGTAAAAGCTATAGCTTACCTGTACTTTTTTCTGATTCAGTATCACACAGAAGTATAGTAGTAAACATGAATGGTACATGGTAAATTGTTGTATAGAGGTGTACCCCCATAAGCAGAGCCCTTCCTCTACCGTTACACCTCATTACATTGTAACTGTCATTAGATACTTGCTTATCTTAGATACCTGCTTAATACTATGATTGTGAACATTCTGTAACTTGGTGAGACCAGTTTACCTTATGGACTTTCAGTACTTAGACAGTTGCTTGACACTGCCTTATTATAGCGAGCCCAGTGACAGCCAATCAGCAGAAAAGTCGGAGCCCAACTTGTCAGAGAATCACTATTCATTTCACAGAGTGCAAAACGTAGGCACATGATACTTTCTCCTTAAAGTTAAAGGATAATAATAGTGTACACACCTGGGAATCAGAGTACTATACAATTGCCTGGGAAATACAATATATGATAATTATGAGGACTAGCTAAAGGATCACTGAAAGTTTATCATTTTACATTAAGTAAAGACAGAATGAGAGGAAGTGCAGGGAGCTGAACTGTCTTTTACTGACATGGCTTATTTTACACTCAGCAAGGTGTATTTTTTAAAGCAGACCTGTCGCCTTTGTCGGTTTGGAGATAATTTTAATTTGTTCTACAGGGTTATCTACAGAAATTAAAATATACAATATTAACATTGTATTTCCGCTGAACCGTAAATCAAGTAGCAAGAGGTAAAGCAAATGCTTAATTCAAGTGCAATATAGTACTATTATATTCAGTACTGTACAGAGACTGTCATCCTTCAGCCAGACCCTGTTGGGGTTCACAATGCAAACATGGGAGAAACAGAATTTTATGTAGATATCACCTTGGGTAAGATTTGATCCCAACACCCCAGAACTAGAAAGCAACACTACTAACCACTGAGACACAGGGCTTCCTGCACTACAGTATGCAACTTTTTTGGTAGGTTCAGCACTCATTTTAAAACATGTTTAACACCATACCTAATAAAATACGGAAATGTACAAGTACAAACAATATCTCTTGTGCTATTTCCTGAAAAAAAATGAAGCTGTTCTAGTCATGAAAATGTGCAAATAAATTCTGGATTAAGACAGCAACATGAAATTTAACTAGATATCAGAAGGGTGTAACTCATCAAAGAACTAATAAAAAGCATCACTGGAGGCTATATATATATATATATATATATATATATACAGTGCTGGCCAAAAGTATTGGCACCCCTGCAATTCTGTCAGATAATACTCAATTTCTTCCAGAAAATGATTGCAATCACAAATGCTTTGGTAATAATATCTTCATTTAATTTGTCTTCAATGGAAAACCACAAAAAGAATTGTCAAAAAGCCAAATTGGATATAATTCCACACCAAACATAAAAAAGGGGGTGGACAAAAGTATTGGCACCCTTTGAAAAATCATGTGATGCTTCTCTAATTTGTGTAATTAACAGCACCTGTTACTTACCTGTGGCACATAACAGGTGGTGCCAATAACTAAATCACACTTGCAGCCAGTTGAAATGGATTAAAGTTGACTCAACCTCTGTCCTGTGTCCTTGTGTGTACCACATTGAGCATGGAGAAAAGAAAGAAGACCAAAGAACTGTCTGAGGACTTGAGAAGCAAAATTGTGAGGAAGCATGAGCAATCTCAAGGCTACAAGTCCATCTCCAAAGACCTGAATGTTCCTGTGTCTACCGTGTGCAGTGTCATCAAGAAGTTTAAAGCCCATGGCACTGTGGCTAACCTCCCTAGATGTGGACGGAAAAGAAAAACTGACGAGAGATTTCAACGAAAGATTGTGCGGATGGTGGCTAAAGAACCTCGACTAACATCCAAACAAGTTCTAGCTGCCCTGAAGTCTGAGGGTACAACAGTGTCAACCCGTACTATCCGTCAGCGTCTGAATGAAAAGGGACTCTATGGTAGGATACCCAGGAAGACCCCACTTCTGACCCAGAGACATAAAAAAGATAGGCTGGAGTTTGCCAAAACTTACCTGAGAAAGCCAAAAACTTTTTGGAAGAATGTTCTCTGGTCAGATGAGACAAAAGTAGAGCTTTTTGGGAAAAGGCATCAACATAGAGTTTACAGGAAAAAAAAAGAGGCCTTCAAAGAAAAGAAAACGGTCCCTACAGTCAAACATGGCAGAGGTTCCCTGATGTTTTGGGGTTGCTTTGCTGCCTCTGGCACTGGAATGCTTGACCATGTGCATGGCATTATGAAGTCTGAAGGCTACCAACAAATTTTGCAGCATAATGTAGGGCCCAGTGTGAGAAAGCTGGGTCTCCCTCAGAGGTCATGGGTCTTCCAGCAGGACAATGACCCAAAACACACTTCAAAAAGCACTAGAAAATGGTTTGAGAGAAAGCACTGGAGACTTCTAAAGTGGCCAGCAATGAGTCCAGACCTGAATCCCATAGAACACCTGTGGAGAGATCTCAAAATGGCAGTTTGGAGAAGGCACCCTTCAAATCTCAGGGACCTGGAGAAATTTGCCAAAGAAGAATGGTCTAAAATTCCAGCAGAGCATTGTAAGAAACTCATTGATGGTTACCGGAAGCGGTTGTTCGCAGTTATTTTGTCTAAAGGTTGTGCTACCAAGTATTAGGCTGAGGGTGCCAATACTTTTGTCCGGCCCATTTTTGGAGTTTTGTGTAAAATGATCAATGATTTGACTTTTTTTTTCATTCTCTTTTGTGTTTTTTTCATTGCAAGCAAAATAAATGAAGATATTATTACCAAAGCATTTGTGATTGCAATCATTTTCTGGAAGAAATTGAGTATTATCTGACAGAATTGTAGGGGTGCCAATACTTTTGGCCAGCACTGTATATCTATATCTATATATATAGATATATATATATAGATATATACAAACACACACACACACACACACATATACATGGGGGAAAAAAAGTATTTAGTCAGCCACCAATTATGCAAGTTCTCCCACTTAAAAAGATGAGAGAGACCTGTAATTGTCATCATAGATAGACCTCAACTATGAGAGACAAAATGAGAAAACATATCTAGAAAATCACATTGTCTGATTTTTCAAGAATTTATATGCAAATTCTGGTGGAAAATAAGTATTTGGTCACCTACAAACAAGCAAGATTTCTGGCTCTCAAAGACCTGTAACTTCTTCTTTAAGAGGCTCCTCTGTCCTCCATTCATCACCTGTAGTAATGGCTCCTGTTTGACATTGTTATCAGTATAAAAGACACCTGTCCACAACCTCAAACAGTCACACTCCAAACTCCACTATGGTGAAGACCAAAGAGCTGTGGAAGGACACCAGAAACAAAATTGTAGACCTGCACCAGGCTGGGTAGACTGAATCTGCAATAGGCAAGCAGCTTGGTGTGAAGAAATCAACTGTGGGAGCAATAATTAGAAAATGAAAGACATACAAGACCACTGATAATCTCCCTCCATCAGGGGCTCCACGCAAGATCTCACCCCGTGGGGTCAAAATGATCACAAGAACGGTGAGCAAAAATCCCAGAACCACACGGGGGGACCTAGTGAATGAGCTGCAGAAAGCCTGGACTAACATAACAAAGGCTACCGTCAGTAACACACTACGCCGCCAGGGACTCAGGTCCTGCAGTGCCAGACGTGTCCCCCTGCTTAAGCCAGTACATATCCGGGCCCGTCTGAAGTTTGCTAGAGAGCATTTGGATGTTCCAGAAGAGTAGTGGGAGAATGTCATATGGTCAGATGAAACCAAAGTAGAACTGTTTGGTAGAAACACAACTCGCCGTGTTTGGAGGAGAGTGAATGCTGAGTTGCATCCAAAGAACACCATACCTACTGTGAAGCATGGGGGTGGCAACATCATGCTTTGGGGCTGTTTCTCTGGAAAGGGACCAGGACGACTGATCCGTGTACATGAAAGAATGAATGGGGCCATGTATCGTGAGATTTTGAGTGCAAACCTCCTTCCATCAGCAAGGGCATTGAAGATGAAACGTGGCTGGGTCTTTCAGCATGACAATGATCCCAAGCACACTGCCAGGGCAACGAAGGAGTGGCTTCGTAAGAAGCATTTCAAGGTCCTAGAGTGGCCTAGCCAGTCTCCAGATCTCAACCCCATAGAAAACCTTTGGAGGGAGTTGAAAGTCCGTGTTGCCCAGCAACAGCCCCAAAACATCACTGCTCTAGAGGAGATCTGCATGGAGGAATGGGCCAACATACCAGCAACAGTGTGTGCCAACCTTGTGAAGACTTACAGAAAACGTTTGACCTCTGTCATTGCCAACAAAGGATATATAACAAAGTATTGAGATGAACTTTTGTTATTGACCAAATACTTATTTTCCACCATAATTTGCAAAGAAATTCTTAAAAAATCAGACAATATGACTTTCTGGATTTGTTTTCTCATTTTATCTCTCATAGTTGAGGTCTATCTATGATGTCAATTACAGGCCGGCCTCATCTTTTTAAGTGGGAGAACTTGCACAATTGGTGGATGACTAAATACTTTTTTTTCCCCACTGTATATATACACACACACACACACACACACACATATATATTATATATATACATATACATAATGTGCTTTGTGCACACTGTTGTGCAGAAGGTGCTGAAATTTCGACTTTTTAACCTTTTCAATATAATCTCCCTACAAAGGATAAAGCAACTACAAGCATAAAATGTAATGAGATGAAAACAAAAACCACATACCTTCCCTGGTAAACCTCTACCTCTCCAGCGCTGATGTTACATTAGTCCCTACAGGCATTGCTTACATGCCAACAGTCATGACATGGCTGGAGTGGTGATGCCACTAAATTAAGGAAAGAGCAGCTAGTGCATCAATGTGGAGCCATGGTGGATTATAAAGGTGAGCTTTACTGGGTTTTTTATTATTGTGTTATATTTTCTGCTAAAAGCTTTTTTGACTCTTAGACAAGCCCTTTAACAAAACTTTGTTTTAATAATGGTGCAGAAATTCAGAAATAAATTGCTACCATTATATATAGAGATGACTCAATATGAGGGATAATATAATTTGCCTACACGGTCTACCTCTTTTGGCACCCTATCCAGTTTGCGAATATCTGATGAGGCATGGTCATAGATAAAGAAGAGGGGAGGCTTCATAGTAAAAATCTGGCCAGTTCAGAAGAGTGTTCAGTAATGCTGCTGGTGACATCCTCCTAAGAGGGATTAGAGAAAAATGTTATACAACCAACTCCTCTCCAGACTCCATATCAAGAGCAAAAGCTAACTTTGTGAACGTGATACAATGCTTAATCTCATATGGTGGTCAATATTTTATTAAGTTTCTTATAAGATGCCGTATCCCATAGCTGTGGTAGACATTAACAAGTGTGTGGGAACATAATTCTGGGATAATTCTCCATAACACATAACCAGGCCAGCAACTAATAAAGTATAATGACTTTAAATGTAGGTTACAGGTATCTTAAGGGGAGTCTGTCACTGGAAACAAGCAGATCGATAGGTTAGGGTGACCTGGTGATAGACTCCCTTTAAAGGGATATCCACGGAAATAATCATAAAGTACAGTTACAGGTGATACTCACATTTTACTTATCTAATGTTCATGGATTTCAGCACAGATTCCATTCTATTACAGCCCACATACTATGCATAAGAATGCAGCCCCATTCAGGCTAGGTTCACAACTGCTCCTGGATTCCATTCAGCGTTTCCGTCCCCGAATCCGCTTAAAAAATGCGGAGAGAACAGTCCTGCAAGGCCGTTTTTGGGCGGAAACCTGGCGGACCCCATTATAGTCTATGGGGTCAATGGATTTCCACTGAGTAACCGCTTTTTAAGAGGATTAGGTTTCCGTTCGTCGGATCCCCAAGCGGACCTGATGAACGGAAATCTGAAAATATTTGTGAACCTAGCGTCACATGGAAAATTTCTGTGCAAGACAAAATCTAGGAGAATATGTAGCATTATATCTTATTCCCCTAGATGCCTTATCATTGAAAGTGCTAAATCTTGTGCAGATCCACAGTACACTACCCTTACACCTGTATCAAAAATCCAAGTGTAAGGCTAGCTGCACACGACCGAGTTTCTCCAGTGAAACTTGGTCTGTGTGTTAGCCAGATATACCAGCTTGAACTTCGTGCTTGGAGCGGGACTCCTAGCAGTATAGTTATCTATGATGCTAGGAGTCCCTGCCTCCCAGCAACATACTGTAATTGGTATGGGACAGTATGTCGCTGGGAGGTAGAGACTCCTACCATCAAAGATAAGTAGGATGCTAGGAGTCCCACTCCCAGCATGAAGTTCAAGCCGGTAAATCTGGCCAGGGGCGCACCGCTAATGAGGCGAAGTGAGGTGGCCGCCTCAGGCGGCACTGTCCGTCACTGTCTGGGGAGCATCATTTTTACCATTTATTTAATGTAAACCAGCCCAGGACAGGCCGCTTTAAAAAAAAACAACGCTAAGCAGGGCCTGTCTTGGTTTGGTTTACGAGACCTCTACATGTCAGCGCAGGCGGCGATACAATGACGTCATCGCGCCTCCTATGCAGACACACAGACGTCGCGGACAAGAAGAGGCAGCGGCGGCTCCATCATGGGATTGCAGGTAGGTGACAATAACTTTTTTTTATATATAAATAGGCCGTATCCTGCTGGAGTACCCCCAGCAGGTAACGGCCTATTTACTTATCAATCCTCGTGCCTGCTGTGGCCGCCTCCGCTTCCCCTTCTGCTATCGGACGCAGAAGGGGGAATCAGAAGCGGCTGTGAGCGGCAGTGGGGATCGGTAAGTGAGGCCAAATACTACTACTATTATACTCTGGAGTCTTTTCAGACCCCGGAGTAAAATAATCGGAGACCCAGGGGAGGTGATAAACATAAAAACCATTGTTACTCACCTCTCCGGCGATCCGATGTTACTCCCAGCAGGCTTTGGCCTTCTTTGGTGACGCCCCAGGCGTTACGTGAGCCAGCCCGACGTCATTATGTTGCGACGCCGGTCTGTGCGACATTGAAGAGGGCCGAAAGCAGGGAGCGCACCGGAGCCCAGGTAAGTAACACTGGTTTTTATGTTTGTCACCACCTGGGTCTCCGATCATTATACTCTGGGGTCTTTAAGACCCCAGAGTATAATAATAGTTCATGGGTGGGTTACTATGGAGCAGAATACTGTGTGAAGGGGCCACTATGGGGCATAATTACGTGTGCAGGGACTACTATGGAGTATAATACCGCGTGCAGGAGCCACTATGGGACATAACACCGTGTGCAGGGGCCACTATAGAGCATACTTCCGAGTGCAGGGGCCACTATGGAGTATAATACAGAGTGCAGGGACCACTATGAGGCATAATACTGTGTGCAGGGGCTGCTGCAGGGCATAATACCGTGTGCAGGGGCCGCTGTGGGCCATAACACCATGTAATACTGTATTAAAAAAAAAAACAGCTACTCACCTGTCCCTTGTGCTCCGATGTCTCCCACCGCAGTCTGGTTCTGCTGCTCTGGTATTCTCTTCTGGAGGAAGTCCCCACCACACATGACCGCTGAGGGGAAGAAAACACTGGAGCAGCAGGACTGGAACGTGCTGGCAGACACCGGAGCTCTTTCCCCAGCCTCATATTAAAAAAGTGGTTATCCTGGACAACCCCTTTAAGGTGGCACTTAGACTTTATTAAAGGGTCTTTCCAGCTCATTTTTATTGATGTTCTATCCTTAGGACAGATTATCAATAAGAGATCAGTGGACCCTTCCTCTGATCAGCTGTATGAAGGGGTTATGGTGCCTGTTTATATAACACGCTGTCTGTTTATAGTGACCGTGTGATGTAATTCCAGCCTTGTCAGATAGACGTGTATAGGATGAGGCTGTAGTTACATTACATGGCCACTATGAGATGAGTGACACTATGTAAACAGAGAAGCGGTCACGGCGCTTACACAGATACCACGGTTCATTCAAACAAGTGATCAGTAGGGGTCCTGGGTTTTTGAGCCCCACTGATTAGTTTATTAATGACCTGGAAAACCTTTTAATTAGTTAACACCTGGGGCATTATTAATAAGGGGCGCTATTTATACAGGGTACACACGGACATTATTAATATAAAGATGCACTTGGGGGTATTATTTATTATGGGGGGTTATATCATATATTTTATAATTGGGGTAGCAGCAGGATGGGTGTGCAGGTGAGGACAATGTGGGTTGGATGCCTGGAAAAGTGAGGAGCCAAAGATGTCTGTGTTGTAAACTTTACAGAGACAAGTCACAGCTGGAAGAAGTGGTCATGGCGGTCCAGAGGGAAGAGAAGGTACATGTGACCAATTAGTCAGAGACGTCACCTGTAAGTCACAGAATGTTACTGCCCTGTATTCACCTAAATGATAGAGTATAAATACCTGATTGATGGGGGTCTGTCAGCTGAGACCCCCCACTGAGCCTGAGAATTGGGTTTTTCCCCCCACTGGGTGGGAATCCAGCCTGGCTGCAGCTGAATATAGGTGTGTCGCTTGGTGGGTGGACGAACCCGCGTGGCTCTCATTCACTTCGATGGGAGTGCTGAAGATACCTGAAGTCCAGTACTCAGCTATCTGCGGCGCTCCTATTATAGAGAATGGGGGCCACGTGGGCTCGTCCATCCACCAAGCAGATGTGTGAAGTTACTTTCATTGTTAATGCCGTGTTGTTGATCTGATACTGAAGTAATACAGGAAGAAGAATTCTTAAAAACTGTTTCATAAGTTTGTGTATGTTTATTGTACAACAATAACAGCGTGTGACGCTAACAGCATGTAAACGCAATTTTATATATTTTTTTTTTTTTTGGGGGCGGCGTCTTTCGATAGTCCGCCTCAGGTAACAAAGAGGCTAGGTTCACCACTGAATCTGGCTAGCACACGGACCGAGTTTTACAGGTGAAACTCGGTCCTGTTCAGCTAGCCTAAGACTGTGATTTCTGCTACAAGTCTTGGTTGGCAGGTTTTATGTCATTGTCCATCCTGCGTCACCTAATTCAGGAATGAACGACAGAACTACAGATAAATGTAGAGAGATTGCTACAAGAAAATATACCCCCTAGATACTGTAATGCCACATGTGGTTATCTCCTTTGGTAATCTGCTATTTGTTACTCCAAAAGAAAGTAAAATGATTGAATAAACTGCTAGGTGATAATATAGAGGTCAACCATGGACTTATAGTGCTTATAGTGCTGTTAAAGGGTTCTCTGGATCTTTAATATAGATGGCTTGTCCTTAAAAGGGCTTTCCTTAGGATAGGTCATCAATATCAATCAGCTGAATGAAATGACGTCATGTCCACCAGTCATATGGTGAATAACATTTAAGTAAATTTAGCTAAGGTGCAATACCAGGCACAACCACAATGCAATGTATAGCGCTGTGTCTGGTATACAATAAAGAGGCCATAGCGCTCGCCCAAGTGCTCCAGCCCCTATAATCAGATTATCAGTGGTGGTGCCAGGAGTCTGTTCTCCATCAATCTGAATATAAAAGCATTAAACCCTTTAATATAGGCTAGTATTTCACTGGTGGACCTCTGCCGACCAGTCATATAAAGGTGGGGCTGCACTACAGAGCGCGCCATTTTTGCTTCATTGTTTAACTAGGCATAGGTACTCAATAGGACCAGGCACAACCACAGTGGTATGTATGGCATAATATCTGAGTAAATGGATTAAATACACCATTTAGCTGCTTGGTGAAAGGCAGAATCTTCACTCTTACTGACTGATGGCTTCTTCTAAAGCCATCAATATTAAAATGCTGAAAAACCCCTTCAATAATTTGTAATGTACTTTTAATTTACTTTTACATATGACAACTGCTGTTGTGTGTTCATACAAACTAAATCATGTTGCGACTATGTGATGCATTTGATGCATCTAGGTCTGAGTTTATGCTATCTGCCTAATAGACAGCATTAGAGGCATAACTTGAAGCTCCTGGGCCCCAAATAAAAAGCTGTAACAGTGCTCCTACCTACCTTGTGTACTGTCAAATAGAAGTATATTTTATGTGCCAGGGGGTCCACTTCTACCATGCACCCTCCATAGCTAAACTCCTGGACGGCATTAGTAAATGTGGATCATTGGTATACATTTTCTAATCCTTTTATTACACAGCTAGTTCCATGTACTGCAGAACTAATGAACTATATAACAAGAAATACCTAATGAGAATGATATTATAGCTTACTGGTGACCACTACACTCCAGGATTTAACCAGCTAATTTCTCAGCGGAGTTGTCCTTTTCCATGACATTTGTCACTCTAAATTAGTAATTAGCTCCAGACAACACATTTAATGCATTTCCTATTTCCCAATAGTAACAGGCCTGACCGAGATTATGGCTTTAAAGAACATTTCACTTGTACAATGAAGCTGGGTATATTTGCTAGAGCAAATAAAATAAGAAACTCTATAGAATAAAGAATTTCTTATGTCATTTTTACTTGCATTACATTACTTATATGGTCACTAACTTTTCAGACAATTTAGACTCATGTCATAGAGCATGTGATTCTGGGCCAAAATGTAATGTGCTTTAATTAAAAATTTTATATTTTCTTCCTGAAAAACCTCTCTAACGTTCCTGCCACTAGGTGTCTCCCTTCTAGCTAATTTGCAATTCACTCGCTGTTACTAGGGAAATTCTGTCCATAAATACAAGAAGTAAGAAGGCTTCACAGTGAGTGGAAGGAGGAGGGACTGCTCTCTTCACTCAGTGAATGGAGAGAGGAGGGGTTTGGTTTTCCTCACAGTACATCTGCAAACAGTTTTCTCTGTGCACTGGACTGAACATTCTGCACATCTCACTGCTTACAATGTAAGCAAAGACTTCTATGTTTTTGTACTCGCTGCTCGTGTGATTATAGATGGGATGTTATTTGCAGCAGCTTTCCTTATTGTGCTCACAGATTGCTCTTTTCCTGTGTCAGGGATCTTGCATCATGCCTGTGTATATTTGCCCTGTATTTGTAGTTCAGTGTTTCTGGATCTACAATATTACGCTCACTTGGGCTTTTCTCAGATATTTGTTTACTATTTTACAATTACTCCTGGCAGAATTACATGTGAATAAACCAGTAGTTGTTATAATGGATAGGGGAAGGGGCAAACTGCTCCTTATTGTACATGCCCACAGACTCTAGACTCAAAGACAAATGTAAACTGTACTGCAGCCATAATGGGGATATTAGCAGCAGAAAAACTGGTAGGACACCATGTTTGAACACTTACACCACCAGAGAACAGACTGCCCAGCAAGACCCGGCACATATTTCAACATTTCATGAAAACTCAGGTACACTTTAAAGGGAGTCTGTCACCAGAACCAAGCATATCATGCTAGCCTTGCAGATAGATTATCAAACCGTGTTTTCCCCTTGTTAACTGGTGCCTATGTTACTGAGATACTGTATACTGTATAAACACAGGTTGGACAAAAAATGAAAAAGCTGGTTGAGGACCATAAGGGACTACCAAACAGTACAAGGGAGCTCAAGACAGGTGAGGCAAGGTGTTTATTATGTTACTACACCTTCCCCGGGCCTCCACTTATTATATGCTGGGGTCTCCAGAGACCCAAGTGTATAATAGTTCATGGTTGGCAAACCCCAGAAGTTTCAGGTTTGGGCTGAACTTGAGACTTTTGAGGACTGCGGCACTGAATTACAAAGTGCCAGAAGGAGGACCAGAAGAATGGAAAAATGGATCTGTACTATGATGGACAGAAACGAAGCCTGAGGGAACCCATTGATGTCTGTCCTTTTTAACCGAAATCACAGAATGAAAAAGGTCGTGCTTGCAGGACTTTTTCATCCAGCGATTTCGGACTGATCTGTACCAAAGACTCCGAACAGAGACTCCAATGCAGATATGAACCCAGCCTTACGATCAATACTGCTTAAATACAATAATAAAATTAAAACAGGGATAATCCTAAATCTGTGTGGTCTATCTGTGGCAAAATGATGATAAGGTAGTATCATCAATGGGGGGGGAAGTCATCATTCCCTCCGAGGGATGACTTTGAGGCACACATCTGGGTTGTTTATTAAGACTAGAATAAAATCTGCCAGTCCTAATGTGTTATACATAGCCAATAATCTAATTGTACCCAATGTGAGCAAAGCAAATTAATAACACTATAAGTAGCAATTAATAAACATGCCTAATAAAACAATCATTGATAAAACAACAAGCCTTAATGCATTTGCACTGGTTCACCAAAGCTTTTGTTTTAGGGACATTTTGATAGTTTTACGACTTCACTGGATTTTGCCGAGCTTATTTAACCTACTATACTGGAGATCAGTGTTAAGCTGCCATCAATTGTTAATGATTTACTGCAGTTGGAAGCATTCGACTTGCCAAACATGTCTCTAGCTGAAGTACAATATATTCATATCATTGTGCAACTCCCTGTTGGAATTGCCCTGTTACTTCTGAGTGCTGGGAGGTTTTCTATTATCAGTGTGATACTGCCTGCTGACAGCCCGCTACACTTTACTGGGGACAGCCTGAAGAGATAAACTAAGAAACCCTCTGTGAAGTAGGAGGCACATACAACTCCTTTCCTATAGTGCCACAAGGTATTATCCCCACCCCGCAGAGTGGATGCATTGCTCTAATGACATGTTCTTAATAGAGCATGATAATTGCAAAAATCCTAAATTAAAAAGCACCCTGGAATGAGGATGAATGAGTAAATCCAGAATTCTGTGTTGACTGTTTACTACATGATTTCAGAGCATTTACTTCTAAATAAATGAAAAAGTGATTGTTCTTATTAATCCTTTGCCCTCTTATAACAGGTTTTATAGATATGTATATATATTTGTCAGTTTAACAGTTATAATATATTTATATTTCTAGCATAGATACCTGACAACCAAAAATGGCTACTATAAGGGTATAATCACGGATTTGTTAAAGTTGATGGTTCCTGCCACTGAGATATCTAGAACAGAATTGGTTTGTGTAGTTCAATCCTAATTTTTGAAAATGTATGTATTTGATCAAATTATTTTGCATTTTACTTTCATTTGAACCAACTAAAATGGCAATCATCCATGTTAAAAGAATGGAGAAATGGATCAAATGACCTCAGGGCTCAGACTGGCTTACCCATAATGCCTTGCAAGTAGTCCTTGACGGGGAAAAGCCGATCATGAGAGTATATAGGTCTAAGGTAACTGATGACTTACAGGCAGTATAAAAAGTCCAGGCTGATAGAGAAGGTATCTATTTTGAGGGGAGAGATTAGAGAGATAGGGTCTCAGGCAGTCAGAATGAGATATACAGGAAATAATACACAGGTAATATAGGGTGTGGGTTCTGGGGATTAGTGTACTTAGGACTTTAGAAAAATTAGGTTCAATTAAGAGGTGTTAATTGAATGTGAGGTATCCGTCTCATCATAACACTGTTAGAGCGGGCTTGCAGTGCATTGCAGGGACAGACTGTGGGACCAATTTCTGGAGACTTTTATGTGCCCTCCTTAATCCACTTGTGCATTGGCGCAGGATGCGCCAAAATTGTTAAGAGGCTCCAGCCTTTTAATTATTTTTGTTGTGCCATCTGGAAAGTCCAGTGCAGCAGACATGAAATCTACACCAGTCAGGGACTGGTGTAGCTCATGCCAGTCTCATGGCGTGCGTTATCGCAAATCCAATCGCCAAGGAGAGTTGAATAATAGAAAGTCTAATTCGAGTGATTCTCAGGAGGTCCATGCGCCAGGCTTGAAATCTGTGCCAGGCAGCGGTGAAAAATGCCCATTCAGGGGCAAAAAATATTCAGAACAGAATAGTCTTCAGTTGGCCCTTGCAAACAGACATTTATTTGATTTCCATTATTGAAATTCTCATCTGTATATCCAGTTTTAGGCTAGATTCACACATGCAGATTGTCATGCAGTAACTTTATGCACAGGACTATATCATGGATCAGTTTTGTATAAAGATGTGCCAGGACACTCATCGTGTTGCATACCCTCTGTTCCTTGGTATTCTTCTGATTTGATACAGAGTTGTTCTCCTGTTATATTCTGTTTTATGTACATTTGTCACCAGCTGAAACATGGTACAAAAGCACTCAGAGTCTATGTTGTGTTCACACATAGCGTTTAGGTGTGTGGTTTTCTCTGGCATTTTTCAAAGTCAAATATGCTATTGGTGATGCTTGCTGTTAGGCTGTAAGAACATAGGATTCTATCAGATGTTTTCTTTGGACATTCTTGTGTTCAGTGGAGTTGTTTCAAAGCCCACCAAGCTGTAGGTATAGATTTTTTTTTCACTTTTAGAACGGCAAAAAAAAAAATAACCCAAAAAAACTAAAAACTAAAACTATTACATCTTTACAAAGGCACAGGTGTTTATGAAGGTATTTTTATGTGCTTTTTTTTTTTTTTTCTTTTTTTTTCTTGTTAAAAAAAATGAATATATTAATGTGACCATACAATTTCAATGAAGTTATCAGCTTTTTCAGACTCCTATGTTTTTTTGTTTTTTTTTGTATGTAGTAATGTATCCATCTCTGCAATATCCCACCTGGAGGTGGTTGTCACCCACTTTCCGTTTAGGATTTTTAAGCTTTAAAAGGGTTATCCAACTATTTTGGTAGTGCAGCACTGTCCTATAGACTTCATTGAGACAGAACTACACTACCTAAAGACACAGCTACAGTTTGTAGGGTGAGTGAGCTGCACAGCTTGCGCCATGTAGACATTACCAGGAGCCACACTGTCCTGGAGCAGCTGATCTGCAAGAGTCCCAGGTGTCAGACCCCCACAGATCTAATATTGATGGCCTATAATAAGGATAGGACATCAATATTAGAAAGTGGATGACCCCTTTAATCTATGTATTGTTTGGGGAAAGACAGAAACTCTGAATGGAACAAAAATTATCCTCTGGACACTGACACCATGATTTTGTTCCTATCAAACCAATCTATACACAATAGCTCCGAGGCTTTCACGTGAACTTGATGGCCTACCGACTCCTGCATTACAGTTGTTTACTTGCATCAGCAATATTTATAGTGACATTACGGTCCTGTTAAATGTCAGGTATTATGTCATATTTCTACTAAGGGCTGACTTTAGCCTCAAATCTCTTTTTTCTTATAAGATATCAGGGTATAAATACAAACTAAAATGCTTAAGCTTCATAGATATTTACTATTAGAAGTATTATTAGTATTACTAATTGATATTATACGATTCATATACTATGACATATAGTGTATTTTAGTAACACAATAATAACACTGAATAAAATAGAGTTCCTCTCTGCCAGCACTAGGAGCACATGTCCTGCCAGTTGTCCCCTTGTCCTCTCATAGTGCCCCTACCTTTTTAGCTAGTCTGGTTCAGTAACAGGAGGTCTGGGATCTCCAGAAGTTGAATAAATGCCCTAGTATTTACAATTCATGATAGCCATCTGCTACTATTATGTGAATTTTCAACGACTTTCTTTGCTCATTATTAGATTGCCCATAATATACATAATGTTTGCCTTTACAGTTATAGGACATTTTGTCAATATTAAAGCTTACCAATACATTTCCTGCACTGGTTAAAGGGGTAATCCAGCTTCCAAAAATTATCTGCAAATACATCCACTGCAGTGCTAAATACTCACTTGTTCCATGTACAGCCTTTTCTTGGCTTTATTTTACTGGAGACTCCTTGTGTCATTGTTATTTACATGCAGTGAATCTGTGAACAAACTACATTTCCCATGATTCATCTTCCTGCTCTCACTCTCTGTGTACCCCTCCCTTCTCCACTCTCCCCTCCAATGAAATCACAGGTAATAAATCGCTCCCATATCTGAGGTCAGATGATGCTATGATGTTTTGTTTGCATGCTCACTCCACCCTCCCCCCTGTGAGCAGCAAACACAGGGAGAGAGAGCAGGGAGATGCATCATGGGAACTGTAGTTTATTCACAGATTCACTGCATGTAAATAAGGTTATAAGGTGTCTCCAGTAAAATAAAGCCAAGAAAAGGGTGCACAAGGGAACAGTGAGTATTTAGCACTGCAGTGGATGTATTTGCAGATTATTTTTGGAAGCTAGATAACCCCTTTAAGCTTTATTACATATATATATATGTTGTCCCTCAGGGGCCTGAAGTTTACCGCTGCTGGGGAGGCCAAGACCCTTGTGCCATGTCCTTGTGTCTCCCCTGCTCACGCTCCGACTCTCACTCACATAGTTAAGTCCTTTCTACTCAATGGGCCTCTGGGGAGGAAGCGCTCATACAGTTCTGGCGTCAAATTGTGCTTTGCACAGGTAACTTTGGGATTTCGGAGGACCTGGCTATAGATTAGTAATAAAACTTAACCAGTACAGGAAATGTACAGGTAAGCCTTATTATTCCCTGAATAATCCCTTTAATAGAAGAATGTGATATACTGTTCTGTATGCAAAGTAATCCGTGTATGTCAAGTACATCATGTAGCAGATTTATTAATACTGGCATTGCCACATGATCTGGCACTATGTAAAAACTGTCATTGACCTGAGTGATGAATAATGATGAATAATCATATGCAGACCAATGCTGACATCAAGAGAAGACTTCATGGAGATCAGTATTACCTACTCGATCTACTGTTCGCATGTGCTATGAGTGACATGTACTTAATTTACTAAGCGCGTACAAGGAAGTCAGATCTTTGCAGCTCCCAGCTAGATTTCAACTATAATCTACACCAGTTTCAGTGAGTTTGTCAGGCCCAGCCATCTCTAGCTAAGCAATGCCCATGCACAACCACTTTTCGGAAAGGCTTTGAGGAAAACATAAAGAGGTACAAAGTTGGAAATACTCCTCGCCAGAAAACAGAGGTCTGAAGAATTCTCCCCATTGTATGTACAACATAGTGCAATAACAAAATCTATCCACACCCAGCTATTCTATGATATATTTCCATGAACTACAATGCCCATATGTTTTCTGAACACTGACATTGTCCTCCAGCACTTCAACATTACACTTGAGTCATTTCCTACCAAGATATTGTGATGCTTAATGTGTCCGTCATTTTGATCAGGCAGACTTGAAAAACGTGGAGTGTTTTGTTTTTTATCTTGGTGTCCCTGGAAATATCATTAGAGGCCTCTCTTTATAGTCTTTGGTCTCTGGATTGCAGCCTGGAAACGTACTAGATGCATTTACAAAAGAAACATCTGTGCTAGGGCTACGCATTTCTGAGCAGTTGTGTCGTGCTAAAAGCTGTCTATCAAGTGTCACTCACACCGTGTGCAACTTGGCAACTATCTGCACCTGATGTACGCCAATGTTTTTCAGAATTCACTAAAAACTGCCATCTGCAAATAAGAGATGTTTATTTGCCATGAGGAGACAAAAAGCGGACCTGGGCACAAGGCAAAATGCCATCTACATAAAGCAATAGCTGTCCAGTCCAACTGTCCAGCAATATGTCCAGTAATCTGGCCAGCATTATTCATTCTTCTGTTGGCCCAGGTTAATGTAATTACAATATAATTGGGGAAATTATAAACAGGAAAGTTCCAAAGTTTACATAGAAAGCTAATAAACTAATATACTTTGCATTTCAATTGCTCGGCACTTAGATATTTGTTTACTGTCAGTCTTCTCTACATTCAGAGGTAGCAAGTCTGTACATAGAACTGCTGAGGAATCTAGAATGTCCTAGACTGGGTACAATTTTATCCTCTTCTCGGCTGATGGCAGGGCTAGGTGACTACCAGGTTGTTACCACTGAATGAACACAAGAGTTCTTCAGTGACAGCAAACAAGGAATTGAAACAGAAAGTGCATCATCCAGTCTGTCTGGGATTACATGAAGAGACAGAAGGATTGAAGCAAGCCTACATCTACAGAAGATCTGTGCTTAATTCTCCAAGATGTTTGTAAAAACCTCCCTGCTGAGTTCCATCAAAAACTGTCTGCAAGTGTATCTATAAGGCTAGGTTCACACCTGCGCCCAATCATTGTTTGGGGATTCCGTTCCCCATTCCACTTGAAAAATGCGGAGCGACAAGTCCTGCAAGCAGGCGGACCCCATTATAGTCTATGGTGTCCACGGGTTTCCGTGGGTAACCGCTTTTTAAGCGGATTGGGTTTCTGTTTTTCAGGTCCCCATGCGGACCCGTAGAATGGAAACCCCAATGCAGGTGTGAACCTAGCATAAGAATTGATGAAAGGCAAAGGATAGTTACCCCAAATATTGATGTGATTTCGATTTTTCTGTTGTGCAATCACTTATATTATTTGACAAAAATAAACTATTAACACTTCTATTTTTTTTAAAGCATTCTTACTTTGCAGCATCCCCCTGCCTAAACCTTTCGCACAGTATTTTACATATGATACAAAACATATAAGCAATACAATGTAAATAACATATCTTTCTACAAAGTTTTCAATGTACTCAGATTTATACAGAATCCGTTTGCATTGTTAACATCTGCGAAACAAAACTGTTCTACTGCTTTGACATTGACATCATTTATGGCACTTTCCTAATTCCTAGCCACTTTCTCTGGAGTGATTTTTACACCTCTGTGAATAGTTATATCCTAATTCATTGGGCTTTGTAAGGGGATTTCAGCAGCATTTGTACAAACTGAAAACAGAAAGGGAAGACAACTTGTTCTTAAAGCTGAGAACTATTAGCAGAACACACAGGGATTTATTGGAATCTCAGGGTTTATGGCTATAACCACGGCTTTCTAATGCTTTGTCTGTGTCGCTGATTCTATGTTTTACCTCTGATGGCAACTGTTAGAAAGTCCATACAGGCAGATTTTGTGTTCATAGAGGAAAATGTGAAATATCCAATCCAGTCTATGGTCCGGTGATTCTAAAAATGATTTATTCTCTTTTAAGGTTACACAGCGGTGTTGTATTTATGTAGAGCCTGGCAGCTAGCTGACACTAAGATAATGCTGCCCTATCTGAGCTCAGCATGCATTAGTGATGGGGATGCTGCATATAAGAGATCTCCTGCCTTGTATACTGGGTCATGGTCAGTTTAATGTGATGGGTGTGTGGAGACATGTTGGATGGGCAGCCCCCTCTGCATTCGATCACCCCGTGCCCTGTGATTGTCATTTCTCTTCCTATATACAGATTGTCACAGATTTTCTTTATTCTATAAACACCTATTTTGCAGTGATGGAACTACCGCCATAGTAGCCATAGCAGTGTCCCCCCTATTAGAAGGGACTGGATCAGCAGTCTCAGCCTAGCAAAGCTTTGTGTGTGCCTTGCAAACACATTCTGATTTTCTCTCCAAAACCCAACTTAGCAAATAAGGGGACAGTACATCAGTGATGGAGCCAGCGGCAGAAGAAGGGACAGTAAGGCTGTGTTCACACAGAGTTTTTTGGCAGCGGATTTTGACACAGAATCCGCCTCAAAATCCGCCTGAAAAAACTCCTCCCATTCATTTCAATGGGAGTCAGTGGCTTTTTTTTTCCTCTAGCGGCTTTTTTCCGCTAGCGGGAAAAAAAAGCAACATGACCTATCTTGCCGCAGATTCTGCCCGCAGTGTCTGCGGCTCGAGCCGTGCTCCGGATTAGGCCCATTCATTTGGGCTTAGTCAGGAGCGGTTAGCCGCGACGGAATGCTGATGCACGGCATCGGAATCCCGTCGTGGCTGACCGCGGCGAAAACTCCGGGGGCAGAAAATTTTCCGCCATGTGAACACAGCCTAAAGGCACAGACAAAGCTTAGTTTTTGTTGAGAAATGTGCAAAGCTCAATAGTAGTTGCTTTCACACTAGGTCACGTATTGAGAATTTCAATGCAAGAAATTCAGCTAATACAAGAGTACTAAAGTACAATGAACCAATACATAGACAGCTCTTCTACACAGCTCTGGGACAGCCATTTTGACCCTACTTCAGGAACTGACTCCCAAGATGATAAGCTAAAATTGGCCGCATTTACACTTTCGTCACTAATATTATATGCTATACTTGTGATATTTGTGTACTCATTATAGTTGTATATTTCATGCAGTAATATTGTGGTTAAATTTTTTGCAAGAACATAATGGTCCATTAACTGAAAAGTACAGTTGGCCACTTTATTAGGGTCACCTGCACTTACTCAACTGGAGCTTCCCTGTGTCAATTCACATTACAATAGGAAAACAAATGACTTTGAACAAGGCATAGTCATCTGCACTAGACTAGTCAGGGACAGTATTCAAAAAACTGCAAGCCCTTTGAGGTTTTTGTCATGCAGATGTCTTAAGAGTATACAAGAATGGTGTGATCAAGGAAAACCATTCAGTAAAAGGGTATCCTATGGATGTAAACAATTGGTTAATGATAGGGATCAGACAAGGATGTCAAGAATTGTTCTAATGAACAGAAGATACACAGTCAAGCAAACTGCAGCTGAATACTATGCTGGTGCTTCAACTAAGATGTCCATACATATAACACGATGTTCTCTAGCATGGGTCGGCTATAACAACAGAATTGCACAATGCGGATCAGAGAGTCAGAATTTGGTGTAAGCGGCGTGAATTGGTCAACCCTTCCTGACAAGTGTCAATAGTTCAGGCTGGTGGAAGTGAAAAGTTTGGTGGAAAGTTTTCTTGGCACACTCCAGTTCTTATATATATATCTTACATATACCAGTGGATTATTCCTGTGTATTCCTGTGTATACCACAATTACTACATGGTAATAGTCACTGTTGGAGGAAGCAATGTACATGTGCTTAGGTAACAGTATCCACTCTCCGGTCTGTGTTTCGGGAAGTCACGTTTGGGCGTCCTTCACATTTTTGGGTGTTATATTTTCTTTTCCTTGTAATAAAACATAATTTTTAACCATTTTTATAAGAATTTTATGCATTTTTGCTGCATCTTTAGACGTGTTTTTTTCTCAAAAAGCCACTTTCACTGATGTGTCTGTTCCCTTGAGATTAGCTTTGTGCTGTATCCAAGAATGTGCAGTACTAAATGGCCAAACCTCAAGTTTTTCCTTTTATGGAACAAATGTGAATGTTCCTTATAAACTTTGTAATACTCAAGGACTGCGAGACCACAAGAATCTGTCCTTAGCATGACATCAGAGAAGGAAATTTGTCAGTCTCAGAAGTTGTAAATTAGCCTCTTTGTACATGTTGCTGCTTCGTGATACTTCACACACAGCTGTTTAACTCACAGCTTAAAGACAGAAGCGCCCTGCTTACTGACACTATGCCAAGGAGATAAGGACGGGTTTATTTTATGAATTTTGGTTAATGTGTGGCATGTTATAAGTGTTCATTATTGAAATACAATGTCAAAGTTATTCCAAGATCACAGTTTAAGACACTTCCTTGTAAGTCCAAGCTAGACATTATAAGGGCAAATGATTTGGGTGAAGATAGTAATCGGTCTGATAAATCTGATAATGCCCTTTTTAACAGATTTTCTTTTCATCTTTCTAGACCACTTCACAGGAAATTTTTCATTAACAACCTACTGTACTTAAGTTCACTATAGGGAGATACAAGCAGCCGACATTCATTGCAATACAATTCATACAACTGAGTTATCGTTGCATATTTGTGGGTAAGGCAGAACAATCTACCTGTCTAAAATTGTGTTGATACCGTTCATGCCGCCAAAACAGCTCTGACCTGTCAAGGCAAAGACTCCAAATGACCTTTGAAGATGTTCTTCTGTTGTATCTAGCACCAAGAGAATATCCTTTAAGAGTGGCTTCTCCTCTACTTACTGTGTGCAGCAGCTAATGTCTATCCGGGGATAACTAAAGATAGCGTGCAGAGGGTAAAACTGCAAAAAACTGCACATGGTTAGATGTAGAGTTACAACACATATATTTTAAGTTGTGAGGTGTGGCTTCCATTTGTCGGACATGTTTTTCAAGCACATCCAACAGATCTTTGATTGTATTAGGGGAAATTTGGATGCAAATCGGCACCTTGAACTCTTTGTTATGTTTAATAAACCATTTCTGAACAGTTTTTGCAGTGTGGAAAGCTGAAACCCACTGCCATTAGGGAATACTGTTGGGAAAAAGTGGTGTACTTGGTCTGCATCAATGTCAAGTTACTTGGTACTTCAATAAGTCTGTGTGTACGCAGTTCCATATGCACCTGCAAGTTGTGATGCACTGTGTGTTCTGACATCTTCCTGTTATAGCCAACATTAACATTTGTAGCAATTTGTGCTACAGTAGCTTTTCTGTAACAGCCTTACTGTAACTAGCCTTCACATTCACTCACATGGTCATTGACAATTCACTGGTAACCCTTCTTGGACCATTTTTGGTAGATAATAACCATTGCATATGAGGAACACCTTACAAGACCTACCATTTTGGATATGCTGTGATGCAGCTGTCTACCATTACAATTTGACCCTAGTCTAAGTCACCCAGATCCTTACACATGTCCTTACACATCAATTGCAAGTACTGATTCTCCACTTGCTCCCTAAAATGTCACACCCCTTAAAATCTACCATTGTAATGAGGATATCAATGTCATCTACTTTACTTGTGAGTGGTTTTAATGTTACAAATGGTCAGTATAACTTACTAGAGTACGAAAATGTGGAACCACATCCATGGATTCCAAATTGTAATAAAAATATGGTGAAAAATCCATGTTTGAGAAGTCCTTGCAGTGGGTAAGATTATGCCATGGAAGGAGTATGATGTAATTATGATAAAGAAAAATGGGAAACCAGACATAAGCCATCAAGTTTGAGTCACAATTTCTGTTTTTTAGTGATTAGACTTGGCAGGTACAGTATGGGGAGAAACAGGACTAAACTTTACATAAACTTTATGTACATTCTAGTCCATAACCAAATATTTGAGATGGGAACAAAACAAGACCTTAATCTTCATTTCAGAGCCCATTTATTTAAATGACAAGCTTTTAAAATAACATGACTTCGTATTTGTGTCTGGAGATGTACACGTTATATTGATCCATGTGTGGCGACCCAGTGGTGATTTGTGATGTTGAGTTGTGTAGAGCATTACAGCCTGTTGAGTGTTTTGCCAGCACTGTATGACAATATATTATATTTGTCTTGTGAAAACTTACTTTTGCAGAAAGTTATAAAGGACCTTTCATCAATTCTTCCATTTTGATGCACTCTAATAGGTGCTGCTCCATTGATTCCAGTGTCGCTGGAATTTTTTTTTCTTGCCTCCAATATTCTTGAGTAATTGGTGCAGTTAGTTTTGGTGCCTGATATGCTAAGTAGGCTTTCAGTTATCAAGTGGAGAAGGGGAGCTCAGGCAGAATCAGGTAAGGGTGCATGATTCAGAGTTCTCACACTATCCACCTCTAATTGGACAGTGTCTGAGCTCTGAATGATGCCCCTTGTCTGCTCCTGCCTGAACGCACCCACTTGACAGTACCTAATTAGTGTATCAGGCACCAAAACTAACTGCACCAATTAATCAAGTTGTGGGGGCTAGAGAAAAAATTCCAGTGGCACTGGAATAAATGGAGGAGCCTATTAAAGAGAGCAACAAAGTGGAATTGGAGACATGATGAAAGGTCCTCTTTAGGATCATTTATAATAATGTATCATTTATATTTCAATACAATTATTCACATGTAAATGTAATATATTGGAGAAAGATTTCAATAATAGCAAATTATATTCAGGACGGTGAATTCTGGTTTCCAAATTTCGTTTTGAGGTAATGGAGGAATAGCTTTAATGTAGAATAGCATGTACTCATTTTGTAATTATTGTAAAACATCGACTTGGCGAGAACACACATGTGACATAAATAGGTATATTAACATAGTCATTTGGAGAAAATTATGACAATTAGAGCAGTGTTTGCGTTCATAGACAAAACTGAAGAATGACGAGGACTCTTCGCTAAAATTATAATTGAGCAGCACTTCAATTCTCTTGGCTGCATTAGGGCTCTGAAGGCAGCAGCTAAAGAAATTTCTCAGATGTTCCATGAAGCCCTCATGAACCCTCTGAGGAAAAGTAGATATTTCCATGCCAGCCTTGCTGGAGATCAGTCCTTTCAGAGGATTCTGCTTTTAAGAGGTATTTTCTCTTGATGTCTAGAAATACTGTACTATTCGCCTCCAGAAATAGAACAGAAAAGGACCCCTGGGGGGAACCTGGCAAAATGAGGCAGGAAAAACTTTGAAAAAACTGAAAAAAAGAAAGGCACTGTAACAAGACATTGAAAAATAAACACTTCAAAACTTCAAACTATGGGGTGATCAAGGAAGCTTTCTCCTAGTATATCAAGGTGATAAGAGCCGAGACCAAGCAAAGTTACAGGACTTTATTTACCAAGGAAGATTCATCAAACGGTTAAAAAGGGAGCTACATGGTCCTATTATTCAAGAAGTCTCTTTAGAATGATACCAGCTATTTTTAACTTTTTACAATTGCATACTTCAGAAAAATGAAAATGGGTCGGCAAAAATATTTAATCCTTGTCAGAAGCAAAGAAGAATTATTTCTCATTACAACTATTTTTCAGTCTGTATATCAACAAATGTCACAGGTCAAAAAGACCTATCCAGATATTGTGTATGAATGTAAGAATGCATTCCATGATTAAAATTAGAAACATGAATGGGTGAATTTAGAACATCTCTATTCAAGATGTCTGATTCACTTTCATACAATCTCATGTCAAATTGACCCTTCCTTAAAGGGATGGTCCTATAAAGAGAACTGCTTTTTCTATAGTATCCAGCCAGGCAAGCTATTGATCACATAGGATTGGGTTCTCTAAAGCACAGCTATCAACTAAAAGACTGCCTCAGGCTATACTTTCCTTGGCAATGCAGTACATGGAAGTGCTAAGTCTGGCTTGTAGTTGCTAATAGGGCATGAGGACATTCCTTATCCATATTTCTCTAGTTTGTTGTAAAATCTATTCAAATAATAGTGATCCATGGGTTGTGTCTGTTATTGGACCTGAGCTTCATTGAAGTGAATGGGTTTGAGCTGCAATACCAAACACCAGGGCGTAGCTTGGGGAGAAGAGGCGCATGTGCCCCAAGTGCTGGTTGTATGGGGAATACCATCAAGTCACTTTTATGTATAAAGATATAGAGTAAGTGGAATGAAAGGAAGTTAGGAAACCTAGCTCTGCATACACAATCTGTAGACAGATATGGTGTTAATTTCTGGATCAAAAGCATCCATGTTTTTATAAATCCTGGACAACCCCTTTAATAATGGGATGACTGTTGTGCATTGTTCTCCTGAGAGGCAAATGAAAAGAAACAAAGACAATCAGTTAAAGAAACTTTTCAATATCTCTCCATAGAGCACCCTGCGGAAACGCCGAGGAAAAAAACGTGACATTTTACAATCACTTTGCGTTAAAATACGCTCTGCAGACACGCGGTGATTTCCAAAACCGTTGCGGTTTTGGAAATCGCAGGATGTCAATTATACTTACAGAAACGCCGGTGGTTTCCCTATAGGTAGCACTACCCTGTATTGAAGAACTTTTTAGCTGCGCCACGTGGGGCCTTAGCCTAAGAATGCAGTAGAAACACTTGTGTGAAACTAGTCTTAGGCTAAAGCCCCACAATGCAGAAACGCAGTATTTTTTGTTGCAGATTCTGCTGTGGATTTTTGAGCCAAAGTCAGGAGTGGATTTAACAGAAGGAAAAATGTCTAAGAGCTTCCTTTATATTTTCTAATCCTTTTCAAGCCAATCCTAACTTTGGCTCAAAAAACACAGCAAAATCTGCAACAAAAAACTCTGCATTTCCACAATGGGTCATTATCCTTAGGCTAAATGCACACATGGTGAAAACACTGTTTTTGGAAATGCATCAGGCAAAAATTCTGTGTTTTACAGGACCAACAAAGTGAATGAGATTTTGTACAATCTCATTCACACATTGCAGAAAAAATTCTGCAGTTTTCAAATAGACTTGAATATGGAGAGGGAGAGAATGAAAAATGCAGTGGAAAAGCAGTGAAAAACATAGGCATTTCTGCTGTGTTTTTTTCCGCTGAGCTTCAGCGACGTTTTCTGCAGCATTTTTTTAGCTGTGTTTTGGCTACATGGGTCCTTGTAATTATAAGATAATACCTTCTGAATGGAAATCAGTATTTAGGGCAAGCACATAATTATGGGATGATTTCTAATTCCTGTAATTGATAAGTTAGTAGATGTTAAGTGTGGTCCAAACTGTTTTTTAAAAAAATACAATTAATTGACAAAAATAAACTATTACCACTTTAACTATTTTTGAAAGCATTCTTTGCTGCATTTTTTTCCACACCTGCCTAAACATTTACACAGTGCTATATTTTTCCCACCACTTTAACTGGTAATAAAATGAAATAAATTATGATATCTAATACTTTAAGCTTTGCCCTTCTTTGCAACACAGAAAGAACAATGATCTATGCTTTGTTACCAGATCTGTAGCATCAGATATTAGGAGTTTTACATGTACTATAGGGGTATATTTATTTTTAACTGTACACAGGCATTGTGCAACTGGTTCTGCATGCTGTTTATATCTGAGAACATTAATATTTATGCTTATCTGGCGCAAGCGGCAAACTAAGTCTCCTTCCTTATTCCTTTTTTAGTATCTGGTCAAGTTGTCTTTGGTATACAGTATGTGGTCTGGTTCACAACATATATGTACAGGCCCCTTAGGCTCTGATTTTAGTGTAGAATTTTACCTAAGATAATGAGTTGGACTTGTGTTATAAAAACCCTCTTATTTCAAATGGTAAAGACATCTTATGCCTAAATAATATAGTTATACAGTTCATAGATAATACTGCTATACAATAAACAAAGCAGACCAGGACATATATGACACATAGACTTTTGCTGCAACTACCTTTGCACAACCATAGAACGCCGTGTCGCTCTGTTGCTCCTTCACTCATGTTAGTGAATGAAGTTGCATTGTGACCCCAAGGGTGCCGAATCCGCTGCAAAAATGTTGAACAATGTTCAACTTTTTTGTGACAGGAAGTCACAGTCGCGGTACCCTGTGGGTCGCAATACAACTCCATTCATTAATACAAGTGAAGGAGTTGCACAGCGACACAGTGATCTTTGGTAGTGCAATTGGGGAGTCTTGGCCGAAGTCGCTGTATGGCCCTAGCCTTTTAGTGCTGAGCATGCACAACACCACCATAGAGTGTTTGCCAGGAATCGGACATACCATTGGTACAACCTGTGCAGCTGCACAGGGACTCAATAGGTCAAGAGGCCCTACCCCCCTAATAGAAGCTTTTACTGTCTATTAGATTGAAGGTAATTGCCTAAGAAAATGAACTTCATGGCTAACAACTATTGGGGGATTGTTAGAGTGATGTAACGGGGGTGCTCTATGCTGAGATATTGAAAAACAAGGGGCCCATAACTGTTATTACACAGGTCTCAGTCTCTGCCTGTTAAAGGGGTTGTCCACTTTCAGACCAGTATTGAGAGACCAATGTTATTGTTTGTATATTTAAAAGTTGATGAAAACAGGTGCACAGCTCGTTACAGTCACACCACAGTAATCAGACATCTGCCTAGTAACGAACTGTGCACCTGTGTGTCCATCACATGACCATGGACTGTATATCACATGACCATGGACTGTATATCACATGACCGTGGACTGTATATCACATGATTTTTATCGACTAGAAATATCTAGAAAACTGTGAGGAATTGATAGTATATTGGAAAATTTGTACTTTTACCTCATATCCTTCAAAAAACGCATACACTGTCCAGAAAGCCAATGCCCATGCCCATTGGCTATCGGCTCTTATACTCCACCATAAAATATTTCAGCTCAGCTACTTCTCTCTTACAGTATGTACAGACACCATGTACAGGACATGTCAAGTTAGGTGGAGGCTTATAATGTATGCTTTAATGACTACCGTACAAAGCATATTGGCAGGTGATACAGGGCCCCATTCTTCACTGAGTTTTTATGGCGCCATGGACTAAGTCCTGAAGTTTTACTGCTATAAAGAGGTTAAAAGCCTTATGTGGTGTTCTGTAAATAAAGCTCATCTCTAAGTCATCTCTATTAGACTGTATAAAAGGCAGATGAGGACAAAACAATAATAAATATAGCGATTCATATTTTATTGGTATGACGGTATTCCAGAACTACCAAGAAATCAGTATAAATCCTCATAAGGCACCATAGTCTCATCTTATCTACAGTGTATACATTGCTATGGAGGTAATCACAGAATCTCCTCATAGCATCTATAGGGACATATAGATACCTTATGAGCAAAGTATTTTCCAGAATGCTGATGGGTATGAAAAATTATTCATCACCCCAGGAAAGAAAGTAAATAACATGGAAACCTATACATGTAAAAGGATCCTTTCCCAGGCAGAGCTCCCCTGTGCCTTTATACACTGTTTCTGCAGTTTTTACTGTTTCTAAATTTGGTAACAGACATATTTTAATGCCGCCGCTAAAATAGTTGCGACACAAGGCATGCCTGAGATAATGTCTGGTATTGAACTTTGGAAACCAGTATGATATCGATTTTTCAAGAAAGATCAATACTTTCCTCTATGTGTTTTAATGGCCTCCCTGCTCACATAAAATGTCACATAAGATTAAAAAACACATTTACTATGGTGGAAACAACTGTTATACAGAGCAAATGTAGAATGTAGTATACTGGTATTTTATTGCAGAAACCTGAGGGATTGTCATAAGGCCTGAGACAAGAGCTCTATGAGACTTACTCCTACAGCACTTATGGAGGTATGAGGGACACAGTTTCTATTGTCATACATCTTAGATTATATATATATATTGTGACAATTTGGGGAATTAAACTCAAAATGGCGGCTTTTCCTGGTCCGGACAGCGGTGGTTCATGGTACTGGGCGCCGGAAAGATAGCTTTCAGACGGTCCAATTGTAAAATAAAAATGGCTTTATTCAGCTTAACTGCAACACAGCAAAACAACAAAAACCCTATGCCACAGTTAGGGCCTAACTCACTCCTTGAGCCCCTAACTAGCCTGACTGTTGCTCAGCTCCAGCAACAGTCCTCTGTGGACGCCAGCCCTTCTGGGACAGAGCCTCTCTCTCTGTCTTAGCTGGTCCACCCCTGTGGACGCCAGCCCTTTTGGGACAGAGTCTCTCTCTCTGTCCTAGCTGGTCCACCACCATTTCCTGCTTCCTGCAGGATGCTCCAGCCCTCCTGGAGTTACGTGCCACCACCCAAAGGCGTGGCTGAGAGCCTTTTCTGGCCTGGCCTGGGTCGCTCAACAGCGCCCTCTGGCTCACATACTTACAATATATATATATATATATATATATATATATATATATATATAAAATCAACGTCTGGGGGGCACCTAAGCAATATTCTTGACCTTCAGACACAAAACTCTATCTTTTGTTATTAAGGCTGAGGCCCCACGTTGAGGAAATGTGGGGCCTCAGCCTTAAGGGGATTTCTACCCAAAGTGAAAAAAATAGCTAAGATCTTTATATTAGAAGATCAGAACAGTGGACAAAATGTAGAAATTATTGTATTGCTTTATATGACTGTCCTTCTTGAATGGCTGCCATATATGAATATCAATTGGCCAATATCTCTGTTAGTGATATACAATACAGAAATACCTATCACTGTTAAACTACATTCGCATGACAGTGTGATAAAAAAAACGGACGTCACATGACAGCATTAAATTCAATACAAGTGAATGGGGGCTATTCACATGACTGTTATTATGATTGTCCATTGTCAAAATATAGGTCATGTTCGATTTTTGTCCGTTTTCACAGATCCCTCCATACACTCAAATGTAAGGGGGATCTGTGAAAATGGGTGCCCCTCCGGTGCAAGCTGACCCTAAAAAATGGACGTTCTTAAAGGCCATTTTGCACCTCGGTCGTCTGAATGTAGCCTAAGACGTTATTCACATGTCTGTTCTTCATGAATATGTGCTCTTTGTGCTCTTCATAGACAGCACACAGTCCTGTTGATTTCTGTTGTGTCTAGTGTCAGTTGAACCAGTTTTTAACAAGCCGGTTTTGTTATGAATTTTCCAAAAATTGCAGGTTCTACCGAACACAAATTTTTGGGGATTTATCTCAGACTACTCCAGAAAAATACAGGGGAGGTTTGAAAATAAAAAAATTATTTACTCAACTTTTCTGGTGTCCACCAGGGCTGCTGGTTTGCAGTATGGGGTGGTCTACAGAGTGTATCTGTTTTTGGTGTGTAATCTATGTTTTTCTTGTCACAGTTGACTCTATTTTGACCTTCTCCCTCAACAATAGAGGCATCAGAGTTATCTGGCATCCTTCTACTACTTCCTGATTCATATAAAATATTTTAAGGCCCCTTGCACACGACCGGATAGCACACTGACCCATTCATTTCTGTCGGCCCATGCACATGACCGTGTATTACACGGTTCCATGTGTGGGCCTACTGTCTGTGCCGCAAAACTCAGGACAGGTCCTATTACTATCCATTTTTGTGGCCGTGCTTCCATGACCCCTATTCATTGAATGAATGGGACCGCGGAAGCACGGCCGGTGCACGGGCAGCCGTGCCATTCAGTTGTCGAAACTGAACACCATGCAGCCATTGTTCCTCACTGAAACAACTTTCGTCTAGCTTTAGACTTAGATGATAAATGGTTTCTTCAGTCTCTGTCACTTCTCATATTTGTACCTGCTGCAAAATAATATTTTCTGCAATTTTTTTTTGTCTCAGCAGAACCAGAGCTTCAGTTTCAATTATTATCCAAATGTATATAATGGGAGAATAAAATGCAGATCCATATCAGTGGTTAGATCCAGCTCATTCACAAACTCTAGCAATTATAGCCGTTGTATATGCACTAGCATAAAGCTTGCCATACAGTTTACTACTGTAATTAATGTGAATTGTGTTCTGCACATAGGGCTACAAGTCATCAGTATGCCCGACTTCCAAATATTAATGCACATCAAAGCCAGTATCTTGTATTGTTCGACTCTGGTAGGACGCTGCATAGAGCTGATAAGGCGGTTACAGTCAGGTGTAGAGAGCGCCTGTGTCTGATGCCTGGTCTCTGTGCAGCTGGCTATGGCTGGGGAACCACTGCCTCCAGCAGTACCACTTGTTTTTGTTTGGCTGGGTTGCAGCTGTCAGATCTATGCCTGAATGTGGTCTATTTGATCAGCTGAAGACGCCTTTCCTTTGTCACTGATGATGGACAGCTAACATAATAAGTGCTGGGATTCACTTTTATCTGCAGTATGTTACTGTTACCACAGCATTATACCTGTAAATATGTGTTACTGCATACATGTATGTCGGAAAGCCTCCTAATGTTTGATCAGATATGCAAAATCATGTTACTCATTAAAAGAAGTCTGTCACCAGGAAACCAGTCAGAGTACATTGTAGAGGACATTATGCTGAGCAACATCATACTATTAGATAGTCCAATAGATGCAACATTTCCTTGAAAAAAGTCATTTTTAAAAATATGCAAATGAAGCTCAAGTACAATAAGAGTACCAGAACTTCCAAGGTTAGAAAGTCTGAGGCTCTGACAAACGCCCACTGCACTTCAGCATTATTTGCATATTTCTAGCTCATTAGCTGCTGGGGATTACAAAACGTGGTTTAAAAGGGTTTCCCATCTTATATAGCAATGGCATATTGTTAGGACATGTTATCACTTTATCATGGGGGTTCATGGGGAGTGTTGGGTAAGTACTTATTATTTTTCTGTGTTTTCACTGTACAGCTGCAGCCCCTTTAATTCTTAGGATTGTGGGGATCCCAAAAGTCAGTCCCACCAATCATAAACTTATGGAAAGACACTAAGGAGAATGAGGACATGCTTTTCCTAATCCTTGATATTTCCCTTACAGTAGGGGTCTGTCCCCATAGCAGCCCTTGACTCCTGTATTACAGATCTATGTGACATGGATCTATGATACCGCTATATGCATGGTAGATGCTAGAATGGAGTAAGTAAAATCAGGTGCTGCCTGGTGTGCCATGGATCATCCAGTAGGTGGCGCTTCCTCCTGTGACTGTTACTATGAAGCACCACCTGCTGTATCCACGTCAAACCAGGTGGGTTAGGGTTAGGGTTACATATAGGAGAGACATAGTTAGCCTCTACTTCAACAATGCAGCATGAAAATGCTGAGGCTTCAGGTGTGTTTGCTGTGATGGGCTGCAGAGCTGAGCTCAGCAGACTGCACAGCTGACACTGCCAGAGCCAAGGCAGCGCCACCTACTGGATCCACGACACACCTGATGTAAACCACTCCATTCTAGACTCAACCCTATATACACGAGATCTTTAAAGAATGTCAAAATACAGAATGATAACAATTGTTTAAAATATAAAAACATATTTTATAGAGCATTATTGTTTACTTGTTTGCTAGGTTTGTGGGATCATCTCAAGCATTAAAATAATTGACCTAATCTAAAGCTCTTTTTATATTATTATCAGATGTCTTTATAACAGCATCTATAATGAAGTTATCTTCATATCTCCACAGACCTTCAGCCACTGGACATGTTGTCAGAAGTGATCTCTCCCAGCAAGTCCTTAGCTGGTGTACGGATGGTACAGTCGCAGGGAGCCCGTGGGTTTCGTCTTTCTGCTTCACCGCATGTACTTAGTTTTCCTTCCTCCCGTCTGTTCAAAAACTGCCATCTCTTTCCAGAGGAGTTTTCCCTTCTTGTCACTATAAAGATCCCCAGCCTTCCACCCAAGGTAATCCAACTGACGGCAGAAATTCCTACCCACAATATGTTCTGCCATTCCCATTCTATGATCATTTTGTACCCAAAGTGGTAAAACACATTTGCAATGTCATAATGTTAAGTTACATCTAATGTATTGTACTGTTGGTACCTGCAGACTATTAGATACCTTTGCTTTCCAAATTATTGCATTACTTACATGGTGTACATTTAGTGTGATTCTATTACCAAACATTTGTTTTTGAGTATGAAAAAGGGAAAATGATTAAATATTCTCAGAACAAACAATTCCAGCAAAACCAGAAACGTGGTTAAATTGTAACTTGATCCCCCATCATCCTAGTGATATAAGGAGGACACACACTGCTCAACAGTTGCATTTCCTTTCCTGATCAATAAATAAAAATTGGTTGGTCCAGTTTAAGAACAATAATGAGAAACATGTTATTGTCTTTATAATGAAATTTTCTACAATTTACCAATATACTGAGATATATGCTCCATAGTCATGTGAAATACGGTCCATGGTCATGTGATGAGCACACAGGTGCACAGCTCGTTACAGTCACAGCACAGTAATCAGACATCTGCCTGGTAACGAGCTGTGCACCTGTGTGTCCATCACATGACCATGGACTGTACATCACATAACCATGGACTGATTGTTATCTACTGGAAGTAAGCAGAATAAATGACAGCAAGGAGAGATCTAAAAAACTGTGAGGAATTGATACAGAAAGTATATTGGAAAATTGTACAACTTTTTATTATACAAACAATAACATTTATCTCTCAATATTTGCCTGAAACTGGACAACCCCTTTAAGCTTTATAAAGAAGACTATGGCTGAAGAAAACACCATGTCATGCTCTATTTTGATAAAATAAATGCAAAAAATATTGAACGAAATACTGAATGAAAAAAATCTTGTGGGAGGTGCGGCTGAAAATAAACTAGAGGTATACTTTACATCATAAATCTAATTTCATCAAGTTACTAAGCTCCCCCTAGTGGTAGCTGTGTAAAGTGAAGTGATATGGAACTCTACGTAAAAAAAGGAATTTGGAATTTTGCAGAAAAAACCTAATTTCACATAGTTAGATATAGAAACGTGTGCTATTTAGATAAAATGTAAATATATGTATTACAACAACTGCTCTTACACTAGGTTCACATTAGCGTTCGGCTTTCCATTCTTCGGGTCCACTTGCAGGACTTTACTCTCCTCATTTTTCTAGCAGATTCGGGGATAGAAAGCCGGAATGTAGTTCGAACGCTGGTGTGAATCCAGCCTTACAGTGACATTTACAACATGCGTGGCATGTGGTCTCACATAGTTGATATCCAATTATCACTCAGCCAGTTTTTTTGAGTTTTTCTTTTCTTGTTTTAGAAAAATGAATATCTGTTCACTGTGATACCAGAAGGAAGAGGAAATGTCCTTCTTGGCTTAAGATACTCAGAAAACAAACTTCATTTCTTATTCTGGAATATGGAAGGCTCCCAAGAATGGCAGACCAAAGTTACCTTTCGTGGCATCTTCCTGGCCAATGATCGGTGGCACACATTTGTTGTAGCTGTCTCTGGTATTTCTGTTTCGCTCTCCATTGACTGCAGTATCCCGATAGAAGTGTGAGTCAAGTATAAAGCAATCCTTCTGGTACATCTAAATGAATACTCATAACCTTTAAGCAAAACATTTCTTAAATTATTTCTTTGACCTTGCTTTCACCTGAGCTTATCTCAGACTTCTTTGTGAATTGTTATGAGCTGTTAATGTTCAACATTGTTTTTCAACTTTGCTAACATTAGAAGCAGACCATTAATATAGTCACAACACCCTGCACACTTACACAATGTCTACCTCTATTTTACTGAAGACTCATTTACATTTCATAGTCATTAACAAATCTATTGTTCTGCCTGGCACATCTATAGGTGCTCCCTGGCATTCTAATATTGGGGCCTCTCCCTGCTCCTGATTAACAAAATGATTTTTAAGCTTTTGAAGTGCTGAATCTATATATAACAATGACAATGTAACAATGGCGATAACTTCTACTAAATATCAGGCAATGCCCCTACACTAGAGATGGGCAAACCTCTCAGGATTCATTTTGTTTCAAGTTTGGGTGACTCGAGACCAAGATTTGTTTTAGGTAGAAGAATTTCGCTATGAAGCACACCTTAAAATATAGTGTAGAACACTCTTAGGGCTTTTAGGAACCAATCTATAAAACATAGTGTATGACACTGTCAGGGCTCCTAGGAACCTATCTATAAAACATAGTGTAGAACACTGTCAGGACTCCTAGGAACTTATCTATAAAACATAGTGTAGAACACTGTCAGGGCTCCTAGGAACCTATCTATAAAACATAGTGTAGAACACTGTCAGGGCTCCTAGGAACCTATCTATATAATATAGTGTAGAACACTGTCAGGGCTCCTAGGAACCTATCTATAAAACATAGTGTAGAACACTGTGAGGACTCCTAGGAACCTATCTATAAAACATAGTGTAGAACACTGTCAGGGCTCCTAGGAACCTATCTATAAAACATAGTGTAGAACACTGTCAGGGCTCCTAGGAACCTATCTATATAATATAGTGTAGAACACTGTCAGGACTCCTAGGAACTTATCTATATAATGTAGTGTAGAACACTGTCAGGGTTCCTAGTAACCTATCTATATAATATAGTGTAGAACACTGTCAGGGCTCCTAGGCACTTATCTATAAAACATAGTGCAGAACACTCTGAGGACTCCTAGGAACCTATCTATAAAACATAGTGTAGAACACTGTCAGGGCTCCTAGGAACCTATCTATATAATATAGTGTAGAACACTGTCAGGGCTCCTAGGAACCTATCTATAAAACATAGTGTAGAACACTGTCAGGGCTCCTAGGAACCTATCTATATAATATAGTGTAGAACACTGTCAGGGCTCCTAGGTACATATCTATAAAACATAGTGTAGAACACTGTGAGGACTCCTAGGAACCTATCTATAAAACATAGTGTAGAACACTGTGAGGACTCCTAGGAACCTATCTATAAAACATAGTGTAGAACACTGTCAGGGCTCCTAGGAACCTATCTATAAAACATAGTGTAGAACACTGTCAGGGCTCCTAGGAACCTATCTATATAATATAGTGTAGAACACTGTCAGGACTCCTAGGAACTTATCTATATAATGTAGTGTAGAACACTGTCAGGGTTCCTAGTAACCTATCTATATAATATAGTGTAGAACACTGTCAGGGCTCCTAGGCACTTATCTATAAAACATAGTGCAGAACACTCTGAGGACTCCTAGGAACCTATCTATAAAACATAGTGTAGAACACTGTCAGGGCTCCTAGGAACCTATCTATAAAACATAGTGTAGAACACTGTCAGGGCTCCTAGGAACCTATCTATAAAACATAGTGTAGAACACTGTCAGGGCTCCTAGGAACCTATCTATATAATATAGTGCAGAACACTGTCAGGGCTCCTAGGAACCTATCTATAAAACATAGTGTAGAACACTGTCAGGGCTCCTAGGAACCTATCTATAAAACATAGTGTAGAACACTGTCAGGGCTCCTAGGAACCTATCTATAAAACATAGTGTAGAACACTGTCAGGGCTCCTAGGAACCTATCTATATAATATAGTGTAGAACACTGTCAGGGCTCCTAGGTACATATCTATAAAACATAGTGTAGAACACTGTCAGGGCTCCTAGGAACCATCTATAAAACACAGTGTGTAACAGTGTCAGGGCTCCTAGGAACCTATCAATCCAATTTCTAGCTCTCTAAGGCAAACACAGACCAAGTTATGTAAAAATGAAAGTGACATTATTATACTTTGGTGTCCCTTCACACCTCAGAGTATAAATAGGTGAAGACCCAGGGGAGGTGAAAAAGAATCCTCTTCCTCAGTAATGTCTGGTGCTCTCCTGTGATGTCATGTGTCCAGGGTCACAGCTGAGGCCTATGATTGGGCCATTGGGCCACCAGCGGTTACATGGGCACGCCAAGTGTCATGACGTCATGATGCTCAGCGTGCCCATTTGACCACCAATGGTGGCTTCAGTGGTGATCCTGGTCTCATTACGTCACTAGCGTCCACACATAATGACCTGTTTCAATAGTAGGGTCAGAGAATGTAGTCTCCTTTACAAAAGTTTTCTTGACAATATTTTTAATAATTATGGGGAGACTTCAGTTTTACCTCCAAAATGATAACCATATTGTCCCAATAAAAATAATGCATACAGTACCGACATATTAGCTGTAGCCACAATGCCCCAATGATAGTGGCAGGCACCCTGCTTCAATAGTAGTGTTGTAGTGTCTATATAACAGAGATAACTATATTTTCCACATGATTCCACAGTGCATAGGCTGGGATCAGAATTGCAGTGTTGGAGCTATATGACTTTAAAAGCAGCAGCTCCATGATATAAACCTATGACAGCTGAGACCATAATAGGACCGAACTTTGGCTATCACCAGTGGCCTCTTTGGATAGGGGATAAGTTGCTGTTGATAACCCCTTTAATCTAATGTGTATATCTAGCACAACATCACCTCTTTGTATACTCCGAAGATAATGTATTATAAGCTAACGCTGGTTGTAAATCAAAACACAGTGACATATTCAATGCGACAATGACAATGACTCATTGTTCTCCAAAATATGACCAGAGGGGTCAAGATGGGAGCAGAGAAACAACATTGGCGTAATTCAGATATCAGTTCTCATTTCCCTTATCTTTTACAAGCTAAAAGTTAAAGTGCCTCTGTCAGGTCTCCTATACTGTTTTATATGCATTATGCATACCATAGAGGAGGATTTGCCAAGATATATATATATATATATATATATATATATATATATATATATATTTATTTATTTATACACACACTACTGTGGATACGATTAGATTGGTGTTTCTAGTTTGAGCTAAAATTTTTCCGATTGGCTAGAGCTGTGGGTGTGGTTTCTCAGAAAAGGGGTATGTCTTAAATGAATCAAGATCTTCCAAAAATGTACAAAAATGGTGTCATAAAAGACCCAACAGAGCAACTTTAAAGCGGTTGTCCAGGCTGAAATATTATTTTTTTAATTAGGCAAGGGGAGGAGAGCAAAATTAAAGAAAAACATACTCACCTGTCCCCTGTGCACCAGAGCACCGAGGACAGGTGAGTATGTTTGTTTGTTTTTTCACCTCCCCCCGCCTAATTAAAAAATAAAATTTTAGCCTGGACAACCCCTTCAACATTTGATTGACTGTCATAAGCTGTATTCTGCTGGACCCTAAAATGATGTGGGAATTGGGTCTTACTGCATAAGAAAAACCTCCTTCTTCTGCCTAGGTAACATCATTTTATATACCGATCCATGTACTTTCTGTATAAGTTAGCATGTTTATATATACACACATGAAATCAAATTAAGTGCTCGGCAAGTGTAACAAGAATATGCTATTTTGGAGTTTTCCATTTATGTATTGGAAAGATATTTGTCAGTTTACCAGATGGATGTTTTTATTTTCAGATGCCTTTTTTATTTCCCAGTTAAAATGAATTATTGTGCACAATTGTGGGGAAATAATTACAGTGAATTGAAGCGGCGGCTGCATTTTACCCGCACAAACAATAAAAATTAGTTTGGAATAAATCTGTTGCGTCTCTCGGCTCATTAATGACTCCAGCCACTTGCCAGTGTGTGTCTAAATTAGAATTTAAGCTCTCTGGGGAAATAAGATTGCCAAGAATAAGATATAAGCCGAGCTTAGACAGTGCTTGTTTTAATGTGCATGACTTCTTTCTAGTGTAGAACACAATATAATTTAACAATGAACTTGTGAGACTTTGTCATAAGCGTTAGCTGTACATAAATCTATATTATTTTCTGCTTAATCTTGAGTTCTCTATTGCTTGATGTAGCTGTTTTTTTTTACTATCATGGTTATAATGAAGCAAATATTTTCATGTTTAGTGTCCTAGACAAACCCTTTCCAGCATTCCTAAACACCACCAACTCTCGGATATATGTTGGAAGCAGAAGACGACGGAAAGGTTTTTTTTTCTGTAAGTGTAAACTTTGTACAAGGGATGGTTAACAAGCTTGCCTATTTTTATTGTGCCCTACTGTAATTATAGTAATATAAGTCACAATTTCTGTGACCATATAAAACTACAAAACCAGAGGCTGAGTACATCTATACAAGTCATAGAACTCCCAATTGACTCCTATAATTATCATAATTATTATTATTATTATTTACGTTTTATATTAAAAAAAACACCTCAGCTGCTGCAGAACCTCTATTTGTCCACTGCTGACTGATGATTTTTTTCTTCAGTAGCTGGGACACGGTATTGTATTAATACACATTGCAGCTACTCTTTGTGTATAGAGAGGGAACAATCCTTGTTAGTCAATCATAGGTTGGTCTCTACAAAAGTACAACTTTGGGAGAAAGGGGTGAGTGGTCACTATGTAACACAATTCCTCCTGTATAATTGTCAAGTTATATATCATTATACATACATATACATGATTATACATACATATGCAGCAAAATAGAGGAGTTCCTTGAAGAAGATGTGTTACAGCCAATCTTATACAACCTCCAGTTTTCCTGAGCTCTCAAGCTCTATAGCATAATGAAGTCAAATAGTTGAATAAAAATATCCAAGGATTGGTTAAGTTAAGAAGAAGTTTTCAGGTACTTAATACACTTATCATTAAAGATAAGTCCGCACATTATAGGCTTAGATTCTGAGCCTAAAGCCTCATCAAATCTGCTAACATACTGCATACAATGCAAGTGGCTGGGGAATTTTCTGCCGCAGTCACATGCAGCAAAATAAATTATGTATCACCATTTATGAGAATAATGAGTATGCACATTATTCTTGTGGAATGGATATGGAAAAGCAGATAACAACTAGTCTAATCCTCTTGTAGATCAGTAGCTCACCAACAGCAGAAATCTGAGCGGCAGACTAAGATTGGATCCCCTACTAATATACATCAGATTTGCCTTAGGCGAATCTTTAAATTGTGATCTTAGCTTTAATATGAGTGTAACTAAAACAAGTTCTATCTGAATATGTCCACTATAAGAAGATACCATTTCTCTATGCTGTGAAAACTGTTAAAATAGATAATAATAATACTAGCACATGTGGACTGGCCATATAGGCATTAACATTGGACAGTATAATTATAGTGGTTGGTAACAGGTGATGACTATTATTTCCAATGAGTCCTGACCAGTCTTAGTCCGCCCCTCTTCTAGTGTAGTGTAGTGCAGGTGGAGAGGTTCCAGAGCAAATACCTGGTGCTTGTTCAGGACTTAAAGGCCCATTTGCCACATTAGAAAACACCAGTATTATAAATGGCAAACAGTAGTTTGTGGACAGGGTTGCATTGAGGCCCAGGAATAACGCCTTTGGTCCTTGGAACTGTGATGTAAACAGTATGCAGTGTAATATAATATATGGACAACATAATTATTTCCACTTAAAGGAATTGTTCAGCCACCTAAAAAAAGTTGAAAAACTGCATAGAACAGGATGCAATAATAAAAGTAATGCTCATCATACCCATGTTCTGACACTTCATTGCAATGCTTCCTGGGTCTCCAACCAGTCTGTTTATGGACAATATATATATATATATATATATATATATATATATATATATATTTAGCATTTTTTTCAGAGCTTTTAGGTGGCTAGTCACCCCTTTAAATGTGCATGCTTCATATACTGTGTGTATATAGTATTTCATAAAGTAGCACTTTGATACTTTCCATATTTCCTGCAGATAATTGGATACTAAATAGATGTAATAGGAGAGTATGGATGATTGAGGCAAATTAGCCTTGACTTCATTTAAGGAGTCTATATGAATGGCTGCAATGTCTCCTATACAATGTCTCCTGTACACAGTTATTACAGCTATTTTCTACTTTGCAGCAGACCTCCAGTTGCATCTCTTTTTCTAAACTTGTTTCAGAGCTGGTATTTGAACTTGCAGCAATTTAATAGATATGTTTGAGGGTGACAGCTACATCTTCTGATTTATATTTGCAGTTTAAGTTTATGCTTAAATTTGATACAGTTAAGAAGAATTTCCTGCTGAGAAATAATGCAATTTAGGCAGAATACTTTTGGGAGGTAAAATGTATTTCTGATACATCTTAATATCATAAGAATCCTGTGAATATAAAACGAGGTCAAAGTTTGTATCAGATCTGTGGTTTCAAGTCTAAAACAAGCAGCACTCTAGGAGATTCAGCAGACACATTTTCTGTTTCCATTTGTATTTCATTCTAGAATATTTTATGTAAAGTCGTAACAAATTCCCAGCTACTGTATGAAGTTGTGTCTTTGAAAATTATGTTGCTTTAAGGCTGTTTTATGTATTCCAGGGCTTGTTGAGGCAACTTGTTCTTCTGCCGGGTTCTGATGCAACATCTACTATATGTCCTAACACCAGGCCAAGGCTAGCGGAGCTGTCCGTTCCTGAAGTGCTGAAAGAGCTACCACTTAGGACTGAAGGAAGAGAAATTCAACTGATGTACCCATATGGTTGGTAGACATGTAACTATTTTAAGACACATGCAGAAGTATTGTGACAATAATCCAATATTCTTATCTCTTGATGTTTACATACAATTATCGACATGGCTCCTGGCTAGTACATTATTAAAGTAAAAGAAGGAATTTGGGTTATAGGATTTAGCTAATTACATTTGTGTATTTGCTTCTGCAGATTGGAAATTATAGTAATGACGGATGCTGTGTTTACCTTGTCCATAAATCTCCATTTCAGAAATCTTGATTTGCAAATTTCAACATAATTGAGTACAAGCTCAACGTCTTACAGCTGTAGATATTAACTTACATCCATTTCACAAATATCTATCTGCAAAGAGTCATCGGTATAATATTTGGATTATTATCCTTTGTTTTTATAGTGTGAACATGTCCACAGTTTGGGGGAAATAAAATAAACACAACTATAAGATAGAGGAAAACACTGAAAAGCTAAATGATATGGCTTTGAAGACATATGGAAAATACAACCCTGCCCACACTCTTAGTAAAACATTAATTCATATGAGCTTCTACCTCACTATTTAGAAATATCTTTATATTACATTTTAAGTCAATTTTTGTCCAAGTTGGTACAAAACCATAGTGTCTTAGAAAAGACCTACAGAAGACAGATGAATGGCTGAATGATTTCATGACCTGACTACACTGGGTTTGTTCGTTGTCCGTAACCATGGTGACACACAGGTTTGTAAAGGAGCTATACACACACAATGAATAGGATACTTTTAATGAACAGTATTTGCAAGTTCCTTAATTTTTTTTATACAGATAGAACCAAATAAACTCAACATGATTAAGAAGTTTTATGAAGAGTTACATGATTTATGTTTTACTATTGGTCTTTCCAGAAGCTGACATGAAGGTGACATTGGGTCCAAAGCCCCCATGCTCAAATAGTGAAATATCCCAATTCTGGATGGATACGTCTCTCAAGGGTCTCTTCCTCTGTAATGGCATTGAGTGGATACCAGTACTTGAAAGTAGGAATGCTATCATATCTGAATATATCAAAGGCTATGACTGTATTTCTCATATATTACTATCAAACAACTGTTCCAGTAATGTATTAGTAATTGTGCCTATTCAAGTTAATGGGGGACCATGTAGTACATTGCTGGACTGAATTCATTGTAGTGGGAGTTGCAGTTTCTTATTGGCACTCCGCTCTGGCTTATAGATAGCAATTCTAAGTGATGAACAAGGAGCAGCTGGGAGAGCTAAGTATGTTCTAAACAGAGTTGGGGATATACCATAAGAGTACAGCAACCCCTTCAACCAGTGGATCAGTGGGGGTGGTGAGAGTGAGACCCCCACTTACCTAATATTGATGACCTGTTTTAAGATTAGGCCACCAATTTTGTATTCTCAAAAATCCTCTTTAAGGATTTTATGAAAATTCTACAAATATGCAACACTTCTGGATATTTGGATTCTTAGCGGATGCCTTCTTCCTATTGTTTGTAATGGTCATTGTTACATTTGGCAGCGGCATTGATAGGGAGAAATGGGTATGTGATACACTGCAAGCAGGTTGTATTTCATGTAATCTGAATGAAAATCGCATTATGTTCAGCAGCTTACTTGTCATGGCAGAATGAGGGAATTAAAGCATTTCTTTAAAACGTGCTAAACCACTGAAGTTAATCAGACTCTAGTACATTTAGAGGTTAATCATTTTTTTATACTATATATAGAAGAAAAACAGATTATAGCTTTTATCTATGGAGCCTGGTTTACTTAATCTGATGTGTACTAATGGAATGCAAAAATCCTTAAATGGAATATATATATATATATATCTAAATAAATAATAAAATATAAATATATGTACTGTACCTACTGATAAAGAGGATTTGGAGCCATTTAGAGATATACAACATTAAATTAAAGAGGATTTGTTACTTCTCCTGACTTGTCTATTTTAATAAATACTTGCATTTTCTGTAAAATGACAGTTCTGGTGCATTTTTTTCCACTCTCTAAGTTGTGCCATTGTGGTGTTAGTCCACCTAGAAATTATTGAATAAATTGACAACTTGGTGTTACCATTGCCCTGGTCAAAGGTGTGTCCATCCAGAGATTGCAGGGACACCCCCCTTCCCCCCCAGCTGGTAGCAACTCATTTTCAATTTATTTAGAAATTTTTTTAGGAGTAATAAAGGGACAGCAAAGCACAGTTCTAAGAAAAGGTGAACTAGATTTGTTATTTTATGGGGAACACAAGTATTAATTAAAACAAACATGTAAGGAATATTCACAAGGTTTGGCTGTAAGCTCTGTAATAGAAGTACTTTCATTACGCTCTGAAGTCACTTCAGACCCCAGAGTATAATAATCATAGGCCCAAGGGAGGTGCAAAAAATGATAAACTCTAATACTCACCTTCCCTCACCTCTGTTGGTCTCCCTTGTAGTGTGTGGTGTTATTTTCTAGGCATCTTCCAACCTACTGGGTGATGTCATGATGTCAACATGTCCCTGATCACAGGCCTCAGGTGACCTGGGGCCGCTGATGTCACCCAGGAGGTCGGAAGAGGCTGGATGACGCTGCCTTACAAATGAAAGTAGATGGAGAGGGAAGGAGGAGGCTGCTGATGGCTAGTAATTGATATATTGCCTCATTTCATACAGTGTTGGAATTATTTTATCTTTTATCTATAGTATAGTATAGTATAGTATAGTATTTATCTTTTATCTATAGTAGAGTCTAAAGAGCTTTCTTAGTTTCTAAAGACTGTATAACACAGCCAGATCTCGGTGAGGAGAAATGCTGAGCAATGAGAAACACAGACATAATTCCATAGGCTGATGCAAACTGAATGGGGAAGGGACAATCTCTGCTGCGATTGCTTGTCCTCCATTTGGCTTCATTGACTATTGACAGCACATGACTGGTTACATAGGGTGCTGTGCTGCCGATAATCTGCTTCTTTATCCTACATAAGCGATGAAATCACTCAACCAGTCAGCTGATCTGCAGAACTTTTAGACAGGGCTATTATTGGTATTGAGCACTCCATGGAACTTGTTCCTGACAATAGCCCTGAGTATTGGCCTGTCTGATATGGCCTTAAGTGTATCAGATCTTAGCAACTGTAGTATGTGTGCGTCTTTTCTTGCAGACTCCAATGCAGATGTGAACCCAGCCTGACTTTTTTTTTTCGGTTGGCAAAACAGACTAAGGCTGGATTCACACCAGTGCTCGCTCTCCATTCGGGGATGCCATCCCTGAATCCGCCTGAAAAATGCCGGCGGAAACTGGGCGGAAACCTGGCATACCCCATTATAGTCTATGGGGTCTACGGGTTTCTGCGGGTAACCACTTTTTAAGTAGATTGGGTTTCCGTTTTTCGGGTCCCCAAGTGGACCCAAAGAACAGAAACCCAAATGCTAGCGTGAACCTAGAGTAAATATAGACGATTTTTCCAGCTTCCAGCATATTGCCTTTTGGGGATTGGATGATGGGATATGGTGGTTGATGGAGACGTTGTTTATGTTAAAAAGAAAGAAAAAAATTTCAACAAAAACTTCTAATAAAATTTTAAAAAAGCTGCTCCCCGCCTGCCATGACTATTTTCGGTAGTTTGCATATGCATTTTTATGCTTTCATACCTGTATAACTTCACTTTGCTGCACAGAAAGATTACAGAGGGGCAGCAGTGGAAATGGAATTACTGTAGTGTGCACATGATGGGGTCAGTTTATGGTTTCCTTTAATCTTTATAGAAAAGTGCTTAAAGTTCTTACATGATGTATAGACCTGGACTGTCCAAAGTCAATATGTTTCTCAATGTGAGTTTTCAAATTACAGTTTCCTAGAGGTTATACAGGAAATGTAAACTTCTCTGAGGGTCAATACTTTCCCATGTAAAACTACTATACTTAGAAGCTTGCAGCAGTTGAAGTAATGCAACCAATTTTAACCAAGAGCTACAATTTAATGAAAGGTCAATGAACCATCTCTTAGCAGGGCAAAATGTGTGTGAATTGTACCTGCAGTAATGTATTGTATGTTTAACTGTTACTAGGGAAGGAGAAACTTGACTATGTGGAGGAGTATCAGAATCTTGCCACTGCTTCAGAATCAATGGGATTGGAGATCTTCCTCATCCCAAATGTGGGTTACTTTGCTGTAATGGCTAACAAGAACAACCAGCCTGGCTCAGCCCTGTACAGGTGGACCAATGGAAAATTTGCAATCCATCAATACTTCGCCACCTACCAAGCGCAAGCCTGGAAGCACTTCACAATAGAAAAAAGGGTGAGAATTTATTGCATCTATTGAACTAACCAACTATTTGGGCTTATATACTCTTTGGTGGAAACCTATATATAGTTATGGTACATTAGTACTGTATGTTAGATTGGTGCATTATTTAATATGCAAACTACTGGTGAAAAGTTTGTTCCATTTCGGCTTAAGGTCAGATTACCTACAACCTCTGCGGGCATTATGAGGGCAGTTCAGACCAGATGAAAGCAATTTATCCATACGTAAACAAATAATTACATTATGGGACGGACATTTGGTAATTTCCTATGTATGACCTATCAGAATTAGAGTGCTGACACCAGATAACTGTAGCCGCACTCATTTGAATTGGGTCAATTTATCGATACACATTTTAAATCCTGTTGGTCATGTGAATTGTATTTTTCTATATGTCTTATTTTTCTGTATGATCTGTGCTCTATTTTAATCCTTCTTATATTCATATTATCCTTTTTTCCTGCAACACTTGACTTTGAATTCAGTTTTCATGAAATACGTTATGTCTAATATTTTATTTCTCTTTTTTTCACCAAAATTGAAGTTGAAAACCATGGTGTAACACTGATAAATATACACATACTTATAAACACATATTTATACACATTACACATATATACTCTATTCATACACATACACAGGTATAAAACTCATACACATACTGTATGTTAGTTGGAACCTAATGCAGGTAGTCTTAAGTAGCACAGAGAATGTCAATGGTCATACACAGAGGGCAGGAACTGAGCACATCTTGGATTCCAGTCCACAGTGTCTACAGACTCCCTTCCCTTTCTGTCTGCCCCAAGCACAGTTACTTTGCCACTGGAAAGGTAGGTCAGGAATGGTAATTAGAGATGAGCAAATTGAAGCTGATGAAGTAGAATTTGATCCGAATTTCAGGGAAATATTCGATTTGCATCGAATCCGGATTTCCTCACACTTCGTGGTAATGAATTGCACAGCTATGCAGCATCCAAGGGGTTCTGCCATGCTACATGTCCCCCTTGGCACCCCCCACGGTGATTAAAAATAAAAAAATACTGATACTCACCTGTCCTGGGCTCAGCACTCCGGAGCTCTTCTGATCGGTGACTGAGGTCCTGCTCCCCAGGCCTCACTGCTTGGGCCTGTGATTGGGCCCCAGCAGGCACGTGGAGCACGCCGGCATAATGACATCATTATGCTATTATTATACTCTGGGGTCTCCCAGAGTATAATAATAGCACCAGCTCTAGGGGGGTGGGGGGAATCTTTTTTTTTTTTTTTTTTACATTTTTTCTTTTTGTCCCCATAGGGAATTGAAGCAGCAATATTCTGATTGCTGCTTCAATAGGTATATGTTGCAATACACGTGTATTGCAGTGTATAGGAGGCTGTCAGGCCGTGCAGACGCATAGTCTGACAGTCTCCATTCAAGGCAGGATCAATCAGGTTTGTGGAGGAACAGTGATGGGGCAGACCCCGGGTTGCCAAATAGGAGCAGTGGCACCCGCTGAAAACGTCGCGGGGGAGTTGATCGGGACCCCAATATATAGTAAAACTCCTGAGATGCTGCGGTCATGATGATCGTGGCATCTCAGGGTTTAACACCCGCGATCGGAGCTCAGCTCCAATAGGAGGTATTAGAGGACAGTGTTAGCCGTTACATACTGCTGACACCCGCAACGCAGGGTGTGCACACAGTTTTTGTGTGCGCACCATGCTTCCGCCGTGGTTTGTGGGAAATCCTTCCTGACAGCACCATACTATTAGGGCGGATGTCAGGAAGGGGTTATTGTGATTCGCTGTGAATTAATTTGGATCGAATCGAATTGTTACGAAAAATTCAGCAAATCGGCCAAATCAAATTTTTGAAAAATTAACTCATCTCTAATGGTAATGCAGGACTTGTATCAGACGTGTGAAAAAAGTTATTAAAAAGCAACAATCACCTGAAGGTGAGGAGGGAGAACAGGTAAGGATGTGGGGAAACAGAGAGGGTCCCGACTCTGCATCTTGTACCCCTCCACCTTGCTTCCTGGTGCAGCTTCTATGGCATATGGCACCACATACCATCTAACATGCCAGAATGTTAACAGAACAGAAGTAATGAGCATCTGAAATTCTGTATTTATGACAAAGTCAACTATTAAACCCTAGCATTGTATATGATGAGTCTGAAGTGGAGCATGTCCATGAATATCCTTCACCTGCATAGAGATACAGAATGTTACCTTCTCTGGGATCTTTCATCTTTAATATTATAAACTTTTTTCTTTCGAGTCTGTGAATAATAATGACCAAACGTTAACAGTTTTGAAGGTGAGTTTAAAGACATTCCAAAAGGTACAGTAAGAAAACACCAGCCCATATGGAATTAAAATCCTTTGTATCCCTAGGACGTCTGCTCCGTGCATTGCATTATCCTGGGCAAATATCTAGCTTTTAAATTATAAAAGAATTTACTCCCAGTTGGTTTAGACAAGATTTTGTCCCAGATAGAATCAATATGCAATGGGGATGTTGGCGTTTGTTAAAGACTGTACTTTATAGCATTTGCAGATGTGGCTTTGTCATGTTCGCCTTATCTTTTCTAGGGAACATGTTTTGATAAACCTAGGTGCCGAGCAGATCTGCCACTGTACAGTTTGTTTTATGTTGTTTGAACATAAAGCAAGAGAAATGATGAAAAGATTTTGGTGCGATTATGAAACACCCCAGGAGGTATGAAGTACAGGCAAGGACATGCTGTGAATAAATTACCACTTTATATATAAACAGCTGTGTCAGGGGCTTATGTTCTACCAGCTGGGAAGTTGCAGCCTTCCTCATGTCGGCAGAGAAAATGAGAGAGAATGCACTGTGGATTAAAAAAAGGAGCCTTTTGGGGTAGGAAGAAGCATGAACTTGAGGGTTGCAGAATCCAGTCTGAGGCGGGGAAAATTAGGCAGAATGATACATTGCAATAACAATGTTCATCTCATTGGTTTATTATGTAATGATGTATTTAACTGGTAGCATCAAAAAACTTCTATCAATGTGGCTGTAAAGATAAATCACTCTGTTAGTTGTCTCTAGATTCCATATTACCACATAAATTTGCGGTTTAAGATGCTAAAAAGCTGGGTGAGAACCAATATGTCATTTTACTGATGGCCACATTTTCCCAAAAGCAAATATAATTAAGAAAACACCTAACAATATTTTAACAATGAGACCATAGAAGACAACCTAAAGGCTATATAAAGAGGTTGCCCCAGGTCTGAAACTTATCACCTTTGCAAAGGGTAGGTGTTAAGTGTCTACTATGTGGAGCTCCAGTGTCTCCTGTTGGATGAAACCAAGATTAAGCATGCTTCACACTGCTCCATTCTAGTCTATGGGATTACAATAGATAGCCAACCAATGTATTTGGCTATCACTGGCAGTCCCATAGAGTTTAAATGGAGACCTAACATGCATACTGAACCACTACATTCAGATATGGCAAGTCAGATGTTCTCAGGATTGGGAGATTAACCATCAGACAATCCACAATCAGACAGTGGTAGATCTTAGGAAAAATCCTTTAAGAAATACAGATTTCCAACTGCATATTTATGTTCTAGGTTATGGGAAGGTTTAGCTGGTATGATAGATTTTATAGTCATACTGCCTGGTGTATGATATACCTTCTGCCATGAGATAAAAATCAGATCTGGTTCTGTTATACTCACATACCTGCGTTCGAGTTTCCATTCGCTTAAAATCCGCTTAAAAAGCAGTTACCCGTGGACCCCATAGACTATAATGGGGTCCACCCGGTTTCGGACAGAAAAATGCGGAGAGAAAAGTCCTGCTTGCAGAACTTTTCTCTCCACATTTTTCAAGTGGAATGGGGGACAGAATTCCTGAACGGCGATTGAACGCAGATGTGACCCAGCCTCAGTGTAGATGCTGATAGCCTGTATATCCAATAATGGTTGTAATAATCTCGGGAGCATTCTTTTCAGCCATGAAAGTTAATTTGAGGTTGCATATGCAAATATATTATCTTGGATATTGTCACTAGGTACATTCACACTTCTGTCCATCTGGTTTCCATTGATCTGTAACAATTTATATCAAATGGATCCATCAAAATAATCAAAATGGAAACCTATAGTGTTTATTTCAGAAGCAGATGCAAAGAGCAGAAATACCCTGAATAGATAATAGGAGGATAAGGTACTCACCGTAGAGATCACCCCGAATATAGCTGGTGGATTGCAATTGACCTATAATGCAACTTAAATGAGCATAGAAATCAGGGGTCCCTATAAGACTTTAACTTTAAAAAGAACATCTGAGACACTGTCACGTGAGTATTTTCTTTTTATCCAAATCCATTCATCCATTCCAAAGATATAAGTCCTGTTAGAGTTGGTGTACATTGGTATACTAGACAAGTGGCTGGTAACACTGCATGACATACAGAGACCTCACCCCCAGAGAAACCACAGAGTTACCGCCCACTTTGCATCAACACATAAAGGGCTTATATCTTTGGAATGACTGAACAGATTTTGGTAAACAAAACACCAAAATATCAGATGATATATGTCCTTGGGCTTTTCAGATCTGTGGACAGGTCCTCTTTAACTAACAATATTTTGCAAGTAGCTAAACATGCCCTACAGGGGGCAACCTCTTTATTTATCAGTGATTCCCTGTTTATATATAAGCTGGAGATGGTGGAAGGTCCTCTTTAAAAACATATAATGCAATGTACATTAGTGGGAGAATACATTCTGCTCATTAAATGGTTACACTGTTGCCTTGTGTAGGTAGAAATATTCATTTTTTAGACCAAATTGTCTTTACTTTTTCTTTTGCAGCTTTACTGTCTTGTACAATATATAATGCCTTGTTAGTTACTATACAATTAATGGGTGATGGTGGTAACAATAATAATAATAATATAATTGGAAATGAAGCCCGATAAGATGCCCAGCAGTTGTTTACCAAGGTTACAGAATTATCACAGTCATTGGAAACTATGGTACACTACATTCAGGATCTAGTTAGAATTTCAGCAGAGTCTAACAAGAAATTGACATGCAACTGGCAGTGTTGTAATAAAACCCAGACAGATGCAATTTTAATAAACCTATGGGGCTTACTCCAGTGCTGTGTATGTATGTAGTGTATCTCGCTCGTGAGAATGAGCCTTTAAGGACACAAATGAGAAAGCGTGTAAGTAGTTGAAGTAGTGAATGATTGTTTAAAGCATTTTTGTGGTATCGCATGTGACATTTCCAACACGTGTTCTGATGTTTTTCGGCCATATGATTAATGGTTTCCGGCAGGAGCATTTTATGTGGTTCTTCTCTTCCTGTCAGATTGTTGTGACTGTTGTTTCACTCATGTGTAGAAACAGATCTTAAGGGAGCCTTACATTTGGACACAGTGTACAGGCTGTAAACTACTTTTTTTGGTTATACCTAAGTTAAATAAATATAACTACTGGGAAGAGTCGATGGATAGTAAGAGGAGACTTGGTCTTGGCCACAGAGTAGGAGTCCACAATCACAGTATTGTATATATGTATTTGTTACTCCTTGGTATTAGCCATGTACATTCCTCTGTCAGCTAAGAGGGTTACATAGAACAAACACTAAATGGTCTCAGACTTTGCAATGCTAACTCTATTAGGCTTTATAAAGTTTACACAAGTCTTAGGAAGAAAAGCTTGGTAAACCCCATGTAAACACTACCTAAGTTACACTAGCATGTGCTTCTGTAACGCTGGCTGACACAAGTGAAGAACAGTAGACTCAGAGGTGACTCATGTGATCACAGAGTACTGGGTTTCGGCACAAGTAGCAGTCGGTTTGGCAGACCATAGATACACCAATAATATCAAGATCAGATCTAGTTTTTGATGCCCCCAAGAACTGAAGAAGGGGCAGTGACAGTGTTGGTTAACATGTCTATCTGCATATTTGTTGTCGCACATACACCGTATGAAAAGTTCTGTGCAATAGTTTTAGGCAGGCACAGAAAAAAATGCTGCAAAATAAGAATGCTTTAAAAAACACAAGTGTTAATAGTTTATTTTTGTCAATTAAAAAAATAAAGTGAATGAACAAAAGAGAAAGCTGAATCACATTAAAATTTGGTGTGACCACCCTTTGGAGGAGTCCTGGAAGTGATGATATGGCTCTCATAGAGCTCTGATCTCAATATCATCCAGTCTGTCGGGGATTACATGAAGAGACAGAAGGATTTGAGCAAGCCTATATCCACAGAAGATCTGTGCTTAGTTCTCCAAGATAGTTGAAACAACCTCCCTGCCGATTTCTTTCAAACCTGTCTGCAAGTGTACCCAGAAGAAATGATGGAAGGCTAAGAGCAAAGGTCACACCAAATATTGATGGGATTTAGATTTTCGCTTTTGTTCATTTACTTAGTTTTGTTACTTGACAAAAATAAACTATTAACACTTTAATTTGTTTAAGCTTTCTTGCTTTGCAGCATTTTTCCAAAGCCTGCCTAAAACCTTTGCACAGCACTGTAAACTGGTTTCTAGGTAGGTATAGGATCCTTATGACAGCTTGTTCTACAACTTGTGGGCATATACACTGAAGGTTATCCTCACAGCTGAAGACTACAAAATCAGTTCTTGTCAAATCAAGAACTCTTAAGAATGGGGCTCCACATTGCGAAAACGCAGCATTTTGGACATGGTGGAAATGCTGCGGCAAAAACGTTGCATTTTACATTACTTACAAAGTGGATGTGATTCTGACTAATCCCTTCTAGGCCTTGCAGGAAAAAATCTGCAGCGGAAATGTTTTTGTAATTCACAACATATCAATTATACCTGCGGAAACGCTGGCGTTTTCTGTATAGGTATAATAGGGACAGAAAATTTTCCTCTGGGGACTTTCTGTGAAAAACACTGTGGAAAAAAACAAGATGGGTTTCCACTGTAGTCTTTTCCGCAGAGTTTTTCTGCAGCAACTCGCTACATGGGGCTTTAGCCTAAAGGGGTTTTCCAACTTGGGTAAGGAATTGACTAACTGGGTAAAATGTTATAAAATAATAAAGGCCTTTATACCCCTAACACTCTGGTGCCACCTCTTTGGTTCCCCCATGGTCTCTGGTTACTTGGCTGGTGCAGTGATATAGCTGTAAATCATTCATGGTTGGTGCAGTCAACCACTGGCCTTAGCAGTTTTGTACCATGTAACACTGATGGCTGCAGTGGACCTGTGGGTCCTACAGCTATTCATGCCAAATAAACACCAGTAGGGAGGACTACAATGGTGTCACTGGAGTGGTGGGGTAATAAATAGACCAGTGATACTTCTGTTTTTATTTTATCACATGTCCCCAACCCATGACAAAAAAACTTGGAAACCCCCTTCAATACCTGTATTGTCTCCATTTTAATACTAAAATGGTTGTTTAACTTCATGCTTGAGGCAAACCAAATATGGGGCACTGTGCGCTTATAACAGGGAAAGCCATAGTGCCCCTATAACAGTGATAGTCACAATACAGCCAAAGAAGCCACATCACTCCCATAGTGCTGAAAGTCAAAGTGTATCCACATGGCCGTGGAATACGTTTGCACTATATAAGCAGCGATAAATTTAAAGTTACAGGCATTGAGGCATTGGTGCTGCGTATTTTCAGTGGTGCAGCAGCTTCTGCAATAGGAACAGTATCCATGTTATATGAGTGGGGTATCCTCATGATGGAAGTGGCTGTGTCAAATTAAACATATTAAAAAAAATGCTTAGGGTCATATATACTGCTGCTTTTCTTCCATGTTCAGATATTATTTCTAAGTTTGTAACAGTTTTTTTTTTTCTCTTGTGTTAACCTTTGATAGCAATTCTTTGTACTACTAATGGTCTGTAATAACTTGGCCATATGAAATAACTCATTTTCATAAGTATCTCTCTAAATCTTGAAACCTATTAGCATCCATACAATGCACGATTAAACAAAGCCCAAGCGTGACCTGCCGGCCAGTCTCTAAGAAGTTGAATTTCAATATTTCTCTAATTAGCAGGATTTCATTAATCTGCAGACAGGCATATTATGGTGATGATAATAGAAGACGGAAGAGAGGTAGCTTCAATGTGTGTGAAAGTAAAGCTTCTGTATAATAACTCAATTCTCGGTCCAATTCATCATAAAATACAATTTTTTGTGCTTCCTTCCTATAAGATATTCTTAGCACTGGCTAACTTTGAAAAGAACGATGACGGGGAGGAGCTGTCAGTTATTTACAAGTGGAACCCAAAGAAAATGAAGTTTCTTCAGTATCAGACAATACCCACGTACAGCGCCCGTGACTGGGAGGCCTTTCATATAGACGGAGAAACTTTCTTGGCGGTTGCTAACCACAGGGAAGGTAATAGGAGAGCAATGTTTAGATGGCGCTATTGTACTTGTATTGAGACGGAATTAGATGGATCACTGGATAGTCCCACTACTGGGACCCCCAACAATCACAGGAATGTGGTCTCCAGCCACCAGACACTTAATCCTAATCTTATAGACAGGGGTACATTTTCTTCCTGTCCTTCCCCTTTAATATTCATGGTACTAAAGTTATAAAGTGATTGTGTATTTTCAATATTACAATACTTCAAAGTATCATTTTCTTGTGTTTTTTATTGTCATTTTTTGTGTATTTAGATATTAACTAGTTCACAGGTTCACAATTTTTTTTACTATGAAAAGGAACCCATCATATGTTTGGATGATGGACTACATAGATATTTCAGAGCATATTTTGTATAGCAGCAGAAATAAAGAATACCTTAGAAAAACACATGTTAATAACTCATTCGCCATACATAAGATATTCTTGAACAGTTGAGGCAACCCCTCCAATATAGACTTCATGTCCTGTGTATCATCCACTCCCTACAAAGAAATGCCATTCAGGTCTAGATACGAGGTGCACAGGACACTTGTCTGCTGAAGAACAGACCTGCAAACACTTTAAGAATAATCTGAGTATTGAGCATTGTTTTCAGCAACTAAAATATCTCTTCTTCCTATATAGTGGTCACCAATACCAATGAACTGTGTTCATTATATAAGACAACAGAGGCTAAAATAATGATTCTTTACAGTAAAAGTAACGGAGCTAATAGGGTCATTTAACATATTAGGGCTATTTATTCTTTCTCCTTATTCCCCATATAGAAGTACATATGAACTATACAAGGTGTCTTCTCTTATATTACCTCATCTGTTCACCCTGTGTGAACTTTTTAAGCCTTTATTGTCTTAAGTGAGGGAAATATGGTGGCATAATAAAGTTTACAGTTATTGTGAGTTTTCAGACTCATACAACAGTTCTTTAAAATGGCAGCTTGACATGTCTACTGTATTAGATTTTACATAGTTACATAGTAGATGAGGTTGGATGAAGACATCAGTCCATCAAGTCCAACCTATAACCCTACAGTCATGGCCAAAAGTTTTGAGAATGACACAAATATTATATTTTCACATGATCTGCTGCCCTCTGGTTTTTATGTGTGTTTGTCAGATGTTTTATCACATACAGAAATATAATTGCATTCATATTATGAGTAACAGAAGCTTATATTGACAGTTAGAATGAGTTAATGCAGCAAGTCAATATTTGCAGTGTTGACCCTTCTTCTTCAGGACCTCTGCAATTCTCCCTGGCATGCTCTCAATCAACTTCTGGACCAAATCCTGACTGATAGCGTCCATTCTTGCAGAATCAGTGCTTTAATTTTGTCTGAATTTGTTGGTTTTTGTTTGTCCACCCGTCTCTTGATGATTGACCACAAGTTCTCAATGGGATTAAGATCTGGGGAGTTTCCAGGCCATGGACCCAAAATCTCTATGTTTTGTTCCCTGAGCCATTTAGTTATCACCTTTGCTTTATGGCAAGGTGCTCCATCATGCTGGAAAAGGCATTGTTGAGCTCTTGGACTGTTGGGAGAAGTTGCTCTTGGAGGACATTCTGGTACCATTCTTTATTCATGGCTGTGTTTTTAGGCAAGACTGTGAGAGAGCCGATTCCCTTGGCTGAGAAGCAACCCCACACATGAATGGTTTCAGGATGCTTTACAGTTGGCATGAGACAAGACTGGTGGTAGCGCTCACCTCTTCTTCTCCGAATAAGCTGTTTTCCAGATTGTTCCAAACAATCAAAAAGGGGATTCATCAGAGAAAATGACTTTACCCCAGTCCTCAGCAGTCCACTCCCTGTACCTTTTGCAGAATATCAGTCTGTCCCTGATGTTTTTCTGGAGGAAGTGGCTTCTTTGCTGCCCTCCTTGAGACCAGGCCTTGCTCCAAGAGTCTCCGCCTCACAGTGCGTGCAGATGCACTCACACCTGCCTGCTGCCATTCCTCAGCAAGCTCTGCACTGCTGGTAGCCCGATCCCGCAGCTGAAACACTTTTAAGAGACGGTCCTGCCGCTTGCTGGTCTTTCTTGGGCGCCCTGGAGCCTTTTTGGCACCAATGGAACCTCTCTCCTTGAAGTTCTTGATGATGCGATAGATTGTTGACTGAGGTGCAATCTTTCTAGCTGCAATACTCTTCCCAGTTAGGCCATTTTTGTGCAGTGCAATGATGACTGCACGTGTTTCTTTAGAGATAACCATGGTTAACAGAAGAGAAACAATGATGGCAAGCACCAGCCTCCTTTTAAAGTGTCCAGTGGTGTCATTCTTACTTAATCATGACAGATTGATCTCCAGCCCTGTCCTCATCAACACCCACACCTGTGTTAATGGAGCAATCACTGAAACGATGTTAGGTGGTCCTTTTAAGGCAGGGCTGCAATGATGTTGAAATGTGTTTTGGGGGATAAAGTTCATTTTCTAGGCAAATATTGACTTTGCAAGTAATTGCTGTTAAGCTGATCACTCTTTATAACATTCTGGAGTATATGCAAATTGCCATTAGAAAAACTGAAGCAGTAGACTTTGTAAAAATTAATATTTGTATCATTCTCAAAACTTTTGGCCATGACTGTACAGTCCCCTACAGTGTTGATCCAGAGGAAGGCAAAAAAGCCTCTGAGGCTTATGCTAATTGCCCCATTTCATGGGAAAAAATTCCTTCCCGACTCCAATCTGGCAATCAGTATAAAATCCTGCATCAACGTGCCCTTAAAATCTAGAACCCATAACCCGTAATGTTGTTCTGTTCGAGAAAGGCATCCAGGCCCTCTTTGAACTTGTTCAATGAATCCACCATCACCACTTCCTAGGGCAGAGAGTTCCATAGCCTCGCTGTTCTTACTGTAAAGAATCCTCTTCTATGTTGCTGGTGAAACTTTCTCTCCTCCAGTCGTAGAGGATGTCCCCTTGTCACTATCACTGGCCTAGTGGTAAAAAGATCATTAGAAAGTTCTTTGTGCTGTCCCTTCATGTATTTGACATTGTTATTAGATCTCCCCGTAGACGTCTTTTCTCTAAACTGAATAACCCCAAGTTAGTTAATCTATCGTTGTACTCCAATCCACCCATTCCCCTAATAATTTTGGTTGCCCTTCTTAGCAATCTTTCTAGTTATATCCTGATTTTCCCCATAAACCACACTGTTCGCTCGCAGTTTTCACAATATGCATTTCTCACAGATACATTTCTTTGAACACTTCCTATGAGCTCCAGGAGCTTTATTTTTTGCTAACTGTACATTTTTACTTGATGTTTTTTGGTTACCACTGCTATAATTAGTTGACTTCTAGCTGCATTACTTCAAAACATGCTGGAAGAAATTTACTAAGACTGGCATCCTGTCTGCCAGTCTTAATGAAGTCTGCCAGTGTTGACTATTGCTACTTGCACCTGAATTGTTGAGAGACTCCAGCCTCTTAATATTTCAGACTCCCTCCTGTGCATTAGAATGGAAATCTATGCCGGTGAAGAGCTGGCATAGACTTCCTATATGATTCACACTAGTTTACTCTTCCTTGGCCCAGTTTTGTCTCCCCGCTCCACCTACTTTTGTAAAAAGTGTTGAGTGGCCACAGAAAGAGGGAAGTGGAACATCTTTGGCACAATGTAAAGCTTGAAACCTGGCCTAGCAGCACAGGAATCTGTCTGTGAAACCCACAGTACAAACCCTCTGGTTCTCGAGGTTTTTTACTGTGGGTGGATCCATTGCAGTTTTTCCTTTATGGACAAACCGCAGTGAACTCACAGTGTTTGGCCTTAGCATAAAACATATAATAAATGTGATGTATGGCATATACACTAGTTTTTTATTGTATGGTTGTTAAATATGTCATACTAAAGGCTCATGCACAATGGCATTAAGCCTATATGGCAGTGCACAGAGGTGTTAGCCTACTTACTATTACCTTACTATATAAGCTACATTGGACTTTCTGTGTAGAAGTTATTCTTCCTTAAACTTCCGCACACACGGAATCCAATGGAGTATTCCACATCAAATCTAGATATATATGGAGGCCTCATGGACCACCATAGCAGCCCTTATCACCTTATCAGCCCTTACGGTACAAAACTGAACCATAATATAGCCATGTGCATGAGCCCTTAGTGTATGATAGTGGTTAGCTTTCCTTCTGCAATCTACCTGGCCTAACAGCTATCGTCTTGTCTGTAAAAGCACATGGACTACAGGTGCTGTTTAGGATTAGAAATACATGGCCACTTTCTTCTGGAACAGCACCAAGTCTACACGTTATGTACGGTATCGCAACTCCGTTCCTTTCACTTCAGTACGGGGCACAACCTGTGGACCTGTGGTTTCTGTAAGAATGCAGATATGATTTTTTTTTTTAGTCCAGGACAAGCGCTTTACATATACTGTATGTTAATGATATACACAAATAGCAAGTAACAATGTATTCTGTTATCATTTCTATTACAACAGGCAACAACCACAATATCAACAGTGTTATTTACAAGTGGAACTCAAGCAACGGGCTATTTGTGATCAACCAGACCATCCCTACCTCAGGGGCTTATGACTGGGAATTCTTCAGCATTGGACCCTACTCATTTTTGGTTGTAGCCAACACATTTAATGGAACGTCTACCAACATCCAGTCTCATATCTACATCTGGCTGGGGGGCACCTTCAGGCCTTTTCAATCCGTAATGGTAAGTGTTTGTCCAATGTTATCCATCCCCACTAGTGATTATGAATTCTCCCCCCAATAGGGGCATATTAACATTATCAATTAGGAAAATTGAGTAACCACCAGTGATTATGATCCCCCCCCAATGGGGGCATATTAACGTTATCAATTAGAAAAATTGAGTAAAAGCGGGGAATGTAATAAAAGAATAAATGATGATGTCACATACATTTATGTGACTGCTGCAGCCAATCACTAGCCTTAGCGGTCTCATGCTGTCCATGAAGGCAGCACCATGGGGGCCAATGCTTGCTTGCAGTGGTTACTCACATGTATAGCACATCATTTTTGCAGGATACTAGCCAGCAGGGCAGCAGCATTAAAACAGCAGAGGATTTATGAGGTGAGTAACAGAACTATTTTATTTCTCATAAGATAAATCTCCAACCTTCAATGTAAACTTAGGGTCCACACAAAACCTACCCCTTAAAAAGTACTGTTACGGAAGGGCCTCTCAGCTCTCCTGGTATCTCTGGTTTGGAAAACACATCCTGGAGCATTTTCTTTAGAACTTTCTGTTGTGCTATTCCTCTATTATTCGTCTTGAAAATTGGAAATAACCTGACAATTGGGTGTTACCATTGATAATGGGGTGGGTCTTAAACAATATGATATTTTGACACTGGCAAGACAGTGTCAAAGTATGTTAAGACAAGCCTTATTGACAAGGGAATGCTAGCATTTGGTTGTCAAGTTTTTGGGTGGACTAATAACGCCATGCATAACTCTAAGAAAAGAAGCTCCATAATAGTTATGTTAAAAGTGATTTTTTTTTTTCCTGTCTAAATTTAGTTTTTTCTACGTCATTGTTAACTGCACTCTTAGAATGGTAGTCTTCATACTAATGCATCCCATTAAATGACTTCCTTTATATGTGTAAGATGGCGTTAAAAGCTAGCATGTTTATGACATAAGACTTGCATCTATTTAAAGGTTTCTTTGCACTAGCCTTTCTAAATCAGATGTAAATGGGAAGTAAATGTCAGCATTCACAGAGAGGGCTGGGATGTCATGTTCTCCTGCTACCATTCTCCTAAGAGCTGTTGTCATGCTGCCCTACTTGTAGGTTCTTTGGTTATTTTAGATAGGCTTTAGGAGGGGCATGTAGGTCAGGAGGAAGTACCACATTGTTCTTCCATCTATTTCTCCACATAATTTTGTATCATTTTTACTTCTTCTTTGGAGAAATGTTTTCTTGTTGAGTCTTTAAAAGCTTTTTTTTCTAAATTGTACTGGGAGAAAATGGAAGACTGCAACAATGTACCAAAACAACTCATGTCAACAAGTATAACTATGATTCCATCTATTCTTGGACATGGCATTTATGGATGGATAATTTGTTTATAGCTATCACTTAGACTATAACACTAGTGCTTTTACAACCAAACATAGCTCATAGTGCACTCAATAAAAGTAACTATTATGGAGCCAGTTCAGAAATATACACAATATTAGTATCATTGTCATTTGGAAAGGAGGATTACATATTGCTCTTCCCTCTTTGGCATGTGGCACTTATAGTTAAGAAACATATTGCACTGACTTTTTCAAATTTTTGTAATGGCATTTGACTGTATATACAATATATCATTTCCATCTGCTCAATTCAGACCATGAACATGAAACTGATACATGCCCAAGGAAGTGACTATCAGAGTCTTAGGCTAAGGTAACACCAGCAAAACGTAGCTAAAAACACTGTGGAAAAAAAAACGTAACAAAAATGCATTGCGTTTTTTTTTCCCGCAGCATTTTTCATTGAGTTTTTGTTGCATTTTTCTCTGTTTTTTTTCCAACTATCACATCTGTAGGGAAAATGCTTGAAATTCTGCATCTCAATTACCATGCTACATTTTATAATATACAGCTTTTCTGCAGCTATTTTTTTCCACAATGCGTTGATGAGATTAATTTAAAAAAATCTTATTCCCTTTGCTGCTACTGTAAAATGCAGCACTTTTTTCCCCGCAATGATTTTGGTGTGGTATTTTCCCGCAATTTGGGGATGGGATTTGCTTGAATCCCATCCATTATACAGTGACTGTAAAACGCCACGATTTTTTATGTCATATGGAGCCCCGACCTTAATAAGGTTAGAAAAAATGCAGAGAAAAATGCAGCAAAAACGCAATGGAAACACTGCGGAAAAAAACATGATGTGTTTCTGCTGTTTTTTTCCACAGTTTTGTTTAGCTGTGGTCTATAACGTGGGGCCTTAGCCTTATTCTTTCATGGGGAATACAATTATTTACTAAACAGACATGTTGGGAGAGGTGACACATTAATTGCTCATTTAGCATCAAAGTCCTTGTGTAAGGGCGTGTTCACACATGCTGTTTTGATGCATTTTTTTGATGCAGCCTTTGAAGCCGAAAAGAGGAGTGATTTTAAATAAAGAGATGTAAAATCTTTCCTGTATTTTTTCGTCTTTGTGATCTGCTCCTGGCATTGCCTTAAAAAGCTGCATCATAGCGGCACATGTAAGACATCATAAGAAGGACAGATTCTCCATACTCTGGATAGCTGGCACCTGAAGCTGTGTGATCATAACTATTGCTATCTGAAGAAACACAAACTATACATAGCACTACTGATCATAATAAATGATATGCCTGCACATATTAGTCTCACAGGATTTCCCTCCAGCGGTATATAAACACATTTACCACCCCCTGTCACAAATGATGACATTGATTTAATGATCTCGTTTTTAGTTTTCTCATTTTTCCTGTCCTTCTACGTTTTACTTAGAAGTTAAAGAAATCTGACCTAAAATGAAAACTGTCATATTATCATTGGCGCTAAATCCTATATGCCTTGTATAGAATAATTTGTGCAAACATTCCAGGAGACAGAGATCTTTGCACATACACTTCACTATAATGATAAGTGGGACACATAGAGACACAAGATCCATCTTTCCGCCACATCCAGAATTATAATGTAAAACATCATTTTTGTTATTGTTATGTTCACTTTGACAAATATTAAGCACTGCCTTGTAAATGCAAATTACGTCTAATCTCCTTCCATCCCAATTATGAGCGCCGGTGAAAGCGCTTACAGTAATAGCAAGAAATAGGACACGCAGACTATCTATGAGGTTTATTGGTTGTAATTAGGGAATTAGCAGGGCTGCCATAAATATGGCTTAATACCGAATATATGCGCTTTGTGCGCCTTGATTTTTACCCAATTTGCATCAAGGAGTTTTACAAGGAAAGACGTCCCCTATGCTTCATATATTCTTCAGCAACTCTAAGGAGCTCAAATTATTAATTGGCTGTCAGAGAGATTACAGTAGCAGTAAAACTTCTCCATCACATATTGTTACCTGGATATGACACATTTCAACTTTGTTATGAAGTTTCCAGAAGAGAAAAAAAAATAACTTGAAATTCACAAAAAAATAGTCTAGTGTTTTTTTTTCCCTAAAAGTGTCAGTATATAGTGGTGGTTACATTGATGGCAGAGGCTCAACTGAGGTGGAAAATCTCAAAATGTCATAAAAGTCAAAAGTGGGAAGAAAGTGGCGTGTAGTCATAGTAACATAATAACATAGTAACATAGTAGATAAGGTTAGATAAAGACACAAGTCCATCAAATTCAACCTATACAGTAATCCTAGCAAGGCTCTAGATTTCTTGATATCTCTTAGTCATATCTTGCAAATGGTTTATGGCATTTATAACCTATCAAGAGGTCATCAATATCAGATCAGCAGGGGTCCGACATCCAGGACCCCAGCCGATCAGCTGTTCTCAGCAGCTGCTATATGAAGAACAGAGTTGGAAGCAGATAGCGCTGTTCTCCATGTAGTGGCTGTGCTAGGTTACTGCAGCTCAGTTCCTATACAGGTGAATGGGATCTGAGCTTCAGTAATGCACAGATGCTATACAGAGAACAGCTGATTGGTCAGGGTCTTCGGTGCCCGTCCGATCTGATATCGATGACCTGTTCTAAGGATAGGTTAACAATATAATTTGCCTGGCAAACCTGTTTAAGTAGTAACCATGGACAGAGCCAATATGTGTTCTTTATGTTTCACTGGGTTGAGAAAGAGGTGAAGGAAATAAATGCAAATGTCATAGTTGCTGGCTATCCTGAATTTGTGAGACTGTTCCAATTTGTAATGGCCGTTTCGGCCAAATATTTGTCCCGGACACTGTCCCAGACAAAATAGAGTGCCATTATTTTGTAATGAGCCACTACCTATTAGATTATTATTAGATTATACTCACCACTTGATCCTCCTTGTCCACAGACCTGCCTGCTGTTTAACTCCAGGCAATGCCACACATTATTTTCAGGTGCTGAACAACATTAGGACATTATGTCCAGACATTGATCAACATCAGGATATAATGTGCAGTACAAGTACTGGTAAGCGATTAGCATGCTGGAGCATTATACATTGTAGGGGCACAGTGCATTATATTGTGTGGGGGTAAAAAGGGGGCGTTATACAGTGTGGGAACACTAAGGGGTCATTATATGGTGTGAGAGCACAGTGGGGCTATAAGACTGTGTGAAGGCTTCAAGCGGACATTATACTATATAGTGACACTGAGCAGGCATTATACTGTGTGGGGTACTAAGGAGGCATAATATTCTGTGTGAAGTAGTAAGGGGCATCTGTGCTGTGTTTTTCAATTTTCTGATCTCTCAGAGAATCAGAAAAAAAAAGCCCATTAATTTCAATAATTTTTTTCTGTCATCAGTTCAATTCTGTTTGCCTCCGTTTCATCAGATGTCCACTTTTTTGACCAAAAAAATAAAAAATAGCACTGGCTGCTATGTTTTTTTTTTCTGTCAAAAACCGGGTACACAAGGTATCTTTTTTTTTTTTTTTTTTTACACTGAAGTAAATACAAAATACAAACAGAAGGTTTTTGCTCCATCTTGTAATAACTTCAGTGGGACATGTTTTTCCCCATTTTTCCGGATCCTCTGATGTATAAGAATAATGGAAAACAAAACACAGGAGAAGAGGGAAGGTCGCAGTTTGCCTAAACTGCCTAGGGTACCAAAATACCTTGTCCCAGTCCTGGACATCAGCCAAGAATTGTCCAAGAGTTTATGGTCATTATATAAAATGTATCATATGGAATAATTTTTTAACCTATTAATAGTTTATGTATCTAATTACAGAATGGTACATGACAACTAGAGTTCCCTGCATATTACCTTGACATGTAATACGGTACACCCTGCTTAGTAAACTGTTGCCTGAAGAATTGAGTTCTTTATTTTAGAGTGAGATGAATATAAGTTTCACACTCTCACCCACTATACTGTATATAATGCTTGTAAAGAAACCATTCATAGCAATAATTTTTAATAACTTTTTTACTATTCTTTTTGGTAGTTTTTTTTTTTTTTTTATTTGTGTCAAATTCGTAATCTGCTTTTTTTTCTTGCATTTCTAAAGTCCTATAGAGAAACTTATAACCTGTCAAGGAGGCGGTCCCAACTTAGAAAGAGCAGAAATTGTAATGGATAAATGCAGGTTATACTGAATCTTTTCCCACAATCCTATATATCAACCTACTCAGCTCCCTCTTCTCTGTACAATATTGTCTACAGATATTCCCATGCAATAGGTTCCCTTTTTAAAGGGACTAAATGCCATTACTCACAGCCATATTACAAACTGACATTGTACAGATATGTAATATGGTGCCTGTAGACGAGCATGGACATATAATGTACCCTCCATTAACTACAGGCACAAAAAAGTTTTCACTTTTATATTCATATGTTTTTGAATATGTTTTAAGGCTGAAGATGTGAAACCACAGGACTGGCAAATCAGCCGACAAAATTCAGAAAAAAGATGCAAAATTACCTGTCTTAAAGTGGTCATCCTAACCTAGATATCCTGAGGATATGTCATAAATATCCAGTAGGAGCATGGCTAACTTTGCATCCACTTCATGGAGGTGGCAGCTAGTGGTCACCTCACAATTGTCCTGACATTTCCTGTGGATACAAAACATACATAGAGTATAGAATATGCTACCAATTTGTGATTCTGTGTTCGACTCCTGGTACACACATCAATTACGGCAATAAAGGAAGTGGAGTATCATGTCCCTTTGGAGTTTTCCCAGACTCCGCACCATTTGTGCCCGTGTCCTGTGTCTGATTTTGCAAATGTAACTACATGGGTTGATCATCTCCTTTGATTCTTGTTGTTTGGTTGTTGTACAGACCTCATGACCATTTAAAATACTTTAAAGGCAATGCTTAAGGATAAATACTCGTGCCTGTACATAATGTGTCCCTCAGCTGCAGGCATACAAGAAAGGCTTTTACAGAGACATAATTACCTGGTTGGTCTCTTGATGACTTGAAACTACTTCAAATATCTTTTCAATGAAATGTAAATGCAAGATAGGACTCAGACTGGGCCTGAGCTATTAATCTATTATTCTTCAAAGCGAGTGCCTTGCATGTTCTCTGAAAAGTACAGTATACCAGCATGTAAAGTCTGGAAGTAAGAAAATAGAATATAATTATATATTTACAATTGTATTACAATATAGGACATAGTGTCGGTGTTCATAAAGTGCATGGGAAGGCTACATAGGAAATGATAAACATTAACCCTTGCGAAGCTCCACTTTTGCCAAATGTATTCTGTCATTTATTATTTTGCCCATTTTGGTCTCTTTCAAAAAGGAGTCTGAAAATAAAAAAAACACTCTGTTTCCAAGGAAAATTATTACCCTTTTGCACCATGAGGACATGCAGGGAATTATATTGCACTGCCACAACCCTTATGATTGGTCAATACAGACTATTTACAGATTTTGTAAATTTCCCAAAAAGTAGAGATTTAGTTAAAGGGTTTTCCAAGAATATGATATTGATGGTCTATCCTTAGGTTTCATTATCAATATCAGATGGGGGGATGGGCAGTACGATTAGCTATTTGAAAAGGATGCATCCTAGTGGCTGTGCTTTGTATTGTAGTTCAGCTCCATTCACTTTTGCTGACCAATGAACATGATGTCATCGGTTGGTAAAGTGAAAGTAGCGCTCACCCATGAGCCACTTTGGCTGCAAATAAGGGTAGGTCATCAATAGTTCAACCCTGTAATTTCCCTGTATTCCAGCCTACTACCTACACACGTGGAGAAAATTGTTGGTACCCCTCGTTTAATGAAAGAAAAACCCACAATGGTCACAGAAATAACTTGACACTGACAGACTGGAATTTGCCAAACTACATCTCGACAAGCCACAAAGCTTCTGGGAGAATTTCCTATGGACAGATGAGGCAAAGCACATCAGCTCTATGTGCACAGATGGAAAAATGAAGCATTTCTTGAAAAGAACACTGTCCCTACTGTGAAACATGGAGGAAGCTCTGTTATGTTCTGGGGCTGCTTTGCTGCATCTGGCACAGGGTGTCTTGAATCTGTGCAGGGTACAATGAAATCTCAAGACTATCAAGGGATTTTAGAGAGAAATGTGCTGCCCAGTGTCAGAAAGCTTGGTCTCAGTCGCAGGTCATGGGTCTTGCAACAGGATAATGACCCAAAAAACACAGCTAAAAACACCCAAGAATGCCTAAGAGAAAAACATTGGAGTATTCTGAAGTGGCCTTCTATGAGCCCTGACCTAAATCCTATTGAGCATCTTTGGAAGGAGCTGAAACACGCCGTTTGGAAAAGGCACCCTTCAAACCCGAGACCACTGGAGCAGTTTGCTCATGAGGAGTGGCCAAAATACCTGTTGAGAGGTGCAGAAGTCTCATTGACAGTTACAGGAATCGTTTGATTGCAGTGATTGCCTCAAAAGGTTGTGCAACAAAATATTAAGTTAAGGGAACCATCATTTCTGTCCAGGCCTGTTTCATGAGTTTTCTTTTTTAAAAAATTCTGTTGAAGCATGGTTGAAAAGCAATGTCTGACTTTCATTTGTTCATTTTCATAGAATTTTTATATATTATTACTTTTGTCAGATTCAAGTTATTTCTGTGACCATTGTGGGTTTTTCTTTCATTAAGCAAGGAGTACCAACAATTTTGTCCATGTGTGTATATCAGTGGTGGTGGATTCTTATTCCCTGTAACTTGAGCTTTGCCAGTCCGATTAGCTGTTTGAAAAGACTGCAGCATAGTAGCTTTCCTTTGTATTGTAGCTCAGACCCACTCTTGAATGGGACTAAGCTGCAAACAGCCTATGTGATTGATCAACATATGTGTTATGGGTCTGGAAAGTGGAAGTGGTGCTCACCCATGTACCTCTGCTGATTCACTTGATCAGTGGTTGTGTCAGGTGTTGGACCCCCCATCAATCTGACATTTATGACCTAACCTAAGGATAGGTCATCAGTATTTAAGTCCCATAAAGCATTATGGGAAAGGAGCTGGGGAGCTCATGCGCCCTCTGTTGGATGTAACAGATCCTAATCTCTGTAGTCGGTCACCAGTTCGCTAAAGGGCTCTGACTGTATCAGCAGTGTTGGAGGAGATGACATACAAAGTCCCTGAGGCAGAGTCAACCAAAGGTATTTTGAGTACAGCAGTTAGCCCATGGACAGTGAAGAAGGTGACCAAGGACTGCTTTAAGTTGGTCACGGAAAATGGCTAACTAACAGGTAAATAAATTTTGCTTGCCAGCTATTATCTCACCTATTTGGCCATTTACATAACAGGTGTTTGTAAGGGGCTTCTTCTTCATATAAATGCACCATGGGTTGCATAGTCTCCCCCATAAATGTTACCATCAACATACAAAAAGTAAAATACACAACATATTGAACAGTAATGGCTACTACTGTGTTTCCGACAGAATTCTGTTTGAAACTTGTGCCATGTGTTGGCGTATCTCTGGCGCACTGTGTTGCATCCTTCGTCACTTTTTTAGACAGTGGGTGGAGTAGGGTGTGAATCTGGGTGGGCCAGTCTACTGGGATGACCCGGTCCACCAGATTTACTATAACTCACACCAGAAAACTGGCGTGAGTTATACCACAAATCTATACCAGCCCCTGGTGTATATCTGCGACCATGTGCATCTACATGCGCTAAAATTACTAGGAGGCCAGAGTGTCTTAGTAACCCTAGCAAGTCGTGTGCCTGGATTACGACTGGAAAAAGGATTGCCTGTTTTAATAAATTCCCCCCGATGTCTTAGTTTCACCAATCAGCACCCCTATGTAGAACCACCACCAGGGCTAACCCCTCCAAAACATGCCATTTATATTCATCCTATTATCTTATGGGTGGAGGGTCCTTTTGTTTGTCCCTCTTGAGCTCCACAGTTCATGTACGAAACAACTCAACAGCTAGTTCTTTGTTATGAGCTAATATTTGTACTTTATATTATCTCAAATATGCCAACATTTCTGCTTTGTACAGTATGTGATATTGACTTCTGTGACTCTTGTACTTAGCGTCTAAGGTAATTTATTGTCATAAAGCTAGGTCAGTAACCTCTGAAACTCTAAACATGTAGCCTAAAGCATTGAGAATTATATGTAGCATTTTCCCTGCCCCAGAACATGCAAGCTGCGCTGACACTGTCCATGGCAGAGCTTGTGGCAGGTGTCTTCTGTCTGCAACATAATAGGGACTGACAATGTAATGTCTTGTGTCTTGTCCTTAGAACCAAAATGTTAAATACATAACTTAAAAACTCTGGAATATTGCAGAATGGAAAATAAATGAAAACTCCAATCTTAATGACAGCTGTATATTTCTAACAATGTGAAGGGCAGAGTAAGGGCAAACAAAAATGGCTATAGGTTTATGCTAAACTGAAATTGCAATTCCACTATAGATGAAGAGTGTTCTACTCTGGGAGGTTGGAGGGAAAAATTATATATAGAGAGATTTACAGGGGAATTAAGTCTCCCGATCGCCGCCTTTCCTGGGTTAGACGGAATGGCACAACAATTACTTCAGTCCAACACAGCAGACTTTCTGTTTTACGCTGACCTCAGCCAGTGTTATTGCACAGGTTGAACATGGAAACAAACCATATACTGAAAATCCTAGCCTTGTCCAGGCTCCAACTAAATAATAGCCCCTGATCACTTGGACTAGGCTGAGCTAATCTCAGGACAGTCAAAAACAATCACAGTGTGAACAGCAGCCTGTTATACTTGCACTTGGTAAGAGTTCAGCAGTGTCCCCTCAGGGAGATGTGTCCCATCTCCTTCCCAAGGCTGGGCGACATGAATAATAAACTCCTTCAGGAGTCTTTTCAGGTGACATCTAAGCAACCCAATCTTTGGGCTGCCCTCCTAGATGGATAGGAATCTACTCTTTTCTTCCCTATCCAGCATATCAGTCATTTTGCAAATTTTAAACACAGCAAAAGAGGAGAAAAGTTACCTTTTTAATGAAAACATCCTTATTTCTTGCCAAAAACCTGTCCTTGAATAGCTGCACTGTCACTATATATATGTGTGTCTATACACATGTATACACACACACACAAGTTATACATATACAGCGGGAGAAATAAGCATTAGAAACATCATCAATTTTGTAAGTAAATATGTTTCTAAAGGTGCTATTGACATGAAATTCTCACCAGATGTTGGTAACAACCCATCCAATCCACATAGGCAAACCATAGATGTCCATAAATTAAGTTATGGGTTATGTGTAATAATGAGAAATGACACAGGGAATAAGTATTGAACACACGAAGAAAGTAAGGTGCAAAAAGCCATGAAAGTCCTGACACCAGCTGAAATCTCTCAGGAATTAGAAAACAATCCTAACACTTAGTGACAAGTAATACCAGCTGGCTCAATTCATGGCCTATAAAAAGGTGATTCATTACTAAGGGGCCACACAAGAAACATCTCATCATGGGTAAAACCAGTTAACTGTCTCAAGACCTTTGCAAACATACTGAAGGCATTAGTTACAGAAGAATTTCTAAACTACTTAAAGGGCTTGGCAACTTTCAGACCAATATTGAGAGACAAATGTTATTGTTTGTATAATGAAAAGTTGTACAATTTTCCAATATACTTAATTCTTCACAGTTTTCTACATCTCTGCTTGCTGTCATTCATTCTGATTACCTCTAGTTTATGAACTTCTGACCATGGTCATGTGATATACAGTCCATGGTCATGTAATATACAGTCCATGGTCATGTGATGTATAGTCCATGGTCATGTGATGGACACACAGGTGCACAGCTTGTTATAAGCACAGTAATCAGACATCTGCCTGGTAACGAGCTGTGTGCTCATCACATGACCATGGTCAGACTTTTATCCACTAGAGGTAAAAAAAAAAATGAATGACAGCCAACAGAGATCTAGAAAACTGTGAGGAATTGATACAGAAAGTATATTGGAAAATTGTACAACTTTCTATTATCTCTTCAGACACCAGAGTATAGTAGGTGGAGGCCAAGGGGGAAAAAAAAAACAAAAACATTCATACACAACTTCTGTTACCTCTTTTGGGGCTCCTCGCGATGGCCTTTCTAGTTCTCCCACGACTAATCTTCATTTGTTTGGTATTGTAAAAAAAAAAAAAAAAAAATTTGGAATATTTGGGTTGAACCCAGCTCGGTTTGCCCATCTCTAGTTTGGGTTCCATTTGTCGGTTAAGACTAAAAGTTCAAAAAATGAACAAGAACTGCAAATTGCCTTAAAAAGCTGTGTGCGACACTCTGAGGACTCCTAGAACTATATGTAACTTTTTGGGGGGCTGATGCCTCCTTGTGTTTGTATCCGCAAAAACAATGGCTTTTACAAGCAGCTCAAAAATTATCCCGTTATGGGAAATAACAACAAATTTTGTATTATTTAAAAAAAGTATTTTATTTTTTAAGAGGTTGATTCCTCTAATTCCGCTGCACCACAGCTTTACACATTGTCATTGACGGAGATGTTTTAGCCTATTTGTGTGAGCCAAACTGCAAAAAGTTCGGGTCCATTTGAACCTGGTTACTTATCTCTATTGAAAACTGTGGTCAACATTAGATGTGCTTAGCAATATTACTGACTGAGTGAGCGAGGTATATGTCAGCAATATGACTTCCAGTTACACATTTACATTTCAGACCTTTGGAGCATCAGACTGGGAGTTCTTTAGAATAAAGGATCGCTTCTTTCTGGCCGTGGCCAACAGTCACAATTACACAGTTGGGATAAAAATGCAGAAAACTGAAGAATATGCCATTATCTCCTCTATATATGAGCTGAACATCACTGCACAGCAGTTTGTCAAGTACCAAGATATCCTCACTTACAGGTAATGTCTTATTTGGGCTATTTAGGAGCAAAGAGGTGCACAATCTCTATCGGAGGCCACTGAAGATATTTAATAAAATTGGTCACTAGCAGCTTAGTGGCGATCGCCCCTGATCCAAATATTTCAATTCAAGTCACAGCTATCCATTGCTAGATGATTGCTGTATACTGGTTTGTTAAATAACTATATACTGTACAAGTGAGAACCCGGTAAGTGTCCGGAATCTGCAGAATTGTTCTGTTCATGTTTCTATGATTATCCCTAAAGGACTTTTACATGCAGGAGTTAGTCTGCATGGTAGATGATGTTTTTGTGCATTACATTTAGGCTAAGGCCTCACGTAGCGAGCCGCAGACAAAAAGTGCTGCAGAAAAGACTTTTCCTCTGCGGACTTTCTGCCCCTATTATACCTATATGGAAAATGCCAACGTTTCCGTAGGTATAATTGACATGCTGCGAGTTACAAAAACGCAAAGATTTTTTAAATCATGGCATTTCCACTGCGGATATTTTTCTGCAATGTATGGATGGGATTAGCTACACATTAGGAACTAGCAGATGAAGGTGTACCCAGGGCCAGTTTTAGAAAAAGTGGGGCCCTGGGCAAAATTAAAAGCGGGGCCCCAAATGCTGATATGCAAACATCACCATCGTCTTCCAGTCGCAACCCCCATAATAACGCCTCCTTTCTGCCAATAAAAAAGTAATAACAAGCCCCATTTTACCACACACAATTCAAATGAGCACCTTTGTACCACCTAATAGATTTTTGCACCTAGTCATCAGTTATTATAGCGCCTCCTTATAAATAATAGTCCCTGCTTATAAATAATATTACACCCTTATCAGTAATAGCGCCCTTATAAATGATAAATAGTGCCCTGTATCAGTAATATCCCCCCTTATCAGTAACAGTCACCCTGTAAATATAATACTGCTCCCTTATTAATAATAGCCCCCTCATAAATAATAGTTACCCTTATAAATAATAGTCCCCATTATCACTAATAGCCCGCTTTATAAATAAGCACCACTTAACAATTATACCCCCCTTATAAACAGTTCCGCCCTTATAAATAATAGCCCATCTTATAAATAATAGTTCCCCCTTATAATAGCCCCCTCATATTTAAGTTTCCCAATTATATATAGTAACCCATCCTTATATATAATAGTTCTCCGTTATACAGTGTCAGACTGAAGGGCCTTAGACCCACCAGAGGAACTTATTCTGGGGCCCCACCCAACAGCTTCCTGCTAATAGCCTACACCACGGCGCCTTCACTGAAGTCTTACATATGTGCTGACTATCCGGTGTTACTGAGTATGTTCCCAGTATAGTCAGCCCCTATAATACTGTGCAGGCCCCAATAACTCCATGGCCAGCTCATGCACAGTACTGTATGGGGAATGACATGGCCATGGGGCACTACACATATGTGCAAGATTATAGTGAGGGAGCTGTGATGCAGACATAGCACACAGGGCTGCCAGCAGGAATTTTGAGCCCCCCCCCCCACAGTATAATGCTCCACATGGTATATAGTTCTCCACAGTATACGATACTCCCCTGAGCCCTCCACAGTTTCCCCATATGGTATATAATGCTCCACAGTGGCCCCACACAGTATAAAATGCTCCCCTGAGCCCCCCATAGTGGTCCCACATGGTATATAAGGCTCCACACAGTATAATACACCACAGTGGCCCACAAAGAATACTACCCCTTAGTGGCCCCAGATAGTGCAATATGCTCCCCAGCAGCCCCACACAATATAATATGCTCCATACAGTATAATATGCACCCCACAGTGCCCCCCAGTATAATGCTCCACAGTGGTCTAACATAGTATAACATGCTCCACAATGGCCTCCACACAGTATGATATACTACCCAGAGGGGTACCCCCAGTATAATGCTCCACAGTGGTCCCCCCCAGTATAATGCTCTACAATGGCCTCACAGAGTATAACATGCTCCCGAAAAGCCCCACACAATATAATACACTCCACAGTGGCCCCACACAGTATAACCGGCTCCCCACACTGCCCCTTCCCCCCAGTATAAAGCTCCACAGTGGCCCATAGTATAATATGCTCTCCAGAGGGCCCCCACTAGTATAATGCTCCACAGTGCCCCCCCAGTATTTTGCTCCACAGTGGCCCCACGCAATATATTATGCTCCCCAGAGCGTCTCCCAGTATAATGGTCCACAGTAGGCCCCACGCAGTATAATATGCTCCCCAGAGGGCTCCCTAGTATAATGTTCCTTAGTTCCCCCCGCAAAATGCCCCACAGTGGCGCCACACAATATAATATGCTCTGCTGATGGCCCCCCCCAAAATAATGCTCCACAGTGACCCCACTCAGTATAACATACTCCAGAATGGCCTCCACACAGTATAATATACTGCCCAGAGAGGTTACCCCAGTATAATGCTCCACAGTGGCCCAAAACAGTATAATATGATCTCCAGAGCCCACCCCCAGTATAATGCTCTACAGTGGCCCAAAACAGTATAATATGCTCTCCAGAGCCGCCCCCCCCATACACTGGGGTCCCCTCTGGAGAGGATATTATACTATGTGGGGCCACCGTGGAGCATTATACTGGGGGGGGCTCTGGAGTGCATATTATACTGTTTTGGGCCACTGTGGAGCATTATACTGGGGGCCCCTCTAGATAGCATATTATAATGTGTGGGACCACTGTGGAGCATTATACTGGGGAGGGGGCCCTCTGGAGAGCATGTTATATACTGTGGGGCCACTTTGGAGCATTATACTGGGGGGCCCCTCTGGAGCGCATAATGCTCCAAAGTAACCCCACAGAATATAACATGCTCTCCAGAGGGGCCCCCAGTATAATGCTCCACAGTGGCCCAAAACAATATATATGCTATCCAGAGGGGGCCCCGTAGTATAATGCTCCACAGGGGACCCACACAGTATAATATGCTATCCAGAGGGGGCCCCCTAGTATAATGCTCCACAGTGGCCCTACACAGTATAATATGCTATCCAGAGGGGGCCCCCTAGTATAATGCTCCACAGTGGCCCTACACAGTATAATATGCTATCCAGAGGGGGCCCCCCAGTATAATGCTCCACAGTGGTCCTACAGACTTCGTCAGTGCTACTATTATATTATACTCTGGGGTCTCTTCAGTATAATAATCGAAGGCCCAGAAGAGATAAAGGAAAATAACAAACAGTTATACTCACCTTGTTCTTACCTCTGCTGGGCCTCCTCGCGCTGCTCCGCTATCACCGCCGGCGACCTCTTCCTCTTCTCTGCGGCTGACGTCACGCGTTGTGGACGTCATCGCTGAGGCCTGTGATTGGGCCTCAGCGATTACGTGAGGCAGGCTGTCAGCACGCCCCACGTGACCGCTGTAGCCAGGCCTCAGCGGTGATGTCCGGAACGCCGGAAGATGATGTCGGACGCCAAGCCAAGGACAGGTGAGTAAAAATGTTTGTTATTTTCACTCACATCTGAAAGGGACCCTGCGGCACATGACGCTGGGTCCCTTTCTGTTATTAATATGGCCATCCTGACTCCGGGATCCCGAGTAATCAGGCTTCGGATCCCGGGGGCCCCTTTGGGGACGGGGCCCTGGGCAGTTGCCCAGTTTGCCCCCCCCTAACGCCGGCCCTGGGTGTACCCACCCAGTCAATAAGGACCATACTGAGGAAAATGAATGTTGCCTTAATGACTAAAATGGGCTTATTTTTCTGATTGTTTTCGTTGACTCGTAATCTTCTACAGAGTCATGTTTTTACCCATCAATGTCTGCTCTGTCTGATATCTGATATAGTATCTGATATGTTACTCACCTTGTAAAATAAATAGCTGAGACTGTTTCACAAGGTCCCCTCCTTCTTTTAGTGCTGTTGACTGGGAGTTTTTCACGGTTGGAGAAGATTATTTCTTAGTTGTTGCAAATTCCTATGATGGAAATTCATTCTCTGTCAACAGTGTTATCTACAGGTAAGTAAAATGATTGTCCATTTTCTCCAATAGCCGTGGTATTTTATCTTGATGTAACTATATCTAACTCATTCTATGATCACACCTGCGTTCAGTGACCGTTCGGGGATTTCGTCCCCCATTCCACTTGAAAAAGCGGAGTGAAAAGTCTAGCAAATAGGACTTTTCTCTCTGCATTTTTCGGGCGGAAATTGGATTGGGATTCTGTTTTTCGGGTTCCAAAGCAAACCAGAAGAACGGAAACCCCAACGCAGGTATGAACCTAGTGTTAGTGCAAAGTTTAAACATGTAGTAGTATCTTTCAGCTTTATCCCCAAACATCCACTGAACTAAACCATGGTACTTTTATAGACCACCCAGTAGTTGTAGGATGTGGTCAAGCCATACTTTTACATCAAAGTTCATGAGCATTTAGCCTGGAAACTTTTTAATCCCCGCAATGTAGTGCCACAAAGCATATAATATCTATATAATCAATAAGGAGTATTCACCACATAACATAGTGATGTTTAGAACTGCTCATACTGACATATACCACATAACATAATATACATTCTGGAGAAAAACTCTACTTAATGGTTAAAGGTTATGAACACTTTTTTTTTACTGAAATTTGAGTATTTTTACCTAAAAATCATTCTTGTAATTGGAATCAAAATTTTCAACTTTTAATCTTCCGTAGCCTAGATATGTTTTTATGCATTTCAGGCTCCTCAGTCCTGTTCAGTGTGAAATCCATCAAACATGCTCTTCAATAGCTCAATCTGTAGCCATTATATCTAGATCTGTAAATATTAAGAAAGTTGACCTCCTTTTTTTTTATTTAAGTTTAATTTATTTGGTTGTAAAGGTGCCAGTATAAATTTGGGTTCAGGAGAACAGACATAAATGATTTCAGACTGAATATGAGTAAGCAGCCTGCAGTGTATGAGAATACATGTAGACTACAGAAGGTAAATAGTTGAACATTTTTAGTAAGACTCAATGACAAAAATAATTTTAGCCAAATAAAGACTCATTAACTTCAATGGAGGCCCTATTACAGCTTGGTACAAAACAGAGCCATAATACTGCTGGGTACATGAGCACTTATTTTAATCTAAGGATAAAAACAGTTTCACACATCCATACCATGACAGCATTTTAATATCTGTTTATGGCCGCAACTAAAACTATGCTATACCATGCTATACTGATATATGTTCAGTATAGTAGAGTAGCAGAAAACCCCCATGTTGTGGATGCAATCTGGATGCCAAATTGTGGTTTCATTACATGTTACTTGGTATTTAATAATTGGATAATAGGAATGATTGATAAGAATAAGAATTTAATGAATACTTGGCATTCAGGCAATGAGCTTTACATAATTGTGGACATATTAAAGCATAAATGCTACTGCTAATATTATCCATTTTTGTTATTCACAGGTGGCAGGGCTACGAGGGGTTTGTAGCTGTCCATTACTTGCCTACCTATGGTTGCCGAGATTGGGAAGCATTTAAAACCAACAACAGTTCCTATATAATGTACTCCAGCGCCAAGGAGCCAACTGCAAGGGTACTGAAGCTGAGGACTCTATAAATTTCAGGAAAGCAAAAGTATAATAATAGTTAGGTCTGTGCAAAAGAAATGACTTGGAAAAGTAGTTTTGGATCACTGCATATCGAACAAACCTCTAGACTGTTGCAAACAATGCAAATATTAAGAAGGGCCGTCTATATGTCCACAATGTTCACATGTAAAAGATTTATTTAAACATTTATGGACCTTACAGAAATCCATGGACATGCTAAAACAACCTTATTTAGATGTGTGATATTTGAGACTTTTGCAACCAATCTTCAGTAACTGACTATATCCAAGTGCTGCTGTTAGGGTAATAACTCCTTATTTGATAATGTAACATTTGCAGCTTTTGCTGTGTCAAATTGTGTACAGGGATACTATAACCTAAAAAAGCATCAACCTAACATGATCCATAATAAATAAGAGCACACAAGTTGTTTTTTATATCAGGAATACTCAGAGCAGGCCTAGGTGGGGGTTTTCATTTTAAAGGGTTTTTACAAGCTAAAAATATGGGTGACCTATCCTAAAGATAGGTCATGAATATCAGGTTGATGGAGGCTGACAACCAACACCTGTACTGATCAGAGATTTCAGCAGCCGCTATAGAAAGAATAGAGCAGGAAGCAGGCAGCTCCGTTCTATGTATAGTGGCTGAAGTGAGTCACTGCAGCTTAGCTCCAATTCAAGTGAGTAGTCGCTGATCTACAGTAACCTGGTCTGACCACTAATTGGGGAATCCGCTGCGGAAAAAAGAAGATCCATGTGGGTACCAGGTTTCAGACCCCCACTGATCTGATATTGAGGACCTGTCCTTAGTATAGTATTTCTAGCCCGGGAAACTCATTTAATATGGTGTATGTTTGGGATGATTGTTGATATTGTTCCACTGCAAAGAAAGAAAGAAACTGAGAATTGACCCTGCATTCTTGTCCACCAGATCTAAATATCATTCATGGATGCTCAAGGTGGGCACCTCTATGAATACAACAGGATGCCATCATTAGGATGAAAAGTGCATAGCTTTGTAAATAGGTATTATTTGTAATAGGTGTAAATTGCCAAAGTTATTAAAACACTATTATAAATGTGATGGCCAAACCACTTTAAAGGGCTATGCGTAAGACATTCAGTGGAGCATACTATAATTTTTAATACGGAATACAACAATAACAAAAAAAAACTCTGCATGCTTCCATATGACATACAGAGGTACAGTATAGTCCCATATAGTATTACAGTTCCATACAGAACATGCCATATATGTCTTTTTATAACTGTACTACAGAGTGTACTCTGTACTACAGAATGGCAACCTATCTTTGTGCTATACATATCCCATTATATGATTTGGAGCAGGCTGTTTCGGTATTACTAATAATAACAAAGGTGACAACTCTATATGGATTTAGAGTTGGGTAACACTCTTTATTGCAAAATGAGCTATGCCAAATATACACAACATTATAGGATTGCCATCTGACTTTAGATACATTTATGTCATGTCTTTGGTTTTGCAAAAATATAGTTTTACGTAAAAGAACAAAAAATTCCAAGCTACAAGGAAAGTGAACCATCCATGAATTCAATGAAGTTATCATACTATTTTGATAGGTACATTGCAGAATAAGCTATTATAGCAAGATCACAGTTTGCTGTTTTGATTTTGGGTCAAACTCCAACCAAAGGTATGTTGGATAATTATATGCTCCTCCACTGAGCCGGTGATGTTATCTGAATATACTTAGTCATCCTTGCTTAAAATTCCCAAGTAATGTATTATTCAGAAGAAGTAAGCTGGCTTCCTAATTATACATATCCGCTCAAAAGACTTGTGATTTAATGGCTAGGAGGAATGTGCCGCCACAAGCATATTGTCTCCAAAATTAGTTTAATAAGAAGTCATGACCGTTGCATGCATTCCTTCCAATTATACTGTCTCCTTATCTGGGGCATAGCTAAAGGGGGTGCAGAAACAACTATAGGGGGTTCACCCAGGTCTGATGCCAAAAGCAAGATTAGAAGGCACCAGTATTATAAATGACACATGCTCGTCTGGGGCTCTGCTACAAATTTTGAATTGGGTCCAGGTTATTCCCCTTTTGTAGTGTATTTGTATTTTCTCTGATATTTTAGATTTGATCTATAATATGCATGATTAGAATAATGCATTAGATAGTTACATAGTAGATGAGGTTGGATGAAGACACTGGTCCATCAAGTCCAATCTATAACCCTACAGTGTTGATCCAGAGGAAGGCAAAAAACCCATTGAGGCTTATGCCAATTGCCCCATGTCAGGGGGAAAAAAATTCCTTCCTGACTCCAATCTGGCAGTCAGTATAAAACCCTGTATCAACTTGTCTTTAACAAAATCTAGAACCCATTAAAGCAATATAGAGTCTGACTCTGTTAGGAGGGCAGTGGAGTTGCAGTCGGAGTCAGGTCTGGTTTTGGGTGGAGTAACCGACTCAGACTCTGATTTCAAAATAATATGATTATTAATTATTAAAACGAATTATTAATATTGTATAATTAATTAGATGCATAGTTTGTTCCATATTTACTTTCTTAGAAATTCGATCACTATTTTTTATCTTGAAATAGAGGAAATTTAAAGTTTCTGTCTGACAATAGCTACTAGACATTTATAAAGGAGTTGGAGATGGAGCAGAAGTCTGAGTCAGGCTGTGGGAAGATAGTCAGATTCGGTGGTTTTTGCTATGTAATATAACTCTTTTTTTGTGTATGGCAAGTCAGAAACCCTTCATAGAGAGGTTCTTTGTAACATGAAGACTTACGAGTCCCTATCTGACTTTCTGACACACTAGAAGGTAGGGCCAAGTAACTTTTCTGAAAGGCAAAGTCCCAGTGGTGACAATGCAGAGGTTAGGACAATACAGCTAGCAGTACAGATTTTGAAAATACATATAAAGTATCCTTTTGGCCACCATGGAATAAATGTTCACACATAAGGAGTACTTCAGGTCTTTTCACATAAATTCTTAAGTGTTGCTATTTGACTTCTTACAAAGCTGAGAAGTTTGGTCAGGTGACCTTCACACAAGCCAATGTTAGTTTTACACGGGATGTAAATATAGTAGGAGAGTAATATCCCAGTTGTGTCACAAAATGGTAGAGTTCATCCACTTCATGAAGCCAAGTTTAGAAAGCAATGTGTGTCAGTGAAGTCTTTAAGATAACACCGTGAATACTTTTTTACAGAAATCTTTAAAGGGTACATTCAATTTCACAGCCATTTTGTTTGCATTATTCCAAGGCATGTAAATTGAAATCTGGTCCGGCTGTCAGATTCTCTACGTACAGTATAAATCCTCGCATGTACAGTGTCTGCATCTAGCATGTGATTTGTTCTCCAGACTGAATAAGATAGTGCTATTTACTGGTGGTGAAGATCCTACTGGTGTCATTTACCTTGTATAAGCTTAGTATATTGTTTACTGTGGTGATTTATTGCTGTTAGCTACTGTTAGATTTCACTTGTATGTTTATATAACTATTATATTTATAATGTGTAAATCAATGAACTTATATTTAAATTGTATTAATTTTAATATTATCAAGATATTTATTTTCTATTCTTGACTGACTTCAGCTGGAATTGACCAAACAGATTTTATATGTATTTAACAATAAAATTATGAGAATTATTATTTTTTAATTCTTTAATCTATCTATCTATCTATCTATCTATCTATCTATCTATCTAAACATCCTTTTTATATAAATAAATATGTATTCTCCTTATTTAGGACTTCTTCAACGACATGGTACAATTCTATGGCAGCAAGATTAGTTTAGGCTTGAAGAGCAGAGAGATTATGGATCTTTCTACCGTAGTATATTCTCATTGCTGGAGCCTAGATGAGAGAAGCATCACAAATTATATGTACCAGATAAGGTCATTGGTCTAGAAATTTATTCTGATGTCCATATTTGAAGTTTAGAAGAAAAATTTCTTAAAAAGACAATTGCTACCAAAAAGTTTTTGCCTTCCTCTGGATCAACACATTAATAGTATTGGTTAAACATGATTGACCTATGTCTTTGTTATAGGGGGTTTTCCAATGGGCAGTATGCAACAAAGTTATTAAAGACATAAAATAATAATTGATAGGTTTTAGAGGTTCTAGGTTTAACAAAGACAATTTTTTTTTTTTTTACTGAAAGTCACTTAACATTCAGCTGATCACCATGAGTAATACTTCTGTACCATCTGAAGATCAGCTGTTATTGCTGAAGGAAACCACGTCGGGTCAAACATGTAGCATTGGAATTGTAAATGAAGTATTACATGATGACCATTCAGATATGGGCATGAGAGGGAGAATTATCTGTTCTGACTTATAGTGCAGCATCCCAAATGGGGAATCCACCTCTGTCATATTCATATTCACGGGGCTTTTTTTTGAGAGGCAACCTTTTAAAAGGAACACATCAAGCAATGATACAGACTTTGGCCATAATGACTTTATCACCATTGTGATATCATCACCTCTATGTCACCACCACCCATTGTGACAACATTCTATCCACTGATATTTAACAAGGACCCAATAACAAAAATCTATATCACCCCTTTACAGTGGCAAGTGATTAATAAAGAAAGCAATACAATGGGTCATAAAATAAGTGACCGACCATAAGCGCTTCTTCTACAAACTGATAAATTTGCAAGACTATACGCGGCAAAATGAGTAGAGTTCATTGACAAAAAATTTTGTTTAGGTGGGTGATAGTAGTAATATATATATATATATATATATATATATATATATATATAAATCCTAAAAATAATAATACTAATAGATAAATCTTTTCAATAGGATATTTTCACATTTGAAAATGTCTGTATGCAAGGTGCCATACAGTTCAAAGGGAATGGTAAATGGCTGCACAAAGATACAATGGAGCTAGAAAGGAGTAATTTCACCAACCAGGGTTGCCCTGTATTACCACATATTATTGAAGGTTTACTAGACCTACTGTACACTTGCCTAAAAGTCCAAAGTGTTGCAAATCCAGAATGGTTTTAGTCAAAGGTTGTAGCCTTAAAAATGTTCTTCAAATAAAAGTAGTAACACTAAATGTATACTGACAGACAAATAAGTCCCTTAACACGGCCGGTGTCAGGCGTTTATTATAGAAATTAGGCACTTACAGCTTTATTTCCCAGCTGTGTCTTTCCTCCTAACAGCTTAGCAATTACACAAGCCGGCACTTACAAATACTATTAGGTCACTGCTCACCAGTAGGCATCAAATCACGATCATTCAGCAATTTCCATCAGCTGGCCCTCTTCAGCGTGATGTACACTGTATATGAGTATGGCTAATAACCACACTGGTTTTAGCTGTAGACATTCTGCAGTCTGAAAGTTTGTCTAAAAGGTCACTGAATTTCTTCTAGATCTAAAATATAGTACATGAACTTCTGTACATCATATCCATGTCTGTGCATCACCTTATTTCAAGCCATGACCTTTTGGATTGACCTGGCGGCACCTATGTTACTGTTGAGACTGACCACTGGGAATGGTTTCCCCTGGATTTTGTAATACTTCAGTCCATTAAACCAGAAGAACTTCAGGGCACTGCTTTTGGATGAGAAAGAGCAGTTCACAGGTAAGGCTCATTCAGATGAGCGTCATCTGATTTAAGAGCAGATGTGAAGTTGGAATCAGATAGACTACATATGGAACCACTGAAATTAATGGAGCCATACATGCTCTGGATTTTTTCATGTGGACCTCCAGTCCTTGTTAGTGCAAGTTAGTGCATGTTAGATTTAGAGAACCTCTGAAGATTTATTTTGTTTTTGCGGTTTTGGGTGTTTGGGGCCAAATATTTGTTTTGTTTACAAATTTTGGTATGAACCAGAGCTTAAATTGGCTTAAAACATAGTGTATGACTCTGTCAGGGCTCCCATGGCTCTATCTAGTCCATGTCTAGGTCTCTAAGGCAAATATAGCCAGTGTTATGTGAAAGTTACAATGATATGTATATCTATAGGAAAATGGATGGTAAGTAGTGCATAGAAACTCCAACTTTAACCATACACTGCGATGCCTTTTTCGTTTAGTAATTTTAACATTTAAAAGGCTCCAAAAATTTGGCTGATCTATTTGATAACAGATAATAGAATATTCACGACACTCCCAAATAATGCAAAATAAGGAGTTTTTATTGTTTCATACATCTTGATAAAAATTAGCAGTGTTAGACAAGTTAGTAGATTAGTAACATATAAGGCAATATATTCTGGATGTTTCTGTCCCACTCTAGACCTTTATCAATGAAGTATCCATTTGCTAACATAGGAGTGATCCCACACTTATGCCATCTACTAACTTGTGTAACACTTCTAATTTTTATCAAGATGTATGAAACAATAAAAACTCCTTAATTTTGCATTATTTGGGAGTGCATATCAACTCTATATGGGCACCCATCCTAATTACGCATAACTTATTCTTATTCAGTGGGCTGATCTATTCGATGGCATCAGCCAGAGGTATGTGAAAATCCTCATGGAACCATGTCTGATTCATTTTCATGAAAAACATTTTTCCATGCTTGTGATGGACAGTTTGGTCTGCCTAGGTGTTACAACATCACCGACAGCACTAAACACCCTCTCAGCCATTACGCTTAAAACTGGACAAGATAACACTCCCACAGCAACTCCTTAAACTGCTCTAATCTATTGACCCAGAATTCCATGAATGTTATCTCCTGGAATATAGGAGCACTTTACCTGCTTGTGCAGCTGGTGGGTGTCAGTTACCTGCTGTAGGTCTATATGTCGCTGCAAGGTGAATTTCTAGTTCACCATGTTCCAGATACTGTAATGTCTGCTCATGCTGCTGCTTTACCTCCTGCTACTTATAGCTGTGGCACTTGCAGAGGAGGTTGAGCACTGACAGAGCGAGGTGGATTGGTAACGGGTTGAGGCCACTGGGGCAGACATGCAATTGACACTTGCAGTGGGGTCCATAACAGCTGCAGCAATCTGCGTATACAGTCTATCCTGATAATATGCCAATTTTGCCTCTTATTGGGAGGCAGGGAAGAACTCCCCAATTTTGACTTTATAGCAAGGGTCTAAAAGCAACCAGTACTCATCCCTCTGCTTCATGCTAATCATACACTTGTAACTGTGTAAGAATCAAAGTAAAAAGCCTGCCATGCATGCAAGTGTGTGCACTAACCCAAGATGGTTGGTCTTCTTGGTCAATGTGGTCATTGTTGTCATCATAATCTTGAAATAAATAAGGGTCAGCCTCCTCCCCTGGCTGTGACATATCAAGGACCCCCTCTGCTTCCATAGGAGAGTCTTCCTCCTTCTCCTCTTGTAGTCTAGGAGTCCCAGGTTCTCCACCATGAAAAACATGAGACAGTTCTTCACCGTCCTCTAGTTCCTCATACATCAATCTAGGACGATGACAGTAACAGAGAGGTGTAAGCTATTCTTCTTCCCTTCCCCGTTGCATGAGTGCAAGTGTTTTCTGTAAGATATATAATTAACTAATTAATCCAACTAATCAAAAAAAGGAGGAAGACTTAGACTAGGAGAAATATATTTCTCAGTAGGTGCTACATCAATACTAGGGATCTGTGCCTGTGAAGATGAAGAAAACATAGCTGATAGTCCAGAAAGACCCTGTGGTAAATTACGTGTTAAAAAATTAGTGGAGGAGGAGGAACGCACAGAAGTCTGACTCAAGATCACAGCACTCTCAGATGCAATAGCCTCCTGTGACAGAGATGAGTAAACTATGTAATCTACAGCTTCATCTTCATTCTTCAGGGAGTACAAAAATCCTGTGGCTACTGGAAATGCCACCAAAACCAGAAGTAGTATTGCTGTTGCCACCTACTTGCACAAGTGTTTCCTACGTCCCTACTTCTTTAGCCTGTCCCCTGCCCTGTTTTTTTCAGTCATTTGTCTGCATAATAGTAATTGGCATTACTATTAACAAAATGAGATTTTGCACTATAAACTCTGCAACAACAATGTGTATGCATTAGTTAACAAAAAATAATGTTGCACACAAAAAAAACCTTAACAAAATGACAATTTGCACTGTAGGCTACAAAACACTCAGTTAGTCAACTTATTTAATTTTTTTTTTTTTTGCTGTGATATTGGCACTTTGCATGTATTGGGTAACAAAAAAACCCCACTATTGCTCAAAAAACTCTTAACAAAATGATTTTGCATTATAGATTACAAGACGCTGCATCAGTAAGTTTGTTGGGTTTTTTTGCCATGATAACGGAACTTTGTATATACTGGTTAATAAAAACAACACCATTGACCAAAAGAAAACCCCTTAAGAAAATGAGATTTTGCATTATAAACTACAACATGCTGCTTCAGTCAGCAGTTTTTTTTTGCCGTGTTAATGTCACTTTGTATGTATAAATTAACAAAAAACACTACTGCCCAAAAAACACCTTAACAAAATTAGATTTTTCACTAAAAGGACTGACTTTGTCAGTATAACAAATGTAAGACACACTGTGGACAGTCAGATAACAGTGCAAAAAAATGCCCTATTGCAAAAAAGACTTAAAATGAGAAATGAGATTATTGGCAAAGAAAGGATGAAGTGTCCAGTGTATGTGAAAACTGCATTCACACAGACACCATAGCACAGTGCAGAAATTCTCCCTCCCCATTCCTAAGATTTTTATGCCTGTCTACAATGGATTAAATCTAACTAAACTGTGCTTCACTAGTCCTCCTCCTATAAATCTGTAGTTCTATTGCAATGTTGGTGTTGTTTTCCCAGTAGCAAATTGCAGCAATTGCTTTGAATCATGCAGTGATGATGATAACATACTGTATCTTTCCCTAAGCCTGTAATATAAAAAATGACTTTTCTTTCTCAGCATCTTATATTTTGTATGTAACATCAGCTTTTTTTTTTTTTAGTTAACATGAGACAAATCGCAAAGCTTTTAGTTTAGTTAAAAACCAAAGCTTTTGGAAAAATTGGGTTGAAACTGGTTTGATACAAAACAGTTCACTCATCTCTAGTCTTATTCTGGTCTGTTTTCCTGCATCAGAACAGCACATTTGAAATTGATGTCTGACAGCTCCTTACCTGGTTCCCTTTGGACTTTGTAAAGGAAAAAATAAGGTTTGCATGAATACTGCCTTAATGTTCAAATTCATCTAGTAGGAAAGTGATATAGCAGGGGTGATGGACCTTGAAAATAATATAACAGATAATTTATATAGACATCACTATGTGCACATTTTCATGCCAGCAGGACTCCAAATGGGTAAAAAAATGCAGTTCTCTAGAATGTTATTGAATGCTGTAGCACTGGGGCTTCCATTCAGTAGAACTAAGGGGCTTAAGTGCAAGTCATAAAAAAAAAAAAAATCCAAGTCTGCTTATTCCCCTCCAGGAAACTTTACATTTGGTAGCATATCTGAGGAATCGTTTCTATTTATGCCAAACTTTGATTTAACAGTGCACCGGGTTGTGAAACACAAATTATTACCGGAGAAAACATTTTGCCAATGGAAGTGTATGGCTGCAGTCATGCCTAGCACTATGCATTGTGATCTCAGGCTGCATCCAGCAGCTTATTCATAAAAATATATATATCCATAGTCATGGGGGTAAATACCAGGGTAGCAGACATAGCAGATGGTATGGGGTCCAACATCTAAAAGAGTCATATCCACTGAGACCTAGGGTGCAATTATTGATGGATAATAGAAGGGGATGTGGAAAACTAAATGCACCTCCATTACATTACTGGGAGATCATAATGCCTGCATGTGACATCATTAGAATTTTTTTTTTCATTCCGTAATACCACATTGTACACAATACTCTTTGTGTTTACAGTACATTGCCCTGTGCTATGATGTCATAGTGGGCTTTATCTCTGCACTGTGCTATGTAAGGAATGCGTAGTAAATTAGATGCCTGAGAAAAGCAGAAATAATACAAGTTTTTTTTTTTTCATAAAAATCAATAGCTACATTTTTTTTCATTCTTAATAACATGATCACTTTCATTGAATACAATACCAGCATTGTTATAGGGGATTGATATGGCAATTTCACAATATACTCTTCTGTGCTCCACAAAGGTGGAACAAAACCTGTTGTTCCATTCGATTCTTCAGAATAAGCTATTATGTGTATGTACATGAGGAGTAACACTGTATTTGGTCATTATATAGTATGACATATTCTACAGGTTTTAACAGGCTGTATCTGGAGACTGTAGCTCTTCCTGAATTTGTGGATCAAGGCTAGCTGCCATACTTTGGTTGTAAAAGATAGCTCCTATTAAATGTCTTTTTTTCTCTTATCTCCTGCATTTCTTGCTCACTCCTCCCTTTCCCTTCTCCATAGAATTCTATAGATGTCAGTCATGTGACCTGCAATCCCTCTTCAGGCGGACATAGCAGTGATTTTCAGAATGAAAGGTAGTTTAACAGAGGGAGAGCAGAGAAACAGCTTGATAAGGCTAGGTTCACCTCTGTGTTGGAGTCTCAATAGGAGACTCTGCCGCAGATTCTGCCTTAAATCGTCGGAGAGAAAAGTCCGCGGCGGACCCCATTATAGTCTATGGAGTTTGCGGTATCTGCTGGTAACTGCTTTTTAAGCGGACAGGCTCTCCATCTTTTGCGTCCCCATGCGGACCTGAACGACAAATAGACGAATGCTAGTGTGAACCTAGCGTAAGAGGCATTTCTGGTAAGATATATTACAAAGTTTCTTATAACCACCTGTACTATTCATCTATGTAAAGTTTGTTGAAAAGACAGTGTCTATTTAAAAGTTTCCATAGGGACGTAAATTTGCTCTATATCCAAGCGTGAATGATTATTAGACTGCTGGACTCTTTTAGAATACAATAATCTTTGATTTCCATTTACAGACTTTAACCTTTCTAAACATCTTTATAGGAAACCCAATTCCTGGTTGGTAATTCATGTAATTTTCAGCTGAATGCAGGAACACTTTGTGAAATAAGTTAGCTGCGGCTGCACTTTTATTCCATATTTTTTCCAATATAACTATGGATTATGTTGGTAACACACTGGATCCCTTTTTCTCCATAGGCTATCCAAAATACCCATTAAATCATACCAATTATAAATTATAAATTATACAATAAAACATAATTCGCACTCCAATGGCAAAACAGTACAGACAGAATTCCCAAATACAGAGTGCCATTTAGAGAGAACAATACCCCTTAGGGCAGTATGGTACCAATACTATACCTTTAATACCTATAACACCTAATCCCACGTAAATATCCCCAATAAAAGGTGTGTAGAGGCTTTCTATCCGTATCCAGATAGATAGTCAGGCCATACCGTGTTTCTCTGAAAAACAAGATAGGGTCTTATATTACTTTTGGTCTGAAAGATGGGTTAGGGTTTATTTTCAGGGGATGTCTTATTTTTTCCATGAACAGCAATCCCTACCAGACCCCCTTAGATACAAAACAATTAGAGTCTGCAAGTGCCAATGGTAGATGAGCTCTCACACACAGATCTGTGTCAAAGGCGTGTCACTGTCAGGTCCCTCACCATTACATCAGCGTTCCACTGTAGCCAAGTGTAGCAGTTGGCTCCCCCTGATGACCGTAAGCAGTCACTACTGGTAGTCAATGCTTATTATTGTGGAGAACTATCTCACTAGTGCCATCTTGTACAGATAGCTCCCTGAAAGTCAATGTCCAATTCTTTTGGGGGTGCAATTCTTTTAGGGGTGTCCGCTTTCTTTTGGGGGGTGTCTGCTTTCCTTGATTGAGGGTCTACTTTATCTGTCCTGCTGTACTCTATTTACTTTTTTACAAGTATAGCAGCCTGGACACTTTTTTTTTAATGAACTGTAAGTGGGGCTTATTTTCAGAGTAGGGCTTATGTTTCAAATATACTACAAAAATCCTGAAAAATCATGCTAGGGCTTATTTTTGGGTTAGGTCCTATTTTCAGAGAAACTAGGTAGATATTATCACTTTAGTGAGTGCTGTAACACAATCCTTCAGCATCCTACATGGTGAGGAGGTATGGTACAAACCCACATAATACCTCCATAACATTAAATGCCCAAAGATCTGCCCATCCAAGATCACTCAGCATCTCCCTTCATACATCCCAAGTTATGAGATACTGGTGAGCACCTAACTCTCACAATACCAAGCGTGGTTGGTCATGTGACCAGAGCTAACTGCTCATTCAAGATGTCATACACCTTCCTCTCGCAATACCCAGTGAGATTAGTCTGGGGGCTTTAGACAGTATTGGCACCATACTACCTGAAGGGCTATTGCTCACCCTAAGGGGCACTCTTTATATAGTTGTTCTGACTGTACTGTTTTGTCATTGGAATGAGAAGTATGTTTTATGGTATATCAATAAAGGTTATGGCTGGTACTATGTATGTAAACCCCTTGACAAATGTACAGAACTATAGAATTAAGGGTGCTATATAAATAAAATAATAGTAATAATAAAGTTGCTTTGATCTCATAACAGGACTCTATAACTTGTGTTATCCACTGTAACCCTAACAGCTCATGCCCACAAGATTACTCAGTTTTGTACAAAATCGTAATAGGGATGACACAGCGGTATCTCAGCGGTATATACAGTACTTCCAATTTCACAAGGAGGTTTTTTCTGTCCAATACCATACAAATCTGACGATCATGAAGAATCATGGGACATTTCATTGGATTTTGTATGTACATAAGTATTCTGCCCTATAAGCTTTGCCCCTGAAGGTGAATATCTATACATGCTAAGTGACAGAGCTGTATGGCACAGTATAGAGACTGAGCAGCTCCATACCAAGTAGCCATTCAACCTTCTCAAACTGCCATACAAGCACTAAGAAAATGTACACAAACCCTAAGAGATAAAAGGAGACAAATATCGCTCCATAGTTTGGTATTTAGAAATACGGCTCTAAGAGCAAACAAGTGGTGCAGGCGGAAATACATTTACCTGATTTTACAGAGATAGATATTACATTTCTTTATCAATGTAAGAGCAATGTGGATCTTGCTGCTCCAACATCAACTTAAGGGCTAATGTGCATAAGCATGAATCCTTTATGGCAATAAAGCTCAATTAGTTGCCATAAATACAAAGACAGTCATTTCTAGGAAAAATGTTTTAGGGGAAAATACCTCCATAAATATAGAATCTATTAATATTGAGTGCTGTGCAAAGGTTGCAAAGGCAAGTGCAGAAAAAATGTTGCAAAGCAAGAATACTTTCAAAAGACGTTTTAATAGTTTATTTTTCTAAATTAATAAAATGAAGTGAATGAACAAAATATCTAAATTCCATCCATATTTGATGTGACCATCCATTGCCTTCCATCAATTCTTCTAGGCACACAGTTTTTGAAGGAACTCAACAGGGAGATTGTTCCAAACATCTTTTATTGATGTCTCTTCAATGTAAATAGACTGGATGATGTTGAGATCAGGTGTCTTTGGGGGCCATATCTTCACTTCTCCTTCCAATTGTAGTCACTAGTCACACCAAATATTGATGTTATTTAGTTTTCTCTTTTGTTCATTCACTTCATTTTATTAATTGACAAAAATAAACTATTAACACGTGTATTTCTGAAAGCATTCTTACTTTGCAGCCTGTTTCCCACACGTGCCTAAAACTTTTGCACCAAACATTATGCTACATGGATTTTCTCCTGGTTTTATATGAAATCTGACAGTATTGACATTAAAAAAAAATCTGTATGCCTCTTTGTGAAATACACTGGTCTTTCCACCAGAAAATTAATTGTAAATTCAGGATTTGCCTAAGGGAAAGACTGCTTGAATTATGGGTGCTACTGGAGGAAATGGAGGTCACTAATGATGTCATCTGGGTTCCCTAGCAATCTGCCAAATACAGAAGCAGCAGCTTCTATATTAGGAGGCAGGCTCAATATGAGCTCTGAGTTTAGACATGTTAGTGACAGGGAATGGATTATTTCAGTTCTCTGCCAAAGTAAAGGGTCAGTCTGTCAGTGTGCAGTAATATGCAGTGCCATCTAAAGTTGCACAGAAAATAAAGGGCTTGTGGCATGGGAACAATACCACTGGGCTGTGAATTTAAATGTGTGTCACAAAAAGGTTAACTTATGTAATGATCTGTACTTACTTTCTATGAAATATTGGAAAAGCCTAAATCCTAATGGATGCGGTTTATTTCTGTAGACTCAGGTGCATAGTACATTTTCTAAGGCCATAAATTCTTGTATAGTTGCCACTGGTACTAATGGCAACTTTACAAGAACCAATTATTGTGCAAGCAACAAAGAATACAAAGGTACCCAACATCTAGTCATGGTCCAATGTGGCTCGCGTCCAGACTCACAGTTTAATTACAGACCTTGGATAGACACTTGGATAACATAGACTTCAAGAAATCAGCAGAGACTGCACAGGTCTGTACCTTGTGCCTCTGCAATGTTCAGTAAGAATACTTCCACCTCAAAATCAGCGCCAAATTCAACATCAAATCTACTTCTCACTGTATTCCATGGGAGGCATTGTTCAAAGCAAGACAGTGAAAAAATAAGCGTTCATGCTGTGGAGTCCATGGATGATTCAGCCGCAGAACTTACAATGCAGGACACTTTGCTGATAAGGTCCATTCATCTGAGCCACACTGTGTGAATGTACCCTTAGTGTACTGGTATGCTGTATATATGAATACCGGTTTTCGTTGTATTGGAAGTACAGCGTATTGTGCTTTCCTATACAGATAGCACTGCAATTGTTTGAAACTGCATAGAATTCAGGCCATACTTCAGAAGATATTCCTGGCATATACTATAAGTCAAATGTAAAGCAAAAACCATGTGTGAACATTTTATATCTGTTCTAGTGGATTAAATCCTCAATAGGAAATCTGAGAAATAAAGATGCACAGACTTGCTAACATTCAGGGCTGAAATACAGATCTGTACAATGATGCATGTGCATGAGACTTCAACATCAATGGCACGCATCCATTTAAGCTTTACCCTTAAAGAGGGGTTTAAGGCTAAAAATATTGATGACCTATCCTAGGGATAGGTCATCAATATCATACTGATTAATTCTGACACCCGGCACCCCCACCAATCAGATGGTCTCAACCCAGAGGATGAAGCAGAAAGCAGACTGAAACTACTCACTCCAACTTAAAGTGGTCGGCCACTTTCAGACCAACATTGAGAGACAAATGTTATTGTTTGTATAATAAAAAGTTGTACAATTTTCCAATATACTTTCTGTATCAATTCCTAAGGGTTTTCTAGATCTCTACTTGCTTTCATTCATTTTGCTTATTCCCAGTGGATAAAAATCAGGCCATGGTCATGTGATATACAGTCCATGGTCATGTGATATACAGTCTATGGTCATGTGATATACAGTCCATGGTCATGTGATATACAGTCCATGGTCATGTGATGGACACACAGGTGCACAGCTCGTTACCAGGCAGATGTATGTTTACTGTGCTGTGGCTATAACGAGCTGTGTACCTGTGTGTCCATCACATGACCATGGACTGTATATTATATGATCATGGACTGATCTTTATTCTTTGGGATTAAGCAGAGTGAATGACATCAAGCAGTGATCTAGAAAACCACGAGGAATTGATCAGTTAAGTGTAGCCCTTTTCAGTGATGTGTTTTTATACAATGTTATTTCACAGTGATATGCCACTGATATCATACTAATGACCAATTCTTAGGATAGGTCATTAATAACCTTTAAGCTGCCCCTTGAGAAAATCCAGAAATCATTTAGCTATAAAAATCAACAGATTTTCAGATATCCATAAACTGTTTATTTTATTGTGAAAAAAGAAATATAGGTAACAACAAAGTAACAACTGATGAAATACTAGAAGGACAAATCTATTATTTCAGGACAGACTGTGTTGGTAAAAAAAAAAATATTAAGGCCACTGCACTGTATTAATTATTTGTCCTAAAGGCTTCAATATGTCACTGCCCGGTATATATTTTTCATGTATGTCCCATAAGCTACGGTCATAACACTAATGCTGCCCTTTCTATTACAGCACCTCTGGGCTGAAATTATACGATAAGTCATTATAAGAAGTCTTACTACCAATTCTCCTTGTCTTTGTTGTGTGTCATTTATCATTACTCACAGTCTTGTCTTGCACAAGGGTTAATTTATTGCTTCTAGTAGAAATGTGAAGTATTATTATCTGTTCAGTTAATGCTTCCAAAGTAGTTTTTTACCTTTGTCTTCTTGCCCTGCACAACAGAACATCAATTATAAAACAAAACAACAAAAAAAAAAATAAAAAAAATACTAGGAAAGTGAGAATAGTACTTTAACAACAGATAACCTATATTAATACTGAAGCTATTACCATGTCCTATGGGCCAGGATAAAACACAAAGAAGGCAGCTTCAACAGTGATATACTGTACATAAAGTATATGTGGCAGCAACAATGACATAAGCAGCTACTTCTGCTCCTTAAAGGAGTTGTCTAGGATTTGGTGCAACCCTTAGGGCAGCCAGGGGGGCCAGATTGTTAAAGACACCACCTGATTATTTTCCATCGCATGCCAGGGCCACAACCCGGAAGCCCTGAGCCTCACATCGCAGCTGAGGCCACTTATTGGTAAGAAAGCAATGATGTATCTGACTGACCAGTCACAAGACTATCAGGGCTTCCGGTGCCGCCCTGGAGCACCAAGAATATCCCCACCTCCTGCTCCACAGGCTACCCCAAATCGTGAAAACCCCTTTAATCCTTTCCAGTAATCTATCTACCACATATAACATGTCACTTCAAAGGAGTAACTTGAAACTTCACTTAAAATCTATAATAGGCTTTAATATGGTAGGGGGCTCTTCAGGCTCCTTCTGGCACTGGGGCCCAGGTGGGATTGCTACCTCTGTCCTCCCTATATCTAGGCCCAATGACATGTTCTCCTATCACAAGATGATGACAGGTTCGAGCCAAGTAGTCTAATAGCCTCAACAGATCTTCTTCAGTTTGATATGAATATGAGACTGTACATAGAGCTGAGGAAATGAATGTAGTTGGACTTGCAATATGCAATACAGTTTTGATATTTTCATAACTCAGATCCATGTTGATTGTTGGACCTTGATGTCAAATATATCTTACCATAATGTCTATTCTGGCTGCATTAGAAATATATCTAAAGACATAAAGAATAAATGTTGCACTATATATAGTTATTGAGTTGTCTGAGCCCATTACATCCATTATAGTACTTTACAGAAGAATGTTTCTGGTATTAGACTGTGATTTCTTTACATATATACTTTTGTTTCTCGGTGACGCATTCTTTATGGCTTTTATCTGTAATAATTATTATTTTTAATATTATTACTACTAGAGCAAATTTCCTTTAACTTGGCATCCAAATTGTTCCCACCACAAAACTGAGATATTATGGAGTTCTCAAGATAAAGATTAAGATTAAGTAGTTCTCCTGATGATGAAGAATCTCTATAGTCTATAAATCATGTACAGTGGGGAAAAAAGTATTTAGTCAGCCTCCAATTGTGCAAGTTCTCCCACTTAAAAAGATGAGGCCGGCCTTTAATTGTCATCATAGGTAGACCTCAACTATGAGAGACAAAATGAGAAAACAAATCTAGAAAATCACATTGTCTGATTTTTTAAGAATTTATTTGCAAATTATGGTGGAAAATAAGTATTTGGTCAATAACAAAAGTTCATCTCAATACTTTGTTATATATCCTTTGTTGGCAATGACACAGGTCAAACATTTTCTGTAAGTTTTCACAAGGTTGGCACACACTGTTGCTGGTATGTTGGCCCATTCCTCCATGCAGATCTCCTCTAGAACAGTGATGTTTTGGGGCTGTCGCTGGGCAACACGGACTTTCAACTCCCTCCAAAGGTTTTCTATGGGGTTGAGATCTGGAGACTGGCTAGGCCACTCCAGGACCTTGAAATGCTTCTTACGAAGCCACTCATTCGTTGCCCTGTCGGGGTGCTTGGGATCATTGTCATGCTGAAAGACCCAGCCACGTTTCATCTTCAATGCCCTTGCTGATGGAAGGAGCTTTGCCCTCAAAATCTCACGATACATGGCCCCATTCATTCTTTCATGTACACGGATCAGTCGTCCTGGTCCCTTTGCAGAGAAACAGCCCCAAAGCATGATGTTGCCACCCCCATGCTTCACAGTAGGTATGGTGTTCTTTGGATGCAACTCAGCATTCACTCTCCTCCAAACACAACGAGTTGTGTTTCTACCAAACAGTTCTACTTTGGTTTCATGTGACCATATGACATTCTCCCAGTACTCTTCTGGAACATCCAAATGCTCTCTAGCAAACTTCAGACGGGCCCGGATATGTACTGGCTTAAGCAGGGGGACACCTTCTGGCACTGCAGGATCTGAGTCCCTGGCGGCGTAATGTGTTACTGACGGTAGCCTTTGTTACATTAGTCCCAGCTTTCTGCAGGTCATTCACTAGGTCCCCCTGTGTAGTTCTGGGATTTTTGCTCACCGTTCTTGTGATCATTTTGACCCCATGGGGTGAGATCTAGCGTGGAGCCCCTGATCGAGGGAGATTATCAGTGGTCTTGTATGTCTTCCATTTTCTAATTATTGCTCCCGCAGTTGATTTCTTCACACCAAGCTGCTTGCCTATTGCACATTCAGTCTTCCCAGCCTGGTGCAGGTCTACAATTTTGTTTCTTGTGTCCTTCCACAGCTCTTTGGTCTTCACCATAGTGGAGTTTGGAGTGTGACTGTTTGAGGTTGTGGACAGGTGTCTTTTATACTGATAACAATGTCAAACAGGAGCCATTACTACAGGTAATGAGTGGAGGACAGAGGAGCCTCTTAAAGAAGAAGTTACAGGTCTGTGAGAGCCAGAAATCTTGCTTGTTTGTAGGTGACCAAATACTTATTTTCCACCATAATTTGCAAATAGATTCTTTAAAAATCAGACAATGTGATTTTCTGGATACGTTTTCTCATTTTGTCTCTCATAGTTGAGGTCTACCTATGATGTCAATTACAGGCCGGCCTCATCTTTTTAAGTGGGAGAACTTGCACAATTGGTGGCTGACTAAATACTTTTTTTTCCCCAATGTAAATCCATTGGGGAAGATTTATGAAGTCTTCATATCCCTTATGCCGGTGGAAGGTTTTTCATAAAGTACACACCTTCTTATAAATGAGACTCACCCTCTGTCAGCCATGCGCTTGGAGTGGAATTTAGGCCATTAAATATAATATAATTCTAATAAATCTGGCAGGGCTGATGGTCCTACCCCAGCCACTCCTTTGTCCCGCCTCCTTTTTTGGGAAAATGACATGGCTGGCACGAAAACACCAGCTGGCATAAAATAATAATAAATCTGCCCCATTGATTCCATATTAAAGGAATTCTACTCTTCTACTTTTTTTTTTACACATAATTATTACAACGCATGTCCAAATATAAAATTAGAAAAATGAGACAATCTGAAGAATTGTGATATTCACAATCAGGTCAACGTTATTTTACTTTGACACTGGACTTTCAATAATGGCAGCATTGGATTGCTTGCTATGGGCAATATAAATCTATTTAACAATTTAGCTTGTAGATGGTATACCTTTGGGGTCTATTTACATAAATAGGTAAAATGAGTTAGTGGCTTACACAAAGGGTTAAAACTGTGCCCTTGACTGGCCACACTGTAGTGAATGATGACAGCATAATAACCAATGAGCACCTCCATCAGCAATCACTGGCTATTGACAGGGCCTGGGGAGTAAGTAGTGAGTATGATTCTCAATACTCACCACTCCTAGGACTCCCTGTTCCCTTGGGGTATCGGCATAACTCTGATATAGGTGCCAGGACCAGAGAAGAAGTGGGGAGTCCTAAGAACAATGAGTACTGAGAAATGTACTCACTGCTCACTCCCCAGGCCATGCACTGTGTGGGCTTGAAACATTACAATGTGTGGGACCTGGGAACATTATACAATGTGAAACTAGTGGTTAATATGCTGTGTGGGACCTGGGGACATTATACAGTGGAGGGGCACTTAGGGGGTTAATATACTGTGCGGGGTACTAAGAGGGCATTATACTGTGTGTGAATATGGGAACCCCACATTATGCTCCCCCTGCAATATTGCTTTACCCCCCAGGAATTCCCCTCCAGAGAATCGCTATTATAAAGATGTTAATATTCCCAAGGTTTGCATTTATATGTTACAATAATCATGTGTTTTCTTGGTGGTCATGATCATTTGTCTTTCCTCCTTTCATGCTGTTTCCATTACAAATGACAGGAAGATGCCTGTTTATATGAATACGAGGTCAGCAGAAAAGATGCGATCAATGACAAGCAAGCAAATTATGGCTGGTCAGTTGCTCACTATATAAATATGTACTGTATAAATTTTACACCAGACAATAGTTGGGAACGTTCCTTCGATCTTACAATCGATTATTGCCCCCTGTAAAAGGCCTTTAGCGTAAACAGCGACACAGTGTCAAACGTCATTTTTACAGAGCTATCTACAAGACAGTGCTGATTGTATCAAAGTCTTTGGTTATCTGAGTGCTGGGCAATGACTTGAGGTACTCCAGATGTCTTCTGGCATCCTCTTGGTTGTGTCTTACATAATACACCACATAGGTTATCACCATTGTAAACCAGCCAAACATAGTAATGAACATGGCCACATCTGTGGTCCTGTGGTGGATATTGCAAAAATTTATGCCCGAGTCAAGAACCTGGATTAAAGGTTTACCAACATATTCCTCCTGTACTGACGTCTGGCAGGAAATGTCATTAACTGTGTCTGGGTCCAAGTTTAGTTCTCTTAACATCTCCTGAAGAGAACAATCACAATGTAAAGGATTATTAGAGAGGCGGATTTTGCCTTTTAAATTGGCCAAAGCTTCTTTGGGGATGGTCTGAATCTGATTTCCAGACAAATCCAGTAACCTCAACCCATCGGTAACTCCTTTGAAAGCAGACAGTTCAATTTTCTCAATAGAGTTCCTGGAAAGGTCCAGTTCTTGCAGATTGCTCAAGTCCTTAAATGCATTGTTGGGTACCTGTTGAATCTTGTTTGCATCCAGCTTTAAGGATACAGTGTCCATGGGAAGGTCTATTGGTATTTCCTCCAGGTTTCTTGAACTGCAATGGACCACCATGGCGCCATTGTTATCTGAGCACTGGCAGCTTTTGGGGCAAGATACAATGAATTGGAACTGGAAAAAGAGCAGAAGAAGTCCTCTGTTGAAAATAAAGTCTGTACACCTAGATGTCTGCTCTGCTGGGTGCATTTTATAGAGGTATACATACAGTGGATAGAATATTACTTGTAAACTCTTCATCTGACACACTTATGTTGTACTTGTATAGAAATGTGCACTTGGCTCAGTAGGAATTCTTCTGCCAGTAGCCATGATAAATGCTTGTTTCTGCAACAGCCTGTAAAATGAAAAGAAAGAAATATCATCTATGACAGTAGTTTTGTGTCCCATTTCATCACTTTAAATATATGCAGAACATTATTCAAGTCCATAGATAATATCAAACGTACGTGTCTCTGTCTGCCGCCACAATAAACATGAAATACAAAGCTCAATTTAATAGCAATCTGGATGCTGCAAAGGGACTATGTATCCAAGGAGCATCTTCACACACAGAAATGTTCTAGTTTATATTGCTTTAGTTTCCAGATGAATATACAATATGAAATGTGAAGAAATCCTTGAAATTGTCAAGTACTAAACAGGGGACCCCTAAGAATTGGTTTACAAATATATAGTCAACCCTGTCTACAAATGAGCAAAAAGCTTTGAAGAATTTACAAAAAAAAAAAAACAATTTACACAGATCCAAATGCAGCAAAGGAAAACACCAGTCACGCTGAAAGATTTTAGCTAGGAACAACATCCCCCCCTGGAAATACAAAATGGCAGAAACACTTTTATGTTTAATGTGTTCACCTCTTCTTTCTGCACTTGACAAAAAAGTTTTAGAAATGCCACCTTATGGGAGAAATATTTTCAGTGTAAAATTCAGTACAACAGACACTCTGCATCTCACCATCACCTGGTCATGCACTATAACATTGGGCATGGACTCCTTTATTGCCCTATAAAACACAGACTATAAAGTCTCTGATGGCTCCTAAGATCACAATAACATAAGACATATTGAATCCCCCCAGAGATAGAACAAGTTATGGAATGTTCACATGTATTCGATTACACTATTCCATATCATCCATGGGAAATCTGCATCACAATTATGTAAATGTGTTTTGCATGTGAATTTTTGGTGCAACCTTTGGAATAAGTAGCCTGCTACCTATTCCCTGCAGGAAAAGCATAGGATTAGTCATACTCAGCCACAAATCTGCAGCACAATTCTAGCCGAATTCAAGGTTAGTCATTTCTTCATGGCGAATTTCATTACTTATGGCCATAGACTTATAGTTCTGTAAACTCCCACAGAAAATAGGTGCATTTTGCTGGCATCTAATGAATGAAGAATCTTCCTTCCTGGTGTTTGGTACCTACAATGTAAGCAGGGCTGATTCTGACTTTTCTGCTGCCTGAGGAGAAAATTAAAATGTCCCAACTCCACCAAAGTTAGAAAATTGACTAGCACTGCGCATGCACACTACTCAGCACTGAAGCCGCCTCAATGAGATACGTCACTGAGCCCCAGTGATTAAAAGAAGCCTGGGGCATACACCCAGCCAAAGTGCTCAGCTTAAAGGAGTTGTCCAGGAATTGGACAAACTCTGGAGAGACCCTGGGCAGGCATAACGTTAAAAAACCATACTCACCTGTCCCCAGCACCCCAGTTTCTGTCACCAGAGTCAATTCAGTCATGACCCTGCTAGCCCTGAGCCCCAAGTGACCACTGAGGCCAAACATCAGAGCACCAGGGATAGGTGATTATGTTTTTTTTTTTTTTTTGGTATAGAGGGATTATATTGTGGTGCACATTTGGCACAAGACCTTGTCTGACACCAAATGTGCGCCACAACCCCCGTTCTGCACCTCACTCACCCCATGAGTGGAATGTGTGGCCAAGGTGGGTCAAGGCACCATTCATTACAACCCAGATTTCCACTCTGGCACTGGGATGTTCGTCTTGTTCCCTAGGCCAGTCAGTTTTAATAAATCTGCCCCAATGTGCCCAAAGGTTTCTGTGCCATATGTGAGAGTGTGAACCTAGAGGGCGCTGGTGAGCGACCCAAAACCAGGGTTAAAAAGGTCCTCAACCACACCCATAGGTGGGGCTTCACTCCAGAGGGAGTGCACACAGCAGAGGAGTGCTGCTGGTGACCTGCAGGGAGCAGGTAACTGTGGACCAGTTAGAGACAGACAGGTGGTCTGTCCCAAGAGAACTGGGTTCCACAACGGACTTAGTTAAGCTCTAGTGTGAGCCAGACTGTTAAGAAGAAACCTCAGTAAATCTTGCCCTCAGAAGTTAGTCAGGGTTCAAGTAGTGAGGTATTGCCCTGTGTTTGGGCTAGGCTGTTTTGTTATTTTTGTTCCTGTTATCACTTACTAGCCGAATAAAGCCATTTCTTTTGGATTGCCACTACCTGATATGCTGTTTATTTGGCTCCCAGCGCCACAAACACCTCTGTAAGTCCAGGAAGCTGCCACCTTTGTCACATATATTACAGATAAGCTCTTCTCGTAAAGAAATCTTTATTATAAATAGAATTGAAAAGTGCATTACTAGCAATGGAAGTTTGGACATTTTTACTTTTAACATTTTTTAAATTCAAAAATGGAATTTGTAACTTTTCTATGATTATGAAATGACACATATATGGAAAGGTGCAGGAGACTTTTTTTTTTCTTTTTTTTTTGTAGCAGGGTCCCTTTATTCTTCAACTTGCCCGTCTAAATATAGCACCCTTTAACTCTGTTGGAAAATCAGTATAATACCAATTAAGGTCCTTTTGCCTTTTCCAGGGTTCTCTGGTCATTTGTATTCTGTGAGATTCTTAACACCACTCACTGTCTCTTACATCTGTTCTGCGGCAGCATCTCCTTAGAAAAGTCTCTGGCTGTTGCCGTGTGATGTTCGGCTTCTCTATGAAATCCCGAGGCTGAAAGGAGCTCATTTCATTAAAAAATCTCTTGTCAGATGCTGTTTAAACAAACTCATTATAGGCAGAAAAACAGTTCCCATTCTATAGCCTTTCATGTGTGCGATAGGAAATCCTGGAATAATAAACCTGGATTAGCTATGGCTTTCATTATATATTTTTTGTAATTTCTAAGTAAAATAACTTACAGTGTGAATGAGAAGTAAGGAATGAGCCCTTTAGAATTTTACATAGATTACATAGGTTTATTACAGACCTTCATTCATTGTTAATGTGACAGCTTGTTTACTCTGTAATAAATACAGCTTGTTAGAAGTAAAGACAAAGGTATACCATGAATATTAATAGCCCATTTGCTTTTAAGGAAAAATATGCAAACAAATTTGAGTTGATACACTACTGAATTATTCTGAAGGAAATATATTATGTTTGAAATAAAAGTGAAGATAACATGATATCCCTGATATGATATACTTAATATACAATATTATATGCTATATGAGATATTAGACTTTTTTAAAAAGTTTGTTTCTTAAAGGGGTTCTCCAGAGACTGTTTCAATACTTAGTTCCCCGGTGGCTCTATTCCTACTCTGGGATGTTTTGGATCACAGTTCACGTGATCAGAAGCAGCACCTGGCCCCCAAGTCACTCTGCCTCCTCCCTCCTCTCCTGTGTTCACTGCTAGTTACTTGTGCCAAGGGGTCTAGCTTTATTAGTATAATGATCTGATCTGCCAGCCATCATAGTACAGGTAAATAACAACTAACGTAGGAGAGGAGAGAGAAGACAGACTCAGGGGCTGCTGTTACTGATCATGGGTAAGAACCAGCCCACAAATCCATGGTTCATCACAAATAGAACTAGGGAAGAAGTAAGTATTGAAGCACTCCCCCGGAGAACCCTTTAAATAGAGGCCATGTCACCAACAGAAGTAGTGAACTGATTATATTTTTTGGCTCAGTTTCTTCCGTAGTAGGCAATGTGTTGACCTTCCAGGTGAAGTTTAGTTCAGGCAACAGAAAATTATTGTAATAAAACAGGTTTTCCCACAATGACATTTACCTGCTATGCACAGGATAGAGGATAACATTCTAATCCTTGGGAGTCAGACACTTTGGACACTAAGCAGTCTAAAGGATAAGAGTCCACAAGTGTCTCATATGAATAGAATTCTGGTGTAGTGGCTCATTCACCGCTCCATTCACTTCTAGGGGACATGTGGAATGGTGATTTCAAGCACAGAAGCAAATGGAGTGTCGAACAAGCATCCACTGCTTTATTCACACTTGTGGACCATCCTTTTTATGATCTCCAGGGGTTCACAAGTTTGCAGAATAGGTCCACAGAATATGGAAATGCTTGGTGAGTCATTGGTTCTTGACTGCAATACTCACAAGCAAAGTCACCACTCACCCCATACTACCACAAGCCAAAGTCATTTCAGAATATCAGACATTCATGTACAAGTGCATGGACTGGGTTTCTGCTGCTGAAACAAAAGTAAAAAAAAAAAAACACAACAAGCCTTAGGTCACTATGGAGATGGATTTTCTAAAGTGATCCAATAAATCAATCTAGGTTTAATGCTTGGCGAATGCCACCTGCTCGAATGTACAGTGCTAATAGCACAGAAAAAATATCTAGAGCTGTTTTTAATGTTTTCATCTAGAGTTCCTATAAAGGGAATGTTGAAAAGGTTCCCGGTTTTATGAAAAAAAAGCATAATTCTTTGTATTGAATTTTTTTTTAGATACAAACAACTTTAAGGTAGTCTGTCACCAAAAGCCAGCATGTCAAACCAGATAGGTCGAGGGTCACCTGAATCAAACTGTGTTTTCCTCTTGTGAATTGACGTCTCAGTGGTTAAGATATTGCTGTTTTTGACAATATGCAAATGAGCTCTTTCATGCAACAAAGGCAAACGCATAGTACAGCTGTGATGCCTCGTCCAAGTCACATGTACTGCTCTTGGCAGAATCTCCTAGACGTTTCGGTTGTTAAACCTTCTTCGGTGGGAGTATTCAGGTGCCAAATCAAGACGATGCAGTTGCTGAGTATATGCAAAATGTGCCAAGAGAGAAGACCCAGGCAGGTACATATAATAGTGAGATATGCCACAAGTAAAGCTGAGGTGTATAGAGAAGGCACATGTCATTGCTGCAGGCATGCAGCAACTGCATCAACTTGATTTGGCACCTGAATACTCCCACCGAGGAAGGTTTAACAACCGAAACGTCTGGAAGACTCTGCCAAGTATTCACAAGTCTACATGTTACTGCTGCATGGACAAGGATAAATTGTGAAACAAAAAAAATTTTTTTTTTCACTTTTTGCATAATCAACGGGGTGCTTGGATTTACATTTATACTAATACGGCTCTGACAAGCCATTCAAATAGCACCCTACTTTACTATACGGAGTGCCGAACAATATTTTAATACTACAGGTACTGCTCTGGCAATGTGAATGTTAGGTATGGACAGACGGCGGCACAGAGATGACCTCTTTGAGAAATAGTAGTACCCTCACTGCTCCAAATAGCTCATTTACATATTAACATAAAAAGGTGATAAAGACACTGATTCACCCTGAGGGAGTCCCAAAGGTCCCTCTATCACATAAAATATACTTCTATTCAAATGGCACAAGGTCGGTAGAGGCCCCAATACAGATTTTCCATTATGGTTGAGGAGCCTCAAGTTACGCCTGTCATCCACCATACTATTATAGTGAATGTTGGGTCTTTAAAAATAACGGCCACCATAGCTGATGGGTCTGTGCTGTATCATACATTAATCCCACTGATTCCTCGGTCCAATTATTTTACCAGCGGCACATGGACGCCGCCATTTTCCCTGTGATCATTGTTCCCCAGTACATGATCTATTACTATGATAGCTGGGAGCCTATTGAAAGCGCCCAGGCTTGTCTTCAATATGTTTCTATTACAGGCTATGCTAGGCAGCCTGTAATAGAAGTCTATGTATTTTATAATACATTGCGATGCATTAGCATTGCAGTGTACTGAATTAACAATCAGACCCCCTGAGGTACAAGACTTCTAAGAAGTCTAAAAATAAAAGTAAATAAATTATATAAATATACATATATATATTTCTATAAAATATGAAAAAGTTCAAATCACCCCCCCTTTCCATAGATCAGACATAAAAAAAAAAAGTAAAACACACACACACACACACACACATTAGGTATCTCTGCGTCTGAAAATGCCCGATCTACAGACTTATAAAAATATTTTTTTATTGACGATGACTGACAGAGTGAACTTACCTTTCTTGTGTCAAATTGCAGTCTTGCTGAAGAAAAATTAAACTTTTATTCCATATGCAAATAAGCTATTCAGTGCACTCAGGGTAGGGCCACACCTGCTGGACCACCCATTATCTTTTGTGGTTATCACCAAGTGCTATCCCTAAAACAGAAAGACTGACATGTCTCATGGACAGCAATATTCAGTGACCACAAAATAAAGGGCAGGACTTAAATATCCTTATGTAACCAACATAAATGTTGGTTAATATTAGATGTTTGTGTAATTTGGCACAATTATTTTGATGAAATTGAAGCTGCACAAAGTACAATATAGTTATGACTATTCTTGGTGATACTTGTGTTACAGCAGTGGCATAAATACCGGGGTAGCAACAGGAGCGGCTGCCACAGGGCCTGGAACATTAGGAAGCCCGGCGGGCCCCTGATGTTTTTTTTTTTTTTTTAATAGGCCGTTACCTGCTGGAGTAACACCAGCAGGTAATGGGCCCTATTTACTTACCGATCCCCGCTCCTGCCATTCTGCGGAAGCGGAGGCGGCCGTGAGCAGGAGCAGGGATCGGTAAGTAAGGCCGTGGGCCTGCGAACCCCACAAACACTGCTATTATTATACTCTGGGGTCTTTTCCTGCACTCTGGAAGTCTTCGCCTCTTTGGTGACATCCTAGATGTCACGTGGTCCAGGCCGGCGTCATTATGCCTCGCGACGCATACCTAGCTCACATGACGTTTCATCCAACATTGAAGAGGGCTGAAAGTAGCGGGGAGTGTGCTGGAGCCAGGGAGAGTTAAGTAACATTGTTTTTTATGTTTGTATCCTCCCCTGGGTCTCCGATCATTATACCCTGGGGCCTGAAAAGACCCCAGAGTATAATAATTGTTCATGGGTGGTCGACAATGGGGCATAATACTGTGTGCAGGGGCCACTATGGGGCATAATAGTGTGTGCAGGGGCCACTATGGCGCATAATAGTGTTTGTTGGGGCCAATATGGGGCATAATATTGTGTGCAGGAATGCGGTTTGTGTGGGGGGGGGGGTTACCGGGGGGCAGATGCTGGGATGGGGGGGCCATTTCAAATGCTTGCCTTGGGGCCCAGCCATTCCTAGTTATGCCACTGTGTTACAGTATATATGATGTATAGATAGGCCATAAAAAATACATTCCTGGACAACCCCTTTAATCTGTTCCGTTGTTTCTATGTTTTCTGTTTCTTATACTTTGCTGTGCAACTTTTGGATTAAACATGGACTGTACCTAGTAAATTCACAGTTTAAGGATCATGCCCAAATGTTCCTTCAGCCCTGTGAGGTGCAGAAATGGCAAACTGTGCGTTACATTTTTCATGTGGTTTTCTTCGTTTTCTTGAAATTTTCAAAAATGTATCATAAAGTACAGTAGAGTGTGCATGAGGTCAGCTCTCTTGACACTTGAGTTAGTTCTTTTCATTGAGGTTTCCATTGCTCTTTGACAGTTAGAATTGTGTTGCTTGCTCTGTATGATATTCTATCCAGTAATAAAAAAAACCCCCATAGTACTTGAAAGAAATCTGATGTGGTCATTATGGGATCCATCACTGAGGAAAAAATGGATCATTATGGATGAAAGGGTGGTCTCATTACTGCCAAGACTCTTTGTCCTTTCTTCACTCTCAAATCCGTGTAAAGCTGACCTTTGGCTGGAGACCTGACAGACTGGTTGCGAGCATCATGGTACCAGACAACCTTGTTTAGTAGTGTTTCCCTAGTAACTAGTATGTCTCAAATGACAGCTGTTCAGCATAGTGATGGACTGACACTCTGCTGACTGCAGAGAAGGGGATAAGCAGCTGGGACTAGCCAAGTCATTTCTCTTCTTAACCATATTAAAACTCATGCTCATTCCTTATGTTCAGTGAGTGCAACACAACAGGAAGTAGCTGTCCGATAGAGCGCTGCCACACACATTATATCTCATGAGACGCATTCTCTGTCAACAGATTAACTAGAGTGCCCTCCCCTTTCTCCGGTATCCTTGGCAATCAGTCACAGTAAGAAAAGGTTTTCCATCTCATCCCTCTATTTTATTTTTATAAAAGCAAGAAATCTTTAAAGAACTTTCATATCCTCTAACATGTGCCATGTTAAATACCGCTGCAAAGCTGACTTCAGTGCACTGTCTATTTGCCGGGATGTCGTTGGTTTTGGTACTGATATCACTGCACTGTCAGAGGGGCCGGTCTTACAGCTCAGTGTCATTACAAACCTGCATCTGTGTGTTGAGAAAGGGGCCCTGTCTTTGTGGAGGGGCTGTGCTTGCACATGTCTCTTTATTCACTTCTGCAGGGGTTACAGAAATGGCAGAATGATTCTTTTTTTCCACCATGCTTGCCACTTATGAATCAAGTGGCCTGAACAGGGATCAAGGCAGGCTGGGACAAGGACACTTCAGGCTGACATCCTGACTATAACTCATACTTGTCAACTTTTGTTAGCCGATACCCGGGAGTCACAGCTCAAGTAGCTCGGTACGAAAATTTTTGTTTCCTTTTGTAAAGCCCCCTTTTTGCGATGTGGACTCAAAATGTGTCGATTACACCCCTATTTTGTGATATGACTGGCACATACAGTGAACACATCACATATAACATGACCAAGACCCTGGTGGATGTGGGAGAATTCTGGCAGGTCTGGTTTTGGGAAAGTTGTCAAGTACACCATAACTTGTGCGAGAAAACTGGCTGGTGCCTCTAAATCAATTCCTCCGCTGGCATGAGATGCTCCAGAAGTAATAAGACTGACATAGGGGGAAAAAAAACAGTCTTAGGCCAAGGCCCCACATAGCGTAAACCACAGCGTTTTACAGTACCTGCAAAGAGGATGGGATTCTGGCTAACCCCATCCACATATTGCAGAAAAATATCTGCAGCGGACATGCTGTGATTTCAAAAACCGTTGCGCATGTTAATTATACCTTAGGAAACTCTGGCGTTTTCCATGTAGGTATAATTGAAGCAGAAACTTCACTTTCTGTACAAAGCGCTGTAGGAAAAACCACATCAGAAATGCTTTTTGGCTGTGGCTCACTATGTGGGGCCTTAGCCTTAAATTTCCCCTCTATATCTATATAAGAATACCCAATCTTGCCAGAAAAATTATATACTGCAATCCCTTGACCGAGGACCCTTGACAGCAGCAAAGGCTACAATAATGATAGTGGTAGAGCAGAACTGAAATGTATATTCTCCAACAGTGCGTTGTGGAATCACAACAATAACCCTGAAGAGTGGAAATTGTACAGTATATACTGCATATATCCCATATATTACATTAGATTTTACCAACCTCCAATTTCTTAGAAACTTACTATATTGATGACAGTGAACCATTCATTGTGGACAATGGGATGTTTACAATACTATGTGACCAAAATCGCCAGGTGACACTACTCAACAAAGGAGGTTTACTAAACCGTATGTTCCAGAATTTTGGCTTAATTTGCAGCAATAAACTAGCATACTATACATGCTTTGCACCACATGTATCATATATTTTAAGTTGTTTTGTGCCTATTTTAACAAAGGGCATGGCTTATTTGGCACAAAGTAAGCCAACCAATGGTTGATGTAAAATTAGATAAAAGTGTCTAGAGAAGCAAATATATCATCTAACAATTTTCCTCTTAAATATGGTGCATTTTTTGACTTCCTATTTCACTCTGTCTAAAATTAGTAAAGGATTAGTAAATCCGTCCTTACGTTTGTCTTTGAAGTGTACAAAATAATTCATATTAAATCATAATCTATTATTATTATTACACATCATCGGCCAACTTTTTATTTATATTCTCTTCGTTGCCTTTGTTTTAGTATTCAGTTTTGTTCCATTCACAGAAAAAACCCGAAACACCCTCAGTATTGTCAATGTAATTTTCCAAATGCCATCAATTGACTTCACTTGGCTTTTGTTCCATCAGGTTTCTATTGTTTGCTAAGTAAAACAAATGAAAACTGACAGATTTCATTAAAGTCAATTGGATCCTTTAGGATCTGTTACGCTACCACTTCATTTTTTTTAAATACATGTGTCATAGCTATATTGGAAAGAGAAATCTGTACACAGATGTGAACAGTGCCTAAGGCCCATTTCTACACTGTTTAGAAATGCAAAAATAGAGGGACTTACAAGAATAATCTAACTATCTACAGATTTAATAAAAGTTGCAGTGCGGTACAAGCCAATGCAAAGTTGTCAGAAGATGTAAAACTATTTAACAGTCAACCTGAGACCTCAGAGTTATAAATAACTTACTAATATAGTGTATAATGATAGCATCCTGATGACACATCATATTATTCTAGCATTAGTAGACATATATTCCTAGTAGCATGCTTATAGCAGCTGTTATCAGTGAATTCTTAAACCATAAGTGTGCAACCACCATTTATCCTAAATTTAATGTGATCCAGGAATAGGCTGGAAACTTCTCTCCACAATGAGTTTTTGCACACAATCCCTGAAAATAGCCACAAGAATAAGGCTGCGGTCACACTAGGGTTCATGGACTGTTTGGGAACTCTGCCCCCCATTCTGCTTAAAATATATGGAGAGAAAAGTCCTGCAAGCAGGACTTTTCTCTCCACCGATTTTGGGCGGAAACCGGACGGACTCCATTATAGTCTATGGGGCCTGCAGGTTTCTGTGGGTTACCGCCTTTTAGGCGGATCGGGTCCACTTGGGGACCAAAGAAATGGAAACTCAAACGATAGTGTCATCCTAGTTTAAATGAGGTTGGATGAGATACATAGCCGATTATCATGTGACTACTGTACAATGTTGTTGGAAATGGAGTGCACAGGATGGTATGTGTCTATACTTTCTTTCTAATTTACTTGTGTAAATCTATGCAGCCAATTCCTTAAAATATTAGGCAGCAGTTATAGCTATAAAACTGTGAAAAGGACTGTCTACAGGTCTAGCTTGTCTTTTGTGTCATTCCTTATAATACGCCAAAGTTATGGTAAGTCTCATAGAAAGGGTGAACTTTTTACATAAATATGGTGATATGTTGCACACTACAAAAGTAAGGTGCAACAAGTTAAATGTGTCCCTGTATCTGTAAAGAAACATTAAATTTTATTGTATCAATTGTCTCTTATATCACTTATATACTCAGTTATCTGGCCTATATATATATATATATATATATATATATATATATAGCAGCGATGGAGTCCTAGGTTCAATCTGGCCATTGACAACATCTACAGGGAGTTTGTATGTTCTCCCTGTGTTTGTTTGGGTTTCTTTTGGATACTCCGGTTTCCTCCCACATTCCAAAGACATATGATAGGGAATTTAGATTTTGAGCCCTATTTGAGACAGTGTTGACAATATCTGTAAAGCGCTGCAGAATATGTTGGCGTTATATAAGTAAGCAAATAAATAAATTATAGATATGATTTTTGTTTAGAATTTTTACTTAAAAATAAATAATGCCCCGTAAGTTTGGTAAATAAGTATTGGTATACATTAAAAAGTTAATAAGTATATATGGATAACAATCTTACAAATTTTAGAATGTAAACTACAATCAATGACAGTTTACTATCCAAACTAAAGAAGAAAATTACAAAATATTAATAATATATACTAAATATATAAGACAAACATTTTTGGGAATCCTGGAGCAGAAAGGATAGGAAAAGGAGATAAATGGGTTTTATTCCTGGAATGCTCTGGGTGTATAATGCTGTCAATACAGACAAATATGATTGACATAGACAAGATTTTGCTATAGTATAATATTGTCACATTAACCAGGCACACTTACTGTTTATGGTTGTGTTGTTGAGGTCTGTAACTTCAGAGGATGTTCCTGCACCAGGTCTAGTTCATTCACAAAATCCTCAGAACATTACAGCATACTTCTCATCAGTCCTTCCAGCTATTGCTGCCAAATATCTCTAGCATAACACCAGACAATCAGAATGGGAATTTGCTGTCCCAGTGTAACAAGACCCACATAGGCAGCTGTATTCTGTATTCTGATGCTAAACATGTCCAGGGGAGTCACACTCACCATGTGGATAATCAGCTCTTTAACATCACAGCTTGCTATGCCTCAGTCAGAAATGCTGAAAAAGGAATGATAATGAAAAACCAGGGAAAAATAAACCTCAGCCCAGGCAGCTAAGCCAGACAGAAGTCTGCCACAAGTTCCCATGCAGTGGACACAGCAGGAGGGGGACAGGGGCAGCCCTCCTCTGGTCAGCTGCACTTGTTGCTATTTCCAGAGACCACAAAACCCATTCTGTTTTGCTGGTAACATCAAGACTCCTACAGACCAATCAGACTTCCTAGGGGGCAGTAACTGGATCTTGTCTCTTCCCTGTCAGTGAAATTTCTGCAAAAAGCCTTTTCTGTAACAGGCAAACTGCTCACAGCAGACTAACATGTACCTAATGCATTCCCCTGGGATTCTAAGAAGGTGGATGGAATAAATCCTTTACTAGCTATACGATATGCTGGTATATTAATAGTTACTTACTACTACTATTATTATTGTTAAGAAAAGAAACAGTGTTGCAACAGGCATGATCAGTTATATAACTACATATATAACTAGTGATCATACAACTGCAGTATATGGACTATACATTATTGTATACACTGCTCTCTCCCACTGAAGAGAGTGGATCCATATTTTTTAGGTGCACTGCAATACTTTTCTGGACCCTGAACCACCAGAAAGTGATTTACAGCTTCCAGCAGCTCTATCTGACTTTTATATGTAATAATTTGATAGGTTTATATTCATTAATTATATTAGTTATGTTTTTTCTTTTTTTCTTCATTGTTTTATATTTTTAGTGACATTTTGGGTTTTCGAACCAATTATTTGGTTCTTAGGTTACAATGGCTTCAATATACAAAGGATGTGCTGGAACCAATTAACCCCTTGGTGACATGTGCCATACTATTATGTCAGATTTTGGGCTTTAAATATGATGCCCTCTGAGGAGCTGAGTAGACGGCATAGCTGTGGGGTCTCTGGTGTTTTACACACCAGGGGCTCACCAGCAGTGGCCATGATCAGAGATATAGACATCAGATGCCAGTGTATCTGGGTGCTCACTTAATGGAAGATATCGCTGGAGCTGTCCTGTTATCATGGTAGCTGGGAGCCTTCTGAAGGCCAACAGAATAAAGCTAACCTGTTATTTTTAATGTACGGTGAGACCTGTAAGAGAATGGCACAATTGTGTTTTTTTTTTCCTATTCTACCCCAGTGCATAATATTATATTAAATGTTGCCATTATGAGGTAAAATTCAAAAAATAAATCCTCATATGATTCAGAACTTCTAAAAACCGTAGACATAATATCAAGACAAAAAATCTTTGATTAATCAAATTTTCTAAAGTTTGTTGCCTCACAGATGTGTCATGTGTCACACAAAGAGGTGCAATCCAAAAATACCAGACTAATAGAAATGGAAATTACACATCATAATCAGTATTAAAGAAGACCTGTCAACTTCCATGACACATTTGTTTTAGTAATTTCACTCTTTGTAATAGAAGTGATGGGATTGCTCAATATACTGCAATAGTAAAGATCAGTCCCCTAGAGTTCAAGTTCCCTAGGGGGTCTAAAAAAAAAAATTTTTTTTTTCAAAGTTTTGGATTTTTGCTAAGGTATTAAAACATAACAAAAACTACATAAATGTTGTATTGACTTAATCATAATGACCGGCAGAATATAGACAACATATTTTTGTAGCACAGTGAAAATAAGAAGAAAATGGCACAAATGCATTTCCTTATAAATTGTAGAGCTGGAGAGCTTAAAGAGGCTGTCCAGACTTACACCAACAATAAAGATTTGGGGGAGAATTTATCACTGGGAAAAGAATATGAAGTCCCTTCTGCTGGAGTTTGCTATGCTATGTTTGATAAATCTGGCACATCTTCCAAAGTGACAACACTGTCTAGAGATGTTTGTGCACTTTTTACAGCACCCTCCCTACTGTTTTACATCTTGCTACCATACAAATACCTTCCACTTTTAAAAAATGGTGAATGTGGCATAAAAATAATGAAGAAAAACTGCAAAATTATATGCAAAACAGGCATGAGCCAAAATTTGTAAACTTTTTTTTTTTGCCAAAACACTGGCATATACTGTAGTTCTCCCCTAAAATCTTAATATTTTGCTAACTTTTACAAAACTATTTACAATAATGTTTAATATAAGTTAGTCTGAAAACCAAACCTTCTAAACTCATTCAGACCCCAAATCTCACCCTTAGGTTGAGGCCACACGTTGTGGAAACGCAGCATTTTTGTTGCAGATTTTGCTGCGTTTTTTGTGCCAAAGCCAAGAATGGCTACCAAAGGAATGGGAAATATATAGGAAGCTCTTATTCTTCTCCCTACTGCTACTAGGTTTGGCTCAATAAACTGCAGCAAAACCTGCAACAAAAAAAGCTGCGTTTCCGCAACGTGGGGCCTCAGCCTTAAACTCATTAAGTGCCCAAACCACTAAAATAACTTCAGACCCTGGACTAGTCTCTAAAATGAATTCAGATCTCAGACCCGACAAAAAAAGAAAAAAAACATAAATATTTATTTATTACTTCAGGGTTCCCTTTACTTTCAGGCACCACTAAACACAACATCCTGATGTAGATTGTGCCCAAACTCCTAGAACACCTTCATATTCCACAGAAATGTAACAGTCAGCCACAGTGATTCCTCAAATTTTCCAAAGAGAACAGGAACCCCTGTTTCCATGTACATTATCTTTCAGTTTGTGGTACAGGATCAGTGAGTATAACTTGGGGACTCCTGATGCCAATAGGGCTGACTCATACAAGTCTATGAGCCGAGAATTATCCTAAGCCTGCTGCTATTTTATGTTAGGTTTAATCATGCTGTCTCGAACTGGAGCTCTGAGCATGTAGAGCGGTAGCAGATTATGAAAGGTAGTTTTAGGCTCTGCTCTCCCTCTGACAATGTTGCTGCACACATGACTGCCCAATGGAGATGGGAAAACTTCTCAGGATTCGTTTTGGGTGGCTCAGGTCCAAGATTCATTTTGGGTTGAACAAGTTCGGTACAAACCACACCTTAAATTAGATTAAACCAAAGTGTAGAACACTCTTAGGGCTCCTAGGAACCTATCTATAAAACATAGTGCAGAACACTGTCAGGACTCCTAGGAACCTATCTATAAAACATAGTATAGAACACTGTCAGGACTCCTAGGAACCTATCTATAAAACATAGTGTAGAACACTGTCAGGACTCCTAGGAACCTATCTATAAAACATAGTAGTGAACACTGTCAGGACTCCTAGGAACCTATCTATAAAACATAGTGCAGAACACTGTCAGGGCTCCTAGGAACCTATCTATAAAACATAGTGTAGAACACTCTTAGGGCTCCTAGGCACTTATCTATAAAACATAGTGCAGAACACTGTCAGGACTCCTAGGAACCTATCTATAAAACATAGTGCAGAACACTGTCAGGACTCCTAGGCACTTATCTATAAAACATAGTGTAGAACACTGTCAGGACTCCTAGGAACCTATCTATAAAACATAGTGCAGAACACTGTCAGGACTCCTAGGCACTTATCTATAAAACATAGTATAGAACACTGTCAGGACTCCTAGGAACCTATCTATAAAACATAGTGCAGAACACTGTCAGGACTCCTAGGAACCTATCTATAAAACATAGTGTAGAACACTCTTAGGACTCCTAGGCACTTATCTATAAAACATAGTGTAGAACACGGCCAGTACTCCTAGGCACTTATCTATAAAACATAGTGTAGGGCTCCTAGGAACCTATCTATTTAATTTATAGCTCTCTAAGGAAAAGACAGTTATTTCAAAGTAAAAGTGACATTATTATACTATGGGGTCTCCAGAGTATATTGCCTCTGCCTGCCTCTAATGTTTGGTCAGAACAACAACTGAACCTCTTGACCACGTCTGCATGGAAAGTACATCTCACAAAGTGGTTGCTGAGCTTAGATTCTGCCTCATATTTCATGAGCAACAGTTTTATCTTATTCTATAACCTTGGCCAGAGCAACACAGCAAAAGATATTATCTGCCTATCCAGTATCAGGCTACAAAAAAGAATATGGGATGATTATTCTCAGTGCTACCAGGTCCCTAGACTAATGTACGCTGACAAAAACAACTTGTCGCAAAGAAAATCACAAAGCAAGAGAATACTGTGCCATTCAGTGGTGACATCTGTAAGATCACAAAAAGAGGTGAAAACAAAACAAAACAAGGACACGCTGTACCATCTGAAATGCAAATAAGCTGTTAATATTGTAAAAGAGAAATACCACATGAAGTTTTTATACGTGGCTGAACCATCATAATCCAGGAAGGCTGGGTTCCCATCTTCACCAGAGTCTCTTCTGGATCTTTTTCTCCGTCACGTTCAGTTTTAAAATGGCAGACATGTGGGGACACCCAAAGGACCCCACTATAGTCAATGGTGTCCACGTGTAACCGCTGTTTTAGCGGTTCAGCTAGTGTGAACCTAGTGTAAGATACTCAACATATTTGGGACAATGTCAAAAACACTACATGCTTTTAAAAAAAAACAATATATTTAAGATGTAACACCATCTTATAAAGTGCTATATTGCTAGGTTATGCTATCACTTTATGATCAGTGGGGGTTGGGCCTCTGAGACCCTCATCAATCTTGAGAATAAAGGGGGCCTAAGAACTACAGTACTTTAGTGCTGCTTTCTTATCGCTGCGTTGCAGTATTGCTCCGGTCACCTGCTCTGTAGGAAACTGCAGCACAAGGAAATAGGGCCATAATGCACATTTTTTGAAGAGCAGGTGACCACAAAACCACTGTGCAGGCAGACCATATAAGAAGTAGTGCTGCAGCTCTTGGTTCTCAGGGTTGGTGGATGTGGACAGATTGATGACAGTGGTATGGCATTGGACATCTCTGGAGGTGCACAGGAGTAAGGAAACTGTCACTACTGGAGAGATTTCACTGGCCCAGGTCCTAGTGCTTACAGTACATTCCCAAATCCACCTTGTGTAAGCAGTTTTATGACAAAACAGCATTTTATACTTCATTGACTGGGCAGTATAATATGGGTAATCCTCTGGTATATAGGTAATCCTTTGGCACCCAACGACAATGTTATCTCGGCACTGTATGTCAAGCAAATAGAGAGACATCAATAGATGTAAATGCAAAGGGCAGGGAAGTATAAAAACTATCAAGAGTGCATTAAGCTAGGAGTTCAGTGTTAGAACCACACACATTAAAGGTGTTGTCCAGGATAATTTTATTTCTATATTAGGCTGTAGAAGGTGAAACCCCCCCCCCCAAAAAAAACATACTCACCCATCCTCTGTGCTGTTTTCTTCCGGAGGAAGTCCCCACCGCATGTGACCACTGAAGCCAATCATGTGACCGCTGATCATCGGCCTAAGGAAAGAGACACCGGATGTCACAAACGACTTCTGGCAAAAGAAGACGGCGGAGCAGCAGGACCGGACTGCACTGGGAGGCACCGGAGTATTCAGGGACAGGTAAGTATGGATTTTCAATTTTTTTTTCACCTTCCCCGGCCTAATTTAAAAAATAATTATTATCCTGGACAACCTCTTTAAGGCTTTGGCCCCCTTTTTATGTTGCAAATTTTGCTGCGGTTTTTTTGAGCCAAAGCCAGGAATGGATTGAGCAGAAGGTAGAAGTATAAGAACTTCCTATATATTTCCTATTCCTTTTGTAGCCATCCTTGGCTTTGGCTTAATAAAACACTGCAAAATCGGCATTTCTGTAACGTGGGGCCTCAGCGTAAATGTGTTTTCAGGCTTTTATGATTCATGACCTTTCCTTAGGATATGTCATCAGTCAAAAGTCAGCAGGGGTCAGACACTGAGAACCCCCGCTGATCTACCACCGTGGTGCTCCTCAAGTGTCACTTCCACCATTTTACCATGTCCCTTACATTAGTCACATGACCAAGCACAGCAGTTATTCTATGTATGGCACAGTGCTTGGATTTTAGTGAAGAGACTACAGCGCTCACCAAAGGCTGAAGTCTCTTCAAACGGCTGACCAGAGCGGACTCCAGATGTCAGAACCCCGCGATCTTCGATTGATGGCCTATTCTATTATTATTATTATTGTTTATTTATATAGCACCATTAATTCCATGGTGCTTTACATTTGAGGGTTTACATACGGTACACAAAATACATAAAACAAATATAATACTAACAGTGACCAACTGGCACAGTGGGATACAAGGGCTTACAATCTATGAGGGAAGAGGGATAGAGACAGAAGGTGGGGGTAGAGGCTGTTCAGGTGGTGACAGTAGTGTTATTGGAGGTTGTAGGTCTTCCTGAATAGGTGAGTCTTCAGGGCCTTCTTGAAGCTTGTGACTGTGAGGGACAGTCTTATGTGTCTTCGTAATGAGTTCCAGAGTATGGGGGATGCACGGGAGAAGTCTTGTAGACGGTTGTGTGAAGAGCGGATAAGAGCAGAGCGGAGTAGGAGGTGTTTGGAGGATTGGAGGTTAGGTGTGGGCAGGTAGTGGGAGATTAGGTCGGAGATATATGGAGGGGACAGGTTGTGGATGGCTTTGTATGTCAGCGTCAGTAATTTGAACTCTATTCGCTGGGCAATGGGTAGTATTAAGCGAGCAGCACAGTTTAAGGTGGACTGGAGGGGGTGAGAGTATTTGCTGGGAGGCCATGGAGAAGGGTGTTACAGTAATCTAAGCGGGAGATTATGAGGGAGTGGACTAGTATCTTTGTAGTTTCAGGGGTGAGGAAGGAGCAGATTCGATGGATGTTCTTGAGTTGGAGGCGGCAGGAGGTGTTGAGGGTTTGAATATGTGGCTTGAAGGATAGGTCAGAGTCTAAGGTTATCCCAAGGCAGCGGACCCATGGGACTGGGGTGAGTGTGGTTCCATTAACTTTGATAGATGGGTCAGGTAGAGGGGCCATACGAGGAGGGTTGAAGATGATCAACTCCGTTTTCTCCATGTTGAGTTTGAGAAAGCGAGAGGAGAGAAAGGAGGCTATGGCTGCTAGACATTTTGGGACTCTGGACAACAGGGAGGTAATATTTGAGGTAACAGGGAGGTAATATATCCAGAGAGATATATTTGAGTGTCATCAGCATAGCAATGGTATTGGAAACCATGAGATTCTATGAGTTGGCCAAGGCCGAGGGTGTAGATGGAGAACAGGAGGGGTCCTAGGATGGAGCTTTGGGGGACACCTACAGAAAGAGGGCGTGGCGAGAATGTGGTGTGCGAGTGGCAGACACTGAATGTCTGGTTGGTGAGGTATGAGGAGATCTAGGAAAGGGTCAGGTCTGAGATGCCAAGGGATGAGAGCGTTTCTAACAGGAGGGAATGGTCGACAGTGTCAAAGACAGAGGAGAGGTCAAGGAGGAGGAAGACAGAGTAGTGACGCTTGGCTTTGGCAGTTAGAAGGTCGTTAGGAACTTTGGTTAGGGCAGTTTCTGTGGCGTGATGGAGTGTGAAGCCCGACTGTAGTCTGTCAAAGAGCACGTTTGATGAGAGATAGGAGGATAGTTCGGCGTGGACGTGTTGTTCAAGTAATTTAGAGGCGTACGGGAGCAGTGAGATGGGGCGATAGTGGGCTGGAGAGGATGGGTTGAGGGAGGAAGTATAGGTGTGATGATAGCATGTTTGAAGGTGGAATGGAAGGATCCATTGGTTAAGGATAGGTTGAAGAGATGGGTTAGGGCAGGAGTAATGACTTCAGTGAGTTTGGGGATGAGATGTGACTGGATCGGGTCAAGCGCACAGGAGGTGAGGTGGGATTTAGAGGTTAGGGTGGAGAGCGTTTCATCGGTGACGGTGGAGAAACAGGTTAAAGATGAAGGGCACCGAACAGTTGGGTAGAGTGGTTGTCGGGGGTGTAGGGTGAGACTGTCTCTGATGGTGTCAATTTTGCTTTTGAAATAAGAGGCAAAGTTATCAGCTGTGATAAGTGATGTTGGAAGGGGCGCAGTAGGACGGAGGAGGGAGTTGAAGGTAGTGAATAGCTGTTTGGGGTTGCGGGATAGGGCAGATATGAGTGTGGTGAAGTAGACCTGCTTTGCAGAGGTGAGTGCGCTCTTGAATGTGAGTACTGCCTCTTTGTACCTAAGGAAGTCCTCCTGGGATTGGCTTTTCTTCCAGAGGCGTTCTGCAACCCGTGAGGCACATCTCAGTTTTTTAGTCAGGTCAGTGTGCCAGGGTTGCCTATTGATTGGTCAGGCTCTGGTGTTTATAAAGGGGGCCACAGAGTCAAGGGCTGAAATAATGGTGGTATTGTAGAAGTCAGTGGCGGTATCTGCATCCTGGAGTGAGGATATGTGAGTGAGTGGTAGGAGGGAGTCTGAGAGCGTGCGGATATCAAGGCGATTAAGGTTCCTGCGGGGGCATGTTGGTTTAGGGGTTGGAGGGTTTATTACAGAGAAAAGGGCAGAGAATATCAACAGGTTGTGGTCAGAGGACGGAAAGTTAGACAGGTTGACTAGAGAGCAGAGGTGGATCAATATGAGGTCCAGCGTGTGCCCCTTTGTGTGAGTGGCAGAGGAGGACCATTGAGAGAGACCACAGGAGGCAGTGAGGGACAGGGGACTGAAAGTGGAGGGGTGATTTGTGTTAATGGGGATGTTGAAATCACCCATGATGATGGTGGGGGTATCAGTGGATAGTAAGTGCATTAGCCATGTGGTGAAGTGGTTGATAAAGGCAGCAGTAGGTCCTGGCAGTCGATATATAATGGCAAGTTGGAGGTTGGAGGGCGAGTAAATACAAACAGAGTGAACTTCAAAGGAGGGGAGAGTGAGAGCAGGTAGCGGTTGGATTGGGGTGAAGGAGCAATTGTCAGACAGGAGTACGCCACCGCCAGGTTTATTGTTGGGACGGGGAGTATGTGAGAATTGCAGACTTCCGTAGGAGAGGGCAGCAGGGGAGGTGTTGTCTGAGGGTGTTAGCCACGTTTCTGTGATACCAAGAAATGAAAATTTATGAGAAATGAAGAGGTTGTGGATGTAGTCAAATTTGTTGCGTACAGAGCGAGTATTCCATAGTACCACGGAGAGGGTGTGGGAAGGGGCAGGAGAGGGTAAGATAGGGGTAAGATTTAGGGGATTCCGTGCGCTGATGCCAGTTGTGCGGAAAGATCAGACAGCAGGGAATTGTTGGGGTGGTCCAAGATTAGGAGATATGTCACCAGAATTAAGTAGTAGCAGGGAGAGAGATAGCAGATGTCAATAGGAGAGAGTGTGGGGAGGTTGTATGTGTCTGGGGCGGAAAGCTTGTAGGTGTGTGAGTAGCTGTGCAGAGAAGGTCAGTTGGTGGGGTAGGATAGATGGAGAGATAAAGATATTCTTAGTGACATGGCTGGTTTGGGGTGAAAAAGTGTTTTTTACAAGTATGGGAAGAACAACAGTGATTATAGTGAGAAGCATTTCTGTAGATAATAGCTAGGTTTTGTTTTAGTGGGTTTTTGTTACCTTCAATTCCCTTCTGGTACAATTCTGGCCTAATTCTGGTCTGTACACTTTAGAGATGCACTGACCTGGGTCAAACTGACCCATACTCTCACATTTATACTAGCTAGCAATACATTTGTTTCATGTGTATCAGGTGTGAATAGGGTGTGTGGAAACATGCAGATAGAATCAGACAGCAGGAAGGGACAGGTGAGAAGAAGGGGGGAGGACCCAGCAGGGGGATGGAGACAGTGGTTTCCAAGTTAATACAATTACAACAGAGTGGAAAACAGAATACCAGCAGAAATAATAAAAGCAGCAAGCAGAGGGATATTATGAATGGAGCAGGAAAGGTTCAGTATATGAGTTCAGAAACATGACACATACCTGTGGATTACAGATGGAATACAGGATCAGATGACAATTACAGATGCAGGATGACAGTCAATTGCATTCTATTACATTCTGGCCTAATTCTATTCTAAGAAGAGGTCATAAATCTATAAGCCTGGAAAATCACCTTTATTGTAAATCTTCACACCCTGTGTAACTTAGTGATTGGGCATGTTAAAGGAGTTTTTGGGGATTTAAGTATTGATGACTTATCCGATGCTGATGACCTATGTATGGCACTGGCACTGTGCTTGGTAAGTAGTGAAGAGGCCACAGAGTTCGTCCAAATACACAGGGCTTCTCCTATCTGCTGCTATAACAAACAAATGAGGAGGAAACAGTCAGAAGTCCATGTCACGCACATGGAATTGAAGGAAGATTGAGCGGAAGAAGCTCTGAACCTCATGTTCACAAGACATGATGTGACGATAGGACTCAGCACCAGCATGGGCCTATTTTGGTTGTTTCAGTTTGGCTTTGTAGTGTACACACCTGATGCTCAGTGTCCATATTTTGCACATTTATATGCTGTTAATAAAGTTTACTAGTTTGTTTCTAGGGTAAACAGTAGATACCTAAAATATAGCTAGAATAGTTACTGCATACACTAGATAACATGTCAGAGTGTCAAAAGGTGAGATAAATACTAATCGGCATATGTGTCCGGTCCTCTTGTCCTTTCACTAACACAGAAAGGGATCCAGTGACATATATATGAAGACTCCAATAATCCTTTTCTTTTTTTGGCGTCTTGGAGCAGGTGACCATCATCCATCACTGCACTGTCAGCACTTTACTATATGTACCTCTCCTAACTTGGTACCACTGATCACTTTTATTTTCTCAAAGGTCTTAGAAAATGACAGCTATAATCGCACAGGTTGCTAACATGATATGGATAACTCTTTCACATTTTATTTGTACTTGCTGTGTAAGCCCTCCTAGCAGCATTTTATTACTCCGACTCCGGTGACCTTTACAACAGTGCTAGTGCTCCAAATTCAGTGCTAACAGATTTTGGATAGGAGCTGATGACTGCATGTGTTTGCTTGCAGGAAACCATGGTTAACAGCAGAAGACAAGGATTTCAAGCACCATGCCTCTTTTAAAGCAACCAGTCTGCTCCTATAATTCAGTCAGTATAACAGTGATATCAGCGGCCTTGTCCACATTAACACTTTCTGCTGAGAGATCACTGAAATTATGTTAGGTCATTTTGTGGCAGGGCTAAAATTGAGTGGGATTGGGTTTTTTGTTGATGTTTATGGCAAGGAATAATTTTTCCATTTATTGAAGAAAATCCATGGCACATCCATACAATATTAGGTTTAAAGCCGGTTGCACACGACTGGTGGTACACTCGTGTACCGCCTGTGCTTCTACGACCCCTTTCATTAAATGAATAGGAGCCACGGAAGCAGGGCCACAAAATAGGACAGGAATAGGATGTATTCCATATTTTGCAGCCCGGACTGTCGATCTGCACACGTGTCATTCACGGTCATGTGTATGGGCCCATAGAAATGAAAAACCCGGATAGCACACTGACCAGACATATGGTCATCTGCGAGGGGGCTTAGGCTGAGGCCCCACATTGTGGAAACACAGCTTTTTTGTTGCAGATTTTGCTGCAGTTTTTTGAGCCAAAGTCAAGAATGGCTACAAAAGGAATGGGAAATATATAGGAAGTTCTTATACTTCTCCCTTTTGCTCAGTCCACTCATGGCTATGGTTCAAAAAACCACAGCAAAATTTGCATAAAAAAAGCTGTGTTTCCGCAACGTGGGGCTTTAGCCTAAAGGTTAAAGGGATTCTATGATTGGGAAAGGCATTTTTCAATAACACCACATCAAAATAGACTTTAGAAAGGCTATTCTTCTCCCACCTTTATTTTTCTGCTCCGCGCCACCATTTCTGAGAATTTTCTTTTTTCTTCTGTATGCAAATGAAGCTTCAAAAAGCACAGGGGGCGTTCCCTGTGCTCAAAGAAGATGCTCTCCTGAAGATCCAGCGCTGCCTCTTTCTTCTTCTGCTGAAGCCTCTCTGCCGCATCATCAGCTGCCGAGCCTCTGTTTGAGATTCAAATCCCGCGCATGCTCCGCCATTTCGTGTTGGACAGAGCTGACTGTGCATGTCCAGACGGCCATTTTCATGTGGATTTGGATGCCGAACAGAAACCGCAGTGACTGATAACGCGGCGGAGAGGCGTCAGCAGAAGAAGAGAGAGGTGGCGCTGGATCTTTGGAAGAGCATCTTCTTTGAGCACAGGGGACGCCCCTGTGCTCTTTGAAGACTCATTTGCATACAGAAGAAAAAAGAAAATTCTCAAAAATGGTGGTGCGGAGCAGAAAAATAAAGCAAGGAGAATTGCCTTTCTTAAGGCTATTATGATGTGGTGTTATTGAAAAATGCCTTTCCAAATGATAGAATCCTTTTAAGGCTAATGTGTCAGTTTTCTGGGGAAGAGGGAATATTGTAGCGCACATCTGGTGCAAAGCTTTTTCTTGTGCCATAACTCCCGTTCCATGCAAATGTGGGCTGGATGGGGACATATTACCTAGTTTTCTGGCATGACTTATAATGAAAATCGATATCCATTCTGTCACATAAATTATCAACAAACTCTTATTGCATCCTTAAAAGAGCAGCGCCCAGAGTTGGCCTTTTTCCTTCTTTTTCACCTGGCATCCACACTGATCAACCATTTGAAACTTCATAGGCAGGGACTTCAGATTCATTAGTCACTTGGTCTGTTTGCAGCTCAGTCTCATTCAAGTGAAGTGTATATTATGCTGTTGTTTTCATGGTTGTACTGTCAACTGTAGATTGTGTAAAGTGTATGTTGTGATCATCTGTCTTCTTTATAGATACCATATGTGAGGGTGAAACATTGGTTGCATCTAGGAGTTGCACTAAGGAAATAGTTCTTTGGGAACATCCTGTGGCGTGACCCCATGCTGGCTGCAGCAGCTTTCAGGCCTCTCTAGGAGTTTATTTGCAGAGTCCATTTGGGTTGGTCAGTTCCGCATTGTCCCTGAAACAGGCACTAACACACCAGTATTGGATATATTATGTCAATATGGCACTCCTAGGGGAATGGGTGCTGGAGGAGGAACTCACTCCAGATCATAGAAAGATAATGACCTCAGCACTCCAGGGGATCAAAGTGAAGAAAGTGATTTTCATCTATACAGTATAGAAATCCATACAACATGTAACGTTTCGTCCTCCTGGACCTTCGTCAGAAAATCAGATCGACACTTATTACAGGACAAAATGAGGGAGCCAGACAGCTTCACTTTAATATGCTGGAGGCCATTAACTTTCTATGAACAACAGTGTTGAGGCTGTTACCTATGAGAACAGGAGTGACACCTGAGAGTGAATCTTGCATGTTACCCAGTACTGTTCCATGTACTATATCCTGCATGTTTCTACCTCAAGCTCAATAAATTCTTAGTTTCAGTAAAGCAGAGAGCCTTTGATACTGTCTTTGGTCTAACTACCAACACCATATAAAAATGCCAGAAATGTGTGCATGTTCTGCTATAGGGCATACTTGTTATGGCTGCTGTGCTGTGCAAGGAGCTCACAGAGACATGGTAGTTTTGGAGAACAAAGCATCATAAATCACTATAAACATGATGAATTCAGACAAGCCATGGTCGGTCCAAGAAATGTGCAATACACCATCATTTATTTAGCAGAGACATGAGACATTAGCTATGATTCAATTACTCACTAGCTATGGGGGATTTCAGAATCTTCTGGGGGCCTGAATCTGAATTCTTGTATAATTTACTTATTACATTCAGTATATTACATGGTTTACGTAAAAGACACATTGATGCTAAGGCTCCACGTAGCAGGCCGCAGCAAAAAAGCATTGCGGGAAAAACAGCGGAGGCAACACATCGGTTTTTCCTGCAGCGCTTTTCAGGCTAAGGCCCCACGTGGCGTCCCGCATCAAAAAAGCGCTGTGGGAAAAATCGCGGCGGCAGTGCATCGCGGTTCTTTCCGCAGCACTTTTCAAAGAAAGTTCACAGAGGTTTCCTCTGCGGACTTTCTGCTTCCATTATACCTATAGGGAAACCGCTGGAGTTTCCGTTGGTATAATTGACATACTGCAGTTTCCAAAACCACAACGGTTTTGAAAATTGCAGCATGTCTGCTGCGTGTATTTTTCTGCAAGGTGTGGATGGGATTCTAGCGAATCCCATCCACTTTGCAGTGACTATAAAACACTGCATTTTTTTCTGCATTTTAACATACTAAAGATAGATTTAGTGAATTTTAGTATGAAAGAGCATATAGACTGTGTTTTTAGGGAAAAAGTTGGTGTCTTGTTTCACATTGCCCCTTTAATAATGATAGCCACAGTGCACCGAGCCACAATTCCCCAACAACAATACCCAGCTTTTAAATATGCCTGCCATATATCATATAAAAAAATGTATCTGCCACAATACCTCTTCACATATTATTGTTTGCAGTTATGACCATGATGTCCAGAAAGAACACTGCTAACTGCCAAATGTCTAGGTGGAGTAGATAGTGCTGCATATGGGACACTTATAGGTTATCCCCATCCCCATTTTCATTGGGTGATGAGAACCAATACAGGGTTCCCCATCTCTACAGCATTATGTAACAAGGGAGGGGACAGACCAACCAGGGCATCGTTTTGCTTTTCTCTTCTCAAATGAGAGGTCCTTGAATCTTCATGCGTACAGACATCAGATAACAATGTTACATAAGGACTGGATTTCTTCACGTTCTTTTATCCACTGAGAAATGCTTTGTGTGTGAAAAAGGAACTCCAGATTTTTTCCTACAGAGCTTAATATTTACATAATCATCCTGTAATAGTTACATAATGGAGAGGAGCAAGAACCACTGTGGTATCATAAATGGCCCCATAACAGAATGTAAACATTGTAGCAACTGTATGTATAGCAACTCCGAATTGGGACTGGCATACAATAAATGTCACCTTCACTAATAACCCCTGTACATGATATCCATATATTTTTATTTTAAATACACCTATAGATTTTTTTCCAATTCAGGAAGCAGAGTTCCAAGCTGTGTTCACACAGAGTAGCAACAGCACAGCCAAGGTGGAGCTAAAAATCAGTACTGCATATCATGTGGTTTTAACACACATTGTTAATGGCCACTCCTCATTCCTGCTGCCATTCCTGCGCACACCCTGCATGCACATGCCTTCCTCTTCAGTTAGCAGCATGTATAGGCTGTACCTCAGAAACCTCAAAAGGCACCGCCCGCTGCACTGTTAACAGGCAAAACAGAATCATAGCTCCACCTCCAGCACAATAGCTTAATAAAGTGACAGTGGCGTACAAAATATATGCAACAATAAGTCACTAGGTCATCAATAAAAAATCAGTCCTCCTGGGACCTCTGCAGATCAGCTATTTGAAAGGACTGTAGCACTAGCGCTTTACTGTTTATATCACATGTGGTCTTTTTTATAGCGGTCATGCGATGCAATTATAGCCTTGTCCATTCACTTCTATAAGATAAAGTTGTAATTACATTGCCCTGCCACTATAAAATATACAGCATACTATGTAAATAGTGAAGGTGGCACGGCGCTCACAACAGAACCATGGTTTCTTCAAACATCTGATCACCAGGGGTACCAGATATTGGACCCTTACTGATCTCTTATTGATGTCCTAGGAGAAGGACCTGAAAATAGGTCAACAATAGCAAGAAACTCAAATACCTCTTTAAAGAGATTATTCACTGAATGGTTTCTATTCCAGCTCCTGCTGACATGATGCTGAGGGGCCCAGGCTATCTCTAGCTGGCCACAGGCCCCTACCCCTCTGGGCCAGGTCACGGTCACACCCTCTGCAACTGCCTTAGGGCCCATAGATCATCCGAATACTGACAGTCGGCCTTGTCCCTTGGGCACATGGATTTCTCCAGGGTTTCTGAATTTTTTGATGATATTATGTAATATAGATGGTGGTGGGATATACAAAGTCTTTGCAATTTTACGTTGAGGAACATTTTTCTAAAATTCTTTCACAATTTCTAGCCACAATTCTTCACAGATTGCGGAACCTGACTTTTCTTTTGCTTCCTAGAGACTTTGTCTCTCTAACCTGCTCTTGTTATACAGTCATGTTACTCAGGCTGAGTTCACATCTGCGCTGGAGACACTTGTTTCTCCTCTGCTTTCAGTTTCGAAACAGAGGACACCTGGTGGATCCCATTATAGTCAATGGGTTCCCCTGATGTCCATGTGTAACCGCTGTTTTAGCAGGCCAGCTCTCCATCATTCAGGTCCCCTAGTTCGATAATGGGAACCTAGCCTAACTTTTGTTGAAAATTGACCCTCCAGCTGCTTTTGATTTGTATCACTTACTTTTCCAGCCGTTTGTTAACCCTGTCCTAATTTTTTTGAGATCTGTTGTTGCCATCAATTTCTATATGAGTTATTTTTTTAAATGAAATGGAAAAACGTCTAACTTTCCCCTACTGATATGTGTTCTTTGTCCTTTTGTGTAACTTTCCCCTACTGATATGTGTTCTGTGTCCTATTGTGTAACTTTCCCCTACTGATATGTGTTCTATATTCTATTATAAATAAAATATTGTTATATGAGATTTCCAAATCATTGCATTTTGCTTTCTTTACATTTTACACAGCGTCCCAAATGTTTTGGAATTAAGATTGTATTTCTTTATTTGATTTACTTCTATAGAATTTCCCAATTTAGTTACAAGTTTCCTGTCGTAAATTGGAGAGTGGTTGACTGTAGAATATGTGAATACATTCTTTTGTTCCAGAGGCATCCACAAAATTCAAAGGGCCGCATATAGCTATACTGGGAGAGGTCAGTGTTGAACTAATGAGAGGAAAGGACAATAGAGATGTGGACAGCAGGTGACAGTATAGAAGAGTCAGAGAAGAAGTGGCTACTGGTGTTCAAAAAGAAAGACATTTTAAGACGCAGAGAGAGAGAAAGGAATGGGAATACAAGTTAATGCAAAAATTTCACTCTCTGCAATTTGGACTTAATATTCATGCCAGCTTCATGTCACACTATGTATGACCTGTGAGGGTCACAAATCAACAGCTCATTGCAAACAGATAACAGATCCCTCTGTCACGCACCACAACTTTTCAGATTGTTTATTTTTTGACCTGTTGTCTTCTTTTTCTCTACTTAGATTGCATTTTGGCTTTTTAAAAGGACTCTAAGATCCTTTGAAGACCCATGTCCTTAGGGTACAAAAAATCTGTGAATTTTCAGTTTCTTGTATAACACCATGTCTGATGAAGGGTGCTAGTACTTCCAAAAGCTTACCATCAAATATACTCAGTTAGCCTCTAAAAGGTATCGCCTGATTTCTTCACTCTTCCACTACTTTCAATGGCTAACACGGTACAACATTATACTACTATCCTTTTACTAGGAAAGTTTTGTCTCTAGAGATGCAAGAGGGGTTTACAGTGAATGGATGGGGAGGTATTTTCTTTCTTCACACAATTATTACAGGTGGGAGGGGCTGATTCTCCTCACAGACTCCACACATGTCTGCAAACTGAGTTTTTAGTGCAAAGGACTGAACATTCTGCAAATCTCACATTTTATAATGAAATAAACGTCTTCTATGTGCTTTTATCTGCTTTTGGCTTCTTATGTGACTACAGATGGGGCATTATTCAAAGACAGAAAGCAGACTTCGTGACTGTGCTTATAGATTACTCTTTTCTTGTGTCGTGCCTACAAGGTAGATGCTAGAATGGAGCAGGTACTTGCATGTATCTGCCCTATATTTGCGGTTCAGTGTTCCTGGATTTTCTATAGGATGGTCACTTGGGTTTTTCTCAGCTATTTATTTGCAATTGTACAGTTACTCCTGGCAGAATTATATGTATACAAACCATATAATGTATAGGGGAGGGGGGAAAACTGCTCCTTATCGTACATATTATCGCCCACAGCCTCAGAGACCAATGTAAAATGTGCTGGACCCATAATGGGGATATTAGCAGCAGAAAAACTGATAGGACACAAAGTATGAAGGTTTATACAGTCATAGAACAGACTGCACAGCAAGACCCTGCACATATTTCTTTTCATGAAAACTCCGGTCCCTTTTAATGCTAGAATACATGGTTTGGCTCTCAGATTGATGTTGTTGATGTAAATGGGTAAAGAAATGCAGCATACCATTAAACAGCATGCACAATGTTGGAAACTGTGACACTGACCCACTCATATTTGTGGGGTGGGGAGGGGTTCATTTATTTTCACCACATCTATGTCCTCTGTTTCCCTCTTTGTCCGTGGCAGACGGAGATCCCAGAAATGTTGTTACTTCTTCAAACTATTCCTATGAGGGCCACAAATAAATGTCATAATGATCTCAGGAGTGGGATCTTAACCATTTACTACTATCACTCTGTGTATAAAGCATTGTTTGCTTTTATGTTATGTAGCAAAGCAAAATGTGCTGTGGGATATTAATCATGTAGACATCCTTTATTATTGGATCTGCCAGGTGGTGAGTGTCCAATTTGGGCTGTGAACAAAGAATCTGGTATTCTAATGATAGCGCTTTACATTACGCATGATATCAACAATGTCCACTGCTTCTTCAATGGTTGTCATGTCCCAGGACTTGGTTTAATTCACTGACATGTATCTGTGATACTGTTTGTCTTTGTAGTTTGTCCCCTCTCTCTCTCTGTATCCTTAGTTGTGATGCTGTAGCTCCTCCTCTCTCCCCCTCAGTTTAGTTTCACTTCTTTGTAAGCAACATGTCTGCTCAGCTCCTGGTATTTCATCATTTTTCACCTACTGCTGTATGAGGTTTTACAAGATTTACCTGGATTAAAGCATCTGGAATCTTATCTACGCCTCCTCAGTTGAGTTGAACACTATCTGATAGATATCTTGGTGTAAATTGCTGGTTAGCATAGAGACTACAGGACACTCTCACAACCTCACACTTGCAGCCAAGCTATTGAGTCAGAACAGTGAAAAATGATGCATAAAGACTGCCAGATACGGCTGTAAAACAGTTCACCAACTTCTGACATACAGTCAGTCACAGCAAGTTACCTGAAGCCAGAAGGAATCAGCATTGCGTAAGTTGCATCTGCAGCTCAGACCCCCTCAGCATAGAAGATTCTAGCAAGCAGCCATCTCACTCCAGCAAAGTTATATTTATCCTGTTTGTGTTGCATCATGGCTGAAGGGCACCCTGAAGCACAAGGTAGCATGGACCTCAGTCTGCAGCCCAGTGAGAAGGCTAGACGCTCAATTAAACAGGTTAGAGACAATCTAGAAGGTTTAAAGCATGAACTTTCCTGTGAACTCTCAAAATGGTGGCAGAAAATACAGACTAAGATATCTGCCATGTGCTTGCCTGCATACCATGTATCACCACTAGAGGGAGCTCTGCGACAGCTTTGTGCTATGCATGGACATTATAAAATGAAAGCTGAGGACTATGAAAGCATATTGAGGAAACTTCATACAGACGATTCTTTAGCTGAATTGCAAAGCTTCCAGCATCTCAATTCAGAACGAGAAAGCTTAGTACATGAAACTAAGTTAAGGACAGAGGCAAGAATTGCGCAACTGCAGGAAATGGCATCCCATGTTTCTGAGTCTACCAAGCGTTCAAAGCGTACATCTAAGTCACGTTCCTCAAAATCTTCCACACTCAGTGAGCAACTTATAAAAGCACGTGCAGAGGCGGAAGCTACTAAGATACAGGCAGCCTTTGCACAACAGAAAGCAGAGATGGAAGCTAAGGTAGCTCAACAGAAAGCAGAGATGGAAGCTAAGGTAGCTCAACAGAAAGCAGCGATGGAAGCTAAGGCAGCTCAACAGAAAGCAGAAATGGAAGCTAATGCAGCTCAAAAAAGGGCAGAACTAGAGGCTCTAGAGAAACAGTATGAGCACGCTGCAGCCATGGCAAGGTTAAGCATTTTAGAACAGGCCATCAGTGGAAGTGAAAGCGACAGCACCAGTTTGTGTGATGTGGAAGCAGAGGATCCCCTCAAGCGCACAAGAGACTATGTACTAAGCCAAAGCAGTGAATCCCTATTTGCCACAAATGTTCCTGTCAGGGACAACATTTCTCCAGAGCAACAGGGCACAGTATCTTCTGCAGCACACCGCATTCAAGGTCAGTACAATGCCCTGCCTGTCCAGCATCCAGTTTCTTCTTCCTTCATGGATTCCCAAAGCCTTGCACCTCAGCAAATGCAATATACTGATACTCAGGTAAACACCAATGTGACACCATACCACCAGACTGCAAACAACCGTCCAGTCTCACATCCATATGTGGCTAAACCTATGGACTTTAAGCTAGCTCCTAGGCTGAATGCCTACGCAGCCCCTACGCTACCTACTTCTGTTAACCAGAACCCCACTAACAACGTAATCACCGCTACTCAGCCAGCAACTCAATATTTAAAGTCAGAGAGAACAGACATGTCAGAGTTTGCAAGGTACATGGTTCGCCCTGAGCTTACTAAGACTGGACTCACAAGGTTCGATGACCAACCTGAGAACTACAGAGGCTGGAAATGTGCCTTCAAAACTGCAATTAGTGACCTTGGCATTACTGCAGCTGAAGAATTAGATTTGCTTATCCGGTGGCTTGGCCCACAGTCCACAGAACGTGCTAAAAGACTCAGATCCGTCCACATTTACAACCCCATAGCAGGCCTTACCGCTGCTTGGGAAAGACTGGAGAAAACCTATGGCAGTCCTGAAGCAATAGAGAATGCTCTGTTCAAACGGTTGCAAGGGTTTCCAAAGATATCTGGTAAGGATCATCAGAAATTTCAAGAACTTAGTGACCTACTCATGGAGCTCCTACTGGCTAAGGCGGACACTCTCCTACCGGGCCTCAGTTACCTGGACACTGCTTGTGGGGTAAACCCGATAGTCTCCAAGTTGCCATATAATATTCAAGAAAGGTGGACCACAGTTGGGTCAAGATACAAAAATGAGAATCAAGTCTCCTTTCCTCCATTTTCCTACTTCTGTGAGTTTATCAAGAACATTGCAGAATCCAAGAATGACCCAAGCTTTTCCTATGGGGATCCCAGTGTTCCTGGTTCACCTCCTATTAAGTATGACAGCTCACATTCTAACTACAGAAACCGCAGAGGCCCAGTTTCGGTGAAAAAGACTGATATTCTTCCTATACCTACATCAGCACCAGAAGAAAGCAGTTGCAACAGCAACCAAGACGAAAAGGTAGAAAATCCTAACCGTCTGTGTCCTATTCACAAGAAGCCTCATCCCCTCAAGAAGTGTATTGGCTTCAGGAGGAAACCAATCCAGGAACGTAGAGAGCTTCTTAAGAAACTAGGGATATGTTTCAAATGTTGTGCCTCTACTGAACATGTTGCTAGAGACTGTAAAATTGCTATTAAGTGTATAGAGTGTGGCAGTGAGAACCATGTACAAGCTCTTCATCCATCCCCGCCTAGTGCCACACCCCCTAGAGGTTCCCCTTCCCCAACTAAGCATGGCAGGGAGAACACAGATCAATCAGCAAATACTACCACAGTATCTTCCTCATGTACAGAAGTCTGCGGAGAAGACCTTTGTGACAAGTCCTGTGCAAGGATATGCCTAGTCAATATATACCCCAAGGGCCAACCAGAAAGGGCTCTGAGGGTGTACGCCATTTTGGACGACCAGAGCAACCACTCACTTGCAAGGTCAGAACTCTTTGATCTGTTTAACTTAAAGGGTGATACTTATCCATATACCTTGGGTACTTGTAGTGGCATATCAGAGGTTTCTGGAAGAAGGGCCAGCGGTCTCGTAATAGCTTCTCTCAAGGGCAATTTGGAGATACCTTTGCCCACACTTGTTGAGTGCAACCAGATACCATCAAACAGAGAAGAGATACCCACACCAGAGGCGGCTTTCCAGCACCCTCATCTAAGGGCTATAGCCAGTGAAATACCATCCCTTGACAAAAATGCAGACATTCTAGTTCTGCTAGGTAGAGACATTCTCAGACTGCACAAAATACGCCAGCAAATTAATGGACCACATAATGCACCATTTGCCCAGTGCCTCGATCTAGGATGGGTAATCATTGGCAATGTCTGCATAGGTAGGATGAAAAGGCCCACCAATATTTCTTCATTTAAGACGCATATGTTACCAAATGGTCGCAGCACTTGTTTTCAGCCATGTCCACATCACTACCAAGTGAAAGAGAAGATAAGCAACAGTAAGTGGCTGCATAATCACCGAGACAACGTGAATACTTTCCTGCCTGGGGACGACACCCTTGGATTAACAGTGTTCAATACAACAAGTGATGACAACAAGCTGGCACCGGCAATAGCTGATAAAGAATTTCTCAAACTTATGGACAAGGAATTCATTCAAGATGATTCCAACAGCTGGGTAGCACTGTGATGAACCGACCCTCAGTTTTATATCTTTCTTGGAAGTGTGTTTTACTTGCTTAGGTCAGTCCTTCCCCCACTTGGAATGCGGTGCTTTAGTTGAGCCCACATTGCTGGACGATACGCTTCACTGGTTTTATGTGTGTTCATTGGAGATGGCTTGCTATAGCCAGGCACTTTTATTATCCCTGGCCAGATGGGATGGGGGATAGCAAGCCTTAACTTCACCCTTCTCTCCGAGGGTTCTGCAAAGGTGGGAGAAGGGGGGCTGCCTGGGTGCAAGGGGTGGGTGGAGCACTAGCCATATGCTGTGGGCAGACCTGGATTCTGGGGTCATTCAGCAAAGAGGCAGTAAGGAGCTCTGATCTGGGAGAAGATGAGAGGGCCTGCCCTACTGAGGAATGCTTTGAGGGCCTAGTTCTGGACAGCATGTAGAAGGATTGTTTTATGCAACTTGCTTAAGCTTGCGCCCTAGGCCCAAAACTCTGCTGTGGCCTAGAGAAACGGACTACGAGCCTATGCCGGTATTTTCTCTATCTTTTAATTCCCCTGTTTATTTTTGTGTATTGTATCATCGCTCCTTTGCTTGTATGTTTATGCTTGATCGTATTAATATTGTATATTTCTGTATATGCTATTAATTCATACCGACCCACTTGGGTTATTAAACATATAAAATTTATATCGCTCATTTCGTTTTATCCTATGACCCGGTCTACTCACGGTGTGTGAGTGGGAGGTTAAGAAAGAAGTTTGATCGCAGGCGTGCCAGGCGGCTGGGCGAGGCGATATTCTTCACAAGCACCCTTACCTTTCCGCTCCCCGAGATCAAAACTACCAAACAATCTGAAGCAAGCAGTTTCTAGATTTTCCTCTTTAAAACGTACCCTCAAGAGGAAACCAGAGATGTAGAAACACTTTGTAGGTTTCATGCAGAAGGTAATTGAGAGAGATCATGTAGAACCTGCACCTCCACTAAAGGAAGGAGAAGAATGCTGGTACCTTCCATCATTTGGCGTGTATCACCCTCGCAAACCTGACCAAATCAGGGTCGTGTTCGATTCTAGTGCTCAGTATGAAGGCGTCTCTCTCAACAACCTGCTCCTCACTGGTCCTAACCTAAACAACAGCCTCATAGGAGTCTTAATCCGTTTCAGACAGGAACCAGTTGCAGTGATGGCCGACATCCAACAGATGTTTCATTGCTTCATTGTTAAGGATGATGACAGAAACTATCTCAGGTTCCTATGGCATAAGGACAATGATGTCAACAATGAAGTCATAGATTACCGGATGAAGGTACATGTCTTTGGCAATAGCCCATCTCCTGCAGTAGCGATCTATGGACTGAGAAGGACCGCCCAAGAAGGTGAGAAAGAGTATGGCTCTGATGCTCGTCAGTTTGTTGAGAGGAACTTCTATGTTGATGATGGTCTTAAATCCTTACCTGCAAGTGAAGAAGTGATCGATCTCCTCTCTAGAACACAGGAAATGCTGTCTGTAGCTAACCTCAGACTTCACAAGATCATCTCCAACAATATGGAGGTAATGAAGGCATTTCCCTCTGATGATCATGCAATCAACTTGAAGGATCTTGATCTCAGTTCTGATACTCCTCCTATGCAACGCAGCCTAGGATTGCTATGGAACACTGAACAAGACACATTCACATTCCAAGTGTCTTCTTGTGACAAACCTTTCACCAAACGAGGAGTTTTATCTGTTGTGAACAGCATTTATGATCCTCTTGGTTTCATTGCTCCCATCACCATTCAAGGCAAGCTACTACTAAGACAGCTTACCACTGAGAACATGGACTGGGACACTCCACTGCCTGCTGAGAAACAACTGAGGTCTGACTGTGGCACTAACTTCGTTGGAGCCTGCAAAGAACTGCAGTTAGACAACTTCTTATCCAACAATGGGTGCACTTGGACGTTTAACCCTCCACATTCATCCCATATGGGAGGTTCCTGGGAACGTATGATTGGGATCACACGCAGAATCCTTGACTCTATGTTGATGGACCACAAGTCGACACTGCTTACCCATGAGACGTTAATAACCTTTCTTGCTGAAGTGTCTGCGATAATCAATGCAAGGCCACTTGTCCCAGTATCTTCAGATCCTGAATCTCCAATTATCTTAACCCCAGCAACGCTTCTTACTCAGAAAATTGGTACTACTGCTACCTCTCCACGTACCTTAGATCACAGTGACATTTACAGACGCCAATGGAAACAAGTTCAACACCTGTCCAATGTGTTCTGGCACCGCTGGAAAACAGAGTACCTCCACATGCTACAGAGCCGTCACAAATGGCAGACCTCAAAACCTAATCTCCAGGTGGGTGACCTCGTCCTTCTAAGGGATAAAGAAGTCCATCGGAATGAATGGCCTATGGGTCTCATCACTAAAGTTGTCCCTAGTGATGACGGGAAGACTCGGAAAGTGGAGGTCAAGGTAACCAAGGGAGGCTCAGTGCGAGTTTTCTTCCGCCCAATTAATGAACTGGTGCTTCTTCTTCCAAGAGGAGACGTCACATAAAAGAAGATAAGGACACCATTCACAGCTCATGGCGGGGAGCTTCCTTCCATGAACTAAAACCGTGTTCTTGTGGATTACAGTGTGGGTCGGTGGAGGTGTTGGCAAATTGCGGCTTCCCGACCTGAAGATTGGTTTATTTGGACTAACTGTTGATTATTGTTTGTTGTGCATGTTTCTTTTTTGTTTTTCAGGTTTGAAGAGGACCTTATGGACATCTCAGGACATTTAATGTTTGTTTTCATTGAAATCTAAAGATTTCAGGCGGGGAGTGTCATGTCCCAGGACTTGGTTTAATTCACTGACATATATCTGTGATACTGTGTCTTTGTAGTTTGTCCCCTCTCTCTCTCTGTATCCTTAGCTGTGATGCTGTAGCTCCTCCTCTCTCTCTCTCGTTTAGTTTCACTTCTTTGTAAGCAACATGTCTGCTCAGCTCCTGGTATTTCATCATTTTTCACCTACTGCTGTATGAGGTTTTACAAGATTTACCTGGATTAAAGCATCTGGAATCTTATCTACACCTCCTCAGTTGAGTTGAACACTATCTGATAAATATCTTGGTGTAAATTGCTGGTTAGCATAGAGACTACAGGACACTCTCACAACCTCACACTTGCAGCCAAGCTATTGAGTCAGAACAATGGTTCCTTTGTAATGAGTGCTGGACTAGTGAAGTTCATTAAGACACTGGCTGCTTATAGCTTGTACATCTAGCGGAAGTGTATTGCTTTCTACTGTGAAGGCGCTATGACATCTAGTGGTACATCAGTGTCATTACAACTGTTTAGAAAAATGTAGGAAAACCACAGTTTACAAAATTGTAGCTTTGTAGGTACTGGCAAGGTTGAATTGCATTCAGACTGAGTTGTGTTGCATTACAAAGCTTTTACTACAACTGCCTAGACTTCTATAATTTTTAAGTGTTAGGCTATAAAAAACATCAATTTTTCAGGTCCATCTTGCACCTGAGGGGCGGCTGTTTTTATGGATCCCCCATCCGTTACAGGGTATGGAGGTATCCCTGAAAAAAAAAAAAAAATAGGACATGACCTATAGTTTGACGGTCCATTAGAATGGACCGTTAAAATAACGGTCATGTGACTAGCCCCCATGCACTTGAATAGAATTTAATGCTGCCGTGTGATGTCACATGGCCATTATTTGTGTGAATCCAATACAGTTTGCACCCAATAACTTACATCTGTGTAGAGATTTTCTCTGCTTTGTATACCATGGCATCAATGTCACGTGATGGTGTATACTCACTTAGTGCAGTTTTTCATCTATTTTTTTAGCCAAAGTAAAAGATTGGATTCAGAAAAGAGAAGTTTCAGTAATACAAGGTAAATGGCATCCTATTACAATGATATTGGTAGGGTCACAGACTACTTAATGTGCATGGGAGCAATTCAACTTGTTTGTCACTGGAGAAAAGAAAGATCTGCCATTTTGGATTTCAACATTTACAATCCTTTGTACACATAGAAGTATCGCCAATGATGCTACCCCTTCTCCTTCTTATCCTCTAAAGGACGCAGGGTAGTTTGTAATGCTCAGTGACTTTTTTTCACTTATTCCTTCCCCGTCTTCCAAACTTCATAACTTTTTTATTTTTCTGTCTACATAGTGATGTGAGGACTTATTCTGTGTGTGACGAGTTGTACGCAAATAATTTTTTGCATTTTGTTTTTACGGCATTCACTCTGCATTAAAGTAATGTCATTACGATTACGGTGATAGCATATTTGTATCGGTTTTTATTATGTTTTACCGCTTTTACAGATAAACGTCACTTTTTGAAAATGAATGATTTTCCTGGGATCACCGTATTTTGACACCTGTAACTTTTTTTTTTTTACTGTACTGTTGACAGAGATATGTCAGAGCTCTTCATTTGCGGGACAACTTGTACTTTCTATTGGAAACCCCAACCCAGTGTGAACCTAGCAATACATAGGATGGCCACATGATGGCCAGCCAAAATCTAATGTGTAGGGCTGGCTTTATCTCTAGTGCATGTGATTACAGAAGGAATAAGTGCAGAAGGAAATAAAGTACAAGAACGCACATTGCCGATGTGGCCATGTTTACACAGTAAGTGCCACTGTAAGAAGATCTATTGTAAAAAATAATGAAGTAGTTTAGCAGCAAATTTAATGAAATAAACCCCCCACCCCGACCATTGTACTTGCCTATTAAGTCAACTATAGCACCAGTGCCGATGATTCAGTGGTCCCCCGCTGGTCCTTGTTTACATCCTGGGCGTGCCATATCTGCACATGACCGCTACAATGGAGTAACTGGAGGACCAACAAAGCATCAGCACTGGGTTGCAATTTAAACTCTCAGACAACCCCTTAAAGGCTCTTTATGCTATTGTAATGGCAAATATCTTGAAGCCATAACTTCTTATTTACTCTAACAAGTGCAATACACAATCCACTCATGTAGCACTATATTGCAGTACTATATTTGGGTTACGGTCTTAAAAAACAAGCTAATAAATAAAATAAACTATGAAGTATAGGACATAGTGCATTATAAAACAGGACTGTAGCAATATTCAATATGCAAAGCCATATACATTAGGATATGTACATGTGGCACCACAGGTCCCAGCACAGCCAGACCCTTTAACAGCACATGCACTTGAAAAATGAATAATTTGCAAGTACAAAGGAGTGTCACAGTGGCAAGTCCAGCGCTCTTAAGGAGTGACCGCTTGTAACATGAGCACTGCGGTAAAGCAAAGACACTGACAAGTTACTGACAGAGAGGTCAGAGTACAATACCTGGTTTTGGCGAGATAATGTATAGTACATAGGGCACGCTAGGTTTTTACTATGGTAGAGACACTATCCCTGCTAAAGATATCAGGAAGGATTTTTTAGACTTAGACTAGATAGTATTAAAATTGCCAGATTTATCACAGTGGTTGATGCTGAATGATAAATCTGGAGCCTCCTTAGACTGCCAGTTACAATGACTTACTTTTTCCCAGAAATTACACCAGTACCAGCTGCATCATTAAATAATTGGTTATGGAAACTGAAATGCACCAGTCTCATTTCTGCACACATGTTCTACAAGACATCTAGAGCAGGCATGTCAAACATGCGTCCCGCGGGCCGCATGCGGCCCTTCACAGGCATATCTGCGGCCCGCACAAAAGTCTCAAACTTTGTCTCTAAACTTTACAAAAGTCTTTTGAGACCCCGGAGTATAACGATCGGGGGCCCAGGGGAGGTGAGCGAACATAAAAAACACTGTAACTCACCTATCCGCCGCTCCGCAGGCTTCGGGCCTGTTTGGTGACGTCCCAGACGTCAGCCGACGTCATTATGCGTCGCGACGCCGGCCTGGATCGCGCGACATCCGGTCCGATATTGAAGGTGGCCGAAGTAGCGCACGGGAGTGCACCGGAGCGAGGAAGAGGTAAGTTGCAGTGTTTTCTATGTTTCTATCCTCCCCTGGGTCTCCGATAATTATACTCTGGGGTCTGAAAAGACCCCAGAGTATAATAATCGTTCATGGGTGGTCCACTATGGGGCATAATACTGTGTGCAGGGGCCACTATGGGGCAAACTACTGTGTGCAGGGGCCACTATGGGGCAAACTACTGTGTGCAGGGGCCACTATGCCTCATAATACCGTGTTCAGGGGCCACTATGGGGCATAATACTGTGTGCAGGGGCCACTATGGGGCATAATACCGTGTGCAGGGGCCACTATGGGACATAATACCGTGTGCAGGAGCCACTATGGGGCATAATAGTGGGCGCAGGAATGCGGTTTGTGTGTGGGGGGAGTTGGGGGCGGCGGTTTGGGGGGGGGGCCCCCATGTCAAATGTTCGCCTTGGGGCCCAGCCATTCCTAGTTACGCCACTGGTGTCAATCCATGACGTGTGTACTTTGGTCGGCTGCTGATCACGTAAGCAGGTCATATGCAGGGATATGGGCCAATGAATGACGACCCGGAAGTGCTGATCGTGAGTTTTGTACATCTGCGGCTCGCGTGGCTGCTGATCACCTAAGTCAGTTTTGTTGTGAGCAGAGGAAGAGTCGTGGCTGAGAGTGAAAATAATATAAATAATAATATAATATAATGAATAGGCCTATTCATTATATTATTATTATGAATTTTCAATATGTATTTATTTACTTTATATTTATTTAATGGGCGTCTGTAGGATTTGTTCTTTTTGGTGTTCACCCCTGGTATTTGCCTCCGCTGCAAATATATGTTGCTGTTACATATTACTACTTCATATCTTGTTTTCATGACTGCTGTTAAAATACATGTGTGACATTAGCTGCTGTGTGCGGCCCTCGCAACAACCTCTTGTTACTCATGTGGCCCTCGGGGTACCCTGAGTTTGACATGCCTGATCTAGAGGAAATTTTCACGATCGGTCAAATAAAATTAGTAAAATTTAATGTTTTGTAGTTGTAGAAACTCTGTTAGCAAACACTGCAAACAGATTGATACAGAAAAGTATGTAAAAACTGCAAGGTGTGGGCTGGGCTTTACAGTAGATGTGCAAGGTAAACTCCTTTAAGGAACTCCTAAATATTCAATTCAACAAAAACATGTACACATATTATGCATAGGTGTGTTGGAGTGTATACTTTGCCCAGTCAATGACCAGATACAGCTGAGTCTGAGTTGAGCAGCTCTAGCCGCTAGCTGGATTGCTTATGGCATTGATGTTTACTGTGCTATGTCCCTATGTATTTACTTCGATATCTGGTATGGCAATAAATTGTATCCGTCTGCTCTTTAAGAGTCTAACTATCTGTCTTCCATCCTGCACTCATACATTGACACATTACATACATCATTTTATTGTCGCTGTACTCCTGAGCCATTTAGTGCCATTTTAAAAATATGGCCCCCTGGAAGGTTATTTGTAAATTAACTCTTATTCTCCAACCAGACAATAACCATGTATGTTCTCTAAGAAAAACAAAAGGTTACCACCCACTTGGACAATAAGAAAAAATTTAGATATACATTTCCAAGGACATGTGGATGAACAAATTAAAAAAAAAAAAAAAAACCAACCGCAGCAAGGAAATGATGTATGTTAGATAGCATTTTGTACTTAGTGACAGGTCCTCTTTAAGACTCATCTGATGTATATTATTCAGCAAGCTGTGAAAGGGAGTCTGTCACCAGAACAGTCCCTATTGATTTATAAGCACACTCAGACTGTCAGGGTTCACATGAATAAGAGTATTTTCTGCTTCCCGATCGGTGCCTGCTGAGATATTAGGTCTTTTCCTGATATGGTAATGGTTTGATTGGTGCAACCAAGGTTTCACCATTGCTCTCATCACACCAATGAGCTACCTCCCTGCTATGATTGATAGGGCCATTCAGTGTATATGTCAATCATAGCAGGGAGGCAGGTACTGGGTGCTGGAAAATATAGTTCTTTGGTGCAATGAGCACAACAGTGACGCCCTCATTGCACCATACAGCTCAAAGGCTAATATCTCAGCAACGGAGGGACAGATCGGGAAGCAGAAAAAGAGTTTCCTGATTGTGTACCCCAACTATCTGACTGTGCTTAGTGTTCAATAAAGAATATTCTGGTGGAAGACACCCTTTAAGGCATATGGTCCATCCACCAGTTCATGTAGGATACAAAATGTGTTTCTCTACAGTATAAATTATTCTTTTCACTAAGGTTTTCCATGAGATATTTAACGTCCTGCCCGATTCTCTATAACACTAAAGAAAAACTGAGACTTTCTTTGACTACAGTGAAATCCACACTTTTGACACATTGTCATCAAAACAATCTAGAAGTGAGAAGATCACATTGGTGACATCAGTGATCCCAGACCACTACTGATTTCCACAATGAAAGGGCTCTGTTTAGTGCAAATATGGTAAACCTCTGACTCTTCTCATCTTCATAGAAATCTGTCAACATTTTAAGGGAAGGTTCATCCAAATCACTGGTCCAGTGCTTACAATGTTGCATCGTATTTCCAGGAACAGAAATCTATGAGCAATGCCAGAAGGGTTTAAAGGCTGTGCAGAGCTCTTTCATTGTGGAAATCCATGGTGGTCCGAGAACATAGACATTTCCCATATATCCATGACTTATCAGATAAATTCCTTTTCAAATGGCACAAGGTCAATTTCATCTTAGGCCAATTCTCTATGCAAGATGGTAGAGATTTTTTCCAAGCTTTTCCAATCTCTCTCTGTATTCCAATTTCTTGTAGTTGGCTTTGGGGACACCCTTGAATCCATACATGCTTCCAAACCAGGCGCCCGCAATGGCTGCAGTTGAATCACTATCTCCACCATGGAAAAATGCACGGTGAGAAAGTTCTGTCCAGTTGTCACCAGAACCAAGAATAGCATCATAAGCAATCATGGGTGCATCATGTCCACTGCTTCCACCCCATCCACTGTAGCTTACTGAAGAGTAAAACCGATCTCGTTCCTCAACATCGTATTTCTCTGGAAATTTCGGCTGAGATGTTCCATTCAAAATTCCTCTTTCTTTAAGATAGCAGGTCCACTGCTCCTCAAAGTAAGACCTAGACAACACAAATGAGATGCTGGGTTAGATAACCGGAGCTCTCTAAGATATGTGTACTGTATACATGTATGGTCTACTGATGGTTGCCACCAGACACAAACTAAGACACTAAATTAGCAAGTCCACAAAATATTAAGGCCTAACTCCATGCAAATACTGTATATACAAATTCAGGTATGACTGCAATTAATATCAGTACCCCACTATCTCTGTGTACCCCGATAACCTAAATGTCCTGTGGTTGGAAATCTGCAAATGTGACCTGAGGTTCTCTTTCCCACTAAAAAATGTCAGGGTTTTCAGAGTCCAGGAGTGAAAAATGCAAATATTGTGTAAGTCAAGGAAAAACCACACACACACACACACACACACACACACACACACACACACACACACACACACACAAAAATTACTGGCTTTTCTTAGTTTCACAGGCCTCCGATCATGTAAGATATTGGTCTAAGTATTAGGATTAACTCCTTCTTGGAGTCACATGGTAATGTATGTACAAACACAATACTTACAGTTATGGAAGTGGTAATACATGACATTATAGGAATTTATACCACTTCCTGTGACATGTAATTTTTCAGATCCAGTGATATACCATTAAATATAAGGGGAAGGGAATTTATCAGAAAACTGGCATAGAGGGATGATATTCAAGCGTACGTTTGGCACAAGGCTCTATCTTGCACCAAACGTGCGCCTGAAGCCTCAATCTGCACCTCGCCCAGGGGCGTAACTATCGGGGTAGCGATGTTTTTTTTTTTATAGGCCGTTACATGCTGGAGTAACCCCAGCAGGTAACGGGCCCTATATACTTACCAATCCCTGCTCCTGCTCACGCCCGCCTGAGCTTCCCATTCTGAGGAGGCGGCTGTGAGCAGTAGCGGGGATCGGTAGGTAAGGCCGCGGGCTGATCCCCACAATCACTGCTATCATTATACTTTGGGGTCTTTTCAGGCTCAGCGGAGGTAAGGGAACATAAAAAACAATGTACTTACCTCTCCTATGATTGTCCAGGCTTCGGGCTTGTTTGGTGACGTCCCAGACGTCAGCCGACGTCATTTTGCGTCGCAACGTCGGCCCGCATCACGTGACGCCGTCCTGATCCAACATTGAAGAAGGCCGATGTAGCACGGAGTGGACCGGAGAGAGGAACAGGTAAGCAACGTTGTTTTTTTTTATGTTTCTATCCTCCTCTGGGTCTCCGATCATTATACTCTGGGGTCTGGAAAGACTCCAGAGTATAATAATTGTTCATGGGTGGGCCACAATGGGACATATAATAGTGTGTACAGGGGCCACTATGGGGAATAATAGTGTGTGCAGGGGCCACTATGGGGAATAATACTGTGTGCAGGGGCCACTATGGGGAATAATACTGTGTGCAGGGGCCACTATGGGGAATAATACTGTGCGCAGGGGCCACTATGGGGAATAATACTGTGCGCAGGGGCCACTATGGGGAATAATACTGTGCGCAGGGGCCACTATGGGGAATAATACTGTGCGCAGGGGCCACTATGGGGAATAATACTGTGCGCAGGGGCCACTATGGGGAATAATACTGTGCGCAGGGGCCACTATGGGGAATAATACTGTGCGCAGGGGCCACTATGGGGAATAATACTGTGTGCAGGGGCCACTATGGGGAATAATACTGTGTGCAGGGGCCACTATGGGGAATAATACTGTGTGCAGGGGCCTCTATGGGGAATAATACTGTGTGCAGGGGCCACTATGGGGAATAATACTGTGTGCAGGGGCCACTATGGGGAAGAATACTGTGTGCAGGGGCCACTATGGGGCATAATAGTGTGCGCAGGTATACGGTTTTTTTGGGGGGGGTTGGAGGGGGCGACTGGGGCAGCGGTTCGGGGGGGGGGGCCCCATGTCAAATGTTCACCGTGGGGCCCAGCCATTCCTAGTTACGCCACAGACCTTGTCCATCACATTCTGTGAATGTGGGCAGGAAATGGGGTGGGGATGGGCTAATTTACTTAAATTATTTTCTACCTGGCATAGATTTCCATTCCGATGATGGGACCTCTAAAAGATTTCTGAAGAGGCTGTAGGCAGTCGGGCCATTTATTAAGACTGGCGTACGATATGTCAGTTTTAATAAATTTGCCCCAGTGTGTTTGTACAAGCATTACCATGTTACCTTAAGAAGCGTGTTAATCTTCCCCAGTAATATGTAGTCCAATTAAAATTTGTTTTACTGTAACATCCACAATGGACCTGGATTACTTTGGTTGGGTGTCCCAAGGCCGAGGTTTTTTTTCCTTTCTTTACAGAAGTGCCTATAACTGCAAGTCGCTGACTGCAACATCCTATTTCTACATATCTACAAAAGAGTTGAGCCTATCTTAGCACACCTCCAGAAGAAGACCACCTACTCATGCAGCATCCCAGAGTGTTCCTGCCTTTATTGTTTGTCTCTTGTGCCTCTGGGTTGTGTTTGTATGTCCTGTGTTCTATGTTCTGTGTACTGTATATAGTATTTGCAGCTTATCCCCATGTTGTTTCCCTGGAGTTCCCCTCTTGTGTTTCAAACCCTACACTTGGTACAGCCCTTGCCAATCACAGGCCACTGGCCGGGGTCTGGGAGACCTAGGTCTCCTGCAGGAGCCATTAATGCCTTAGTCTAGACTGCAGTAAAATACAGTTGAGTGCAGGAGAATAGACCAGCAGTTTGTGGTGTGACAGGGTATGCTGCTCTGCACACTGAGGCTTAACGGTTTCCTGCACAGCCCCTGAGGAGGAAGATTCAGCCCAAGGCTCTACCAGAGACTGCCCTTAGCTAGGGAGTTCAGCTGAGCTATGGAGTCCCATGACAGGAGGAGTTGGCCCTGCAGCTTATACAAGGTAACCAGATCCCTGCCAGTACTACCCTGCACTACATCCCCCAGTTTCTGATGCTGGGAGAGGAGTTATAGTTGGAGTTGAGTTTAACCCTAGAGCCTTCACATCCCTGGGGATCTTCCTAAGATCAAGGCTGGGGAGTTGGACACTGGAGAACTACAGCCCCCATCTGGAAACTGCTTGTTGTTACCTATTCAGTTGCTGAGTAAAGTGACACCCTGTTCCTGCCTTACCATCAGGGCCCTTCCGACTTCCATCACACCGGCTCAGAGTAGAGAGGTCCCCTCTCCACCTGGAAGTGCCCCGGGGGAAAACTACCACCACCATCAGGTAGTGCTGCAGGACCCCCTCAGCGATGTCCAGCCTGGGAGCAGAGCTGGGGAGAGTGTTCAGCCTAGCTTGTGGAACGTCATCCGCTACTACTTCTCCCATCCTCCAGTTCCCTCCATCTGGGCTGTGGCACTCATTATCCTTAGAGATATTCCTGACTGTTCAGACAATACTACCTATGGTGTCTGACTGTATTCTCTCTTCCCCACAGGCCTCCAGCCTGTGTACCTTATCAAACAAATACTTCTATCTCAGCTAAATGGACAAATCTGAGGGTGATATACAGGGAAGAAGTATACTGTGGAAACTGCAGTTGTACCTGTATTTAAAGTGAACCCATCAGATTTCTACTGACCAATTTGAGGGCAGTATATGATGAAGGGAAGCTGAGCTCTGTGTTATATAGCTCTATATGATTTATAGCAGAATTTCTAGGTAAAAAAAAAAAAAAGAACAGTGAATCCTGACAGGAACATTAGGGAACATTAATCTTGATAAATTCCTCTCAGTGAGTACAGATTACAGTCCTTGCATAGACTGTACTCTCTACCCTGTGCTTCTTACACGGACAAAAAATGTGCCTTAACTACCATATTTGCATGCAGAGCAATTGCGATCAAGCCAGAAAACTAAGCCAATCCACCTTCACTCCCTTATGGTCAAAGGTAAATTACTTAACTTCCATAGTGAATATGTGGACAAAGAGCACGGACAGGGTAAAATAAAGTAGCTGGTTATATCGCCCAGCCGCAGATATGGAATTTCTTCATTGTTAACTGAACCTCAGAGGTGAACAATGTGTAAAAATGTAATGCCAAGATGCTGGAAAGAATCATAAACTTCCATTTCTTCACTTCCTGGTGAAGTTGGGGACAGTGTGGGACACCATACTAAATCTGTAGAGAGGAGAGGACTCCATGTCCTGTATACTACAGGTAAATAGGAGGTAGGGTGGTTGTTTCCTGTATACAACATATAGTTAGGAGAAGTGTAGATGATATGGCCTGTATATTACATACACAAGGAGATGTATTTTCCTATTGCAAACTAAAGGAAACATAATACACTTACCATACATCTAGATTTTGTGCCACCTCTTTCCCAGCAGCTATGACATAGTCCTTTACCAAAGGCAACATGTCCAGTAATTCCTTACCCCACTCATGTGGAGGTTTACGATTTATGGCATAGGAAGTAAACAATGCAGCTGCCAGTGAACCAAGGTAGCCTGTAGGATGATGGTGTGTCATTCTACCACTCTCAACACTGACGCGTATCAGGTCATTCAGTTGCTCTGGGCGTGGGAACCTCAATCCTATGCACATAGCTCTCATAGCTGCACCGCATCCTCCTGCAGATTTGTGGAATGGCATCATCCATCCATTTGGGATATCTGGTTTTAGATGATACGCACTGTCTACGCAAGTGTCTCCTGTAGGCATACAAAAAAAAAAAAAAATTAGTTTAGCAAGTAAAATGTTTTTTTGCACAATTGTTAGACACTGGGCTGAGAAACAGCCTTTAATGTTGTTGCCCCTGGGGCTTCTGTGTAATTACAAATTTATCATCATTTGCATGAATTGCTTTTACCAAATGTATTCAATTACTGCAAAACAAATTCTTAAAATTTTATAATTTAAAGCACACACATGGATGACATCTATAGTTTTCTTAAACAGCGTTTATTTGTCACATCTGCGGTTCTTGTTAAAGCCGCATTCACATTAGCAATGGCCTTTCATTTAAAAGAGAGCAAAACAAATAATAATAGGGAAATACTTTTTTTAAATGTATTTTAAATGACTTCAGTGGTAAAAATCATGGGACATAAGATTTTATTCTGTCCAACAAGAACACAATATCTTATGGAATGGTGATGGAGTTGGTTCTTTTATTCTTTTCTTTTTATAAGTACATAATGTATATATATATATATATATAATACCCAATAACGGGTCCAGATAGTATATGAGGGGGGTGTTGTAATAAGAAGCAATATATCCCATGATTTTTACCTTGGATCTAAATAGTAATGAATTGGCAAACTGTATTATTGTACTGTAGTTCTTTCTGTAGCTTTTGATCATGTTATAAGTTTAGGTGGGGGAATATAGCTTTCACCACTGCCAAGAGCAGGAATGAAGAACCATTCTGTGAGAGCAGCTCCAATACTGGCAGACTTTCACGATAAATTATTTTACTGCCAGGCAGTACAGCCAGCTATTTCATGAGAAAATGTTTATCGAAACAGCCATACTCGATCATTCTCCTTTATGCAAAAGTATGATAACCAACAATGTGTATTAAAATATATATTATATATATATATATATATATATATATATATATATATATATATATATATATTTATTTATATATTATTATCTACAATGTCAGATTTTCTGGGTTGTTAATGGTAATAATAATAATTATAAATAATCATATAGCACCAACATATTCCGCAGCACTCTACAAATCAGAGGGTACATGAACAGACAGTATTTGACAGTACAATGCAATAAAAAATTGAGGATGCAAGAGGGCTTATTTGGTACAATGGTCAAACCACCTATTAATAGACATGCCTAAATAACTGAAGCTGTATGAGCCAGTCACTAGCCTGTATTTGTGAATACACACATACTAAGTGTGTGAAGTGCAGGTTAACTTCTAAATGGAGGGGTCAGGATCTAAGGAGTAGTGTAGGAAGAATAGTTAAGGATAAGAGATTTTAGCTTAGTGTGAGGAAAAATGCGATCAGGTTGTGTGATAAGCCTGCCTAAACAGATATGACTTTAGGGCATGTTGGGTATTAATTGTGCAGTTCCAAAAAAGTCTTGGAGATGGGAGAGGGATGTTCAGGTAACAGAGGATACAAGTCTAAGGTCATTGGGTGAATGGAGAGGAAGGTTAGGGTGGTAGATAGTGATGAAGGACGAGATGTAGGGGGCGCAGTGCTATGGATGGATTTATTGGGGGAGTGTGATAACTTTATATTGTATTCCATGGTGGATGGGCAACCAGTGCAGAGACTGACACAAGGTAGATGCATCTGTGTACCGGTTTGACAGAAATCTGAGTCTGGCAGCTGCATTCATGACAGATTGTAGAAGGGAGGGAGATATTCTGAAGACGATTTTGAGGTGCAGATGACAAGAGTGCGCAAGTGTTGGTGAAGGTGAGATCCGAGTCAAATACAATCCTCAGACAGAGGGTATTATGCCTCGGTTTTATAGTAAGACCACAGACAGAATTCTAGATATCAAGGTTAGGTTGTTCAGTAGATGGAGGGAACACAAGAAGTTCAGTTTTTGAAAGATTCAGTTTCAGATAAAGAGAAGACATGATATTAGAGACAGCAGAGAGACAGTCATTGGTGTTCTGTAGTAGTGCAGGGGTGATGTCATGGGAGTTTACATTTGGGTGTCATCAGCGTAAAGACGGTATGAAAAGCCAAATCTATTGATCTTTTGTCCAATAGAGGCTGTGTAGAGACAGAAGAGGAGGGAGCCTAGGACTGAGCCCTGAGGAATCCCAACACAAGAGGAAAAACCGAGGTTTGGAGAGATATCCCCAGCAGCTAGTAGCAGGAACATGAAGAGAGATAGCAGATAGTTAAGTGATTTCTGAGAGCGTCTACTTTGATGCACAGAAGCACAAGGTGGGTTAAGGTGGTGGAGGAAGGTGAACAGAGAATGGGAGTTGCACATAAGTGAGGGAAGGAGAGAGGGACTAATGCAGCATCCAAGGGGTTCCACCATGTTACCTGTCCCCCTCGGCAACACCCGCGGTGATTAAAAAAAATACTGATACTCACCTGTCCTGGGCTCAGCATTAACTCCGGAGCCAGAGTTAATTAGCTCCTCTTCTTCCTTGCGACTGAAGTCCTGCTGCCCAGGCTTCACTGCTGGGGCCTGTGATTGAACCCGAGCGGTCACGTGGAGCGCGCTGGCGTAATGACGTCATCATGCCCCACGTCAACACTGAGGCCCAATCACAGGCCCCAGCAGTGACGTCTGGGGAGAAGGACTTCAGTCGCGAGGAAGAAGAGGAGCGAGGAGGACGCTCAGACAGCCGGATTCCCAGGAGAGGTGAGGTTAAATGTTTGTTATTTTTAATCACTTCCCCTGGGCCTCTGATTATACTCTGGGGTCTGAGGAGACCCCGGGGGAAGGGGGGGTCTTTTTTTTACATTTTTTCTTTTTTGTCCCCATAGGGGATTGAAGCAGTGATATTCTGATCGTGGCTTCAATAGGTATACACTGCAACACACATGTATTGCAGTGTATAGGAGGCTGTCAGCTCGTGCAGACGCATAGGCTGAAAGTCTAAAACTCAAGGCAGAATCAACCAGGTATGCAGAGGGACAGCGATAGGGCAGACCCGGGGTCACTGGTCAGACCTTGGGCTGTCGAATAGGAGCAGCGGCACCCCCTAAAAACATGACGGGGGGTGGGGGAAAGTTGGGCGATTGGGACCCCAATATATTATAAAACCCCTGAGATGCCGCGGTCATGTTTGAGGTGTTAGAGGACAGTGAGGGGGTGTTAGAGGACAGTGTCAGCCGTTACATACGGCTGACACCCGCAAAGCAGGGTGCGCACCATGCTTCCGCCATGGTTTGCGGGAAGTCCTTCCCGGCAGCGCCTTACTATTAGGGCAGATGTCGGGAAGGAGTTAACGCGATTCTTTGCCAATCGAATTTTTAAAAAATTTGCTCATCTCTACTTAGATGTAGTGCTAATTTAGCTCTTAAAACAATGAATCAATTAAACTAAGCACATGAGCGATGGCTAGGTTCACATCTACGTCGAAGTCTCTGTTGGAGACTCCGCCACAGATTCTGCCGAAAACTGGCGGAGAGAAAAGTAAAAAAGAAAAAGTACACTGCATTATATATGTTTTTTCACTGCATGCCTCTGCAGTCTACTGCACTATTCAATGTAATATAAAGATGCCATTTCACCACCTCCATCAATTCCAACTCTTTGCACCCTTCAATGGGTGCTGCTCCATTGATTTTGGTGCAGTTGGAATTTTTTCTTTAGCCCTCACCATTCCCGAGTAATCACTTCTGGTACAATCATACTCTCCACTGTCAGGTAGGCGGTCCTTGGCTGGAGAAGACAGACAGGACCCGCCCACGTGGCAGCAGAGGGCATAATTGTGATGAAAATAACAGCAATGACTGATCGGTAATGGTGAGGGCTAGAGAGAAAATTACAAGGATGCTGGGATCAGTGGAGTGGTGCCTATTGAGGAATGCAAAGTGTTGGAGTTGATGGAAGCGATGAAAGGTCTTATTTAATAACGAGTATTTTTGGCGATTGCAGGCCAAAAGAATACTATGGGTCTGCTTAACATTTGCCATGGGAGCTTTCCCAGTGTATACAGTAATTGCACACAGCAGATACAACATATCAGTGGACTACACTGGACTGCTCACAAGTTTCTTGATATACGATAGCCGAGGGACAACAAGGTCTGCACTAGTGTTGTTGACATGTAATATTTTCAGACTATCTGCAAAGTTGTTATTGGAGCAATAAAGTTTTCATTTTAGTATTACCTGGTGCTCTGCCTTGCATGTCGTCCATACACTCCTTGTATTTCTTTGCCAGTAATGGATATAAATTGGCAGGTTCAATGTTTTTGCCTGCTTCCACCAAAGCTTCCGCTGTGGCAATATGCATGACAGTGTCATCACTTACAATCCAATTTTGTACATCTATGTTCTCGACACCTCCTAGACGGGCCAGTTCAGCATGAATTTTGGTCCCCGTCCTGCAGAATTCCCAGTTACGGTTATTGAAACCAAGAGCATCTCCAGCCGCACTGAGGACCATGGCCGCCACATAATTGTCCACTATTCCAGAACACATGTCCGTGTCAGAGAGGGGTTTACAGAGACCTGTAAACAAGAGCTGGAAAAAGGAAGTTAACATGGAATGTACCTCAATCTAAGATACTATGTCAAGTTGAAACAGAAAGGATGTTTTTACATATAAGCATTTCACCGGATTGCGTCTTATCCTAACAGCCTTTTCTTCAAATCAGACTCCTGTGTGAAGTCTTTCACATGGGGTTACCTCTCACTTCTGCTGGTCTGGTTTTGTAGGTCATGGCCAATACTGGCATCAGGTTAGCCAATCCACTTTCTAGAAATATCATCCACATATCGCGATTAAAACATGCAGCGCAATGTGACTTGTGCTGCAGGTTTTAATCCTGTAGCATGTTAAAGAATTTGGTGAAACCTGTACAAATTATTACTATGCAAAGGTTAGAAGTAGAGATGAGCAATCCGGATTTGTCCCAAAGTTTTGTGTTTCTCCCAATCACAGGCCTCAGTGGTGCCCCCGGGAAATCACCCAGGAGGCCGAGAGAGAGAGCCGGATGCCATAAGGAGGTCCAAAAGAGGTCAGGGCAGGGGAGTGTAGATGGACATAGACTGATTGTAGTGAATGGAGCCATTCACACATCTGTTGCACTGTTTTCTCCCCCCTCTTTTCTCTACTCGACTCAGCTATTCAAGTATATGGGGCTGTGCAAAAAAAAAAAAAAGGAGGACTACACACAGACATCTTCCATGTGCTCCCATGTCATCTGTTTTTTCACACATGTGGATAACGCACAGATTAGACACGGATCAAAAATTGAAATACACTAAACTGTCCTTACTGCTGATGTTATTTGTTATAATACAAAGGAACTGTACAAAGTGTAAGACCACTTTACGGGTAACCTATACTTTACAGTCACACAAGCATGTAAGCCCTATCTGTTCCAAGCCATCATGTCATGTTAGTCACGCTCAGGCAAACAATTGACAGCAAAGCTCACAATTACTGCTAGTGCGGTAAACACTCTCCTCTTCATTGTAGCACTGCACGGCTTCATCTGAAATCCTAGTGTCCTCTAAGTGCTTGTGGTTACAGTCAACTCGTGTAGGCTATAAATAAGACTGGCCCCTCCTCCATGACACACAGGCAGAGCGTCCGTAATGTCACGAATCATCAGAACTCCCACCACTGTCTGAGGGCACAGTATGTCCATGGCTATTATTTCGCTATGGGCACGTGATAATCCCCTCCCTTTTGTGCTGCTTATCTATTTTGAGCTGCAAAGAACCGTTGGAGTGTGAGGTCATGAGATCAGAGTCAGTGAACACTGCAGACATTGAGTAGTCAGAATAACCTAGTAATAGGATCAATAGAAAACTATAAAAAAAAAAAAGCCAGGGACACAGTTAGAGAAACCACTGCAGGTTACCAGCTGCAAATTCGCGGTAGCTAACCCGCCATATTTTCAATTGCAGCATAGTGAATAGGATTTACACAAATCCCATCCACATGCCGTGCAATAAAATCCACAACACCATTATTACTGCAGGCGTAGGTGGAAAACCGCAAGAGGAGATTATTATAATGCAGAGAAATCTGCAGGTAAAATAAAAAAAACAAACAAACCCTATTTTGGATGGTTTTTGCTGCAGTGATTTTACTGAGGAATTTACTTGCAGACAGAAAACTAGTTTTTGTAGTTGATAAAAACAACAAGGTTTATATAGAGTTGTCAAGGAAATGCATTCCTAGTTTCTGGAGAAGTACATTTATGGTAGGGCTACATGGAAATTTTGGCCGTGCAAGATTAACACTGAAAAAGTTGCTCTCCATTCCAAAAAATGCTGCGTTTTACAGTACCTGCAAAGTGGATGGGATCCTGGCTAATCCCATCCATACATTGCAGAAAAAAATACGCAGCGGAAATGCTGCGAATTCAAAAACGTAAATCGCAGCATGTCAATTATACCTACTGAAACGCTGCTGTTTTCCGTATAGGTATAATAGAGGGAGAAAGTCTGCAGAGGGAAACTTTTTGTGAAAAACAATGCGGTAAAAAAAAACGCAATGCGTTCTGCTGAGTTTTTTCTGCAGTATTTTTTTTGCAGTGATTCGATGTGTGGGGCCTTAGCCTTAAGGGGTTTTTCAGGGCTTAAAAAATTCTAACAGTTGCTTATCTCGTAAAATCCCCAGTGGCTATAGAGTCACTGGCTCTGTGGTCTCCTACTGTGACTATGTATTTGCTCCTGTGGATTGCACAGGTAAAAGACTACGCTAGAGCAGCAGGGGAATTAAAAGATGACTAGTCTCCTATCAGTTTGTTTAAGAAAGGCAAAACACTCCTAATTCTCACTGCTGTCATCGGGCCCAATGCAGATGCACCATTTGCCCTGTTGATAAATTTGCCTTAGTGCCCCACTGATCCGATATTTATGGCCTATTCTAAGGACATACTATCACTACTAATTCCACAGCAGATCTGCATGTATTAAATGCAGATTTTCTGACATAGTTTGCCATGGATTTGATGTGTATTTCTCCTTATGCAAAGGGTTAAATGTGCAGTGAAAATCTGCAGGAAAAGATTGACACGCTGCAGATTTAAAATTTACATTAAATGTCCAATTCCGTGTTAGTTTCTCTTGCAGCATGATGATAAGTTTTGTTAAAATCTCATCCACTTTGCTGGTCCTATAATACTCTGCATATTATATGCCTGCAAAATGGATTATCTGCAGTATATTGAGCGTACCTCTCAACAGTCCCAGATTCAGTGACAGTCCCAGATTCCGGGTGCTGTCTTGGTCAGTGGGAGGTATGTTCCAAATTCAACTTATCTGCTTTCTCATGATCCACATGACTTGAATACAATGGTGAAGAAGGGAAGCTGTCTGCTCCTTGCTTCACCATTCGACCCTTGTCTTTGCTCCTGGTGTCTTGGAAGAAGTAGGCACAATGTGGTGATGTCACTTAAAAACCCATGCTTCCCCCTGAAGTCTACGGGAGCAGAGACAGACGAGAACAGCAGGGGAAATGGAGCAAGGTGAGCATTAGTTTTTTTTATTTGATCCATTATACTGTGGGGGAAACTGGAGGAGGACAGTAGACTATGGGGGCAACTGGAGGAAGATGTTATACTGTGCTGACAATGGAGTGGGACTTTATACTGTGGCACACCTGGAGGTTGACATTATAATGGGGAGGCATGCTGTGTCAGGGCACCACTCACTGTGTTCTACTGTGTGGGGGCACAAAGATAAATGGAAGGGAATGGGCGGAGTCAGAGTGGGAGTGGGTGGGGCCACATTCACTGCGACATGCATAGGGCAATAAATATTCTGTCCCTCTTTCAGTCCTTTGAAAGTTGGGAGGTATATATTGAACACTATGCGTGAACACACCCATAAATGGGTTTTACCCAGGCCCCCCACCTATCTGATACTGATGACCTATTCTAAGAGTAGAACATCAATATTAAAATCCCAGAAAACCCATTTAAACAGAAATAGAACATTAGAGGAAATGGACCATAGTCACAGCCTAAAATTGGGCCACAGCCTAATACTTAAAGGGGTATTCCCATCTCAAGGATCCCATCTATACTGGTAGCTTATGTAAATTCAAGAGTTTTCCTAAATACATTGCTTTAGCAATGCTGCTTTGTTTGCCTGCTATGTGAAATTATTCCTCCCATTATTTACACACCGTTCCCATGGAGCACAGCCTGTATCTGATAAGACAGGAGGGTCACTGCTCTCTGAGGGGGCTGAGTGCTCTCACTGTTATCTACAGCTCTGTGAGCAGGACAATCAGTTCAGATAATTGCAGTTTGCTGATAAAGGCTCCAAGGAGGGTAAAGGCTTTGTCCGTTATTTCTGTATGTAAACACAAGATAACATTGAGTCTGTTCTGTATAGAAACATGGTAAGTATACAAAACTATGTAATAAACAGTACAGACCAAAAGTTTGGACACAACTTCTCATTCCAAGAGTTTTCTGTATTTTCATGACTATAAAAATTGTAGATTCACACTGAAGGCATCAAAACTATGAATTAACACATGTGGAATTATATACTTAACAAAAAAGTGTGAAACAACTGAAAATATGTCTTATATTCTAGGTTCTTCAAAGTAGCCACCTTTTGCTTTGATTACTGCTTTGCACACTCTTGATGAGCTTCAAGAGGTAGTCACCTGAAATGGTCTTCCAACAGTCTTGAAGGAGTTCCCAGAGATGCTTAGCACTTGTTGGCCCTTTTGCCTTCACTCTGCGGTCCACCTCACTCCAAACCATCTCGACTGGGTTCAGGTCTGGTGACTGTGGAGGCCAGGTCATCTGGCGTAGCACCCCATCACTCTCCTTCTTTGTCAAATAGCCCTTACACAGTCTAGAGGTGTGTTTGGGGTCATTGTCCTGTTGAAAAATAAATGATGGTCCAACTAAACGCAAACCGGATGGAATAGCATGCCGCTGCAAGATGCTGTGGTAACCATGCTGGTTCAGTATTCCTTCAATTTTGAATAAATCCCCAACAGTGTCACCAGCAAAGCATCCCCACACCATCACACCTCCTCCTCCATGCTTCCCGGTGGGAACCAGGCATGTAGAGTCCATTCGTTCACCTTTTCTGCGTCGCATAAAGACACGGTGGTTGGAACCAAAGATCTCAAATTTGGACTCATCAGACCAAAGCACAGATTTCCACAGGTCTAATGTCCATTCCTTGTGTTCTTTAGCCCAAACAAGTCTCTTCTGCTTGTTGCCTGTCCTTAGCAGTGGTTTCCTAGCAGCTATTTTACCATGAAGGCCTGCTGCACACAGTCTCCTCTTAACAGTTGTTGTAGAGCTGTGTCTGCTGCTAGAACTCTGTGTGGCATTGACCTGGTCTCTAATCTGAGCTACTGTTAACCTGCAATTTCAGAGGCTGGTGACTCGGATGAACTTATCCTCCGCAGCAGAGGTGACTCTTGGTCTTCCTTTCCTGGGGCGGTCCTCATGTGAGCCAGTTTCTTTGTAGCGCTTGATGGTTTTGGCCACTGCACTTGGGGACACTTTCAAAGTTTTCCCCATTTTTTGGACTGACTGACCTTCATTTCTTAAAGTAATGATGGCCACTCGTTTTTCTTTACTTAGCTGCTTTTTTCTTGCCATAATACAAATTCTAACACTCCATTCAGTAGGACTATCAGCTGTGTATCCACCTGACTTCTGAACAACACAACTGATGGTCCCAACCCCATTTATAAGGCAAGAAATCCCACTTATTAAACCTGACAGGGCACACCTGTGAAGTGAAAACCATTTCAGGTGACTACCTCTTGAAGCTCATCAAGAGAATGCCAAGAGTGTGCAAAGCAGTAATCAAAGCAAAAGGTGGCTACTTTGAAGAACCTAGAATAGAAGACATATTTTCAGTTGTTTCACACTTTTTTGTTAAGTATATAATTCCACATGTGTTAATTCATAGTTTTGGATGCCTTCAGTGTGAATCTACAATTTTTATAGTCATTAAAATACAGAAAACTCTTGGAATGAGAAGGTGTGTCCAAACTTTGTCTGTACTGTACATTTACTGTACATATTATTTCATCGGCATTTATATTAGATTTCTAGTAATCATAATACTCTCTCATGGTAAAGACAATGTCTATATCTGTTGTGATACTTCATAGTTCCCTGTTCATTAAACAGTCAAAGCCTCCCACCACTTGTTGAAGAATACAGGAAGTGAGACAGGGAGCTGGGAAACCCCCGTTTAAGGCTAAGGCCCCACGTAGCGAGCCACAGCAAAAAAAAAAAAAAAAAAAAAAAAAATTTCCGCATTTTTCCTCTGCGGAATTATACCTATATGGAAAATGCCAGCGTTTACGGAGGTATAGTTGCTGCGATTTCGAGAAACGCGAGCGTTGTGTAGATGGGATTAGCCAGAATCCCAGGCATTTTGCAGGAAATGTAAAACGCAGGGCCAAAAACACTGTTTTTGCAATGTGGGACCCATCGCTAATTTCCATTAATTTACAAATGTCTAGGTTTCTGGCTTTCTTATAACTAGGGTTATGAGACATATGAAGTGGTGAACATGTTTCTACACTTCATGGAAATGATTCATAAGAGTTCCTGTTAATCCAGCCTCTCCCTATTCATATAATGGCTGATAACAGAGAATAATAAATGACATAATACCACACAGAAAACATAAATTGATTTCCTTTAAAATCAGGTTTAGGCCAGTTTCACACACACACATAATACAGGTACATTTCCGAGCAGGTATTACAGTTGTAAATTCCAGTCTGATCAACGGCCCGAATAGCTCGTGGATATGTGGCTTTATTACACTTTTATGACATTAGTATTCACTAGAAATAAGTAGGTTGTCTAGATGAGTTATAACATGATTAGAGGAGGCTGTACACACCAAGCTGTTTACAACACATGCAGTAACAAGGATTCACATTCTGTTCAGTCCCTTACCTTGAATTGCACTTTACCTAATGCAGAAAGTAAATCTCGCCACCTTACCTCCATTAACACCAGTGACTACGGAAGCAGCCTCATAGTCTGAACATTACTCACCAGCAGCAACTCCCAAGTTCTATTTCTGCTGAGCACCATGTAGGAAGTGAGCTCTGCGCATGATAACAGCTGTCACAGTAATAGGGAGAGAATATCAGTGCCACCTAGTGGCATCAACTGGGAAATACAAAGACGTGTAAATTGTTGATGCAATGGCCTGTAATAAGAAGACAGATACGTTTATATTAATATTTCATGAAGATATATTGGCACTATGATATTCTTGCAGAGTGTTCAAAATATTAGTTATCAGTATAATTTTTAGCTTTATATAATAGAGGAAAATAAATGACACCTATAATATATACACACAAGATGAATGATATGAATGATGTGATGTCTGGTCAGCTTGTTCGCATTACATATGTAATATATAATTAAGATCATTTTCAGTGAAAATCCTTATGTTGACCCAGAAAAAAAGATTTCAGTTCAATAGTTTGCAATATCAATGTAATAAGAAATAGAAGCGTAACCTAAAGCTCCTGGGACCCAATGAAAATCACTAGCAGGCCCCCAGCTTTAATGTATCATTGATGGTACTAGTCTCCTGATATTAGAGCGAGGCACCTTATGGACCCCGACCACTTTTTTGCACCCCCTCAAGTTACGCCCCTCACCAAGACAGAAGTATAGAGCTGTGCCTGGAATGCTCACTGGAGCAACAGTATGCAGCAGGTGAAATCTTTAATCCTTTACGGCAGTTTTTGGTGTTAAATAGTTGCAAATTGGTGATTTGCCCCTACTTGACGCCACATGTGGCAACAATATTTCAAAGTGGATGGCCTTGCCACTTTTCTCAAAGTGAGTGTGGCTGGGGCAGGGTATGGGCAGGGCCATCATCCCCAACACATTCATCATAATTTACGCCACTTTTGTACATTTTTGTCTAGGCACAAACTGGGGCCCACCAGTAAAATTTATTCTGGGTGCCCACTATACAGCTACTACATCTGTAAATATTACCTGACACAAATTCCCTAAATGCCACTAACATAAGTTTATTTTTCTGTAGTATCTTGGTGCCTAGCCCTTGCCTCTGGTTGTTTCTGCCCTGGGGTCCTGTCAGTAGTCTGCTGTCTGGCTCCTGCCTTGAACTAGGGTCCTCTTAGGTATATGTGCCCACATAGCAGCAGGAAAATGCTGCAAGATGATTGGCAATTGAGACCCCTGCAGTGTGATTGAGAAAATAGGGCCCAGTGAGGAAGGATACTGGTTGTCCTGACTCTGCACCTAGATGTTATCTATAAAAATAAACTGGGTAGTTTCTTAAATAATCTGCCCAGTATATTATACTGACACAGTCTGGCTGAGATACTCTATGATTAGTGTTGAGCGAACCCGTCGAATTTTGGGTTTGACGAGTTCGGGTGAACTTTGCCCAAAAGTTTGGTTCGGGTACCCGAACCCCATTGAAATCAATGGGGGACCCGAACTTGGTGACCCAAAAATGGCTGTAAAATGGGTATAGTAAGGGGTAGAGGGCTGCAAAATGGGGGTAATAACAGGGCAAGTGCCCTGCAAAAAAATGGGGTAGGGAAAGTACTTAAAATAAAAAAAAATTAAAAACTAATAAAATAAAATAATACATTTTGAAACAGGTGGTAGAGGCCAGGGGGAGGAGATTGTGTCGGTGGATATGGTGGTGTAAGTGGAAGAGGAGGAGGTAGCCACAACTTTAACCACCCACTCAGGCGCTGGCACAGCCAAGTCCTGTGGAATCATTCTGATAGGACACTTGCCGCAGGTCAGGCCAGCACCTCCAAGGCATAGAGGGCAAGATCTGGCCACGTGTCCAATTTACCAACCCAGAAATTGAATGGGGAGGACCATCGCTCTGTACCAGGTGACACGTTGGCAGATACTCATCCACCATGTGAGTCAAAGTCTGCCTTCTGGTACTACGGACCGTATCCAATGTTGGTGGATGTTGTGGAGAATTGAACAAGGTGTTCCACATTGTGGCCATGCTGGTGATGTCGTGGCTATGGGCTGACCACTGCGTGTTTTCACCCTTCTCAGTCTTCTGCTGACTGTGGCTGCGTGTCCACCACCTCTTCCTCCGAACTATCATTGCCTTCAATCCATGTTGGGTCTAGGACCTTGTCATCACCCCTCGGATAGTTATTGTTACTGCGCTAGGAGACGGTATGGGTACACGCGCAGTTATTGTTACTGCGCTAGGAGATGGTATGGGTACACACTCAGTTATTGTTACTGCGCTAGGAGACGGTAGGGGTACACACGTAGTTATTGTTACTGCGCTAGGAGACGGTATGGGTGTACACGTAGTTATTGTTACTGCGCTAGGGGGCGGTGTGGGCCACGTAGTTATTGTTACTGCGCTAGGAGACGGTATGGGTACACGCGTAGTTATTGTTACTGCGCTAGGAGACGGTATGGGTACACGCGCAGTTATTGTTACTGCGCTAGGAGACGGTATGGGTACACGCAAAGTTATTGTTACTGCGCTAGGAGACGGTATGGGTACACGTGCAGTTATTGTTACTGCGCTAGGAGACGGTATGGGTACACACACAGTTATTGTTACTGCGCTAGGAGACGGTATGGGTACACACACAGTTATTGTTACTGCGCTAGGAGACGGTATGGGTACACACTCAGTTATTGTTACTGCGCCAGGAGACGGTATGGGTACACACGCAGTTATTGTTACTGCGCTAGGAGACGGTATGTGTACACACGTAGTTATTGTTACTGCGCTAGGAGACGGTATGGGTACACCGCGTAGTTATTGTTACTGCGCTAGGAGACGGTATGGGTACACGCGCAGTTATTGTTACTGCGCTAGGAGACGGTATGGGTACACGCGCAGTTATTGTTACTGCGCTAGGAGACGGTATGGGTACACGCGCAGTTATTGTTACTGCGCTAGGAGACGGTATGGGTACACACACAGTTATTACTGCGCTAGGGGACGGTATGGGTACACACGCAGTTATTGTTACTGCGCTAGGAGACGGTATGGGTACACGCGCAGTTATTGTTACTGCGCTAGGAGACGGTATGGGTACACGCGCAGTTATTGTTACTGCGCTAGGAGACGGTATGGGTACACGCGCAGTTATTGTTACTGCGCTAGGAGACGGTATGGGTACACGTGCAGTTATTGTTACTGCGCTAGGAGACGGTATGGGTACACACACAGTTATTGTTACTGCGCTAGGAGACGGTATGGGTACACACACAGTTATTGTTACTGCGCTAGGAGACGGTATGGGTACACGCGCAGTTATTGTTACTGCGCTAGGAGACGGTATGAGTACACACGCAGTTATTGTTACTGCGCTAGGAGACGGTATGGGTACACACGCAGTTATTGTTACTGCGCTAGGAGGCGGTATGGGTACACACACAGTTATTACTGCGCTAGGAGACGGTATGGGTACACACACAGTTATTGACTGCGCTAGGAGACGGTATGGGTACACACGCCGTTATTGTTACTGCGCTAGGAGACGGTATGGGTACACACAGTTATTACTACGCTAGGAGACGGTATGGGTACACACACAGTTATTTACTGCGCTAGGAGACGGTATGGGTACACACGCAGTTATTGTTACTGCGCTAGGAGACGGTATGGGTACACGCGCAGTTATTGTTACTGCGCTAGGAGACGGAATGGGTACACGCGTAGTTATTGTTACTGCGCTAGGAGACGGTATGGGTACACACGCAGTTATTATTACTGCACTAGGAGACGGTATGGGTACACACACAGTTATTGTTACTGCGCTAGGAGACGGTATGGGTACACACACAGTTATTGTTACTGCGCTAGGAGACGGTATGGGTACACGCCGAAGTTATTGTTACTGCGCTAGGAGACGGTATGAGTACACACGCAGTTATTGTTACTGCGCTAGGAGACGGTATGGGTACACACGCAGTTATTGTTACTGCGCTAGGAGGCGGTATGGGTACACACACAGTTATTACTGCGCTAGGAGACGGTATGGGTACACACACAGTTATTACTGCGCTAGGAGACGGTATGGGTACACACGCCGTTATTGTTACTGCGCTAGGAGACGGTATGGGTACACACAGTTATTTACTACGCTAGGAGACGGTATGGGTACACACACAGTTATTTACTGCGCTAGGAGACGGTATGGGTACACACGCAGTTATTGTTACTGCGCTAGGAGACGGTATGGGTACACGCGCAGTTATTGTTACTGCGCTAGGAGACGGAATGGGTACACGCGTAGTTATTGTTACTGCGCTAGGAGACGGTATGGGTACACACGCAGTTATTATTACTGCACTAGGAGACGGTATGGGTACACACGCAGTTATTGTTACTGCGCTAGGAGACGGTATGGGTACACACGCAGTTATTGTTACTGCGCTAGGAGATGGTAGGGGTACACACACGTAGTTATTGTTACTGCGCTAGGAGACGGTATGGGTACACACGCAGTTATTGATACTGCGCTAGGAGACGGTATGGGTACACACGCAGTTATTGTTACTGCGCTAGGAGACGATAGGGGTACACACGTAGTTATTGTTACTGCGCTAGGAGACGGTATGGGTACACACACAGTTATTTACTGCGCTAGGAGACGGTATGGGTACACACGCCGTTATTGTTACTGCGCTAGGAGACGGTATGGGTACACACCAGTACTGCGCGGCTTCCCCAGTTATTGTTACTGCGCTAGGAGACGGAATGGGTACACGCGTAGTTATTGTTACTGCGCTAGGAGACGGTATGGGTACACACGCAGTTATTATTACTGCACTAGGAGACGGTATGGGTACACACGCAGTTATTGTTACTGCGCTAGGAGACGGTATGGGTACACACGCAGTTATTGTTACTGCGCTAGGAGACGGTATGGGTACACGCACAGTTATTACTGCGCTAGGAGACGGTATGGGTACACACGCAGTTATTGTTACTGTGCTAGGAGATGGTATGGGTACACACACAGTTATTGTTACTGCGCCAGGAGACGGTATGGGTACACACACAGTTATTACTGCGCTAGGAGACAGTATGGGTACACACGCAGTTATTGTTACTGTGCTAGGAGATGGTATGGGTACACACACAGTTATTGTTACTGCGCCAGGAGACGGTATGGGTACACACACAGTTATTACTGCGCTAGGAGACGGTATGGGTACACACGCAGTTATTGTTACTGCGCTAGGAGACGGTATGGGTACACACGCAGTTATTGTTACTGCGCTAGGAGACGATAGGGGTACACACGTAGTTATTGTTACTGCGCTAGGAGACGGTATGGGTACACACACAGTTATTACTGCGCTAGGAGACGGTATGGGTACACACGCAGTTATTGTTACTGCGCTAGGAGACGGTATGGGTACACACACAGTTATTTTTACTGCGCCAGGAGACGGTATGGGTACACACGCAGTTATTGTTACTGCGCTAGGAGACGGTAGGGGTACACACGTAGTTATTGTTACTGCGCTAGGAGACGGTATGGGTACACACACAGTTATTACTGCGCTAGGAGACGGTATGAGTACACACACAGTTATTGTTACTGCACCAGGAGACGGTATGGGTACACACGCAGTTATTGTTACTGCGCTAGGAGACGGTAGGGGTACACACGTAGTTATTGTTACTGCGCTAGGAGACGGTATGGGTACACACACAGTTATTACTGCGCTAGGAGACGGTATGGGTACACACGCAGTTATTGTTACTGTGCTAGGAGATGGTATGGGTACACACACAGTTATTGTTACTGCGCCAGGAGACGGTATGGGTACACACACAGTTATTACTGCGCTAGGAGACGGTATGGGTACACACGCAGTTATTGTTACTGTGCTAGGAGATGGTATGGGTACACACACAGTTATTGTTACTGCGCCAGGAGACGGTATGGGTACACACACAGTTATTGTTACTGCGCCAGGAGACGGTATGGGTACACACACAGTTATAGTTACTGTGCCAGGAGACGGTATGGGTACACACACAGTTATTACTGCGCTAGGAGACGGTATGAGTACACACGCAGTTATTGTTACTGCGCTAGGAGATGGTATGGGTACACACACAGTTATTACTGCGCTAGGAGACGGTATGGGTACACACACAGTTATTACTGCGCTAGGAGATGGTATGGGTACACACGCAGTTATTGTTACTGTGCTAGGAGATGGTATGGGTACACACACAGTTATTGTTACTGCGCTAGGAGACGGTATGGGTATACACGTAGTTATTGTTACTGCGCTAGGAGACGGTATGGGTACACACACAGTTGCTAGGAGACAGTATGGGTATACACACAGTTTACTGTCACTATTATTATTTCTAGGCTAACTGCCCCTCACAGTATCCGGCTCCTCTCCTTACCTAGCTGCACTGCCCTGAAAAGGACAATTATTAAATTTAGCTAAGGCCCTGACTGTCCCTATCTCCAGCTGCAGCCTCTCCCTTCATAGCCTAACTAGCTGGAATGGCAACGGAACCTGTGATCTTGTCTCTTATACAGAGGGGTCACATGTCCCGTCTGGCCAATCACAACCATGCCCATATTGGGCATGTCTGTGATATCTGTGGGCTTAAAGTTGGTTTCAGCACTGAATCTGTATGAAGTACAATGAGTGTACTGAGCCATGCCAGGGTAAATTGGTTGCCCACCTGGCTCACGGGCCAACTGAGGGATTTACCTGTTCACCCATGGGCCAGTCCGAGCCTGCACCTATCTTATGTCAAGGAGCAGCCTCAGGAAAAATTATGAAACTGAAACTGGGGGCAGATGAAGGGGGACACACATGAAACTGGAGGGGGGACTAAGAGGGACATTAAACTGGCGACAGCTGGAGGGGGACATTAAACAATGGGGGTCACTGTATGGAAACTTTAATCTGGGGGCAACTGGAGGAGGACATTAAACCGTGGGAGGCTGGGGGTCATGTCCGCTTCTAGTTGCCCTCGGTTTAATGTCCCCCTCCAGCTGCCCCAGTTTAATATCCCCCTCTAGTTGCTCCCAGTTTAATGTTCCCCTCGAACTACCCCCAGTGTTTAATGTCCCCCTCCAGCTGCCCCAGTTTCATGTCCCCCTCTAGTTTCCACCATTTTAAACTGGGACACCAGGAGAGGGACTTAATACTGTGTTGCAATTGCAGGGGAACATTATAATGTGGGGGCATAGAATGTTAGGATGACTGTAGGAGTATTATACTGTGTGAGGGCACAAAGAAAAATGGATGAGAATGGGAGGAGTCAACATAGAAGTGGGTGGCACTAAATTTGCAGCAACGCACATTTTGTCCCTCTTTCTGTTCTTTGAAAGTTGGAAGGCATGCATGCTGTGTGACTCCTAATCTAGGTTATGCTTCATTCTTGCCACTAGATGACTCCAAATCATCTTTTTTTGGCTTCACATGTTTTAAGTGCAAGTTTATAAATCCTTTGCAAACTTCTATTCAGTTGATTTAGGTTTTAAAAGATTTACGTTCATTCTGTTATTTCTATTGCTAAAAAGGGCATAATATGTGTAGCCCTATTTGGGGGGGGGGGGTATGAGTATTATCCCTCCCGCAACAGACTCTGGCGCTGACCTGTGTGTATAATGGGACCTGAAGCCTTCGCTGAAGGGAAGAGTGGGAACATATATGAAATATATCAGTGCCTCCACCCAGGATAGAGCCTCTGTATTACAGGGAGGATCTCTTCCTGGGACTTACCCATGAAGTACAGTTAGTAGCCTTAACAAGGATCACTGTACTAATCTCACAGTCTGAAGAATACATACAGATACCACATAAGGTTATAACAGTAGCTTTATAAGTATCAACAGGGTAATAATACATACATAAAATATATCTCAGAACACAGCAATACTACAACAACCAGCAAGTCCTCAACCGTCTTAGGTTATATACCCGGGTATATATATAGATATATAGCAAGAGTCCAGTGCACAATACCTCCAGGCAACAGAAGAGATGCAGGGGCCCCTGTGGATGACTGTGGATCCTCGGATTCTTCCAGGAGATGACAGACAGCCGATCAGGAGATGATGATGATGGTGAGATTCTTCACAGGCAGCAAACAGGGCGACGGTGAGGGCAGTAGATGCAGGCCTGACTACCCTAACACTGAGTCCTTAACCTGCCAGCTAAACTACTAGTGCCACCGGGCCTCTAACTAGCTAGTTGGCCTTCGGAGGCCTAACCTATCACTGCCCTGAACTATATATATATATAATGGATCCCTAACTACGGTTACTAGTGGTCCTGTGGTATATAGGGGGTTTTTTTTTGGGTTTTTCTCCCCATGGGACATAACATGTGTGTTTCAGCAGCTCTGCTCACATCTCTCCCCCAGCAGCTCTGCCTCACATGTGTCTGACTCACTGTATTTACAAAACAAAACTTGCACTAAATGCCTGGGGTCTCTGAAGCCAAACTGCAGGGGCAAAGATAGCCAGATACATTATATACTAGTAGAAATGGCAGTTCCCTACACTCTCCCTCTGGTGAAATCTTTACGTCACGTCAAAGACATACAAAGTCATAGTATACAGTCAACATTACCAATGACAATATCAATATGGTTGCTTTTGCATTTACAGAGTCACAACAGGTTAATAGGTATACATGCCAGCAGGGGGGGAAATTGGTAACATATTGACCAAAGTGGACACTGCACCCACCCAAGCATGGTATAAATGAGGCTGAGTAGTAAATCTGGGGTCCCCAAACTATCATATGTCAGCATAGGTGGAGGGTGTCTAATTCTCTCTCCTCTCCGTACCTCTCTCTGAGGTAAACTAACATGTCCAGGCCCTAAACTAGGGTTGTCTGCCATGGGAGGGGATGGTGCTGGTGGCGTAGGAGAGCTAGATCCCTGCTCATCTGTAGACACAGATCTAGGTACGAATTCTGGAGTTTGAGGGTTCATAGGTCTCCCTGAAGGAGAAGATACTGGTGATCTAGGAACGTCAGGAGCCACAGTCCAATCACTCTCAGGAGTTTCAGGAAGGTCAGGTGGAATATCGGCTAAGGACTGTGGAGAATCGCAGGCCGAGCCATCATTGGAGATATCCATACCATCAATCTGAGGTACAGGCAACAAATGATTTCTATGCCAAGTCCTGATCCTCCCGTCCCATCCTTTTATCTTGTAGACTGGTATTCCAGGCAATCGATCTACCACTGTAAAGAGTTCACTCCGCCATCGATCAGCCAGCTTATGTTTTACAGATGCTCCCAAATTCCGTAGCAGAACATGGTCCCCAGGGTTCAATTCTCGGTATCTTACTCGAAGATCAAATCTCCTTTTATTTCCTTCATTCACTTTGGCCGCATTTTCCTCAGCCAGCTGATAAGCACTCTTAAGCGTTTCTTTCAAACGTGCCACGTATCGGTAATGATCTCGATGACTGATACCATCGGTAGAGACTCCCAACAAGATGTCAATAGGTAGCCTAGGCTCTCTTCCAAACATCAGAAAGTATGGTGAATATCCTGTGCTCTCGTGCCTTGTACTATTATAGGCATGCACCATAGCCTCCACTTTTCTACTCCAGGATCGCTTATCCTCAATTCGTAAGGTACCAAGCATATCAAGTAAAGTCCTGTTAAATCTTTCAGGAAGGGCATCTCCCTCTGGATGGTAAGGCGTCGTCCGACTTTTGTGGATGTTCAACAACTGAAGTAACTCTTTGATCAGGTTACTCTCAAATCCCGGCCTTGATCAGAATGCAACCGGTGTGGTAAGCCATAATGGATAAATACTTTTCCCAAAGCACTCTTGCAACAGTGACTGCTTTTTGATCCTTAGTCGGAAGGCTTGAGCATATCGTGTGAGTGATCAGTCACCACCAATACATTTCCAAATCCTCTGGAGTCGTTGTCATACAAAGGGTCTATGCAGACAGTCATGGGGCCCGAACTCTTCTGTGTCCCATGGAGGCGCTCGACCGGGACAGTCTTCCTCTGCAACATCTGCGACAGCACCTACACAGACGAGTCCGGTATCTCTCATTTTGGGCCAGTAGAATCGGTCTTGTATTAGGCCATAAGTCTTCTCAGGTCCCAATGACCATGATAATCATGCAGACTTCGGATCATCTTCTGAAGCAGCTTGGAATAACTAGTTGGCGCCTTCCAGGGTGATCATGATACAGCACCACACGATAAGTAGGCCATTGTCTATTTCAAACTTCTCCCAATCTCGTGGTTGTGCTTCAGGGGTAGGGATGTCTTTAACATTTCTCTGTCTTGAGAACTCACTGCTTGATAAAGAGGTCCAATTAAAGGATCAGTCTTTTGACTCCAGATCATTCGCTTTGAAGATATAGAACAACTCTCAAAGGTCCTAGCGGCAGGGTAGGCAAACATGTCTGGTACAGCTTCGGGACCTCCCTAGAGTCATGCCGAGTTTCAGAAAGGCTACTCGGTCTTCACTACAGCAGCATGGCACACGCTCCTACTCCAGGACTTGGCACTTCTTCCCATTCATCCACTACTTCCGGACTAGGTAATCCAGGCGTCTTGATAGAGCATCTCCCAATGTTCTTAGGCCCGATTTATACTTGAGTGTGATTGGTAGTTGGATAAAGCTGCCAACCAGCGATGTCCTGTGCTCGAGTTTAGCGGTTGACAACGTATGTCGTGGATTGTTGTCTGTTTTACTTCAACGTGGCTCCGTATATAGTCATGTATTTATCAACAATGGCCCACTTGGCGAACTCCATTTATGTCTGGATATTTTTCTCGCTGGGAGAAAGACTTCGACTTATGAAAGCTATGGTCCGTAACCCGGCCGGGTATTTTGGTGCAGCACGCCCTAATCCTTCAAGCTGGCATCTACATGTAGCACTATGGCTTATGTGATCAGCATAGCCAGAACGGGAGCTTCTGTCAATTTCTTCTTCAACAACTTAAATGCTTCTTCACAATCGTCCACCTATGAAGGCTTTTGGAAGACCCTTTCTTCTTTGGATCTCTCATCCTCTTACAGGTCGGAGGGCTCGGTTTTTGATATCCTTCACAATCGTCGATAGAATCCACACCCAGGATTGCACTCCGTATTTTTGCGGTCGGGGATTCCCACAGCTTCAATCTTACCAGGATCGGTAGCAACTCCTTCAGCAGAACATATGACCTACATAAGTGACCGAAGATCTACAATTTGATTTGTCAGCCGACAACTTCGCCCCTCTTCTTTTGCGATGGAGTACTCTCTGGTCGTTCTTCTGTTCTTCCAGCGTCTTTCCAACACATATGTCATCAGATATACAGGCATTCCCGGGGCACTAATCACCTAACACTCTTTCCATCACCTTTGGAACGTTGTGGCGCCTTTTGTCCTTGCGGTACGGTGACTGAGAAGGGGTTGAGGCTGTCTTTTCTGATCCTCGGTGCCTTGGGACTTGTAGTATCCCATCTTAGGTCCAGCACTTGACCAACAGTTTCCATTCAGGCTTCCAGAGCTTCTTCAATTCTCGGCGTGTATACTGATCAGGTAAGGTTCTCCGGTTAGAGTTCTGTAATCCACACATAGGTTGCTCCAGTTTTTTTCTTACCACATGGTGAGGATAGGGGCTCTTACTGTCCACAATGATCCCTGACCTTTCATTTGCTGTAGAGTCTGTCTTACTCATCAACATCCTTTGGAGCAACTCTCCGTGGTCGCTCCGGAAGGGAGTAGAATCGGTCATCGGAAAGTGTGTTGAGCACTTTTAGCACAACCTACATCCATATCATCCTGGAGAACACTTCCGTAATTCAGACAACTTCTGTGTAGTCGCTGATTCGGCCTCTGGTAAATGTGGATCACTCAAGTCAAGATTGAGATTGGGATTGCATCTCGGATTTGAATCCTGCACACTTCAGCGTATGGATTTACTCGAAGGGTAGCAGTGGGCCCATTCTGGTATGGTCCAATTACAATCGATGCGGTGAACAGTTCCTCCTGTCACACAGGTAGATAACTCCACTTTATTTCTCCAGTCCTTTCTCTCTGGGATCACCATCCAGCCATTCTGGTTAATCATTTCTTCAGGGGTTTCTGGACATAACTCCCCTTCAGCAAATCGGAGCTGCTGGGGCTACTCTGTTCTCTCCCCGCCGGGGACTTCCGTTCTCTCCCTATGATATACCATTCCTGTCGATGCAGTAGACAGGGCATCACAGAGTTCTCTAGATCAGAAGATATATTCACCGGCTGGCTGCGGGTTCCAATCTCTTCAAGAAACTTCTGAAAAGCATAATGCACTGCGGGACAATTGTGCCAAGTATCACAGGAGCTGCACAAGAATCCCTGTATCAGGACAGACAAGAGCCGTAATCTTATGGGAGCCACTCTGATCTTCTAATTCAGGGACAGCTATAACTACTTGTAGGCTGCCATCTACAGGATATGATCCTGAATTAAGCCCCCACAATTTCATTTGTCCTGTAGACTGAAGAGGTATATCCCTCAGGTACTTTTGGTAGACAGCGATAAATCAGGGTCACTTGAGATCCTGTATCAAACAGGGGGAGCGGCATGACCATTGCAGTGACTTTGACAACGGACCTGGAGCCCGCGATGCGCCTTGGTCTTTACTGGCCGTTTTGGTGTCTTTGATTCTGATAGAGAGACAGCACTGTGTCCCAATCCCTCACTGTCCTCCGTACACTGTCTGGCGTATGACCCGTTGACCACATTTATAACAGGTTGTAGCATCCTTCCTCATTGAGTGGCAGTGGGTGGAGTGGCGACTGTCTAAGTTCTGCCGTCCGTGGTTTGTCCTTGTTTGATTGGAACAACATCTTCTTTAGAGATGCTTTTGTTTTTGGGGTACTAACTATGTCAGCTTCTTGTTTCTTCACTAACTTCATTAAGTCAGGAATGGAAGGACTCTATCAGATAGTAGACCTTGAGTACTTGAGCAGAGGATGATGAGGTTGTAACCCTCTCACCAACTGTGGTTCTCATAGCGTCTACCTCTGAAGTAGATATAGCTGCGTGGTACACCAGACGTGAGAGTAGCTGTAACGGTTATAGTAGAGACTTTTCCCTTCTTTTTGACGACCATTCGGTAATCAGACCATCTGGGAGGTCATAGTATGGCTAGTGATCAGACAGTACTTGTATATAGTCATGCACTCACTCCTTCATGAGAGTCTCTGTACAAGCGGATCAATTCTGCGCGGGACCGCAACTTTCCTGTCGCTGCCGTTGCTTCTTCGAGCAGACCATTCCTTCAGGCTTGGAGAGTATGTTCTTTCCATATCTAGTTTTCCTCCTTGTGGTCTGGGACATTACCAGAGAATACTTTTAGTTTCTTGTAGTGAGTGGCCTGCAGGCCCTGAGCTAACATTTCAGTCAGCCTGGCTAAAGTGCTAATAGCACTGTCACTAGAGGAACTGCTAGCGACGGCCATACTGGGGGGGTAACTGGCTGAGCGGGGTTCTTCCTTTACCTGAACCAGGGGAGGAACAGGAGGTCGGTAATCCCATGTAGTAGCTAGTGGGAGGTTCCCCTCTGAGCTATATCGCTTCTCCATATCAATGACTATTCCCACTTCTAAATCTCAGCAGTGCCTCCAAATGTAGCCCTATTTGGGGGGGGGGGGGGTTGGTTTTCCCTCCCGCAACAGACTCTGGCGCTGCCTGTGTGTATAATGGGACCTGAAGCCTTCGCTGAAGGGAAGAGTGGGAACATATATGAAATATATCAGTGCCTCCACCCAGGATAGAGCCTCTGTATTACAGGAGGATCTCTTCCTGGGACTTACCCATGGTACAGTTGTAGCCTTAACAAGGATCACTGTACCTAATCTCACAGTCTGAAGAATACATACAGATACCACATAGGTTATAACAGTAGCTTTATAAGTATCAACGGGTAATAATACATACATATATCTCAGAACACAGCAATACTACAACAACCAGCAAGTCCTCAACCTCTTGGTTATTACCCGGGTATATATATAGATATATAGCGGTCCAGTGCACAATACCTCCAGGCAACAGAGAGATGCGGGGCCCCTGTGGATGACTGTGGTCCTCGGATTCTTCCAGGAGATGACAGACAGCCGATCAGGAGTGATGATGATGGTGAGATTCTTCACAGGCAGCAAACAGGGCGACGGTGACGGCGTTGCGGCCTGCTCCCTAACACTGGTCCTTAACCTGCCAGCTCTACTGTGCCCCGGGCCTCTCTGCTTTGGCCTTCGGGCCTCCTTCCTGCCCTGAACTATATATCTATTTGGTCCCTAACTCGGTTACTGCTGGTCCTGTGGTATTGGGGGTCCTCCTACTATTCTGTGAAGTAAGAGGAACAAGTGGCTCTTGACTCCCCCAGACATAACATGTCTGTTTCAGCACCCTCCCCACACCTCTCCCCCCAGCAGCTCTGCCTCACTGTGTCTGCTCCTGTTTTACAAACAAACTTGCCCTCAATGCCTGGGGTCTCTGGGCCAAACTGCAGGGGCAGAAGCCAGATACATTATTCTGTGAAATGGCGTTCCCTACTTGCAAATCTATCACGGGTCCTTCCCGGCCCCGGATGATCCGGCCGTGCGGGTGCGGCCCCTTGCGTGTATGTGCGCCCGGTGCTGCTATGAACTCCGCTCCCCCTACGGCCTGAGGGGTTGGATGCCGCACTTCTGCCCGTGAAACTTTCTGGCACTGTCACAGGATATTGTGGGCACCCAGTGCGCATTTCCATGTACCATGTATAAATTTCATTTGTGTGCATTTGAAGTGCTGGCATCCACCCCCCTCATGGCCTGTAGGGGTGTGAGCGGATGTTTCATTAGCATTTTGCACCTGGGCTGTTTCTATCATACACTGCAATGGGGCCTGCCTGCCCTGCCGTGTATCATCCGGGGTCGGGTAAGTGTGGCTTTTTTTTTTTTTTTTTTTACTTTTTCCAAGATGCAGCAGTTTGCACTTTGTGAGGGAATTGGAGGAATGGTATTTTGCTATATCTACTATTATAGGTCACAGGTGTATTCTTATATTAAAGTGAACTGTGAAACCTAGAAATGACTGTAAATTATTTAGAAACTGCACTGTTCTCCAGATCAGATTTAAGAAATCATTAGGGCTGTTAGGATCCTAAAACATCCAGGGCCCAGGCCCCGGTGCACTTTTTAGACCCCAGAGTATAATGATTGGAGGCCCAGAGGAGGTGACAAACATAAAACCCAGTGTTACTTACCTATTTTGGGCTCCAATGAGACTCCCTTCGGCCCTTCTCAATGATCACAGATGTGGGTTACGCCATGCAGATGTGGGTGATATCACTAAAGAGGCCCGGAGAGGTGAAGAAGGCCCTACGTAGCGAGCTACAGCCAAAAAGTGCTGTGAAAGACTGCGGTGGAAATGCATTGCATTTTTTTTAGCAGCATTTTTCACAGAAAGCAAAACTCTGTGGACTTTCTGCCTCTATTACACCTATATGGAAAATGCCAGCGTTTCCGCAGGTATAATTGACATGCTGCATTATACATCAGTACTTGGGTGTGGTAGAGATATCCCCCTACAATGGTGTGCAACTCATGGCTAGCAGCCAGCTCTCTGCAGAAATGAATGCAGTAATGAATACTGACATTATACTTCAGTGGCTACAATTGTCATTCTTTGAGCTAGAGATATATATTGTCCTGGTTCATGAACTAGGGGAAGGTGTACCTACACATTATCAATGTTCACCATTAATTTTGACTGTCAGTAAAAATCACAGCAACTGCATAGTGTGAATGAGTTTGAAGCCCTGCTTATTTGCACACGACTCATTACATATCAATACCTGGGCGTGGTCGAGTATAAATATACTATCTGTCTAGAGAGTGGATTTGGGGACCTAACACTCATCGGGATTATTCATCCCCTTTTTGTTCTTATGTTATACTTTTTTTTAAAAAAAATAATTTAGCCTTTTTTGGCATTTAATGTTATATGCAATAAAAGTTATATTTTATATATTTTCATTATTGTTTTTCAATGCTCTCTCTTTTTTTTTCTTTTCCTTTTCTTTCAAAGGTGGGGTGGGGGGGGAGTCAGGCTATCACCAGTGTATGGCTACGGCCCCACGTTTCGGAAACACAGCTCTTTTTGTTGCGGTTTTTTTGAGCCAAAGGCAGGAGTGGCTACAAAAGAAATGGGGAAATATATAGTAAGTTCTTATACTTCTACTATCTGCTCAATCCACTCCTGGCTTTGGCTCAAAAAACCGCACCAAAATCTACAGCAAAAAAAGCTGCGTTTCCGCAATGTGGTGCTTTAGCCTATATCTGTAAACCTGTCTTGACACGAAGTTTTACACTTAGGCTAAGGCCTCACGTTGCGGAAACGCAGCTTTTTTTTGTTGCAGATTTTGCTGTGGTTTTTTTTTTTTTTTTTTTTTTTTGAGCCAAAGCCAGGAGTGGATTAAGCAGAAGGGAGAAGTATAAGATCTTCCTATATATTTCCCATTGCTTTTGTAGCCATTCTTGGCTTTGGCTCAAAAACGCAACAAAAAAAGCTGCGTTTCAGCAACGTGGGGCCTCACCCTGAGACTGAATTGTGGTTTGAGGGAATTGCAGCTGATCGCCTGGTCAGCCAAGTCCTATCTCCCAATCCTTTCCAGCATCACATTTAAACTTTCCTCCATCCTTTCTGCTGCGTCTTTGCCCTGAAGTTTTACTGAGCTTAGCCTTTACTGCAGATTCACTAGGAAGGGTACTGATAAAAGCAAGAAATGCTTGAAACCAGGCCACAGCAGACAAGTGACTATGGCATGCATACATCATGACTAGGCAATGCAGATTAGCAGGTGCCGTATTTTCTTACCTACTTATTCACCGCTGCCTGGCCGTATCCCCTCCTGTACTCCTCTTATATTCCCCACACCCGCTCCGCAAAACAAACACAAAGACAGGAGTTGGATAAAATCGGCCACAGCAGCCGTGTTTATTAAACAATTAACATATAAAAACATATTAAAATATATTAACTTTATAATGTATAAATAACCGTAACCTAACAATACCCGTAAAGTACAGGACACAGGGCCCGAGTCCTTGGAGCTACTAACCAAAACGAGTTCAATCCTGGCGTTACCGCATGAATTTACCGCTAGCCGTACCATCGGCTCAGCGGCACCATGATTGTAAGATGACCCCATTACCACATACCAGTTCACAGGGCATTGACCCCTGTAACCGTCCCCCACCACGCCAGGTAAGCCACCAAATCACTAATGAACTGTGACATGGGAGGGTGGAGCCCACCATTAACTCCCCCTTCCGTAATCCACTGAACCACCAACTCCAAGGACCCTGCCCGCCTGGCCACAGTGACTCAGAACAAATTTTTTTTTTTTTTAACAACGCACCCGTTCCTTTAACAAGGGAGGGAGGGAGGGCGGGACAACCTCACCTGTCCGACGCTCTGCCTGGAATGGCACTTCGTGGGCTTACCGCTATGAAAAAAGCGGTCCCACGAAGCTCCGCCCCTTCCTCTCCTTACCCCCACCCTCTAATGGCTCCCTGCACTGCCCGCCGCAGTCATGGTCCCTCCGCGGCAACTACGTGTTGCTGCGGTCCCTCTATACAACTCTATGAACTGTGGTGAGGAATCCCAGTTAAAGTGGTATTCCCATTTGTTTGAGTGGCTAAGAGTTAATAATAAGGTGATAGAATGATGTCTCAATTTTATTAAGAAATAGTTATGCAACATGTTTATTCCAGAATATTCTTTAAAAAAAGAATATTCCGGCTGAAGATCTCACCACACGTGACCGCTGACGCCAGTCAGCGGTTACAGGAAAGGACACCAGACCTCACCAGTGAGATATGTGAGTGACGTCCTGTGTCCATTGTATGCTGTTTTTGGCACAGTGTTTGTCTTTTCCAGTTCCTTCCCTTGCCAACCTTTTGGAACAATTTGCATGGGACAGCTTTTAGGATCGTTACCCTCATAAAAAGCTTCTAGTGGAGCTGGCCTTTTAGAAATAACTGTCCCCTTCTGTTACAATACTCCTCCTCCTTGGTATTTTGTATTCCTCTCTCCTAGTCTGTGTCCCCTCACTTCTTTTCTCACCTCACATGCAGGGGTCCACCTTCCATGAGGCGACCTGAGAGGATGGCGTCAGACCAAACATTTGCGGTGACTCATGGAATAAACTGGGGGGGGGGGGGGTGGCAACATATATAGGCTTTAAAAAAGTGGTTATATACTGTGGGTGGTATAAAAGGGGGTCAGATACTGTGGTGGGGTCATAATACTGTGGGGGGGGGGGAAAGGGGGTCATATATTGTAAGGGGTCATATACTGTGCGGGTGACATAAGAAAAGGGTCATATACTGTATGGGGCCATAAAATGGGGGTCATATACCGTGTGGGGGGGGGCTAAAAAAAGGGGGGTCATGTAGGATAGGATCACCCCTGTCCACACTTGCTTTTTGGTGAAAGAATGAGGCGTGGCCTAAATGGAGATCCTTTTCACGCTGTATTTATGACTTGCGCCTTTTTAAAAAGGGTCCAAAAAAAGTCACAAATGCCCTCCAGTACATGGGCAGCGTAAAAGAGCCTGTCAAATTAGAAAGCATTAAAAAAGGGTTATTGCTCAAATCTTTTATTTATTTTTTTTAAGCAATTGCGCCATGTGCAAAGTGCACATGGCCAAAAAAGACAAATCTAAACTAACTAACATGTGCACAACATTTAACAAGGGCGCGCCTACATCATAAATAAGCACTACAGTAAAGCTAGTCTAAAAAAAAAAGGGCACCTGCAAAAGTTTGGCCCAAAAGCAGCAGATGATAGATAACCCCCCAATGGTTCTCAAACGGCACACAGACATTTTTCACTGTGAATAAGCCCTTAGACAGGCGGTCTGAATATGCGTCAGAGAGATCACAGTGGCTGATTCTGGATGATAAATATGGCGTATCTTTAGACCTTCTACCACCTTCTAATTGGCTTAGACTGAGTCGGAATTCGGTACATTTGTAGTGCAGCATGGTGCATTTAGGCCTTGACCCCGTTTTCTGAGAATCCACACCCACATGTTTAGCAAGTTGAAAAATTTTTGCCCAAACTAGATGCACTAACACGTGTGCCACATTTACGCTAGAGTCTAGTCATAACCAGAATGGTAAATCTTTGTCATTGCATTTCTTTTCATGTAGCTGAGTGTGTCTAGAGTGTGTTAAATTGGCTAAAATATTTCTGCGCCACATAAAATACATAGAAACACACCTTTCCTAAAATTCATATATACATGCATTACTGCTGTGGAATAAGACATTTGTGACCTTTCAGTGGCTGGGTGCTCCTACCCGTCCAGCTGGAGACTATCTCTCTGCTCATGCATTTTTACTACAAGTAATGGATTATGCAGCAAACTGTGTAACCCAGTCGCTTTCTTCCTTATTTCATTTGGTTACTTACTGTGTGTGCTACATATTGAAATATATTATCTGGGTGTATTAATAAATTACTGATCCAGATGCTACATTGGAAAATATCAGGAGGAAATAAGTTTAGCTGGTTCTTTGGTTCTCAACAGACCTCATAGTTATCCTGAATTTTTAAGACTATGTATTTCAAGGAAACCAAAATGTAGACATACCAGTTTGGTTCTGGGTAAAGATTAACTTTGGCATGAATGTGGCTCTTCTTTATGAGCCACATCTCTAAGGGCATGTCATGCCCCATGTAGCCAAACCTAGCTAAAAAATCTTAATAAATGGCCTGACTGGCACAGGAACCGAGAGAACCCAAGGCCTCTTCATGCATCTGTTGGAGGTCCCGATGCCAGAATGGAAATCTATGCTAGGCAAAAACTGGCGTAGATTGCCATTGTAACGCATACCAGAAAACCAGTGTGAGTTTTAATAAATCAGCTGAGTGAAGGTGGCTCAACCTGATCCCTGCCATGCCCACATATAATTTGTGCCAGAAAACTGGTGTAGAATGAAATGATTAATTCCCCCCCCCCCCATTGGGTTCTTTTTTGCTGCAATTTTTTTCTTTTTTTTCCACTCCCTTGGGCAACTTTATGACCAACATGGGAAAGCTCCTTTGTCTGATAAAACTTGTGCCACTTTTATCAAGTGGTTTAGACATTTTGCAACTAAAACAAGAATAGGAGCTTCATGATAAAGGGATGACGTTTACAGCAACGCCTAAATAGTGACACCATGGGCCAAAAAATATGCCAAAATTTAGTGCATTTTTATGGCGTAAACTAGCTAAATAATAGATGTAAAGTTAGACTAGACAGTCTAATAATGCGACCGATTTTTATCATCCAGCATTAGACACTTTAATAAATCTGGTGCATTTTAAGACTCTCGTCTAACTTTGCCCTATACAGTAGTAGTAAATATGCCCACTGAGTTTCTGTTTCTGTAATGTTGGATTCAGCAGGAAGGAGTATAAGTCTAACATTTATATTTCCCACTCCTTTTGAAGCCACTCCTGGCTTTGACTAAAAAAAGGCAACAAAATTGGAGTTTAGGTGAATTACTAGGCATGGTCTTATGTACAAATGTGCCACTAAGACTAGAAAAATTTAAGGGAGCACCACAGACATGTCATTTTACAAATATTGGGGGTCTCCATGTTGGACCCCAATTATCACATATTGACAGTTTATGCTAGGGAATGGCCATCAATATGCAAAACACTCTTTAAGACTATAAGCCTTTAGTAAAGTTAAATAAAAGTTCTATGCCACTGTGCAGTTAGTGAGTTAAATGTCAAGCTAAGCTTTGCTACATCTACATGCAAAGTCATTTAGGTCTTTAGAGATACATCACCACTCCCAGTTCCATTTATTGAAATAAATTATGCAAAAAATGAAAGGGTATCATACATATTTATGAGCACTCGTGTCACAGATTGTATTGTTTCCTGTTGTTTTCGACGAAGAAAAGCAACATAATTTCACAACATACATTAACATTTTATTGTATTTATTTATTTTGCTTACTTATAAAGCGCCATCATATTCCACAGCACTTTACTTTACTTTAACATTGACCTCCTGTTATCATTTTTGACTAACATGATCTAAAGTCTCCCAGAGGAAGCTGTACAATATGTATGTTAGGGCTGGAGGCAGGAGGTCGTGAATACTGGCACTATCCCTACCCAGGTTTGTGGTATTGTTCATATTATTGTGGCATCTGGAATACATTTGTTTCAATGGTTTTTATTGTTTTATAAATAAAAAGGATATATAACTTAGATATTACAAGAGATACAATGACATACAGATACTTGTACCATACTGTAATCGGGAGTAATAGGTATGCCATCTTTACTAAGCACATGCAGCACCACGGTGTATGGATCTCAAGTTAGCTAACGCATGTTCCCGTGTAGGAAAAGTGTCGTTAAACCATAACAGAGATAAACATTAACTAGTTAACACGGTAGTCAAGCATAAGTGAGCACATTGAATGCTAATGCAATATAGATGTTCTCATCCAATGGCCTTATATTTCTGAAACAACCCATTTCCTAGCGCTATTACTGTTTTGTATCTACAAGTAACATTGATAGAGGGAATAGTGGTTGATTTCCAATATCTAAGAATAGCCAGTCTAGATATTATCAATATCTTACTAATGAGTATTTGTTATGTCACTGGAAAGTGTGGCATATCAAGGAAAAGAAGAGCCAATGTTGGCAAAGGTTTGATGGACACCGGTATAATATCACAAAGAAGAGTAAAGACCGAGGTTCAGAGAGTTCTTAATAATGGGCATTCCCATGTCTCGGCATCATAACTTTTCTGGAGAGCATCTTCCCAAAGTCTAAAAGGGTACGATTTGTGAAAGACATCACAGCCATTTAAGAGAAGATACAGCGATCTTAGACCTTTAGTCAATTTGGACAGTGTGTCAAGTGCTACAGAAGAGTATTCTACACAACACCTATCATGATGGGATAAGCTATGTTTTATTTGTGAGTGCAGATAATCTGAATACACTATCACATACTGTGGGAACGTAGCAATTTCTTCCCCGTCATATAAATGTATTACATGCATTATCCCTTTAATTATCCAATGAGAGAGACGCAAATAGGTTGTGCATAATGATAGCAAAGCTAAAGGCATTTCTTTCATAGTAGCATGATATACATGTTGTTTATAAGCGAGAGCGTGAAACTGTTTCCATCCCTTCTGAAATGCTGTCATGAGAGGGGAAATGTTGGGAGGGGGATTTACGGTAAATTCCAAAAATGTGATAAAATGACTTTAGGGGTCTATACAGAGAAGGCTATTGCCACCCCAATACCTAGCGTCTCTCTTCCTCACCATGCTTGTAAGGTGGGTGTGAAAGATCCTCAGTGCGCCAACACCGCTGTGGCCCCACCTGAGTCTTCTTTCATATAAAACCACCCTCACCGCCAGTGAATGTCGGGTTCACCAGATAAATACAAGACAAGCTTTCTAAATTTTAGATATTTATTAACCCGTAAATGGGTCGGTATTAACATCTAACATATACAGTTCAGAACAGTATGCAGATATATGCAAGCATTAACAGTTACTAGTTACAAGATACAGTACTTAAAATAAAAGGGAATAAAGGTGAAATAGTTACTTTACCACACATCTCCTGGATGTGGCTCTATAGTCCAACACTCACACATGCTCTGGTATGTGTGAGTAACCCAGTGGAGGCTTCTTGGCATCTGGCATTAACTCCTAGCATGTGGCATCACAGTATATTCCAGCCTGCATGCTCTCATCACAGTCTCTCGGCATTAGTCCAGTAGTCTCATCACAAAAAAATCTCCTCATGGTGTTCTCTTGTAGTCCCAACACAAAATCTCTTCCCATTGCCTCTTACCTCATCTTTTATACCCTTTATGCCACCTCCCAGAATGAGGTCATCGGCAGCAGCAAGTCTGATGGATTAATCGGGGGGGGGGGGGGGGGGGGGGGGGGGGGGGGGGGGGGGGGGCCCCCCCCCCCCCCCCCCCCCGGGGGGGGGGGGCCCCCTGGGGGGGGGGGCGCCGGGCGGCGGCCCCCCGCCGCCGCGTTAGGGCGGTGAGACAGGGTACATGCAGCCAAATCAGCTGATCCCCAGTGATCTGTACTGATGCTCATTCCTGTGGAAAGGCCATAAGTATCCACAGCCCTTGGGTCTTGAACAACCCTTTTGAAGCTTATACTCCTTTACATTGGCACTGCTGTTTTTAACCTGTTAAAGACCATGTACAGCAAATGTATGTTGCGTGGTATTTGGCTTTCAACCCATGAAAATTTCTACTCCTCCAATTGAGTCATGGTTCAGCAGAACACCCTGAAGAGAAGACAGAAATGGTGTATTACTGCTTTTTCTCTCCACAATTACAGAAACACAACTTCAGACTAATTCTGCCTCTCTTAGTTCCCTTCTTTATGGCATGGCTGCTGGATCTTAGCAGACCTAGATAAGATGTGCACGTGACTTGTGTCACTACATGTATAGTAGCTGTTGTTTCCTGTAGGTAACAAAACAAAACTAAAGTGGACCGTAGGCCTATTGTCTTTGGGGAAAAATTCCAGCTGTGTATTGCAGTCTATAGTGCTGAACCAGCGATCAGTGTATCGCTGGTTCAGGTCCCAAAGGGGGAAAATCAATAAAAGGTAAAAAAAAAAAAAAAAAAGTTCGGGTCCCCATTGATTTCAATGGGGTTCGGTTAGCCGAATCAAACTTTTGGGCAAAGTTCGGCGGAACGCGTCGAACCCAAACTTCGACGGGTTCGCTCAACACTAGTGGCAACTACTGTACTGTACTTACTTTAGTCAACTAACTTCTATATTGTTAAAGCATACCTAACTTTTCAATCTTTAGATATTTGACAGCATTTATGACTTTAATAAACATTGTAATATAATTTCTTAATGGATTTTGGCTCCTTTTTGTGAAACCCTGTACTGAATTCCACTCTCTATCCCCCTATATATTCTTTTCCTTGTTTCTCTCACTGGAGTACAGGGGAGAGCAGGCTTTAGTAATGCAGGATATTGTGTTGGGGGTGTAAAATTAAACAGTTATATAGCAATGTTAAATGTTTAAATCTTCTCCGTTATGCCTCTTAATAAATCGGGCACATCTCCCCCCCTCCATGTGCCAGAATCTCACATCTAGGAGCTGGCATAGAGTTAAGCTATACATTTTACACTAGTTTCGGGGGAAAAAAATCAGGAGCTGTAACAATCAGGAAAAATACCTTTAGTGAGCTCCGTAGGATAACCCATTCTCTCACAAATGTTTGTAAGGCTAAGGCCCCACATAGTGAAACACAGCAAAAAAAAAAAAAAAGCTGCAGAAAAAACTGCGACGGTAACTCGTGTGTTTTTTTTTTTTTTTTTCCTGCAGTGTCTTTTATTGCAATTTCACCAAACAGACCAATAAAAGGAAACTTCTTTAGGCATCCTCATTCCCTCACTGTACACTACAGTAGCCCACATTATACTGTATGTCCACAAAAACACCCCATGTACAGTACTCTGCAAAAGTTTTAGGCAGGTGTGGAAAAAATCTTTTTGTCAATTAACAACATGCAAAGTGAACGAACAAAAGACCAATCTAAATCGCATCAATATTTAGAGTTAATACGGGATTACATGAAGAAACAGAAGGATTTGAGCAAGCCTACATCCACAGAAGATCTGTGTTTAGTTTTTGGAACAACCTCCCTGCCAAGCTTGTTCTCATACTTTGTGCAAGACTACCTAGAAAAATTGATGCTGTTTTTAAGGCAAAGGGTGGTCATGCCAAATATTGATTTAGATTTCTCTATTGTTCTTTTACTTAGTTATGGTAATAGACAAAAATAGATTATTAACACTTGAAAGCATTCTTACCTTGCAGTATTCTTTTCTACACCTACTGTATCCATTTGATGGTTTCAAAGTATCAGAATCACAGTTACTTCTTTACAAGAACACCTGGAATATTTGGATCCAGTTGACATCTGCTTTGCCCTTTAATGACTGAGTAGATAGTCGTCATTGGAAATCTCACAAGTATCTGTAAGTGTGACTTCAATTCAAGGGAAGAGAAATTTTTCATTTTGTTTAAAGATTACTCACAGTCTAAATATGAAGAGAGAATCAAACATTGGTCACAACAAGATGTTATTAATTCTTTTTCTATGATATTAGACCACAAACCATGAGTCAGAATAAAAGTAAAAGTATTGAGATTTCTTAGGTTAATTCTGAATAGGTTAAGGCTGGGTTAACACTACCATTATTTCATGTCTGTTGGTCTCATCTGTCATAGGATGAGCGCAACGGACATTAAATGACAGACGCAGATGAAGCCCTCTCCATTGAGTGTCCATGGGACTTTACTTAAGCTACAAAAGTAAACAAACATGACAGAAGAAAGTGTTTGTCATGACTTTTACATTATAGTCAATGGGAATGAATGTAGATGGAGGGGTCTGCGTCCCTTACTCTGCTACGTTAATGTCTATTGCTGTCATCAAATGACGGATGACAGAAACTGACATTAGTAATGGTAGTGTGAACATAGCCTTACATTTTGTTCAGTCAGGATTGTAGAAATTGGAAAGGGAAGGAGCTTGCCTTTATGTAAAGCTTTGTCTAAAGCCCACACTACAGGAAGATATATGTGAAAGAATGATAGTTTAGAGTCTCTATGGGTGGAAATATATGGAGAGGGGAAAAAACACTGTGCTTCAGAAAGCCAGAGCTTCATCAACTTAGGGATGTCCAGCACAATATTCTCAAAACTTAAAGAGGACCTTTCATGTCTTCTGGCACGTGCGGTTTTATATACCGCTAGAAAGCTGAATTCAACTCCCGATGTGAGCACTGGTGTTATTTTTGGCACCAATATCGCTCCACTGTCAGAAGGGCGGGCCTTAATACTCAGCATCATCGCTGGGCGGTAAGGAACGCCCCCACTCCTGACAGTACTCTTCCATAGTATTGTACTGTCAGAGGGAGCGTTCCTTAACACCCCGCAACGATGCTGAGCTGTAAGGCCCGCCCTTCTGATGGTGAAGGGATATCGGTGGCGAAACTACCGGCTCCGATATCTCTGGCACCCAGGCGCGTACCGTCAAGGTCCTCTTTAAAGTACAAACACCAATGGCATATTTTCAAATGCATCATAAATTTTCCTTCCTTCCTAGACATGCCATATTCACACCGTGTTATCTTTTCTCCAGCATCACAAACATAATGCCTTCTGTCTGCTCTGCCTATTCACGATATTCATCTAGTCACCTGATACAGTGAGAATACAACACATATTATTGTATTAGGTTAGTGTGTGCCTTACACATTGCTAACACTAGTTATTATTAGACAGTATTTGCTGCATTGCTAATGTTATGTATAATCTTGTGTAAATATCCTGTACTGAAGGACCTACAGTATGTGATGTGAATTGATACGTATTCTGTGAGCTGCCATGCCACAAACATGTTATATGGGGATAACACTCTTTTTTTTTAATTTAATAGGTAAAACAAATGGATATGTTATGTAAAATGAACATTGTATATAGGATTATTGTATGGTGCTTGAGAGAAACTTGACTTGGTCAAGAGATTGCACCTAATGTACTCCCACACTACACAAGCACTTTCCTGGTAATATATAAAGAGGTGCCAAGTTAAGTCAGAGATCTGGTGAGAAGGACCAGCTGCCCATGAGAGTAAGGTACAGCCCTGACCAACTGTGTTGTGGTTTGGCAGTGGGGGTGTGTGACGCTTACCATTTGTAGTACAGCTACAGGATTTAGCTAGTATAAATGAGCCAGATCTCAGTTTGCAGCAGCACTACAATACTTTGGTAGCATAAAGCAGGGTCAGTATGTTATAGCATTTCCTAGCTTAGTACCCAAAATTATTCTGGACTTGGGAAATGCCAAGTCAGAAGGAACTGACCAAGATAGCTTGACGCAGTGGCAATATCTGTTGTGAGACATATATGAATTGTCATGATGCCTAGAGTGGACTGTAAGGTAGGCTGTAAAGAGATCTTCACAGCTGTGACCACAAGGAAGGTTCCAGAATACGTATTCCAGGGCACCAATTGGGTGCAATGGGACTAAGGGGCAGGCACTACAATGCCCATGGGGATGGGGATAAACACCTGTGTTGTACTTAATAATACTGCACCACATGTAAGCTATAATTTACACCCGATTCTGCCACAAATTATATAGTAACCAGCAAGAAAGCTGCAAGTTTTTGTATAAAAACTGATTTTTATGGCCTACTCCTTTTAATAAATTCAGTTTTGAGGACTGACACAAGGGGGCTGAAACTGTTCTTTACATTGTTGCCGGAGACTTTGCAGTTCTACTGCCTTTATACCCCTTTATATCACATGACTTTACCATTCATGAAGGTAACCACCTACCTATTTGACTCTCTGTGAGTAAGGCTGAAGTCACACATTGCTGAAACGCAGTAGTTTTGGATGTTCTGTAAACACTGGAAAAAAAATGCAGCATTTTATAGTCCCGGCAAAGTCAATTAGATTTCATTTAATCTCCCCCACACAATGCTCACAAAATTTCCCTATAGACTTGTATGAGGGGAGGCAAAAATGAAAAGCACAGTGAAAATCCAAGTGTTTTTATCATTGGTTTTCACTGCATTTTTTTTTTTTTTTTTTTTGTGTGTATTTTTGAGATTTGTGTACAATTCTCACCTGTGTCTTCCTTTTTTCCGCGCATCATCTTTGTGTGGGAATATCAGTTATACCACGCCCAGGCCAAAACAATCCTGGTAAGATCTGATCTCCTTACATATGAAGCACATGTCAGTTTTTTTTTCAGTCAAACATCTGCCATGAACGAAGTATGGAAGAGGAACACCTTCCTGATCTAACGGCAGAACAGCCGGTAACTATGAGATAGCAGGGCCTAGGTCCAGTACTGGGGTGTGCTGGAAGTCAACTTGCTGTGAACAACTTGCACATTAAGGTCGGGGCTCCACATGGTGTAAATGCCACAGCAAAAACTGCAGCGTTTTACAGTCACTGAAAAGTGGATGGGATGCTGGAAAAACCGTAATTTATTGCCACCGCGGTTTTTCCCGTAGTGCATTTGCGCTTCAGCCCACTACGTTGTGATATTATCAGTATGAAGCGAGCCTGGAAAAAGTCAGGTCTCATTTTTTATAACTGATGAGCACTGTCTGAGCATGTGAAGCTCACCCCAAGTGGGTGTAATTTGGTATACATTGTGATACGAAACACTCTTAAAAATACATTTAGGTTTAAGAAAGTTTTCTACCATAGACATGTATGCTATATAAAGAGGCCATGCCATAAATGTTTATGCAGGTCCCAAATCTATCTTCAGAACAGGACTTGACTCCTCTGCCATTCGATGAGACAGCCACTGGCTTACACACTAAGTAAGGAACGCATGTAGCGGTATATTGGCCATATGGTGCAGCGGTGTGAAATTGGCCACGTATAGAGTCTTTCTCACAGTCATCCAACAGCAGACATTGAGGGAAAGAAGAATCCGGCATGTTGTATTTCAACAACTGATGCTTTGTTCCAGAGTGGTCTGCACTGGCCTATTCCCTTCTTTCTTTTGGAATAAACATGCACTCTCAACTGAGTATGCAGGTTTATGGATATGCATGGAGAAGTAGCTCTGCTAAATGCACATTTAGCCGACAGCTACCTCCTGTGTTCAGATTAAGAATAATTTTAGGAGTATTTTATAGTTATATCTAATGCATATTTTGAATGATAATGCAAAAAAAACAAAAAAACAGGAAGATAATGTGAAAAAATAAATAAATACTAATAATTATAATAATAATGCTCACACTAATCGTAACCTTTCTGGGTATTAAAACAGAAATGCCAGAACTAAGAGCTTCAGTAATCCACACATTATTTCCTCTGAAGTGCAATATAGCGCTGTTATATCTCTGATGCCCTGAACTTTTTCATCTTTTATTCTCTGAAGATATTTGTTGTAAGAAGTTAATTAAGTGCCCCTTTTTGTTTTTTTCTATGTTTCCTATTTATCCTCATTGCTGTATGTGGCCATGGGTTAAAGCTTTCATACGCCAACTCTCTAGAGCTGACAGGGGATTGATGGCGCACTCTGTGTATATATCTGAGCCAATGACACCTTTACTATATGCATGAATCATAGTAGTGCACACGAAGCCTTGTGATGGGTGGGCTACATACTCCATGTACAGCTGATATGTTCATTCAGGACTGGAAACAACCTCAATGGAAGCCTGCATCACTCATAACGTCAATTTACAGCCATACAACATTAACTTAGTTCTATGCATTCCTCTAAATCATGCTGTAAATGTAGTTCTATGATAGAGACTTGTGGACCAAGTCTGTATGGCTCAATGAAGGAAAGCTTTAATGGTGTATTTGTCTGCAAAAGTCCTTTTATCTTCTTGACACATCCTATACTAGTTACGGCAATATTATAGTGGCTCAGTGTGTCTGGAATAAAATTGAATCCTACTGTGAGGAGTCAAAGGAGAAAACATGTCAACTGTAAAAGTAAGCAGCAAATAAAGTTTATATAGGGGAATACATCAAAATAAATTATACCTCTAACCAGCAAATGAGTCCCACAGATATACAGCTAAGGCGTTCATCTATTTCATTACTGCTTGTATACATAGTTATTTACTTAGATGAGAAATCTATTCTTTTATTCAGGAAAGATAAGAAAAAAACTGCAATAATATGGTTGACAGTAATAACATCCCATTACTGCCCCTTTGTGCTGACCACACAGTACAAAAGATAACCTTTGTTCCCCCTAGATAGTATCAATGCCCTCTTTGTGCCCCTAGGAAACCATAAAACTTGACGTCTTTATTATTTTGCAATACAAATGTGATTATTTCTGCTTGGGGGCAGAAAGGGGATACTGTTTCAGCCTTAATACTTGAATAACAACCCACCATGTGGTCCTATACAATAAAGCTGTAAGGAGCCGGACTGGAACCTCCGCTCGGCCTGCAGGGGTTGCCGGTCCTCTCCTCTAAGTGCTCCTTCCAGCCCCTAGGGAGGCGGGCCGTAACCTCCGTGACGGTATGCGGGGGTTGCCGGTCCTTCCCCACTCGGGCCACGGGATTCCCTTCCGGAGCAGGTGCTCGGTCGGAACCTTTATATTCAGGACTTCTGCTCCAGGTAATCGCTGGCTATTCAGTTTCCTCTGGTAGTAAGCATTGCATATTTCCTGTCCTGTTACCTCGTGCCTAGACCGCCTGCTTCTGTTGTTTGACTATCCTTCTGGCCTCCTGATTTTGTACCTTGTTCTCCCTCTCCTGCTAATGACTTTGTCTTCCTGAACTCTGATTTGGTACTGCTCTGCTCTCCTGTTACCGACCCGGCTTGTTTTGACAACTTGGATTTCCCTTTTGTACTTTGCTAACCTCATGCTGACAACTCAGACTGTACGACTACTCTTTGGAACTCTGCTGCCATCTACTGCCTGCCGCCATCCGCTGCTTTCTACTCTGCAGACTGACATGCCTACTCCTGCTACTACTGGTAAGTGATTCCGGTTTCTGTTCTGCTGTGTCTGGTGGTGTGCTGTGCATCTAGCGCTCTCTGACCCGTGCCGCTCTGCCCGTCAGTAGCTTCCAAGTCCATCCACACCATCAGGGGCCCTGTTGAACATCTCTGGAGGGTGGGGTTCGGTGCAGTTGGGGGAGTGCCGGACGTTCAGCATGGTTTTTACCATTTTGATTCGGTTTGACTGGTGCTGGGACTCATTGCTTAGCTCAACGCTGCATGCATCTGTTTCCTAACAAAAACTTGCCCACCATTTTGCCTCCAATAGTGTTCTCTAGTTAGTAGTAGTGAACTCAGAAAGTAATTAAACCATACTTGAGAATATTTTGGGATAGAACATATTGTATGAAGGCTTCTTCTGTCCTGTGATGTCAGTGGCCCAGTACAATGCAGTAATGTTATTGCACCACCTCTGCCAGGATGCTGTCCTGCCATCTTGCTGTTTGGCCATCTTATTGGCTGCAGGCTTACAGCATCCTATAGTCTAGAGCAAGGACCAGCAACCTTCGTTGCTCCAGCTGCTGTGAAACTACAACTCCCAGCATGCTCTGTTCACTTCCATGGGAGTTCCAAGAACAGCAGAGCAAGTATGCATGCTGGAACTTGTAGTTTGACAACAGCTGGAGTGCCAAAGGTTTCCTACCCTTGGTCTAGAGAGTGGCAAAACAGGGACAACATGGCTCTATCCACATCAGTTAACAAATTTGCTCTCCTAATGCCAACCCTTGCCTTAATATTATGTCTTGTACAGTCCTGAGAAAAACAAATTACACCCTCCTATGAATTCTATGGATTTACATATCAGGATATAAAAAAATAAAAAAAAATTGGTCCTTTTAGAAGGGTTTAAAATTAGGTAAATAAAAACTTTAGATGAGAAACACATGCCATTATTTATTTAACAAAATTAGGCCAAAATGCAGAAACTGTGTGTGAAAAATTACACCCTTAATGCTTCCATAGGAATTAAGAAGATAAGTAGCAGCCAGGTATTGCTAATCAAATGTCCTTGATCAACTCACCATCAGCAAGTGTAACCTCTATAAAAGCAGAAGTTTTGACATTTTTCTGGTCTGAAGAATTCCAATTCAAGAATTCTTTCAAGGAGAAAAGACTTCAACAATGTTATGGAAGCAATTGTTGCTGCCCATCAATCTGGGAAGGGTAATAAGGCCATTTTCAAATAATTTGAAGTCCATATTTTTATAACGATAAAGATTATTTACAAGTGGAAACATTCAAGACAGTTGACAACTTTTCCAGGAATGGATGTCCCAATAAATTCAAACCAAGGTCAATGCTCAGAGAAGTTGCAACGAACGTAAGAACCACCTGTAAGACCCCACAGGCCTCAGTTAACATGTTAAATGTTCAAGGTTATGAGAGTACAATTAGAAAAAGACTGCACAAGTATGGCCTATTTGGAGAAAGACTCTTGTTTCTAAAATGAGTATGGAAGCATAGTTTAAATGTGCAAAGTTGCATCTGAACAAACCACAAGACTTCTTGTCAGCTAATACAATCCATATCCTACCATTGACATTAATACGAATGTTGGTTCTATACTACTAAGTTTCAACTCTACTATCCTACCTGTATTATATTATGCTATATTATTATCATGGGCATCCAACCCTTTTATATGTGTTACCCTATTTTATATGTGCTACCTTCTTTTTAAATTGCTAATTTTAAATTCTTATTGTATATTTTATCTTGCTATTTGTTATACCCTAGTACAGGGGTAGGCAACCTTTTTTGTTCGGCGTGCCGATTTTAATAAAAAAATCAAAGATGAGGTACTCAGAGTGCCGGTCAATAATTGTAAGTCTGACGACCCCTAAACTAAAGTCATATACCACAAACCATAACACAGAAGTGCTGCCACAAGATGCTTTAGGACACATCCCTACACGTCTCTTCAGACCACAGAGTATAATAAGTGGAGGGCGAAGAGAGATGACAAACATAAAAAAACCCAAAAACAATGTACTCACCATTCCACTCTCCGCAGCCGCTGTGTTCTCTTCGGGCGCTTCTGCCTGTAGTCAGCAACCGCTCATTGAGTCTCAGGGCTCACGTCGCGTCATTATGCGTAATGACGTCAGACGCAGACGCGACACCTGAGGCCCTGTCAGCTGACTTCAGGCAGAAGCGCCGGAAGAGCACACAGCGGCTGCGGAACGTGGAATGGTGAGTAACATTGTCTTTTATGTTTCATCACCTCCCCGGGGGGCTCCGCTTATTATACTGTGGAGTCTGAAGAGACCCCACATTATAATAGCAGTTTCGTTTCGCCTGTGTTTGGTCTGATCGAAACTGCTGGGTGAGGACTCTGCTGTCGTGCCAGGGAAATATGCCTCGCGTGCCACTCTTGGCACGCGTGCCAGGGGTTGCCAACCCCTGCCCCAGTATTTTTATCTGGACCTACACTATGATTACCCTTACTCTAAAACCAAGCCACTGATTATACCTTCTGTGTTTTGATCTAGTTTATGGCCTAGTACTAGATGCTAGTACAGCGTCGAAACGTGTAGCCTATTGTTGTACGTCCAGTGTGGAACCAATAAAATGTGTGTTTTTATTCACAAATTATGTGAACAGAAAATACAAAACACAAAGTGTATACATTTTGCAGCATTGTGGTGATATGCTGCACCAGCATATCAACCCAGCCCCACAGATACATAGGTTAGGTCCACCTGAATCAATGTTTTCGGGGCCTCCATTGCCCAGATATTGCTGTTTTTGTCAATATACAAAAGAGCTCTTGGAAGCAATGAGGGCAATGCCATTGCTCCAAATAGGTAAGCAGCAGGGCCCTCATTGTGCCAAAGACATAATTTGTATACTGAAAATGGTGATATCTTGGCAATGGAGGCAACCATTCTCAAGTGGCAAGCAATTGGTTCAGGTGACACTAACCTATGTATCTGTGGAGTTGGATTAATATGCTAGGTTCTAGTGACAGTTTTCCTTTCATACATATTTCTTTCAGTTTTAGCTATATTTTTGTTAGTGTAACTCCCATTTTATTTTATTTCTTTGCTTTTGTGTCACGGGGGAGGGTGTGGGGAACTTTTTTGTGATATGCTGTATTAACCTATCAAGCTTCTTTTAAAAGAAAACCGGCTATAAAGTTCCCCTTTGAAATGCTCTAACTAAGCATTGCCAGGGGATGTGGGGTGCAGGCTGTGTGTGAGCAAGAGGGGAGACATGGGGGTGCAGGCTGCATGTGAGCAAGAGGGGGGACATGGGGGTGGGCATTGTGAGCATATAATACTGTCCCAGTATTGTTTACATGCCGGGTGCTGCGCTGCTCACTCAACATATTCTTGATAACTGCAGTTGTGGGTACTAAAGCTGTATCCCTTTCAAGTATCTGAGAGATCGCATCAGCGCCCGTAACCACCACTATCAAGAATTCGCTCTAGGAAGGGGGTAGCGGGCCCCCAGACAAAAGTTTACACCTGGGCCCACAAGACTTTAGTTACGCCACTGGTACTGGTAACTATAACCATAGTATTCTAAAAGTGATAAGCATCCTTGAAGTGTGTATTCACTGGTCATGTACTCCTACATAAGTCACTGGTACTCAGAGACCAAACAATAGACTGACACTAGGCTCACACTTGTGTTTGGATTTCTTTGGTCCCAAAAAAGGAAATCCAATCTGCTTACTAAGTGGTTACCGCTGCTGGTTTCCACCTGAAAATGTGGAGAGAAAAGCACTGCTTGCAGGACTTTTCTCTTCACATTTTTCAAGCGGATTTGGGATGGAATCCCTGAACAGAGACCGGGCACAGGTGTGAACCTAGGCTTAGTGAAGGTTCCCAGTGACAGTGAGATCACGGTCCAATGCTCACTGAAACCAATGACACCAGGGGCTGTAGGCAGCCACACAGTTATCATCAGAGCGGAAATTTCCCTTTCCATTAAATTTTTACTTTGGATAACAGATGGGATTCCCATATATTGCATGTTGTATTGCATGTTGTAGCATAGAAAAGCCAACATGGGTAACCAAACTCCAATCGAGAAGCTATGCCTCTAACACCCAGGAGGTGGTGCCATGTTATAATAATTGTACCATTTAGAAACTCATTGTGTGCTTTACCATAGCAGGAAATGTATATTGGAAACTAAAATATGCCATGACATTCTTGGCAGTGGCTATCTTTATATAAAGCAATGAGATTTAAGCTGATTTATTTGACAACAGCAACTAGATTCTGAAATAATACATGCTATTTTTGCATGCCAAAGAAATAATATCAAAGGACACAAATACAAATGCTAGAGTGCAACTAGTCTAAAAGACAGAGTTAATAATATAAGAAGCAGACTGAACCATAAAGTAGTCTTTTTTTGGGTAAATTCATAAAAATCAGAAAAGAAACAAATTAGTGTAAAAATTCAGAGCAAACAAACTTTTTTTTTACAGTGCAGAACAGAAAATGGTCTGTTCAGTAGAGCTTGACATGACCCCGGCATCCAAGGGGTTCCGCCATCTTGCTGCCTCACCCCCCGCGGCGAAATCGGGGGGGTGCCGATATCTATAATCTGCAGCCCGGGGTCTGCCTAGTGACCCCAGGCTGCTTGGAGACCCCACTACCTGGTTGATCCTGCCGAGACCTCTGGAAGTTAGGCTATGCGTCTGCATAGCGCTGACTTCCTGTATAGACTGCAAGACACTTGTATGCTCGTGTCTTGCAGTCTATAGTCTGAGCCAGAGATCAAAGCATCTCTGGCTCAGGTGTCCTCATGGGGCACATGAAAAAGTAAAAAAAAAATGAAGAAAAAAAATAAAGTATGTGAAAAAAATTTAATAAAAGAATAAAGCCCCCAAAATTCCCTTTTCCTATATAAAATTAATTATATAAAAAAATAAACCTAAAAATTCATAAAAAAAATGCATATTTGGTATTGCCGCGTCCATAACAACCTGTAAAATAAAACTGAAACAATATTTACCGTACACAGTGAACGTCAGGAAAAACAAACGCCGGAAGTAATGATTTTTCACCATCTCACCTTACAAAATATGCCATAAAAAGTGATCAAAAAGTTATATCTACCCCAAAAAAGTACCAATAAAAAGCACAGATTGTTCCGCAAAAAAAGAAGCCCTAAACCAACTCTGTAAACTGCAAAATAAAAATATAAATGAGGTATCGCCATAATTGTACTGACCCGCAGAATAAAGGTAACATGTCACTTACGCTCTACGCTGCATGGTGAAAAATTTAAAAGGTAAAACGCAGTGCCAGAATTGATGTTTTGTTTTTTTTAATCCACCAAGAAAGTTAATAAAATTTATTTAATAAGTTGTAGGCACCCAAAGATGATGTCCTTACAAAATACATCTCACCCCGCAAACAACAAGTCCTCAAATGGCTACATCACCAGAAAAATAAAGAAAATATAGCTCATACAATGTGAAGACAAAAATCGCCAAATCATTAGAACACAACTGGCTGTGTCAGGAAGGGAATGTATAAGCTGTGCGAGCATATATGAGGGTACACCCCAGATTTAGACCTTACAAGGGATAATAAACCAGAAGTGACCCCTCCAATAATAGGGGCTACTGGGGAAATAGTAGGGAATTTAGTGTACCCAATGTACTACGCACAGCTTACATATTCACTTTTCTCCATCCGCTGTGCAGTCATGTCTGGGATACTAATGCTCGCTACACCCCTTGATAAATTCTTTGAGGGGTGCACTTTTCAAAATGGGGTCATTCCCTAGGGGATTCCACTTTACTGGTACTTTAGAGGCTCTGCAAACATGACATGGCATCCAGATCCCAAACATCTGAATCTGCGCTTCAAAAGCCACATAGCGCTCCTTCCCTTCTGCGCCCTACTGTGTGCCCAAACCGCAGTTTATACCCACATGTATGACACTGGTGTACCCAGGATAATGTACTTAATGTCATATGTGGGTATAAACTGCTGTTTGGGCACAGCCGGGACACAGAAGGGAAGGAGCGCTATTTGGTTTTTGGTGCACAGACTTTGATGGTTTGGTTTTTGGACGCCATTGCACTTTTGCAGATCTGAAACTCCAGTAAAGTGGAATCCCCTGACATGTCACCCCATTTTGGAAACTACACCCCTGAAGGAATTTATCCAGGGGTGCAGTGAGCATTTTTAACCCCCAAGTGTTGCTATCATTTAATATCCCTAAATGAATACGCAGCTGATGGTGAAAGGTGAAAATGACAATTTTTCCAGGAATACGTCATTTCAGTGCGTAATATGTTGTGCCCGGCTTGTATCACAGACAAATGCTCCAAAAGCTGTTGTGCCCAGGATCCCCGCTCAACAGTTTTTGGAGTGTGTGTCTGTGCAGAGGGGGGGGGGGGGGGGGGGGGGGGGGGGGGGGGGGGGGGGGGGGGGGGGGGGGGGGGGGGGGGGGGGGGGGGGGGGGGGGGGGGGGGGGGGGGGGGGGGGGGGGTGGGGGGGGGGGGGGGGGGGGGGGGGGGGGGGGGGGGGGGGGGGGGGGGGGGGGGGGGGGGGGGGGGGGGGGGGGGGGGGGGGGGGGGGGGGGGGGGGGGGGGGGGGGGGGGGGGGGGGGGGGGGGGGGGGGGGGGGGGGGGGGGGGGGGGGGGGGGGGGGGGGGGGGGGGGGGGGGGGGGGGGGGGGGGGGGGGGGGGGGGGGGGGGGGGGGGGGGGGGGGGGGGGGGGGGGGGGGGGGGGGGGGGGGGGGGGGGGGGGGGGGGGGGGGGGGGGGGGGGGGGGGGGGGGGGGGGGGGGGGGGGGGGGGGGGGGGGGGGGGGGGGGGGGGGGGGGGGGGGGGGGGGTTTTTTTTTTTTTTTTTCCCCCCCCGGCTCTTTCTGCCCGCGGCGACCCCCCCCCCCCCTTCCTCGGTCACACAGCATAAGCTGGGAACAACATATTGGGCACTAAAATGGTGTATCTATAGAAAAATTTCATTTTTAACTTTTCATTATCAGCTGCGCATTCATTTCTGGAAATTAAAAGAATGCAACACTTAAGGGTTAATAATGCTCACTACCTTACTTGCTAAATCCCTTGAAGGGTATAGTTTCCAAAATGGGGTCACACTTTACTGGCAATTCATGGGCCCTGCAAAAGTGACATGGTGTCCAAAAAGCAAACTGTGCTCCAAAAAACAAAATAGCGCTCCTTCCCTTTTTGTGCCCGGCTGTGCCCAAACAGTAGTTAATACCCACATATGGCGTTGTTAAGTACGTTATCCTGGGTACACCAGTGTCATACATGTGGGCATAAACTGCCGCTTGCGCACACAGGAGAGCGCAGATGTGAAGGAGCGCTATGTGCTTTTGGAGCACATATTTAGATTGTTGGTTTTTGGACGCCATGTCACATTTGCAGAGACCCTAAAATTGCTCCTACAAAATAGGGTCACGTCTTGGGGAATTCCAATTTACTGGCACCTCCAGGCCTCTGCAAAAACAACATGGCGTCCAGAAAGTCCCTCTAAATCTGTACTCCAAAAGCTAAAAAAACAAAGTGCTCCTTCCCTTCTGAGCCCTGCTGTGTGCCCAAGCAGCAGTTTACACCAACATATATAATTTTTTTGTCCCCGGGATAGCCCATTTAATAGTTTTAGGAATGCGTGTCTCTGATGCCATAAAGTGGCCGCAACGTATTAGGCACTGAAATTGGATATTTCTTTAAAAACTTTAATTTTCACTTTGTACATTAATTTTTGGGAAGCATTTTTAGGCTCAAAATGATAATATTCCTTGAGGAGTGTAGTTTCTAAAATGGTGTCACGTTTGAGGGGTTTACATTGTATTGGTACTTTAGGGGCTCTGCAAATGCGACATGGCACCTGAAAACTATTCCAGCCACATCTACAGTACTTTCCAAAAGCCAAATAGCGCTCTTTCCATTCTGAGCCCCACCATGTTCCCATACAGCAGATTACAACCACATATGGGACATTTCTGTGTTCAGAAGAAATTGTGTAACAAACTGTGTGGAGCTTTTTCTTCTTTAACCACTTGCAAAAATTAAAAATATGTCTCTAAATGGACGGTTTATTGAGAAAAAAAGTAATTTTTCATTCTTACGTCCCAAAGTCAATAAAATCTGTGAAACAGCTATGAGGTCAAAATATTTACTATACACCTAGATAAATTCTATGAGGGGTGTAGTTTCCAAAATGGGGTCACTTTTTGGGAGTTTCCATTGTATTGGTACTTTAGGGGCTATGCAAATGCAACATGGCACCCGAAAACTATTCCAGCAAAATTTGCCCTCCAAAAGGTAAATAGCGCTCTTTCCATTCTGAGCCTTGCCATGTACCCAAACAGCAGATTACAACCACATATGGGGCATTTCTGTGTTCAGGAGAAATTGTGTAACGATCTTTGGGGAGATTTTTCTCCTTTGTCCTCTTGTGAAAATGGAAAATTTGGGGCTAAATTGACGGTTTATTGGAAAAAAAGTAATTTTTCATGTCCCAATGTTAATAAAATCTATGAAACAGCTGTAGTGTCAAAATGCTCACTATACCCCTTGATATGTTCTGTGAGGGGTGTAGTTTCCAAAATGGGGTCACTTTTAGGGGGTTTCCACTGTATTGGTACTTTAAGGCTCTGCAAATGTGACATGGTACCTGAAAACTATTCCAGCAAAATCTGCCCTACAAAAGCAAAATAGCGCTCTTTCCATTACGAGCCCCCCCCCCCCATGTACCCATACAGCAGATTATGACCACATATGGGGTATTGCCATGTTCAGGAGCAATTGTTTTACAAACTGTGGGGTGCTTTTTCTCCTTTAACCCCTTGTGAAAATGAAAACTTTGGGGATAAAGTGATGTTTTAGTAATTTTTCATTTATACATCCCAGTGTTAGCAAAATCTGTGAAACGGCTGTAAGGTCAAAATGCTCACTATACCCCTTGATGAATTCTGTGAGGGGTGTAGTTTCCAAAATGGGGTAACTTTTGGGGGGTTTCCTTTGTATTGGTACTCTAGGAGCTTTGCAAATGAGACATGGCACCTGAAAACTATTCCAGCAAAATCTGCTTTTCAGACGCCCAGTCTCGCTCCTTCCCTTCCGTGCGCTGCCATTCGCCCAAACAGTTTACACCCACATGTTGGGTATTTCCGTGCTCGGGAGAAATTGCATAACAAACTGTGAGATGCATTTTCTCCTTTAACCCTTTGTGAATGTGTAAATTTTAGGGCTAAATTAAGGAATTTGTGGAAAAAAAAATTAAATGTCTAAATTTCACCTCCATATTGTTTTAATTCCAGTGAAATGCTTAAAGGGTTAACAAACTTCCCAAATGCTGTTTTGACTTATAAGAGGGGTGCAGTTTTGAAAATGGGGTGATTTATGGGTGTTTCTAATATATATAGGTCTTTATAATCCTCTTCAGAACTGAAGTGGTCCCTAAAAAATTAGTTTGGGAAATTTTCTTGTAAGTCTGGAAAATCGCTGTTACACTTGTAAGCCTTCTAACGTCCAAAATAAATTACAGGACGATTAAAAGATGATGCCAATATAAAGCAGAGATATGGTAGATATGTATTAATGTATTTGGGTGGTATGACTATCTGTCTGAAAAGCAGAGTATTTCACATTTTGAAAATTGCGATTTTATTTTTTTATTCCCAAATTTCCTATTTTTATTTATTTATTTATTTTTTTAATAAATAAATACAATAATATTCATTAGTGTTTGCCACTAACATGAAGTACAGTTTTTCACGAAAAAATAGTCTCAAAATCACTTGTGTAAGTTAAGGCGTCTCAAAGTTAATGCCATATAAAGTGACACATGTCAGTTTTGAAAAACGAGGCCTGGTCCTTAACGCACTTTTGGGCTGGGTCCTTAAGGGGTTAAACAGGATAACCCCTTAATAAAAAAAAAAAATCATTGTAAAGGTGTACATAACTTTTACACAGTGAAAAGTATAACAACCACAATCTACTTAGGCCAATGTTTACTAACCAGCAGCCATTCCTGCCTTCTGTATACATCTCAACATATGTGACATTTACTGAGTGCTGACATTGTTAAGCTGTACTGTCGCTGGCACTTGTGTATGTGCCTGTAATGATGTAAGAGACAGCCAATGTTGTCCTAAGCTTCATTTGTCTGTAAAAATTGTTAATGTTGAATGTATTTCTGTGATTCTGTTCCTTTAAGACAGCAGCCATTGTAATTGTGACATGATGCTGGAGTGAGACCCCCCCCCCTTTATGTCAGCCTGCCTGTTCTGCAGACAGAGTGTGAGCAGAGAAGCAGGAAGTGACGAGACAGAGAGCTGCAGCCATCTTGGCAAGAGAGAAGACAGGTGTCTATGTTGTATTGAACTGGTGTGGAGATTTTTCTGTACAGCTAAGCTGTATCTTGGTCCAGAGACAAACAGAGTGTAAAGAGACAACAGGACTAGTGAGTCCACGTGAAAGGAACTGTGCTCAGTGGCTGATCAGTGAGACTGACATTGTGACTGTGTATATGGATACCACATATAGAGACCCCCAGTCCACATATAGAGACTCGCAGTGCTGTTGATGTACTGGACAGTAACTGCTAAATCCCGGCTTACATCCCAGCTCAGTGTATGGATTCGGCAGGACTGTCAGTGTGCTGAGTGGAATCTGCTTTTGGATTACATTGTATTCATTTGGTTTCCCTGTTAAAGAGGACTTCATTTCTCCCAAGATCCTGATAACCGTGAGGGGAGGACGCTTCACTATAAAAGAAAGGACCGACTTTGGGCCCCACCGCGCGCTTCTACGGACTGTAAGCGGTCCACCTGGACCACTGGGGAAAAGGGGGGTGCACCCAAATGTGAAGTCAGGGTCAGTTAGGGATAGTTTTGAGTATATTGTTCATTCAGTGTCCATACTGCAGAAGTGGACAGAGTAAAAGTAGAAACTATTGCAGAATTTGCCTTGAAATTGTTCATGCTATATTGTATATTTTGCTTGTCTTTATCCATGTCATTTTACCTTTAACTAGCCTTTATTAACTTATAGTAAATATATATTTTTTTTTCTTGAACTACCGCGTGTGCGTTCATTTCTGGTTGCGGAGTCCAAACCACCTGCCTTGCTCTCGGTTCAAAATGATATTGTAATGGTTCTAGCAGGCTTGCTGTTTAAAGTCTGTGTGAATCCTGTATTATGTGTTGTGATTATTGGCCTGTCACCATAAGACTTTTTCATGCCTTTAATGCCGAACAGTCAGCCTCCAACAATTCTTGTTAAAGTAGCTTTCAGGGCTATTAGGTGAAAAAGCATTCCCTTGTAATATCTACAAAAAGCATGTAAAATGTTACAATTCCATTAAAATGTACATTTCACGATCATTACTGGGTTTTATGCTGGATGCCTTATTACTTAATTGGCATTTGCAAAATAGTAGATGCCTCCAGAAAAATAGCATAGCCAAGGAGCACAACCATGCCGGCTAAAATGAGGGAGGGAATTGTAATGCACTGAATCAGGTCAGAATTGAAGGTGCTCGAACACTGTGTAAGCAAATGTACTAGAAAGAGGGTTACTGAATAAATGCATTGTGTTTTGCTAGCCCAGGATCATAACTCAGGAGATTCTTGTATTAATGTATTTGAAGGTAAAACTGCCTATTAACGCGGAGAGTTCACATACAACTTCCACAATTTCACAATGCATTGCTGCTGGGTGATATATAATTCAGATATAACTATATATACAGAATATGATGTCGTAGAATAAAGGTGGTTTTCTGGAAAATAAAACGTTAGGGTGCTTAGGTCTAAAACGTGGAAAAACTTAAACACTCTAAGATACAAATCGTAGTCATTGCGCTGGAATGAAACAATATTAATATCTGTTAGTTTCCAGAAAAGACTATTGAGCACAAGTACTACCTTTTGTAGTCATTCTTGGCTTTGGCTAAAAAAAAAACGCAGCAAAATCTGCAAAAAAAAGCATGTCAGTTATATCTCCGGAAACCCTGGCGTTTTCCCTATAGGTATAATTGAAGCAGAAAGTCCGCAGAGGTAAACTCTGCAGACTTTGTGAAAAGCGCTGCAGAAAAAAACATGATGTGACACAATGGAGGGAATTTATCATGGCTTTGTGCCAGTTTCATAGTGTAAAAGTCACAATTTTTTAGCCGAACCTTTTTTTTTACAAACATTTTAGCCTTTTGCTTATCTTTTACTTTTTTTTTTTTTTTTTTTTTTTTAAATGAGAAAAGTGTCAGGGGTAAATTACTGGTATAAATTTATAGTGCAAATCTATGCCAACTCATATCTAGCATAGATTACATTTTCTGCCATGTAGCAAATTCCTGTTAATAAATTTAGTGTTACACTTTACTGTAGGTTCACGCTTGCTCTTGGGTCTCCGTTCTTCGGGTCTGCTTAGGGACCAGAAAAACGGAAACCCAATCCGCTGAAAAAGTGAAACCTGAGGACCCCATAGACTATACTGTAATGGGGTCCGCCCGGTTTCCACCCAAAAAATGCAGAGAGAAAAGTCCTGCTTTCAAGCAGATTCAGAGAAGGAATCCCGAATGTAGAGCGAGAGTTGTGTGAATCCATCCTTAGATTAAAGGGAATATTTAAGACCAGTGTATTAGAGGGGACTTATGACCAGGTCTGAAAAGTCCAGTGAGATACATCATCTGATAGGTGCTGAAACCTTGAGCATTTTTTTTTTTGTTTTGTTTATCCAAATCCATTCAGCCATTCCAAAGATATAAGCCCTTTTAGAGTTGATACAAATTATGGTATACTAGCTAAGTGGGTGGTAAATGTAGTTTCTCTGGGGGAGGAGCCTCTGTGTTGTATGTCATGTAGTGTTACAACCCATTTGTCTAGTATACCCTAATATCCATCAGCACTGAAAGGACTCATATCTTTGGGATGGCTGAAACCGATTTGAAAAAACAAAATGCCAAATTGCTCAAGGTGGCGACGCCGGTCAGATGGTGTATGTCATTGGGCTTTTCAGACTGGTAACAGATCCTCTGTAGATTTTAGTCTGAATAAACTCCCACTAAAGTGTTTAGATTTATGCTGGCAATGTATTAAAGTGTAGTTTATACAATATATTTGGCCAAGCGTGGATCTTTCTGGTTACTGGATGTCTTATCTGCATCCTGCTTGGCAGTATATTTGTAGATGCATGTATAAAAATACATTTATACAAGAAGCATCCAAAATGGGAAAAAAATCTTATTTCTCATATAAACTGGGGTATATTCATTTTCAGTACATGATATTGTAATATGGCTGGTGTTAATATAGGCACTTTATTATTTTAATGCATGCATGCACATCTGTTTGCTTCTATGCACATGTCTATGACATCCCCCTCCCCTTAGACAAGGTCCCCTGACAAAATGTCACAATGGGAAGGGACAGAAGTAGTAATTTTCCCTGCTGGAGGTTTTCACGGTATGTAAAGCACCGGGTACACATTGGCAGAATACCCAATTATAGTGAGTTTGGATAACCATCTAATGTGTTTGGGGTCCTCCTGAATCTCCTGATGTCATGGGAGATAGGGATTGGGCAGCTAGATTTCTGGATGTTCATAGGAAGTTTTTCCATTCCGTACACAAGCACTATTTTACCAAATGTATATAGGAGAGATGGACAAGATAGTTGCTCTACCATCTTCTGGTATTACTGCAGCCATGGTCACGGCCTCAGAAATCCACACAGCATAACTCCACCCCAGCCGTGCCCCAATCCTGGCCGCTCTAAGTAACAGGGAACCCGTCTAGGAAGGAGTTTACATAGAGTAGTGGCAGCCATTTTTTTTCACAATCATACCCAATACAGATAAAACAAGCTCCTGCATCTTACTAAGGCTGTAGGTATGTAGCTATGCTTCAAGGCAGGCATCATGACTTTTTTTTTTTAACTTTATGGTTTTTGTCCAGTTTCTGGAGAACCCCTTTAAGCCTTAATGTAATCTTGAGAGATCTCCTGGCATACCATACTTCCTTAGCTGCACTACTGAATCCTATGCTGTCTGACATACAAAGTATTAACACAGGGTATAGAGTGCGAGCACATCGGTTGTACAGAAGCTGAAGTAGCAGATCAGGCTGGCTTTCTACTCAAAATGCTTTTTCCCATTCTACAAGATAGGGGATCGGTATCTGACCTCTGGGGGTCTGACCACTGGGATCTCCAGGAATCACAAGAATGAGGGTCCACAGCTTCCCCATGTAAATGGAATGGTGGTGCACTTGCTTCCATTCCGTTCTATGGGACTACAGGACACTGTAATGGTGGCACTCCAGTAACTATTTTTGTGATTACTACAGGTCCCAAAAGATGGACCCCCCTACTGGTCAGATATGTATCCCCTTTGCTGTGGATAAAAGGTCAGTGTTATTTGTGGAAAAACTGCTGCAATGACAAAAAAATCTTATAGGGTTACATGAGTCCCATACGCCATGTAATATCCTCCACCCGGTATGTATTTTGTAGCTACTCTGTTTCAAAATGCTAAAAAAGACACTGACATGGAACCGTTCTTTTTTTAGTTGTATCTAAAAATACATCCCTAACAATAGTTGGGTTATATAGCTATGTCAGATTAAATTAATCTATCAGTAATAGTTTTAGATCTTCTGAGCCTAATAATAAATCCTGCGCTGCATCTCCAAGCTTGTAATGCGGAAAAATAATTATGTGATGCTGTGTATAGAGAACAGCAATGTTGCCTTCATACTTAGTTTTCCATATGACAAAATAGTTATGACCCACAATGTCTAACCTTTTGTATTGACTTCATATTTATAGTTGATGTTATCGTTTTTGTGTCATTTGCATGTTAGGTCACTGGTATTCCAGAAACAGACATCTGGACCAAATTATATGATAAACCAGGATTAAAGGCAGGGGGCATTGAATGAGTCTCCCATCTTCCCCCTTCTATACCCCTTGGCCATATTTCACAAGATCAGCAGTGCAGAGAAGTGTTTGTAAGTCTTACACACCTTTGTATCATTGTATATTTTGAGAGTGGTTTTGATGTCAAAACATCACCCAACCAATTGCTGATATAAAGGGGTTCTCTGTAACCATGATATTGATCATCTGTCTTTAGGATAGGTCATCGATATCAAATGTGGGAGTCTCACACCTGGAACCCTCACAGATCAACAAATTGAAGGGGTGTCAAACTTTACTGATCTAATTTTGATTGTCTGTCCTAAGGATATTATAATAGTCCCGGAAAACCCCTTTAGGCCAGGACCCCACTTAGCGTAAACACAGCATTTTACACTACCTGCAAAGTGAATGGGATTTTGACTAATCCCATCCACACATTGTCGAAAAATATCCACAGAGGAAATGCTGTAATTTCAAAAACCGTTGCATTTTTGTAAATTGCAGCATGCCAATTATATCTACAGAAACACTGGTGTTTTCTTTATAGGTATAATAGGAACAGAAAGTCTGCAGAGGAAAACTCTGCGGACTTTCTATTGAAAAACACTGTGGGGAAAAACACAGTGCATTTCCGCTGCAGTTCTTTATTTTTGGATTAATAAAGCCTTGGATTGACATACAGTATGGTGATACTAATCCTGTCCATTTATTGGAATACACTTGCTAACTCATTGGACATGTCCCTTTTTAGACAGGGGCCCCACATTGCGAATAACACAGTGTATCGCAGTACCTGCAAAGTGGATGAGATTCTGGCTAATCCCATCCACACATTGCAGAAAAAAAAATCAGCAGTCATTCAAAAACCATTGCATTTTTGTAAATCTCAGCATGTCAGTTATACCTACGGAAACGCTGGAAGTTTCCATAATAGGGTAGGTATAATAAGGACTGAAAGGCCACCGAGGAAAACACTGCAGACTTTCTCTGAAAATTGATGTGAAAAAGAAAAACGTGATGCATTTCTGCTGCAGTCTTTTCCGCAGTGCTCTTTGGCTGTGGCTCGCTACGTGGGGCCTCAGCTTTAAGAAAAGTTTTTGACACCAGCATCTTATTGGCCCCATAACAGGTGTGTTGCTTGTCTTTCCAACAAATATCCTACTGACTATAGTGATTTTCACACACTCCATCACTTTCACAGATTACAATTTAAAAAAGTGCATGGGCTAAACTATTAAAGAGGACATTTCATGTTCTCTGACATTGGTGGTATCATATATCTCTAAATTCAGCGCACTGTCAGCTTTTTAGCAGTATATAATACCACTGATGTCAGAGGACATGAAAGGTCCTATTTAAGATTAGCAAAGATTGTTAGAGAGGTTGTACTAAGTTTTCACAGGAGAGGTGATAAGGTGTCTTATTACTGGGGGTGTAACCTCTGGTGATCGATGGGGATCTCAAAACAGTGGTCCTGTCTCACTGAATGGAGCAGCAAATCTAGATTGTTTGTTCATTCATCTCTATGGGACTTCAGAAGAGAAGCTGACTACAGCGCTTGGCTCTATCTTTGGCAATGAAGAAGAGCAGAGCAGCAGCATTCATGATCATCCTGCCATTACATTCATGTAGGGCACAACGTACCCCTATTCTCATATTAATTGGTCTGATCAGACCATTATTGTTTATCCTATAGATGGGTGACAAAGTAATCAACCCCTTTAAAGATTTTACTGACAACACAACAAAATCTACATGGCTAGTTAAACAAAGGATAGAACATTAAAGTCCTTGAGAACTTCTTCCATCAAAATGGCTGTTTAGGAATAGTCATAAGAAGTTCTTCCCCTTACCAGGCCTAAAATAAAAGTTTAGCTAGTTTGCTACATACTGACAGCTGATTGGCCAATCATACGATCTCATTCACACATTAGCAACAGTGGATATAATTGGTCAATGCTTTCACTGCTGCCTCAACCTTTGGGCTCTTTAAGAGACAAGCAAATTCATGAGACTACTTCAGGGTACAATATTCCTAAAAAATAAAGCCGCAAGACCTTGAAAAGTGCCAAAATTCACCTGACTACTTCAGGGTTCATTTTGATAAGTTGAAATCTGTCACACAATTACAATAGTAATATGGGTAAGAGCAAATTTAATGTACCACTTATTCTAGAGGGAAAGTAGACTTGGCAGTATTTTCTTCTAGCTGTAAGCACCTGCTACTAATTAGCTAAGGAACCTGTGACAATAATGTAAGATGACATCTGAGACTGGATACAGCTAAGGAATATGTGTAGGTTATCAATACAGTGATAGTGTCCATTCAAAGGAAACAGTGGAGGGAAAAAGATTACTGCATGCAGGAATTATAATTGAATATGCCCTACTAGAAAGTGATCTCTTGTATATGTGCCAACAATTTGCAACCATAGACAATGTCATATTTTATCTATACTTTGAATAAAACTGGATTTGACCCATTAGTTCATAAGTAGTAGGGGATGAATTGTATAAATTACCATTAAAGTGCAGAATTAAGTTAATCTGCAGATTAACTAGGTAATGTGCACATTAACTAGGGCGATCTGTTAAAGTGCAGAAAACTTCTTTCATTTCTGACATTACCTAGGTAATCTGCACATTACCTAGTTAATGCGCACATTACCTACTAGGCACTCGTTAAAGTGCAGATAACATGTTTTGCCGGAACAGCAGCAAAAAAAGGATTGGGGACAGTATAGGGAAAGGTTGAAGACAATTTGCAAACGGGTGGGTGTGTGTGCGCGTGCTTACACCGTCTGCGCCGTGAAAAGCCGTTTTTTGTTTTTTGGTCGGAAACACAAAGTTCTTCGTGTCCGAAAAAAAAAAAAAAAAAAAAAAGGCAGCTGCTTCGCGGCACAGAGGGTGTAAGCGCGCGCACACACACACACACACACCCGCCCGTTTGCTTTCAAAACCCATTCAAGTTGAATGGGTTTTGAAAACAAAATGTCTTAGCTTAAGCTACGCACTGGGCAGCCGACGGTGATTGTGACACATGAAAAAAAACCACGACCGGAGACGCTGCTGGCGAAAGGAGGGAGAAGAGAGGGACGGAGTAGGGACAGCAGGACTACGAGGTAAACAAACTTCCGAACTTTAACGACCCGCAAGCCGTGAATGTGAACATTACCTAGGTAAAGTGCAGAAAACTCCTGATTCTGCACTTTAACGGAGAAAATCAGTTAATCTGCAGATTACCTACATAATGTGCACATTCACTGATTTCGCACTTTAACGGTAACATATATATATTGTCTTGAAAAAGCTATTTCAACTCAGTACTATAGCAAAATGATTTTGCTAAGAAGCATAGATCAAGGTATATTACTGGGATGCTGCAGTCCATGTCTTTCTCTTTTTGTCCCCCCTAAATGTTCTATAGAAAAATGAGGCTTCCCATCTGGTGCTGTTCATGCTATTTTAATGCCCTGAGGGTATCAATGTGGAGGTGGTGCCAGGAGAGTAGGCCTAAGATGGTGGCTACTTGATCCTTCTCTTGTCATGGTGATTTTTGACACCAAATTCTCTTACAAGCCCTGGAGCAACACTTGAGTGATGTTAGCAGGTCCCCCACGGCACATATTGCTCTGGGTCTGCTGCATGTTGGTGTTTGGGGTGCAATTGATAGTGGGTGCAAATGAAACACAGGAGACATAGTGGCAGTTGAACAGGTGATGCTTGATGCATAATTTACTGAGCAGGTTTTTTCAAGCAAGCTGTATCCACGGAAGTGGCATCTGCTCTTCACTCTGTCCTCTAACCCTATCCACCATAGCAATCAGAGGGTGACCCTTGGGGCTTGCTCCACCCTTTTCTTCCTTTGTCAAAAAAGCACAGTATTTTTTAATTGTGGATACCAGGTTTTCTCACTGATGCAGTGAAGCAGGGGAGAATTTCAGTTTCACAAGAAGGCTTTATCTGCACGAAATGGGTTCCACTGCCATGGCATTGCCTGTTGTGGTCTAACTACCATTAAAAAACTTAGAGAACTCAAGTTTCCCTCTCAAAAACTACTGCTCTCAACATTTTTCTTCAATTTGCAAACTACTGTTCTCAACTACAGCTAAAACTAAACTGGCTAAAGGCTGCCTAGCAAAAGCTAACCATATTCACCTTCTACAAAACTCAGAGCAGAAGACACTACAGCACAGAAATGGCTGACTAACTCCTTAATAACCAGGACAGAGCTACAAAGACCACTATAAACTGAAACAGTAAAAAATTGTTATACATCAATACAGTAGTTTACCACTAGCAGTGGCACATTTTGGGAAGGGCACTGTATAGACCCCCTCTTTAAGAAAAGCCATCCTCAGCATTGTGTCTTCTGGTGTGAACAGCAACCTAAAATCAAAGGTTACACAACAGGAGCATATAAAACAGTATCAGTTAATAACAGTACAAGTAATCATGCTAATTCCAAGTCAAAAATCCAAATAGAAGACCATATAGTGACAATTTATATAGCAAGTTTTTTATGGTAAGTCATACACAACAGGTGCAACAGGGAAAGCCTACAAAAGTGGTTGGCATATAAACTAGGAGGACAATGAGCTATTAATCCAACTGGGATGCAAACACAGAGTTCCAGTTCTCAGTTAAATCCAGGGCAATTTAGCCCAGCACAGTGGGTGCCTCCAACTTGGACAGATGGGCTTAACTGGGTGTACAACATAGTGTTTAGTAGTCTCAAGTCTCTTTGTAGCCCAATAGGGTTCTCCAGCTTGGAGATGGGCCTTATAGTCCAACATTAGCTTTGATAGATCCCACTCCTTACAATACTGCCACTACTCACCCAGGGATAGCTTTCATGGTTGTAGCCCCTGGTAGAATAATGGGGTGGTGGTGCTCCAGAGGTAATGGTGATGATGATGCTACATTGAGAGCGGAATTGCAACCATAGCAGCAGCCTCTCTGGGAAAGTCAAAGTTCTGCTCACAGGAGGACATTTCTGGAACTGCAAGCTGTGGTGAAGCTCAGGCTCCTCTGATTTGAGTGTAGAGGTGGTATGTCTGGGGGAATGTGTCTGAGGACACTTGGGAAAACTGGGGGGACCAAGTTGAAAGTTTGGCATTGGGTCTAATCTTCCCCAGTCACACTCCTGGGGCCCACCTATTAGACTTCACTCCAACAAGTTCACACACAGGCACATCAAGAAGGTTGACTAAACCACCCTATATGTGGACAGGAAGTCACTTTCTCTATTCATGCCTGAGTTTAGAGAATAGAGACATTGACTTCTTGTCCACACGTAAAACATGGGGGGAGTTTATTATATATTTTATGTCAGTAAGATATTTTTCCAAGCAATCCATCACAAGATAAAATGAGAATTTAATTTTCAAGGGCTTTATATAGCAGTGATCAAGCTCTAGATTTTATGGATTAATCGATGACTTTGTGCTTTTATTGATATTTGCAATGTTCAGCTCCCTTGTGGAAAAAGACTGACAATACAAAATTGATGACTTTTATTTATTATTTAAAGTAGCACTCCCACAAAAAATTAATTCTCCGGCCCATTAGAAAGAGAAAGGCACATGATATAAATTGTAGTAAAGAGTCTTCTTTTCGGTGGTTAACCATCCACTTCTGGTCCTCAGCTGTGTCATGTGGCTCTCCAACTTGCACAATGGGGAGAATTTATTAAGACTAGTATCTATTGTCTATTCCCCACAGGTGTCAAATATGCCAAAATTATTAAGAGGCATTTGACAGATCTGCCACCACCCAGCTGATTAGAAAAAAAATCAGTTTTTTGCTAAATTTTTAATTAGACACTGCGTGGGGAGGTAATATTGTTGGTCACATGACACAGTTGAGGCCCAGAAATGAGTGGATTACTCAGAGATTACTTAATTACAGTTCACATCATGTGCATTTCTACCAGGCAATAAAAACTTTTGTAGGATTATTTCTTTAGGATATTTTCATGATCAAGGCGATTTACAGCCATACAAGTCACTGCTGCATTTGCTATGTTATGGACAACACTCTGCAGACTACAGATTTATCGGAACCCATGTATTTCAAACCTTGTCGTTTGGTGTCTCTTTTATGATGCACATCGTATATAAATAAACCATCACATGCATTCTTCAGAGTCAGTATAGACTTTTAAAATATGACAACCGGCAGGAGAAAGAGAGCACACTGTTAAATCATACATGGACTGGGCTTCATTGTATTATTGCCCCAAACAATCTGATTATAAATTGTACTTTGACCACACTCAAACTATATATAGGCTGTGTTTATATTTCTTTATATTATTTATGTATCCTACTTGTATATCTCCAATATATTCAGCAGTGTTTTACAGACATTGTGTCTCATTATCATTGGTGCACAATCTAAATTCCCTTTCAGTATGTCTTTTGTGTGGGAGGAAAACCATGGAGAACATACAACACTTCACAGTCTTGCAGATGTTGTCCGTGGCCAGATTCGAACCTAGGACTCCAGCACTGCAAGGCAATCGTGCTAATCACATAGCCATACAGTGTGTATGCATTTGTGTATAGTATGTGTATATTTGTGTGTTTACAGTTGTGTATAATGTGTACAGTATGTGTTTGTCTGTAGTATATATAATGTATCAGAGATGTACAGAAATAAATGCTTATATAAGCATTACAAATTATGCATAAATACCGGTTAGCAGTTTTGGTTGATATGATATGGTGTTTGATATTAATGCTTCAGATGCCTGCCTTAGAACTCTGGGATTTCATTTACTGTGGGGTATTTTCAAAGACCATATGAAAATTGTCATCATTTGCATTTTGATGAGTATTGAGCTACTGATCGTGTCCCTCATTATTTAATTCCCATTATCACTGGTGCATTTTAGATATACTGTAATTCTACATTGAGTATGTCCTATTTGTTAATTTTTAGGGTAAACTTGCATCTTTGTTATTTCTATTGTCCTACTCCATTATTGGGGCAGAATAACTAAAATAATGGAATCAGCAGATTAGCCGTATAAGTAGACAAATTGGCACAACATTTTGCTTCTGTTTTTGTACAGCATTCTCCTGTATGTATGTATGTATGTTTGATTTATTGATAACACAATGGTCACTATTACAGTAGGCTTTTGATATTTAATTACAATATGGCCTGGACAGAAGTGGTCTTTATGGAAGATTTTCAGGTAAAAAAGAGAGACTAAGGCCAAGCAACTTAATAAGAGAATTACTTTTTTTTTTTTTTTTTTTTTTTTTTACATTATGTACTCCAATATGGTTCCATTAAAAACACAAACCTGTCTCACAAAAGAAAGTCCTCACGTGTCAAAAAATAAAGAAGTTATGGCTATGTCACTGTAGAGATGGAAAAATAAAAAAAGTCCTCAGCATCGGGCTAGAATGCTCTTAAATCGCTTCCTAATAATTCTGTTGTCAAAGTCAAATGACAAAGAATTAGCCTAGAAAATACTTCTTTTGGGTCAAATAAAGTTGCTCTGAATCAAATGTGCCCTGAAAAATTGTTTATTACATTACACTTTCCAATTTATAATAAACTGAGGACAGGGAGGAGTGTGTATTTAAAAAAAAAAAAAAAAAAAAAATCACTCACCAGTCCTAGGTCCCTCCACAGTGACCAGTCTACTGATCCCCTTGTGAGTTCCGTCCTCCATCTTAACCCCTTAATGACCGGGCCATTTTTTGTTTTTGCATTTTCGATTTTCCCTCCCCACATTCCAAGAGCCATAACTTTTTCATTTTTCAATTCCCAGAGTCACATGATGGCTTATTGTTTGCAAAACAAATTGTACTTTGTAACGTCACTATTCAATATGCTGTGCAATGTACTGGGAAGCTGGAAAAAAAATCAGAATGAGGTGCAATTGGAGAAAAATTGCATCTGCGCCAAATTCATATGGGTTTAATTTTTACAGCATTCACTGTGTGGTAAAAATGACATGTTACCTGTATTCTGCGGGTCAGTACGAACACGGTGATACCAAATTTATATAGTATTTGTAATGTTTTGATACCTTTTAAAAAAATTAAAAACTTTGCTAAATAGAAAAAAAAATTTTGTGTCGCCATATTGTGTCACCTGTAACTTTTTCATATTTACATGTATGGAGCTGGGTAAGGTGTCTTTTTATGCGGGACAACATGACGTTTTTATTGATACCATTTGGGGAAAGATCTGATGGTTTGATCACTTTTCATTCAATTTTTTTTTTATAGGAGGCAAAGTGTTGAAAAAAACGCTATTTGGCATTTTGATTTTTTTTTCCCCGCTACGCCATTCACCGTATGGGATAAATATTTTAATAGTTCGGGCATTTTGGAGCGCAGGGATACCTAAAGTGTTTTATGCTTTACTTTTGTTTATTTACTTTTATATCTGATCTAGGGAAAGGGGGGGTGACTTGAACTTTTGTTTTTTTGTTTTTTTTTGTTTTTTTTGTTTTTTCATACTTTTAAAAACTTTTTTCTACTTTTACTTGTATGATCAGACTCCCTAGGGACCTTGAAACCTAGGGAGTCTGATCGATCATACTATTCACTGCGATACTACTGTATCGCAGTGAATAGCAAAATGCCGTTACTGCTATTAGACGATGCCTCTGGCATCGTGTAATAGCTCTAATGTAATGACAGGCCTGGGAGCCTTCAATAGGCTCCTGGCTGTCATGGCAACCAATCGCCGCCCTCCGATGACGTTCTGGAGGGCGGCGATGGGGAAAAATGGAGGCGCCCATGGCGGCTGCGCTATTTAGACACCGCGGTCCTCTTTGACCGCGACATCTAAAGGGTTAACAGCCGTGATCAGTGCAGGCACCGATCGCTGCTGTTAGCGGCGGGTCCTGGCTGTATTATGCAGTCGGCACCCGCAGTGTATGGAGAGCGCTCAGCTCCTGAGCGCTCTCCATACATCGTCATGTGACTCAGTCGTTAAGGGGTTAATGACGTCACTAAGCCTTCATGTCTCTGCAGAGGCCTGTGATTGCTCTCAGTGGTCAAATTGGTAGTAATGCACATCATCATGCTCTGAAGCAGAGTGTTGGGGTGCAATGGTGGCAGTGGCCATAGCGGCCTCAGTAGTCCCGGTGGGACCCTGCTGCATTTTTTTTTTTTTTTTTTTTTCTTTTCTCTTTAGGCCGTTGCCTGCTGGAATAACCCCAGCAGGTAATGGGCTCCATTTACTTTCCAAACCCGTTCCTGGTCATGGCCGCCGCTGCTTCCTCTTCTGCCCTCCAGGGGGCCCTGTGCATCTCATATCACAGCGCTGGGGCCCCCTGGGTGGAAGAAAAGGAAGCTGAGGTGGCCCTAAGTAGGAGCAGAAATTGGTAAGTAAGGCCACGGGCCCGTGGCAAGAGTATTTGTTGAGCGAACCCCAACAAATATTGCTATTGCAATGTATACTATTGGGGCCATGATGGAGCATAATACTGTGTGGAGGGGCCACTATGGGATATTATACTGTGTGGAGGGTCTGCTATGTGACATTACACTATGTACAGAGGCCGCTACGGGTCTTTATACTATGTGGCAGCCACTTTGAAACTTCATATCTTGTGTGGGGGCCAGGAAAAGGGGTGCTATGCTTTGGGGTGGGGGCATTTTTTGCTACTTACTTTACTCCCCTGAATGATTTCCATTTTTCAGAATCTGAGATTTTGGGGAAGTTCATAACAAATTTGATTTGTTACAAATAGATGTGTTCATCCATGTTGTGGAAATGCAGCTTTTTTTGTTACCTTTTTTGAGTCAAAGCCAAGAATGGCTACAAAAGGAATGGGAAATATATATGAAGTACTTAGACTTCTACCTTCTGCTCAGCAAAATCTGTAACAAAAAAAGCTGCAATTTCTGCAATGGGGCCTCGGCCTTAAGCAGTTTTTCACATTGTTATTCCTGGTGTGTTTGTTTGTGGTGTTTTGTTTTTTTTAAACAATTTACATCAATTTAACCCCTTGCCACTCCCACTGTACTATTACGTTTCACTAACCATAAGGTTAACGCTCAGCAGCGTAATATAGCTCTGTAATGCTGTGGGTACAAGAGCTGTGACTGCAGCATTACTGCCAGCACTCGGCTGTATTACACCTTGTGCACCTTGTCATAATTTAGGGGCAAAATATGATTGGGCAGGGGTAACTAAAACATAGATTTTGAGAAACAAGCCTCATATTATGAGGAAAAGCTTCTATACGCTAGGCTACTAGTAATAGTGTATTAGTAATAGCTAATAGTGTAGTGTGCCATTTGTCATGATAATTTTAATCTTAAAAATAGACCATATGGTACAGATGAAAGCTATCCTAACTCCATAGTGCATTAGTCTTGTGATTTACAGTAGCCCTTAAATAATATATATTATGATAAAGAGGGTAATGATTTACTCCAGTATCCGAAAGTAAAAAAAAAAAAAGTTGAGACTTGGAACAAAAAATGTGTGAGTTTTACTTCACTTGTGACTTTTGAAAACAGAGAAGTGGGTAGGGTGGGGCAAGATGGGGAGACGACGCCACCCATCCAAAAAAAAATTAGCATAATTTATGCCAGAAACTGAAAATTTCAAATTCTGTTGCATGGGCAGCCAAAAAATGTGCCAAATGTATTAAGAGGTGTGCATATTAGATTAATATTCCTAGTATAGTATTAGTAATCTTCGTAAATTTCTGACCTCTCAGCTTTGTTTTGAATGAGTTTTCAATGCTACCACACAGAGGCCAGTGAAGGCAGCCCTGGACTTTGTACAGTATAGTTTTTGGCAGGGTTCAAATACAAGTACTGGCCAATTTGTGTGTGGGATTACACAGCATTGCCCAGCCTTTGTGTGGATCTGCTCTGCAGTGTTCAATCTTTGTGTGAAACCTCCCAGAAGTGGCCATTCTGAGTGTTGGTCCACCTGGTAGCACAAACTAATACAGGAGCGTGTAGAATGGATACATATCTTCAACCTCATATGTGTCCTAGTGGTGTAATGAGATCTTAAAAGGTAAAAAGATTGGACTCCAATCTCTTCAGCATATAAACCTTATTCTATTCACAAAGAGCACACTAACCAAATTCACTGTAACGGAGAATGAAGGTGCACTACCACAATAGTGAAGCACTGCAAAATATTGGGCCACAGAGCACTTTTATCCTACTTACAAGGAAATCGGCAATATACGTGTATATCCATTCTCTGCGCTCCGCTATTGTTTTGTATTATTGAATTCCAAATTTGACTACTCTTTGGGAGGTGCAGCTGGGTTTGGATTGTGGACATTCTGTATTTTTTTTTTTTTTTTTTTTTATACTACCTATTAATGCCCAGCTTTTGTTTTGTTCTTCCCAGAAGCAGCCAGCCTGCCTTTAGGTCCACTCAAGTGAAACCATATTATGTGTGGGTCTGCCCAGCAGTGGTCAGCCTGTGTAAGGTTTGCCCAGGAGGAGCCAGCCTGTGTATGAGTCCATACAGTATCTTTATTTCAAAAAAAAGCAACAACGCCTCACATTCAACAGATTCTTACACATTTTGAATCAATCCCATGATTCTTGAGAATCCGGCTTTATTATGATGAAATAAAGATGTCTGCCGTGCAATGTATAGTGCTGCAAAATATGTTGGCGCTATTTAGTTGAAAAATAACTGTATAATTTACATTTTTATTCTCTTTCCAGATGTCTTCATATAATTTTCTGCTTACTTATATTTAGATCTAAAATACCCACAAAAATCATCTAAAGTATTGATTCCTTGAATAAAATACTTTGATTTTATAAGTTAAAAAAATTCCATATACAATATAAATACAAAAAAAAAAAATTCATGGGATCCTTTAACAATAGATAAACGTTCAGGACAATTAATAAGGGCTCATAATATCATATATCTGTAGTCACTCAATTCATATACATAGTCAGTGCATAATTCTCTCTATAATACATATTATGTATGTAAATCCATAATCCACTAACAAAAATTCAGCTACTTGTATGTACCTACATGTAGATCTAGCAGCTGCTTTCCTGACTCTCTCTGACCTTCTCAAAATGGCTGGTGCTACCATGGCAACCAATGCAAATATGGCTACACAGTTCCAAAAAGTGCTGAAACTGTTCTGTTGAATGAAAAATATTTGGGAACATTGTCAACATTTTTATATGTGTTACTTTAGGCAGCAAAGTGCCCCACTGAACACTTTATCTCTCTTTGGCCCGGTTCACATCTGCGTTCAGGTTTCCGTTCGGGGGAGTCCGCTCTATAATGGGGTCTGTGTGGTTTCCGCTCTGTTTCCGCACAAAACATGCAGAGAGAAAAGTTCTGCAAGCATGTTTCCGCATGTTTCGTGTGGAAACGACATGGACCCCATTATAGTCTATGGGGTCTGCGGGTTTCCCAGGTAAACTGCTTTTTTATGCGTATAGGTTTCCGTTCGGGGGTCCCCAAGCTGACTCCCCGAACGCAGATGTGAACCAGGCCTAACCCAGTGGTGTCACACTCCTTTTCATCACTATCCGCATTATGGCTGCCTTTAAAGGACTATTTGTAATTGTAAGACTGTAAAAAAAAAAAAAAAAATCTAGTGGTGGGATGCAGTCACAGGGTGGCTATGGAACTTGGCTCTGTGCAATATGATGGTGTTTCTCTCTATTGTATATAACACAGACACAGGGTGTAAACGGGCAGAAGTTACACAAGATGTATTATTCACCAAATTGAATTGTCCCAGCAGGCCTTCTATGATTTATATACAATATTTTATTTATTTATTTATTTATTTTTTTAAGGTTGCTGATAAAGTCACTCAAATAGTTCCACCAGATATGTTATGGTGCGCCACTTGGTCAATAAAAGGCTAAGTTGTCCTTTAGGTTAGATAATAGCTAGCCTCTTCCACCTCTTTAGCACTAAGCTTCATTCCTTGGAGAGTGGCTAGGGAGCCAGGGTAACTGTGCCACTACCTGTGAGTTGCTGAACAGAGTGCTGTGGAGGCGTGCACTAGATCTTACTGGATGTGTCCTCTGGGAAAAGTGGAGAGCCAGTCTTTCTGCGTGCTAGAGGTCAGAATCCAAGATAGCACCTGCTACCTGTGCTAGCGTCATCTCCTCTGCTAAGAGCTGGCTGTGGTATGCAGGGAAAGTGAAGAGCTGGGCCTTCTGCGTTTGGACCTTGCGGGCCACACAAAATGATGTGGAGGGCCAGATTCGGCCCATGGGTCTTAAGTTTGACACATATGCTCTAACCCTCTTAGAGCTACATGCTGACCCACCTTACAATTATCATTGATGTCTTTCTAGTCCTAAATCTTACCTTCTTGTTGTCAAGGTCTTGTGTTCCAGAGACAGCTCACTGTGGCAGCCATGTTGGTATCTTTCTACAACAGTGATACATGCCGATTTGGGTTGTTCTGATGCTTACAGGCAGTGGTTGTACAATGGCCTTGCATAGTCGAGCTGAAAATAAGCCTCACCCAGGCTGGAAAACATTGGAAGAAATGCCTTTAGCGATGATGTATCATGCGATGTAACTGTTACTATAAAGCATGTTGGCTATACTGGTTTATTATTTTAATATTTTATTGAATAAAGGAGAGTAGAAAATCCTATTTGTTTTATATTTACTAGAGCGAATTGATTCTGCAGAAGTGGAATTCGATCCGAATTTCAGGAAATCTTCGATTCTCAACGATTCCAGATTTCCTGATGCTTCGCGGTGACGAATATTTAGTAAGGACCTTTGTGACATCAGACGGTCACATGATGTTCTCTAGTGATGTGATTGCGTAGGCGTGTCTTTGCTTGTTAGCAGATCCTTCCACATGAATAAAAGTTGTCCGTGCTGAAGAGAGAGAGAGAGAGAAATATGACCGTGGCATCCAAGGACTTCCACCATTCTGCCGCCCACCCCGGCTCTCTGCAGCCCGGAAATAGCTATTTATTCGCTGCGAAGTAATTCGGATCGAAGCGATTTTTTTTTTTTTGGAACTTCGAATCGAACTGCCGAATCGAATTTTTGAGAAATTTGCTCATCTCTAATATTTAACATTGTGCAGAAAAATGAAGGATTCCACAGTCCCTAATAAAATTATTAGGTATCTGGTGCATCTTTAGACTATCTAGTCTGTTTATACCACCTACTAGGTGGCTTACTTTGAGCCAGAACTGTGTGCCAAAATTTTGGTTCAACTGTTCACATTTAAGCCATTTCCATGTGAAGCCACACACACTTGTGTAGGAAAATTTTATCGCCAACATGCATCACATTTTGGTGCATTTTTCACCAGATTTTTGTCATAACCACAGTAATTAATCTGCCTTGCCCTGATAACCAGCCCCTTTTCCCCTGCCCTTATCCTGGAGCTGGAACACAGACTCATACCTACCCTGTTAAGGATAGAAGTTATTGAACATGCTCAACTGTCTCGCCATATAGAACAGTTCTATACCAGTGTTCCTAGTTTACATATCTAATGACCTGTCATCCAGCCTATTGCCCCAAATGACGCCTTGTGGTTATTTTTCTGTTTGAATATTTGTTTGCATGTTTATGGAAAAAAAAAAAAAAAAAAAAAAATATATATATATATATATATATATATATATATATATATATATATATATATATATAATCTGTCTTACTGAGTCCTCCAGGGATTTTTTTTTTTAATCAACCAGACATCCCCTTTGCATTCCTATAAGTAAAAGTATTAACCTCTGTTAGAGAACACCATGTGGGATGGAACATCCCAGCTCACACATTGGAAGTTATGTTATCTCTTGCCCTTAATATCCCTTTTATGGTTTCCTGAAAATGTATCGGTCTTAAATATAATATATGTGACGTTATTTCCTCCTGCTGTAAGGTCTCTGCCATATTGGTTTTCCTATTGATTGCCACTTAACTGTTGCTTGGAATAATTTAGTCCTGCTTCGCTAATCACCAGCCAATGTATTCCTTCCTGTCCTTAGGGCTAGACAGTATTGTGGGATAAGACAGGTGGCAGGAAATACTTGGGAGGAGGGGAAGGGATCTGAAGGTAATACAGTCAGGAACAAACCAAAGAATGACTATATATTTGAGAATTTGCACTGATTCTTCTAATAAACAGTGTCTATCAACTCAAGATTCCAAAATTATTAAAAGTGTGAATGTGTGCAGCACTCTCTTGTATTATATGGGTGGCGCTGTTGTTACTGCTTTTGCTCTTCTAGCCTTGGCTCAAATCTGTGTTTGTAATTTTGTTTTTCGGTTCAGATATAGGACCAGAAACACAAAAATAAAATTGGTGCTGGTTTTATCATATGGCGGACACCAATGGCTCCCAGTGGAACCCATTGACCATAAGCGATTATCTTACCAAGGAGTTTACCAACATGGTGTCCATTATTTTACAGGAAAAAAAATAGCAGCTATTTTTTCCAACTTTCTAGATGGGATCTGTAACAAAAGCCCCTAACAAAGCCTCTACTGCTGATGTGAACAGAACCTTAGAAGTTGCAGAGCTGATGCTAGGTTCTAGCATTGCCTCTCCGTTGTTCTGCTCCATCAGAGGACTAGAACAACGGAGAGGCAAACTATTAAAACAGCGGCAACACATGGAGTCTGATAGACCCCATTGACTATAATGAGGTCCATTGGGTATCCATCGTTTTAAAACTGAAACCAGTGAACGAAAAAGTCTTCCATGCAGGACTTTTTCCTCTGCCGATTTTCAAGTGGATACTGTGAAGGAGTCTCCAATGATGCAGATGTAAACTCTGGAGTGGAAGTGAACGTAGCTTGAGTCTGTCATTTGGCACTCCTATGCGTATCCTTACTTAGAGAAAATCTGTTAGCACCTCCTGTAAATTTAAAATAACCTAATCCTGTAAATCCATATTTAAGTTCACATAAGTCTGTTAATAATTGTAATACATTTTATTTATATAGCACCAACATATTCCACAGCACTGTACAATTTGTAGGGTTCAAGTACAGAAAAAAAAGATACATTACAAAGAAATATTCAATTCACACACTTGGACTGAGGGCCCTGCTCGCAAGAGTTTACAATCTATGGGGTAGAGGGGGTGACACAAGAGGTAGCAGGGGCGGCAACAGACGTAGCATTGCTTGTACAATGGTCAGACAATTTTGTAATAAGAGGTTACTGTCATTACACATATATAAAGCTGTATGAGCCGTCACCAGTCGTGTCCTTTAACGTGCAGATGGTGCCTGGACATATAAAGCTAGTCTGATACGGCATCATATCCTGTGAGGTAATGTTGAAGCATAAACAGAGGAGGGTACGTTTTAGGGATTCTAACTACGGAAGGGTTTACATTAGGAGTTGTGATAGGCCTGTCTGAAAAGATGTGTCTTTAGTTTGTGCTTGAAGCTGTAGAAATTGGGGGTTAATCTGATAATACGGGATAGAGCATTCCAGAGAAGTGGTGCAACTCGGGAAAAGTCTTGTATACGAGCGTTGGAGGTTCTGATATAGAGGATGTTAGTCTTATGTCTTTGAGTGAACGGAGAGCACGGTTGGGCAAAAGACAGAGATGAGGGAAGAAATGTAGGGAGGTGCAGCATTATGGAGAGTCTTGTGGATGAGGGTGATAAGTTTATATTGTATTCTGTACTGAATAGGCAGCCAATGTAGTAACTGATCTGTCATAGAATTAGAATAGTGGGCTAAAAAAAACTAATATAATGATGGCTGCAGATGGATCACATTGGGGGAAATTTAGCTCTTAATGTGGTGCATCTTTGGCACAAGACCCCTCGTTCTGTGCCTTGCTTGTCATTTTTTGTGAAAATGGGCAGAGCAGGAGGGAGAAAGATGCTTTATTCTACATATTCTTATAATTCACACCAGAAAACTGGTATACAGGAAATCTATGCCAGTTACTGACTGTTGCAGGTTTCCACTCTGTTACACGGATGTGTGCCCTATTCATTAAGAGGCTGGAGCATCTTAATAATTCAGGCTCGTCTCACATCAGTCGGGGCCTTTATTAAGTGTGACATAAGAAACGCCAGTCTTAATAAATTCCCCCATTCTGCCTGCATTTGTCTCCATTCACTGTAATGTACAGAACAAGACAGAAGCTTTCTTCCATATTGATTTACTTTTTATATGGAATATAAAGTCCTGTACATGTAATTATATCCTACATCAAAAACCATAACAACCAAGACAGAAGAAGGCTTCCATCTTGTTACAGTGAATGATGACGGATGTAGACAGAAGGAGCTCAGTCTGTATTTGTCATTATTTTGGTTTGTCAGTCCATAGTTCTAATCCTATGATGGATCAGAACAATGGACTGATGTGAGCTTAGGTTTAAAGTGTTACTGTTTTACATTTTATTTGATTGCTGTATTATTGATTGTCGCCAAAATCTTTCTTGCTGCCAATCTATATAACATGGTAAGTAGTACTGGGTATAGAGGAGATGCTAGTATGTGCCAATTGCTTTTCAGTCAGTCACAAAATCATGTCATGAACCTTCACCTGGAAAACACCTTGAGGCCACGAGGCCACATAGCAGAACGCAGCTAAAAAAAAAAAAAAAAAAAAACCCTGTAGAAAAAAAAATGTGGCCAAATCATGAGTTGTTGTTGTGTTTGTTTTTTTTTGTTTGTTTTTTTTCTCTGCGCTTTTTTCTTCCCTTATTAAATATATAGGGAAGATGCTTGCAATTCCGCAGCTATAATTAATATGCTGCATTTTTTAAATATACTTCAGCTTTTTTATTTTGTATGAAATATAACAAGCATCTTTATTAGATTCAATAGTAAAAAACATCAAAGTCACAATAGATAAAGTGGGGGAAAAAAAAGTATTTAGTCAGCCACCAATTGTGCAAGTTCTCCCACTTAAAAAGATGAGAGAGGTGTGTAATTGTAACATCACTGCTCTAGAGGAGATCTGCATGGAGGAATGGGCCAACATACCAGCAACAGTGTGTGCCAACCTTGTGAAGACTTAGAGAAAATGTTTGACCTCTGTCATTGCCAACAAAGGATATATAACAAAGTATTGAGATGAACTTTTGTTATTGACCAAATACTTATTTTCCACCATAATTTGTAAATAAATTCTTTAAAAATCAGGCAATGTGATTTTCTGGATTTGTTTTCTCATTTTGTCTCTCATAGTTGAGGTCTAGCTATGATGACAATTACAGGCCAGCCTCATCTTTTTAAGTGGGAGAACTTGCACAATTGGTGGCTGACTAAATACATTTTTTCCCCACTGTATACCTACTCCATAAAATCCATAAAGTCCCGGATCAATATTTAGTCTGCCTACATATGCTGTTCCAATGTGCAAATAATCCCCTAATATTGTATGTTAGAAAAAGGAACAGTATATATATTTATATACTTTCTATACTAATTGTGTATATTAATGTACTCTATTTGTGTATACTATACTCTTTTTATATTATACAATGTTAAAGGATTATTTGCATCTTGAAACTGTATATGCATTCAGATTATATATTGCTCTGCAACTTTATCTGCCCCTTTTTTGGCCATATTGTTCACAGGTGGTATCTATTTATGATGTAGGTACACCTCCTTGTTAAATGTGCACATGTGTTAGTTTAGATGCACCTTTTAAACTTTTTACGCTTTGCCCCTTTTTTGCTTAAAAAAGGCACAATTGCCCTTTTTTTAATGCAGTCTGATCTGACGGGTTTTTATACGTTGCCCATGTACTGGAGGGCATTTGCACTTTTTTTTTTTTTTTTTTGCCCCCGTTTAAAAGATGCAAGTCTTAAAACGTGAAAAAAAATCTCCATTTAGGCCACTCTCCCAGCAAACCGCAAAAGTGGTGAGGGCAGCGTAACTTCTGGAACAAAACACGCAAATGGTTCATAAATAAAGTGCAAGGCAGAAAAAGACCACAAAAAAGCACAAGTAGCTTAATAGATGTGCCCCTATATCTTTTATGGGTGGTATGTCTGTCTATTACGACTTACGATATACAGGTAGTATATATTGTGTATAATCCCAACATATCTGTCTGGTGGATTGCAGGAATACCTAACACGTATTACTATGCGTTTCTCCTGTATGGTAACGGCCAGTACTCCAGAGGTTTTCAGTTTAATGGCCATTAGTATACAGGTGACATACATAGTAACATGTGCGAGGCATTATTGCATCTAATAACTGCATACAGTTCTTCAATATCAAAACACTGTGAAGACATTGCCATACACTGTCTTTAATTAACTATATAATTGCTAGTCATTACTGTAATCAATTCAGTATTCTATGTAGATGACAAGGAATAATTATACTGCAGAAAAAAAATACAGAACACAAATGCCTGATCCCTGAATATCAGAGCATGTGCCTTTATCTATTATATGTTGTAACTGTTCTATGTCCAGATATAATAAATGACTAATATGATCCCCTGCAGTAACAAACAATTATTATTAATCGTATATTAAATTTACCATTTTCTTTATTATAAAGGAACCATGATAAGCCACTTTCTACATATCTGCATTATTTATCTGTATCGGCTATAGAACACAAGTGGCTTTATAAGATCAGTTTTCTGCCACCATAAGATACAGGATAAATATATGGCACAATACAATGTCAGTTGTGTTATTGTCACACTTGCATGTAGACAGAAGATGACTCTGCTGATTCCAAGTTAGCTAGGTGCATCAGCTCCTGCCCTGCCCATCCATCCAGCTCTCAGACAGGCTGTTACCTGGGAGCTGCCTCTTCATACTCACTCCCTCCTCCTCCTCCTCTTGGAAACCCACGTGATCTTACATCTGCCAGAGAAGAAGAAAAGGATAGAATGAGAGCACACACACAAGGGAATGGAAGCTCTTTCATCCACAGCCAGAATCAGCACCACAGCATTGGAGAGCCTGAGCAAGTGCAGCAGCATCTCCTAGCCTAACCTGTTGTGTTGTCCTGCATTTCCCACAGTGGAGCAGACTTGGACTCAACTTCTGCCAGCTCCCTCCCCTTCCCCAGCCCTACCATTTATGACATTGTAAAGGAAAGCCATGCTTGACAAGTGGATGTCTTTTTGTCAGCGGAGATCAGGCTGTGGGGGCTGATCTGGACCAATTTCTGACTTCTCAACTCATTGCTGCTCCTTTGTCCAGCCATCTTCCATAGACACTGTGCAGCCAAGCGTGCATGGATTAGTTGCTGGGAAGATGCCTGTAATGAAAGGCTTGCTGGCCCCACAAAACACTTTCTTGGATACTATAGCTACTAGATTCGACGGAACCCGTAAGTGATCTTAAAGACCCTGTGTGATACTTATAATCCCATCCCTTCCTTATGCTTACAGTATATCCATAGAGCCTCATTGTACATCATTGCAGTTATGTGGAGCACTTTTGTGCTTGCAACCTGTAGGGAGCCTACTCTTTGTTTACTGCAAACTAGCAAATGAAGAAATCTAGACTGCTTATCATTGCCTATTAATCTGAAGTTTTATTACAGCTGTACTAGAAATTATCTTTCTCTCTAGTGACCTCCTTCCACCTTTCAGTTGCCCTTAGAGTCAATACTACTTGTCCCATGGTGATATCCACAACCTGTCATTTTGTCATCTCATCTCATTGTAGTAAAGTGTAGTGAATGGGTTTTTTTCTGTCTTTGGTCTGTAGTAGAAATTCAATCCTTCAAGTGCATGCAATATTTAAAATGAGTTATAAGACTTGTTTAACCCTTACTGTGACACCATGTAGTGTTTACAAAACCTAGAGGTTTCTAGAAGCATTCCTAAATGCAAGACATGGCCAGGGGAGTCAGACCAGGAGATACATGTATACAGTATAGTATAATTAACTCTATGACTCCTATACACCCTGGCAACCATTGTATTAAATGGCGGATACCTTGCCCTTTAAATGATCCTTATAAATGGCTACAAGATCTCTTAAGAGAATTGCCATGTTTTGAATGAAGCATAATATGTATTGTAATTATTGTATTACATTACATTCCCTCAATTAGTTCTTAGCATGAAAACATCAAATATATTTTATATGTCTCGCCTCCCCTCCTGTTTTTTTTGCCCTGGGCCTGGCTCCTTGCCCACATTTTAGCTGCTTTGAAAAGTACATCAGTGCACACAGCCTGTTAAACTATTCTACTTCTAGCTCCAACTACTCCAGGGACCCTTCAATATCCAGCTGGTTAGCAGCTTCTACAATGCAATTATTGAAGCAATGATATTCGCATAGCTTGGAAATGTGATTAATGTGGATAATGTAATAGGAGCTAGATCAACCAGATAGCCTGTGATCCTACAGTATATTGCATGTGTGTCAACCAAGTAGAAAGCGCATTCTGTAGATAGGATCGTGTTTATGTTCAATTTCATTTCCAAGTAATCCCTTTCTCATGCTCTTGGGTCTTGCTTTTAAGCTGTTATATTCAGCACCATGGACAGCGTAGAGTCTCATTCCCATAGTGTTGATAGCAATGCCTGCCTGACTGGGCACATTGACTGCACACTACTGCCTTGCAAGGCAATAGGAAAGCTGATTTATTTCAACAAATGAGTAACCACAAGCCTTTAGAACAAATGCTGGGCAGCTTCTCCCCTCTGCTCGTGTCCATGAAACAGATTGCATAAGGAAATGATCAACTTATCCTGAGATATCCTGAATACACACAGCTCCCCAGGAAGCTGAGCTGTATGAAAATCACATGAAAATCTGACTTTGGTTAGTTTATCTAGCAAAGGTTTTCAAATAGGTTCTTGTATGTTCTGTGCTTAAACAAATCACTGTGTGTTTTCCTCTGAAGAAGGAAAACAGACCAATATACTAACACTTCCTATGTCCTAAAGCTTGCCATTTAAATGCATCATCTTGTAGATGGAATAGTTGGTTTTCTTGCCATTTTATTTACAGATTGATAGTCGGCTGGGTTGGACACATTTGTTTGCTCTCCGATTAAGCCAAATGACTGGGATAGGATAGCCTGCAGAAATAGTTGAACAAAGAAATGACAAATCTTGGTGATTTATTCATGTGTAAAGCCTCAACTTTAAATGAAACAGGGCCGGAGGGAAGAGAAATTAAAATGCAAAAGAAGCCGTGAATTGTACAGCGAGGGATGTGTTGGGGGACTCATAATTTTGCTTGCAATTTTACATTGCTCTAAAAACATATTGATTTTATTTTATTTTTTTGCTTGAGAATTGGTGTTCATAGTCTCAGGCAACACATATTTCTCAATGTGGAGAGATGTATCAAGCCAAGGGTGTAGTAAAAGAGATTTGTCAGTTGGAGGCAGTGTTGAAATTTGGTTTGTATTCTTCTTGGAGATGTAGTGCATCAACAGCACTGGACTGTATATATGACTGGAAGATATAAAAGTCACAAAACTGGGTACTTCATTCATCTAGTCACCTACTGTATATCAAATATCCAAGAGAGTTGGCTTCTTTCTTTGACACTAGGTATACCACTAGTATTAATGGATCATACTGTCTGCTACAGTATACTTTCAATAGGAAGACATACTTAACCCTTTCACTAACTATTTCTAAGTAGATTATGGACTATATGGTATATTTAGTACTCAGATATATTTATTTAGGAGTTGTCTGTGGTTTATAAACTAATGACAATAAAGGGTGACACCTATGGTAAACCATGATAAACTTTACTGGCCACTGAAGGGTTAAATACGCCTCTACTATTTACATTCTTTTTGTAACATCTGATTTGCCTGGACATTCTCCGGAAAAGTTTTTGCATACAGCACTTGTTTGTGTTCTGAGAGTAAATGAAGCCCTTGCATAATGGCAAGACAGTAGATTAGAGGAAATGGTAGGACTGGCCCTAAGAAGAGTATTAGTGATATCCTACTAAACTTTACCCATCCCACATGCACATCAGATTATGGGAACTATCCACTTACTCTTAAGATATATTCACATGTGGCAAATTTGTTGCAGAGAGATTTGCAACTACATTTATGTAAATTGGATTGTTTTGGTGGCAAGCACATGGTAGCAAATTTGCCATGTATGAATATACCCTAAAGTTGATTTGCATATGCCATAATTATCTCTTATGGAAAAATCCGCTGTAAAGTCTTCATGTCTTAACTTGGAGGATTTAGATGCAGATTTCCAAAGGAATTGCTGAGAATTTTACCATTTGCATTGCTTTGCAAAAGTGGAAATCCTCTGCAATTCTGAATCAAACCTGCTTTAGAATCCTCATGTAAAGATAAGGCAGTGGATTTTTTGGTAGGGTAAATTTCCAGTACTTGTGAAGCTACTGTTACAGTTTCAAACCACACATTTGCCAACAAGATAGCATGTAACTAGAAAGTGAATTCCACTAAAAGGGTATTGACATCCATATAGCTTGTTGGACTAAGCAGTAAGAGGAATAGCGTACACTAACATTATCGTGCTGGAGTTATCATTTCCAGCAGATTTGTTGAAAGGCCCATGGGAGGTAAACCAGATTTTGGTTCCCAATGTTATCCTAAAGTTTTACTTTTTTTTTTTTTTACATTTCTAAATATTGTGTACTTTAGAGAAGTAGATGGGCCATCAATATCAAAATGGTGGGGGTCTGACACCCAACACCTGCACTGATCAGCTGCTGTGACAAACAGATTTTAAACAATGTTGCAGATAACTGTGCACACTATGTAGCAGTCCTGAATCACTAGTGTGAGAGCTGAGTGGTAGTATCTAGTCTTGGACAACCATTTTAATTATTTCTTTTCTTAACCATATGGTAAATAAGTTACTTTATGATGGAAAAATGTATTTAAGACTAGAGAATATGGTACAGAACATGTGTTGCTGATGGATTTGCGACGGGTGTCTACATCTTCCATGTAGTTTTCTAACCAGAAGCAGACATACAGTATCATATGTGAAACCTGTGCATCAGCGTAGGGGCTCGGTAGGTAAGTGGGTATACTGCTAGCTTAAAGCAGTCGCTTCCTGCTGTCTATTAGATTGAATTACATGGCTGCGCTAATGGATTTCATAGCTCACCATTACTAGTTCATTGTTAGAGATACTTATAGAGGGGACTGTAAGTGGAGCTTGTAGGGCCCTTGTACTGCTCTTGCACAGGCGCCCCCTGTTGTCTGTGTCTCTTAACTTCTTTGAAACTACAGATTACAGAACATACTCCTAGTTTCATGTGAACTTGTTGTCAGTGATATCATACTTTATCAGAGGAAAGGTTTAACGTTTTATAGTTGCTTTAACTTCTTGGAAAGTTCAGACCACTCCATATTGTGTTTTTCTTAAATGGACAGAATGCAGATCTTAGCATCATCCTAAACCTCAGCTCATATTACTGTAGACAAGTAAGAGTTTTATATGATTAAGCTCCAGTAATAACATCTGTGTTGTGCATGAGTAGAAAGCACAATGTATGTTGCAGGTAACATACATATTTATTAAGGTACCATCTGTGCCTTGGTTATAAGGATGCTGTGTGCTAAGCCTTGTATAGAAGTGCAATTGTTTTGATCATAATATTATATAGTTTAGTAACAAAATGATCTATATTTATAAGCATGTATAAAATGTAACATCTCTCTATGTACTATGTACTGCACATCTTGCTGAGATTTACAGCCACACTGTGATTACACGTTTATATTGCTGTCTGTATTTTGCATGCATACAATGCCTAAATCTGTGACGGGGATTATGTATACAGCTTATGAGCAATTTCCATTTCTAGTCTTGTGCCTTGAGAATTGTACATATGCCGTAGGCTGTTATCCTTTGTCGTTCTCCAGTGTGTGGGTTCTCCAGAGATATACAGGAAGGGATGGGGTTTACAAATCTGTTCTCCAGAAATCTAAGCACAGCGCAAATACATATAGCCAGATTTAGACATTGCTATACTGTATTTTCACCAATAGCTCTGACTATACTACTGCCAATTAGGTTTAGAGATTCTAGCTTGGCAGCAAACCATGTGAATGCTTCAGGGCATGGGTTATATAAGCCATCATACTGTAGTATATATGCCTACTGAAGTTCCTTGTTTGCATAGGCTGCAGGAAGAATGAGTGGCAGATCTCATGTGACCTTTGACACTTAAAAAGCAAATGACATTGAACCATGTTCCGTTATAGTTTCTCAGTTTTCCCTAAGAATGGAAATAAGATGTGATTTTCCAAAGATTCAGCTTTTAGGTTGTGTCCATATGCCGCAGAGAGAAATGGATTTTGATATATTAAAAATGACTTCTCTATGCTGTGCAACAAGTGCAAACTCTGTTCATTTAGAACAACACTATAGCAAGCTTCTCACTGATATGATTGTGAAAAATGAAGTATTTGCAACCATAATTAGTAGGGGAGGACAGATGGCAAAATTAGACATGTTAATTAAATCCACCTAGTTTACTGAGGATTATTCAATATCGTGAGCTTTATTAAAGCCAGAAATTCTCATTGCTGCTGCCAGAGCAATGGTTAAAGACGTGTAGTGTTTGACTGGTAAAAGGTGTGTCTTAAGAACAAATATTAAGATTTCTTTTTTTGTATGTGCTTGCTTAGAGCAACTAGTGCATACAGTACTATGCAGCATGACAAATGGGCAAGAGAGCATGTGGCGAATGATAATGCTGAGTGAATAAATAGTCCCTGAAACAGGGACAGGTGGAAAATGATGACGTATAATAAGAAACATAAAGCTTCTGGGTTCCGATGCAAAATGTGTAATAAGGGTATGATCATTCTGCAAAAATAGATGTCTAAAATACATGTGGGTTTCTGTCATTGTTTTAAACTGGCATGGGTCCACAGGATGAATAGTCGCATTCAATGGGGCTAATCTTCAGTATGTGTGGCACCTGCTCTTGTTTTAGCAACAAAAACAGCAGGGACATGGTTTCCAAGACCACATTATTAAAACTATGAAATGTTATGTGGGCATTTTTAAATATGTATTTAAAATCCACTGCCTGAATGTGACTGCTGAGGGCGCTTTTCACAAATTTCTACTCCAAAACCATCAGCTGTCATGTACTGTTTCACAAAAATGTAGTATTGATTCCCCCCAATCCCATTCCTGAGAAACTCCATGAAGGAGGACTTTTTTTTTTTTTTTTTTTTTGCTGTGGTTTGGTTTTGCAGTAACCCAGTATTGTTCAGAGTACCTTGGATTTGTTAGACTCTGTTTTTGTTTTTCTGTTTTATTTTTTCAATAAAATGGTTAAAAGAGGGTTATGTAGGGAAGTTATAATTTCAATAATTAAATTCTTGTGTGGGTGTTCGTTCTCTTTTTTTTTTTTTTTTTTTTTTTTTTTAATATTTTAGTCCAGTCTTAGAAATGGAGAGTTGGTTGACTAAAGGCTACAACTGAACTCCCATTATTACTCCAACACCTACCTCCACCAGGGATTCTGGGATGAGCTGGTTAGTTGCCAATTTCCAACCTTCTGATATAATGGTTGGACACTGGGGTACACGTAGGATGGTATTATCAGGATGGGAAAGACCAAAAACTATGAGCCTTCAAGCCCTTCTAATGGCTACAGCTGCTTATTGTATCTGTTTTTTGTTTTTTTTTAACTAGCCAAACAGAAAGGAAACCCATTTTATATTTTTGTTTTAAATATTTGTCTATTTAAAAAAAAAAATTACATGGGATCCCTCCATTTTTCATAAGCAGACAGATACAATAAATCAGAAGTAACCTGACTTTACCAGGGTGTGAAATTCTATGTTGTTATGGCTTTCTCAGTCTAATAACATGAGCCTACAGTTACCCACAATACCTGTACGGGACCTTACCCAGCTTTTCCTGATGTAATAATGGGAGGATAGTGGTAGCCTTTTTACTGGCTAACACTAAGCCCCATCTTATTAATGGACAGCTGTCCTTTACTAAAGTGGTAATAAAATAGTAAACAACTAGTAGTAACAAATACACATAAAAACATTTTTTAGTAAAGTAAAAACTTCCCCACACTTCCCTCTTTGACTATTTTATTAAAGAATTAAAAAAAAACTTGATCGCTGGAGTCCAACTAATCCAAATGATCCTGGGAACCTGCAAAACTAAACTTGAAAAAAATCATATTAAAGCTAAAGCCACAAAGGACGTTTGCTATACTGCAGTGGTCCTGGATTTGCTGTGGGTTTCTTGGGTGCTTTCCTGGGCAGGTGGCTGGGTTTCAACCATTGCACTGGAAAGTATGAAATCCACAGCCAAGCATGCAGAAATATTTGACATGCTGCATGTTTAAAACCCGCAGTAGCATACACTTTGTGCCGTAGGTTTTTCTTTTGCAGTGTGTGGATGGGATTTGATTGTCCCATCCACTACACTGCTTCCACTTGGCTAACTTGCTGTGAACTTGCCCTATCCCAATAAACAAAACAAATATAATATTCACCTTCACCTTTCCTAGGTCCAGCGCTGCTCTCCTCCAGCTTAGTATAGCCACAATGACTTGGGTTACTTCAGTTCATTGGCTACATTTCAATGTAGGTCAGTGAAATAGAGTAACCTCAAACTACATGATTTAAAGTATCCAATGACCGCTTTAAGCTGTCATTGCCGACTTTACTGTGGTCGGGGGTGTTTGCGGTTAATGAAGGCGACTAACCCCTTCCCAGTACAGTCTCTCTTGGTTGTTGAAAGAGTCCTCGCACTAGCTGAGCTGTAATAATAATTGTGACACATCTCTGGTACACAGCTAGTGCAGCCAAGAGTACCTTCACTAGGAAGGGATCACTCGCAGTAATTCACCACTTGCAGCCCCACACCATGTAAAGTAGTGAAGCCAGCATTTGCCTGCTTCATTGCTGTATACAGACTGGTGGAGGTGAGAATTCAAAGCACTGAATATACAGTTTGGCGGGTGTTGCTGCATCCACCTCCAGGCAGAACCCAGTGTACACCCAACATTTTAAAGAGATATGGCGCCATGCCTTCAGGGAATCTGATAGAATAATTCTGCAGGTAGTGTTTTTCCATCCGGTTGATGCACAGATCCGGCACCAGAACTAATGCCTCCTGTGCCAGAACAGATGGAGAACTATAGGATTCATCCTGACTTCAGCTTCTTTTGTTTTTTGTTTTTGTGCACCCCAACAAGTAAACTGATTCTGATGCTGGCTGAGTGTACAGTATGTGGACGCACTCTTCATCTTATATCTACCTCCCTGCCTGTAATATCCAGCATTTCTCAGAAGGACTTATGAAGTGGCATATAACAAAACAGAATCCATGTAATAATGATTATATCCTTATTCTGAAGAACTTTCCAGTGCTTTTACAATACTCAAACACTACTCAGTAGGCTTTATGGAACACCACTCTATACTTTATGTAACACAGTTCCACATCACCATCTCAGTGCAAGATCTTTTGAGACTAATAAAAAGCTAAGAACATATTATTGGTTAATGGGGTTTTATAGATGTGACTTGTGGAGAATGTTACTGCAAGTTTTTCCATCCTTCATCCATCCTGTAGGGGATGGATACGACAGAGGTCATTGAAGGGTTAAAATAACAAAAAAAAAAAAAAAAAAAGTGGTTGGGGGTGTGTGTGTGTGTGTGTGTGTGTGTGCAAAAATGCCATGAAAAAAAAAACCACTTGAAATTCATGTAGTATTTTGATTTTTGTTTTTGACTCCCTGTGCCATAACTTTTTCACAGAGCTGTATAGGGCTTAGTTTTTGGGAGACAAATTGTACTTCATAATATTCTGTACGATGTAATGGGACATGCGTATGGTGTCTTTTTTTTTAGTGGGGCCCGATGTACGTTTTTATTTATACCACTTTGGGGAATGAAAATTGCTTTTATTTGTTTTTTTTGTTTTTTTATGTGTGTTTTTTAGGTGTATGTGTTTCATCTTTAATTTTTGACTTTTATATGTGTTCTAGAGAGAGAGGGGTGATTTGAAATTTAATTTTTTAAACTTTTTTATTGAAACCAATTTTTAGACGCTATAGGGTCTAATCACAAATACAATGCATTGTAAAATTTCGGCACTTCTATTACAGGCTGCATCAAGCATAGCTTTCCTTTATAACTCACGTTAGAAAACTGGCATGAGTTCTAAGGAATATGTTGGGCTGAGGTGTCCTTGACCTGCCCACATTCACATGATGGCGATGGGGCCTTCTGGCACCTGTTTGGTGCAAGAAAGAGCCTTGTGTCTGATGTGCGCCACAACATCACCATCACAATTGATGAATTCCTCCCAATGCTTTATAAATTTTGCCTATGAATCTAATACTTGTGATGTTGCTTTATTGTTATGCCTCTTCCTTAATGTAGTGAGACACTGACAATTTTTGCACCTTTTGAAAAAGTTGCACTTGATAAATTTGGTATACAAACAGCTAGACAGGCTAACTGAATCCACTTTCCCATCAACGTTTGAAAAGTAGAGTAAGTAAGGTAAAAATGCAAAGAATCACAACATTTTGCCCAAATAAGTCATATATATAACCCATTTTGCTACTTTTTTTAAATCCAGAATTCTGGAATGCAGGTCTTCATAAATTACCTCCATAAATGCTACAAATTTATCAAGCATTCTGAGACATTTAATAAATTTGTTGCAATTTACGCCAACGCAGACTACAGCAAAACTGACTGTAAAACTTCCCCTCATTATAAATTCCTTCCGTTGTGTAAATCTGAGCCTGACAGCTAGTCAGAAGCACATGTCCAAGAGATGTCAAAGTTATAGCTATAAAAATTAGACCATATGGCAGCCAATGACTTACATGGGTCTGTCTACACAAGCAAGACTTATCAACCTGGAATGTATTTTAACATGTCTTATATCAAATGTTAAAAACAGAACTAACTGGCAGTGTTAATCTTCTTTGAAACCTGGCACTATGCCCCGGAGCCCTTTGGATGTAGCCGACAGTTCTCCTAGCCTCATAGAGTGACTAGCGACCTCAGACAGCTCTCCGTCTCATATCTGTTGCCTGTCATAGACACCTATGGATCCGCTTCACACATACTGTACATTTGTTTAGTCTATGAATTATGGAGCCTGTTAAGTATCTCATACTACAGTCATCACAGATGTACAGACAGATTGAGCTGACACCATCGTGACAAGCACTACAGTAATTATGTACAGGCCCATAATGCACTGCTCTCCGGCGAAAATCATGGTAACTCTTAATGCTGAACATTTAGTTGCCCAACAAAATGTATCCGACCAGTTAGACAATTTATGTATTAATTGTTGTTGTGGAAGACGCTTCATGTCCTTTATATAATTTTTCATGGTACAAGAGGTAATCGTGTTTACCAACGAGCGCAGGCACACCATGTGTCTGAAGGTAATGAAATCATTAAAATGATCCTATAACATAGAAGTCTTTTTCCCGATTTATAATTAATGTTATCTCATTGTACAGCTTGATAAGACTGCCGCCTGAATCCAATGAGACGTGAAGCTGCTTAGATTTTATTTTCTGATCTAAATGGAGATGAGACGCACTAGCCTCCTAGAGAAGGATGTTGCCTGGCACACTAGTAATAGGAGTAAATGAACTAATCTCATATCCCTGGGGGCTTCACATCAAATGTCGTAAAAACTACGCATTATCACTTCAGACATTAAATCTTTGTTTACTGGCTGGCCAGAGTAACTAATACAGTGAGGCATCTATTACAGTCCACTGGTCCCATTAATGATGACCTAATTGAGTACAATGCAAGGTGGCCATACAACGTGGACAATGTACCTGGTCTATTGTAGACAAGGCAGGGAAGGCTTATTCTGCCATGAGCTACCTTACAGCCTGGCACACGTTTTTGAGACGAGGATGAGGATGGCTGATCTCCTGGGACATACATTATATATATATATATATATATATATATATATATATAACAGTACAGACCAGAAGTTTGGACACACCTTCTCATTACAAGAGTTTTCTGTATTTTCATGACTATAAAAATTGTAGATTCACACTGAAGGCATCAAAGCTATGAATTAACACATGTGGAATTATATACTTAACAAAAAAGTGTGAACCAACTGAAAATATGTCTTATATTCTAGGTTCTTCAAAGTAGCCACCTTTTGCTTTGATTACTGCTTTGCTCACTCTTGGCATTCTCTTGATGATCCTGGGTTGGTTGCGACCCAGGTCATTTGATCGGACCTAGCCCCCATTCCTGGGTAACTCTCCCTTCTCCCTTCTCTCCGATTTAACAGGTACCTGTGCTATGAGAACAGGAAGACTATAGTAAAACCAGCCTCCATAACACAGGTAACTAGTAGTGAAAACAGGAGAGGAGGGAGCAGAGTGACCCAGGGGCCAGGGACCAGTTGCGATCACTTGACCCAGAATCAGACCCAGCCCAGAATTACCGGGTCTAACATGAAGAAACTGCTGGATGAAGGAGGGTAAATTTAACTTTCACTGGACAACCCCTGTAAATCAACTTATTCACACACTTTCAGGTGAAATAATAGAGGAATAGTGCAATGCGGAGGTCTGAGACACAATGTCCCAATTTTTTTTATTTCTAAAACCAACAAACCAGGAGTGGTGACCTCTGTTAAGTGACTCCAAAGGTATAGCCGCCGATGCTAGTGAAGCTCAGTTCATGTTCTGGGGAATTGCATTGCTGCTATTTCTCCCTTTACACATTTACATGAATGTGCTTGATCTGTAAGGTCAGAACATTCATTTTCCTGTATATTCCATGCTGCTGTGAGTATGTAGATTAATTTGCTTGGCTATCGGCTGTTCTAGTTATCCCCACATAGACACCCACGGAAATGATTGAATAGAAGCTGAAACACAACGAACACTAGCCAAAGCTATAACCTGGTGAAACAACCAAAAGTATGTTTATAGACAGCCATGGATAATATTAAAAAGTATTTCCTCCTTGACCTTAAGTGGTTCTCTGTCACATTATTAAAATTCCAGCCTTTTCTTAGAAAACCTAAGGTGACAGCCCATATACCTACAACCCACCCCGCCCCCCCCCCCCCCCCCCCCCCCCCCCCCCCCACGTGAGCTCCCCCCCATACTGTATCTCCGACAGGACTTGTCTCCTAGTTTTCTCAGCAAACCTGCCTAGCTATGAAGCGAAAGAGGAACAGAGGAGTCCATCATTGCTTAACTAAGTCAATTTTACATTCAGTAGTCTTGTGAAGCTTTGTGACATTCATTGTAATGAAGCAATGGGAACAGACTAATACGCAGATTTGGTATTCAGCATTACAGGTGGGCTGGGAGTTGTAGTGCTAGCTACTGCCTTACCTTTCTCTTTGGCTCAATATAGCCCAAGTTGCGTAGGTTTTAGCAAGACCGACCAGCAATCTAGTGTGTATGAAATGTTCAGCAGGTGTTAGTTTGGCATATGTTGGGGGAAAAATTATTAGACATGGTAAATCTCAACATGTCTAATGCTTTGTTCTCAAGGGAGATAAATAGTCACCAAGTGTCTGGCAGTGACTTATTATTATTCTCCTTTCTGCATTGAAAACTTATCCATACTTGGCTAAACCCATCATGCATGTATAATTGGACAGACCTATCCTCCTTTGCGCCTTCATTGTGTGCCATATATGAAATTTGAGGCATGTAGTGATATAGTTAAGGCGCATACACTTTGATGGGTGTTGTATTATAGTAATTATATAGAACCATAATATGACCATGTACATGAGCCCCAATGCGTGTAACAGTTAGTATATAAGGTTAAGTAAAAAAATAGGCAAAGTCATGAGCTGTCAAGAGATCTCTGAGTTGTAGGATTCTTCATTACTGGAATCTGTAGTATGTCTCCTGCATGATACTTTCATCATTGCAGTATATATGTGGGAAAAATAAATGGTTCATAGAAATCACTGCAGAACTTAGTTTTAAAGGAAACCAAACTCATTTCTTCCAGCTAGGGATAGCAGTCTTACACACATTATTCAGTAATTCTAGGAGGTATTTTTTCCAGGCAATGTGAGTGAATGGGCTTTATTCAAATTACTGTCATTTTATGTTCTGAGGTTTTTTCTTTTTTTTTTTTCATTCTTTTTATCTTATAAAAGCATATCTGCAGTACCACTCTTGCCATAAAAACAACAGGAAATCTGACAGACCGTATACAGAATAAAAAATGGATTTGTCATACAGCAGCTGGCATGGCTCGTCTAAGAACAGACGCCATGGTGGAATTGTGAATAGAACCTTAGCTGGTAAATCTGACACTAAAGCTGAGTAGGTGGAGTTGTATATGAGTGAGCACCAGCAGAAAGGTCTGTTGGCCATTCATTGGGTTGCCTATCCATAACAACTGATCACCTCTCCACAGGATATGTGTGTCTGATCACTGGGGTCCGAATGGTTACAAAAACAAGAGTCCCTATTTTTTTGTTCAAATCTGGTGATTATTGTTATTCAAAATCAAAGTCTGTGAGGCTGATGAAGATAGCTGAGCACTGTACACATCTATCTCTTCCATTCCCATAGTGATTGAAGGAAGCTGCAGCTTTCATGTTTGACCATCACTCCATTCAAACGAGGGACATGGGTCTCCCATTCTTGTGATCAGTGGGGTCCTAATGGTGGGACCTCCATCAATGAGACACTTGTGAGCTATCCTGTTTTTATGTATGAAAACCCCTTTAAGTGGATCTATATGATACACACATGCTTTCCTTGCAATAGTTATTTTAAGAGGACCTTTCATCCCCTCCACCAACTCTAACTTTTTTGCATCTTTCAATAGGTATCCTTCCACTGTTTCTGGTGCAGTTGCAATTATTTCTCCAGCCCCCACTGACTTATTGGCGCTGTTAGTTGCAGCATTCAACATGCTTATTAGACAGTGATAGCTCAGGAATGGTGGGAGCTTGAGAAAACTGCTTCAGAATCAGTGGAGCAGTGCCTATCAAAGGATGCAAATTGATGGAGTTGGTGGAGGTGGTGAAAGGTCCTCTTTAAGTAAATGGACCTTTTGACCCATTGAACTTTGCCTAGAGAATGCCTGACATAAATGTGTTATTTAATATTTTATAACAAACTCTTAAGCGATTAAACATGACATTGAGTTTTTGCAGACACTGGAGAGATGTGTCATCTGTAAGAATTTCCTACTACAGCAATACCATTGAAGACTTAATGAATAACGTATGTACTAATTAGTTATCTAAACAGATTCCTCCTTGGTGACAACAGCTGCAAACTGTGAATTTTGTTCAAGTCCCATCAGCTCTGAATCAAATATTAAAAGAGGACACATTTCATGTAACTGTGATAAACAGAGAGACTACTTAAGAAATATTAAGCCTTCTTAGAAGGACGCAGATATCAATATTTGGACTAACTATACAAAGGAAAAGCCAGACTGACTCTGCATTAAATTACTAAAAGAAACGTATGATTATTTTATATTCCTCAAGAGTAAAAATAGAAAATGTACATTTTAGATTATTTAATACACAAGTCATGATGGTAAGTGCAGTCAAATGATATTTGTAGAAAATATCTGCCTGGTGAGGTTCTCTCTGGCTGCCACTTCCAGGTGGTGAATGAATGGAGAGGTGGTCATGCATGTATGCAGGACTCTCAGTTTACCCCTGTGGGAGTCACGAAAACCGCCAATTATGCTTGGAATTTAAAAAGAGACAAAGAGACATCCCTGCACATGCACAGCCGTCTCTCCATCCAACCTCCATCTGGATAGGGCATCTAAACAGGCAGGATGGGGGTCCAGGGACCTTCATTCTACACATAAGACCCACATTTGTCAGGCATTTTTGGCTTATCTACAGGATGTAGATGTGTCCACACTTAACTTGACTCTAAAGACTCCAATTTCTCATTAAATTAAATTAATTCAATGCAATATTGCAAAACCTTTGACAGGCTGCAATTTATAACATAGCAACTGGATGGCAGCACATGGACAACTATAGGATAGGTAGCAGTTCACTTTGTAATATCATATCGCAAAAGCTGCTCATCTTTGGCACACACATATCAAGACGGAGGATAAGGATGGACACATCTATATGCCATAAACGTCTAAGATAGGTATAGACCTTTTAAGGTACTACGAATTAAAAATAACTTTACCTAAGATGTTAGATGAAGATGATGGATGAAAAAAATAACTGTTCGGGTACCATCCTCAGCAAGAAAACCATTCCAGTGTTCAAGTAGTTACATAGCAGGTTCTTCACTGATCAGGCAGCGGGATTTGGCTTTGTTTTGAGGTCTTCCTCAGGAATCTACCTTACAGCATCTCAGATTTCTTTAACATGTACTTGAAAATGAAGTTTAGTCCCAGCGTCTATAAAACTTGACTTTACTAATATCTCATGTCACTACATGTCCCTATATATTTCATTTATATTGTGATGAATGGTTGTACTTCCATTTAGCTTTGTACAATTCTTATCAAGAGGAAAGAGATCAAATCCATTTGTATATGTTAAAGAGGCCCTATCACTGGGTCTGGAAATGACGTATACCATCTGATAGGTCCTAACACCCTGAGCATTTTGGTATTTTGTTTATCCAAATCAATTCAGTCATTCCAAAGATATAAGCCCTTTTAGTGTTGATACAGAATAGGTTCTACATCTCATAATATCAAATGTAGTACTGTATGCGGTCTCCCCAAAATAAACCATACTGTATGTCTAGTAAGTCCGCTAGTTACATAATGTATATACTATATGTAGAATCTTTTGCAATATGCAGTGCCAATGATTTAACACAATGGCAGCCACTAACATATAATGTGTATATAATCCCATATATAATGTTTAACTACACAATACATCACAATGATGTGTAAACTGTAAGGTGAAGGAGTTCGCGTGAGACTCTAGTCAGATGTTGATTATTGTATAAAGAGACATGTTCTGCATCATTGAGCCTTAGACTATTGCTTTATGCTAAAATACTACGCAGCTGCCAATGAAGTGTAAAGAATCATATAGATAGCCATGCTAACAGAACAGTCTGTGTCATTTACCAATGACCTGATCCTAAACACAGCTCTTTTTCATGGTTATGTTTATATAGTATATTTATGCAGTAAGCCATCCCTAGCAACAATAGAAAGGCAAGCAAGTAAAAAACACAATTTTAAGTGAATGCTCTATTTCTGCTATGGCTCGGTGTGTTCAGAGCTTTGCATGCTGTTTAAAACATCACACTGGATATAGATCTTCATCTGCCAGATACAGTTACTACCATTGCATGGGTCATTGATATAATAGATTTAGAATATATTGGTCTATAAATGTGCATGACTGATGAAAATGTATAATTTTACTATAAATGAGAAGAGAAGATTTCTTAAGAAGAATCCCACTAGACAGTGTGCATGTCTCCTGGGTTAAAGATGTTTTCCCATCAAAGCAAGTTATTCCCTATCCATGAGGCTGGTGGGGATTCGACCACTCAGACCCCACTGATCTGGAATACTGGGGACTTTTGCCCCTGTTGTGAATGGATCGGTGGTCAGGCAGCATACACACCGCTCCATTCATTTCAATGAGAGCACTGGAGATAGCTGAATGCTGTACTTGGCTTTCTCCAGAGCTCCAATTGAAATGAATGTTGCAGTGCTCATGCTACCCAATCACCACTCCATTCAGAAATTGAGGACTAATCTCCTGATTAGTGGGGGTCTGAGCAGTCTATCCGATGAATCGGGGCTAACTTGCTTTGATTGGAAAACCCCTTTAAAACGCCTTTAGAAGAATGATGCAACTCAGTGGTTGATGCTAGTCGGTGATTTGTGACTGTTAACTAAAATAGTTGCAAGTGGTGTTTTTGTGCTGGCCATGCCATTTTACTGAAGGTGGTCAACATTTATGCCACAAAAGTGATGTAAATTATGGCAAAATCTAGGAGGTTGCGCCTAAGTCATGATGAAGCACAGAGAGAGAACCGAGAATAGCTACTACGGGCACGTTGGCTCCCTGTTTTCTGCTATTGTGCAATTGTAATTCCTCAGAAACTTAAAGTGAGTCTGTCAGTAGTAAATTGGATATAAACCTAATCATAGTACTTTGTAGAGGAGATTCCTTATTTTCATATGAATAAAATAGCAATTAACATGAAAATAGGGCTCCAAAGCTAAATAGTATAGACATATTTGGAAACTGCAGAATCACCTCTACAAGGTACTGGGGTTATTTTTATAAGCAATCTACTGCTGACAGACTTTGTAACGTTCACATTAATGATGTCCCCTCATTGGCTTCAGTGGTGACCTAGGTGGTGGTCACTGCAGCCAGTGATTGACTGCAGGGGTCACATAGCTGTTCCAAAATGTCATTTTCGGACGACGGGGGTACCCAGGAAGATGTACTATGGGAGTGGCAGGGAATGGGTAAAGTACTCAGTTACTCAAATTTTGGTCAAAAATCTAAGGGGCTGAATTAAAATGTCCTGTGAGGTGTTAAAACCTTGTGATTATTGCATGATCTTTGCTTTCTCCCCTCCGGCATTTACAATACTTAACTAATGCTGTATCAAAGAAATGGTATCAGATTTTATATCTGAGCTTGCCTCCACAAATGTCCCTAGAGTCCACGTTACATTCTGTAATATAGGTCACCCACAAGGGTCATTGTTATAAGTCTTCCTTTCTATATGAAACATTGTATATTCCAAAGGGAATGAGACAGAGTCATCAGTGTTGTGATAACCTGTGTTTTGCAAGCAGCTTTCTGGCTTACAAGAGGCCAAGTCTCTCTTGATGGATGACAGAAGATATTACACCTCATTCCCTTTAATTATAACAGTGTGGTTCAGATGTGGGGCTCGGCCTGTCATCTCCGATTATACCTCTGTGTCTGTCTGCTGGGACATGATGTGATGGCTATAGGAGGATGCCATTGCTCTGACAAAATCGACCAATCATGAAGAAAAGATATGTCCCAGAAAAAAGGTTAAGTATTTAACCCCTGAGGTGATGACATAGTGCATTTGGTTCAAGAAGTGAATGACGCCAGTTACATGTGTGAGAAAGAGGGCCGAATAATCTGAGAATGTAAATACTGAACCACAGTAATCCCCCCCCCCAAAAAAAACCCAAAAAACATGTAATTATCCAAGGTCTGTCGTACCGATAATAATCAAACAAGTACATGAAACTCTACATCTGCGCAAGCGAAATCACAAACCACGTTTACTAGTTTTATTAAATGTATAGAACATGAATGTGTCAGAGACGGTACATTAGGAATTTATGAGCATATCATTGTTTTCATTCTAAAACAAGCCAGATGGATGAATTAACTTTATAGTACTTTGTCATTTCACTTTCAGCTTGTGACTGCAAAAATGGCTGAAACTTATGGAGCGGCAAAGTGCATCCCCACAATTTTTCCTACTACTTTAGCATTGACAAGGCACCTATAAAAGGTTTTGAAAAACTCTTCTTATAAGAGACAGCTAATCTTCACATGTTCAGCATATCTCAAAGGATATGAAGACCTTGAAGAGCAAAGACACATAATACTATGAGCTGCAGATTTGTCATTTCTTGCCTTCCATTCTTTGTTGGACATGTCCAGAACTCCAGTTGGTACCACAAAATAGCTTTTCAAGACAATATTGTTTTATATTGCATAACTAAATGATATACTACAGGTATATGTGTCTGTGTGGCTAGTCATTGCATTGTGCATTGCAATATTTCAAGAGTTCTGCTTGCATGTCACAATATGACATTGAAGGATGGACATATCCTATTCCATCCACATGGTAAAGAAGAGGTACCAGTGTAAGGTATCATAAAGGCCATTAATCTGCTCACATATATTTTCCATGCCAGAAAGATGGGGAGTGGCAGGTAGCGTGGAATTATGTCATGGGTAGAACTAACTGTGCACTGTGTGGCCATCTCTGGAAGCCCCATATTTTGACGAAATTGGAGTCGCCTGACCCCTGTCCTGCAGGAATAAGAGTAGATGAGGGGGTCATACAGGAATGTGGCTATACTCCTTGTAGTTTACTGGAGCTGAGAAACACTTCAGTAATTCACATTACAAATGCAGAAAATCCCATACATGGTCTCTGCCTTTCTGGAGTGTGAATAGGGGAAAGAGAAACCTTATTCTCCTGACAGGTAGAAGTCCTGGATGTAGACTCGGCACCTTTCAGATATGTAGGGCATATATATGTTGTATGCCATAAATACAGTTAACCCAGACTTCTGCAATTGGTTAAATTTGGTGCAGCGTGATATCTTTATTAAAGCAGACAACAAAAAACTATGAAAAGTCATTGAAAAATGTTTTTACTATGACTTTTTATTGGTTTTGGTTGTCTTCTGTGATAAGGTATTACACAGCAGCAGTTTATCCAATTGAAGAAGTTCTGGTTATCTTTATCTCAGGTATTAACACACCCTTGGGATTCAGTCTGACAATGTAGCCCTCAGACTAGAGTTGGTTGAACATCCCGGCACTAGAACAATTACATGTCATACTCTTAAAGGCACATAACATGGTCCATTAGAAATGCTATTACACATCTGCGTTTTTACTTGCATTAACTCATGAATTTCTGGAAACCACACGTGTGTTGCATTTTTGATCAGTGTTAGTCATTTTCATTGTTTTAGCGTGTGCATTAACTCAGGTAAAAACAGTTTTGTTGATGCAGTTTTTGAAGCCAAAACTAGTTGTGGATCATAAAATGACAGACAATACTTCTCTCTTTCTTCTCTATTTTGATCAACACCTGGAAGTGTGTCTTTACCCTTATAGGACCAGTTATTGGGAACAAGACGTTTTTAGGGACACACATTCCCGATAATTGTCCTGTGTATTCTGCTGAGTGAATGTGCTGCAGATTATTGGCAGTACACTACCCTGTATAAAGTAAGTGTGAGCTGGGTTGGCATGAGTAGTCTTTAGTGTGGGACTTTGGTATCCAATTAAACAGAGAATTTTCAATGGTTCAGCATGCTAAGAACCAGATGTCATTGAACAAATGTAGTGGCTCATCAGATGGCAATAACATGATCTGTCTCTTATGATTGTTCCATGTTCCATTTTGTTTTCTGCTGAGGACAATAGCGTTGTTTGCTCTCTTATCCTACAAAAGCATCACAAGGGTTTCCCCTCCAGGGCCGGGCTTGTAGTCTGAGGTATTTGTTTGTTCTGTGAGTAATAAGGCAAAACAGCCCACTCAATGCAGGAGACAGTGAATGAACCCGTTTACATAGGATCTATTACAGCGGAGATCTCAGCACAAGACCTATTTGCTTTACAGCAAATTAAAACAGAAGCAAACAGTCTAAACCATTTTGTGTCTCAAACCTTCACATGAAAGACCGTTTTCAAAGCAGGTTATATTAATCTCATCCACTTTCTAAGTCTTACAATGAGCATGACTGCCAGGGTAGCAAGCAAAGCTGCTGTAGGGCCTCGTAGTCAATCAAGGGCACACTTCAGCTCAGAGGTGAGGACTTTTCTATCCATTAGATGAATGCTAAAGTGGGCCCCATTACATGTCCTGCTGTAGGGCCCCTTCAGAGGCATAAATAGAACATCCTGGACCCTGATGCAAAATCTCTAAAGGGGTCCCTACCTACCATCTGCCATTTACAATAATGGTATATTTTATGTGTCAGTGGGACCTTTGGGGCTCCCTCAGTGTCCAGGGCCTGGGAGCGACTGCTTGGTGATGGAGACCTACACAGTGTTAGGCAGGTGGTTGTAACGTTGCTGACTGTACGCTGGTAAACCTTTTCCTACTGACAACTTATGTGTAATGTGGCTGGAACACAGTAAAACATTATATATCTGTGTGTTCAGTGTCCTTTAGGACTTTAGATGGCACAACCAAATTCAAGGAATTTCTATCAAAGCGTTACATGCAACTGATGGTATAAAATGAAGTTGCCAAAGAACCTTCCAGTGATAGATTTCACCCAAATGTCTCTGAATAAATTATACATGCTCTAGTTAAGCAGACCTTGTATCTGGCCCTATGCTGGGTCCTGCACCTCTCCCCCCTTCTGACACTTACTGTAGCAATATGTATTATCTCCTAATGGTTACCATTAATTCTAATAATTTTGGACAAAGTAATTGTGTCAGTAGCATCAATGTTTTTACAAATTGCTGCAGAGGAAGGCTACTGCTGGTGGTTAGCCATTCTCCTGCAGCAGCCATAGTATTAGTAAGTCTATAGAGTGCCAGCTTGAATGAATAGGTGATCAATAGGATCCACCATCCATGTAATACTTGGCAGGTCAGAGTGGAAGATGCTGTTTTGAAGCAGCTGTCCATTCTGGGAGATAAGGGCGAACTGAGAAGCAAAATCTCCAATGGCTATGGATGCCATAAAGTCATATAAACAGGGGTTGATTTCTTGAGACTGTGAGACTGCTGAAGATAGAACAATAAGAAAACTGGCATTATTTTATGTACCAACATATGACCAATCCCTTAGTATGTTCTGGAATCCTTGCATCATCTCTACAAGCTCATGTAGTCTTACTCTGTTATTGATTCCACATGCGCAGTATCTGTATTAGACGTGTACTTTTGATATACAATCTTTTTAGTGAATTTTGTTCTTAGTCTGGTCTTAGAAAATGTCTTCTGTTAAATTTGCCTTGATAGATTTGTAAAAAGAGCATGCTTTCCAGGTTTTAAATGGCAGAGAGGTTTCTACAAAGCAGACAGCAGCCGTGGTGCCTATGTTCTAATTAGACTGGTCTGGTACATTGTAAGCTTCTGTGACCAGCTGAGCTTTTTAGGGCTGTTAACGTATTTCATTGAAAGGTCACTTAGCTGGTAATTTTCTGCAATCACTGACAGCAGTTGTATTACTGCTCTGTGTTAAAGTAAATATTTAAAGGGCACTTCTACTAATTGTACTTCTCCTCTTCATATTCCACATGCTGGGATCTAACTTGTGATTACACTCTTTATGATGAAGGTCACTCAAGGTAGAAAATCTCACACAAATAACCAGTTGCATATTTCTCAGCACTATTCAGACTTGTTCAATCAGCTGCTTTCAAACCTATATTGTATTAAAATTCATACTTATTTCTGCAATGTGAATTTCTTTTAGCCTTGAATACCGTTATAGTGTAACTGTCTCAAAAGCAATGAAAGGACTCAAAAGGTGCAGAGACACCTGTATATTTTAGCTCTTGACTTGTTGATACCAACAAGTCTGACATAGAAATACATTTTTAAAAGAATTAACAAAAGAATTAAAGTGACTGCCTAGTCAAGGACTCCAAAATATTGCAATCTGTATATCAGTGCCGATAGGAGATTAAGGGACTGGGTGGATTATAAAAACAGGTGATCAAATTTTTGGGATTGTTGAGCTTAGAAAAAAAAACAGTTTAGGGGTGACCTAATTGCTATGTACAAATATAGGAATGGACATCTTTCCAATGATCTCTTTATACCTCTCTCTGTAATTGTGGCAAGGAGACACTATGTATAGAGGAAAAAAGGTTTTGCCATAGTCCTAGGTGGTTCTTTGAAGATCAATGAGATTATGGAAATCACTGCCACAAGATGTGGTGATGGCTGATAACTTGTACAAATTCAAAGGAGGCAGGGGGCCTAGATAACTTTCTTGAAAAGTAAAAATATCACAGGATATGGGAGAGAGAATTTTTTGAATGGAATGTTGATCCAGGGACTTAGTCCATATTTGCAGTTGGGAATGAATTTTTTGTTGATTCAGGGATTTAGTACGGATGTTCGGAGTTTGGAAAGAGTTTTTTCCTCTGATGGGGCAATTTGCCTTTGTCTCCATGAGGGGTTTTGCCTTCCCCTGGATCAACTTGATAAATTTGGTTGCTTTTAGTTCAGTTTCATTAGTTCAGAGCTGTGATTTGCAACTACAGCTTAGCTACAGTGTCTAAAGGGAGTTTGATGTAGTCTGAGACACACCTCCTGCCTCATCATTTGTTCAGGCTAGTAGTCATTCCCTCCTATCTGCAGCTCTGTCTCTGTCTCCAACTGTGTATAAACAAACACAAGTCTATCACTGATTTACTAGGATGTCAGTGCATGGAGAGCTGATTTACAGTATTTATTAAGTTCAGTCTACTGCACAGACAACTGTCAGGGAGAAAAAGATGAAAATCAAGCGCTTGCCATACATATCCTAAATGTGAATGAGTCTTACAGTTCACACTAGTGTTCGGGTTTCCGTTCTTCGGGTCTGCTTGGGGAAGGAAAATGCTGTTTTCCGCCCAAAAAATGCAGAGAGAAACATCCTGCTTGCATCTTGCATTTCTCCTCATTTCTCAAGTGGAATGGGGAACGTAATCCCCGAATGGAGACTGAGGCTAGGTTCATACTAGTGCTAAGTGAGGGAGTTCCTAGAGGGCTGATTTTAAGCGCTTATACTGTGCACAATGATCCTGTATGGCAGTGCTTGGAGGTCATACAGCTCCCTAGCATGGAGCCATACAACCTCTGTGTGTTGCTGTACAGGCCCTATTGGATTCTATGTTTACTGAGATGGCCTTCCCTAGCATCTGATGGAGCATTTCACACTCATTTCTAGGATTCATATAAGTACAGTAAGGACCATACACTGGTCAAGTTCTATGGCTCAGTACACTATGGGGGTCATCTACAATCTTATGTATGAGGAGTTTTGCATTTACAAGAAGGCACTGGCACTTTTTTTTTTTTTTTTCTCAAATGCAGACAAGTGAAGATCCTACACCATTATAACTATTTCCTTCTTTAACACTTTATGTCGTCAAAAAAAGACTACTACATTGGACAGAATTGTCAATCATTAAGTGCGTTAAGTAGAGATGCACTAATGTGTCCACCCTAAGCAATACCCTAGCAAAACCACAAAACATGTGAAATGGATAACCACACATAAATAGACTTTGAGAAATAATGTCACAAAATAGCATTGTCTTGAAAAGCTTACTATATTGTGACACACTTATCTGGATTGTGGACATGTCCAGCCAAGAGGAAAGGTAAGAGAGGACACACCTGTAAATGCTTCTATCACTCTTACATGTTGAGGATCACCACTATAAGCACAGTATGTAGAAGATATGTTATTACCGGGGGTTGTGATCTATGGAGCAATGTATTTTGACAGAAGCATCAGTTTATTCTACTTAAGGACTATTTATCAGGCAGGAAGGAGGCAGATGTCTTGATAAATGATGGGGAATAGTATTGATGCTAAACACATTTGTCAAATTGTGTAGTCTCAGCAGTTTAATCCATTAAAGTGGGAGAATTTTATGAGCAATTTTCTTCTTTAAAATGATATAATAAAGCTAGCATTTATTCTATGTAGCACTCCTATGTCACACTAATAATAAATGCATTTCCAAGGAAGCGGGGAGCGTTTTCATTGAGGTGGAACTTTATGTCATAAACTGATATATTTGTATATTTTAGCTTACAGGGTCATAAAATATTGCAATAAAATATATTATACCAGTGCATTCATTTATTATATTTTCCTAAGAATTATTTTCATGTAACTTATTAGTCAATGCTGTTTAGTGGCAAACCTAGAGGAAAGGGGGCATTAAAGACAATATACCCCCTTTTCTCCGCATACACAGGAAAAGCCCCCTTCCCCGCCAGGACATAAGTTCCTGCCCATGCCCTTTCCATGACTGTGTATATTATTATTATTATTATTATTATATATATATATATTTTTTTTAATTCCTCCACCTTCATTTCCTAACAATTCAGGGCCTTTCATCTTTCACTAGATCTCATTGCTCTGGAGCTATCTTCAAAGGCCACTTAGGCAACATACGGCATTTTTGCTGTCTCGTATTTGGCAAATGAATATACTAGCCCTCTTACTTGATCTTTCAATGTAAATAAGGCCCAATGTAATAACACAGATACACGTGAACTATACACCAAAGAGGCTTTCAAGACAAATACATATCAAGTTTTCTTGTTAAAACATAAATACCTTTCAATATACTGTATATTCAATTGTCATCTGATGTATTCCTGCCCACTGAAGCAGGTGGTTGCAGGGAATAATGAAGTCTGAGTGGTGAGGAATCCATTATATGAGATGGTCTTTCACAATTTAAAGGCTATGTACACCTTTTATTGCAATTTCTTTTTACCTTTATTGCATTATATCTATTATTGGCTCAAAAAACAAACGTTTTTCACTTTTGCTTATTTTATCTTATGTAGCCTTCACTCATATAGTGCAAGCTGCTGTGTTCCCTTTTCAGAGAGATCTGTCTGACTACCTGATGGCTTGTTATGTGACTGTTGTCTCTGTTCTATCTATAAACACTTGTTTAAGCTGAATTTGTATCGGTTTGGTAAGATTTCACTTAAATGACCAGTTAGAACAACAGAGGTAACAGTCACTTAACAAGCCGTCAGGCAGTTTCTCAGACATATCTCTTTTTTTTTTTTTTTAAAAGGCACACAGCAACTTGTACTATATGTGAGCAAGTGAAGACTGCAGCAGAAAAAAACAAGCACTTTTTTTTAATTAAACCTGTTTTTAGCCAATAATAGATATAATTCAATGCTATAAGGAAGATGACCACAATGGTGTACATGGCCTTTAAGACTTTTTTTTTGGCATTAACATAACTTTAGTATTCAACACACACATGGTGAATGCAATGGAAGTTGAAAGCAAATTTATCTGTATGGCAAATCTTAATTCTGATTTAGTGAAAGATTTTTCTGCATTTGTCTGACAACATAGTTTGCTCATGTAGTATTCTAAATAAGGTCATGTTTAAAAACACCATTTTTTTTATTGCAATATTCAACTGTGCAAAGCTAGTTAATGGAACTCATGCTGTTTAAATTACATTTATTTATTTTTTTAAGTGTGGATTTTTTTTTTGTCAATTTTCAGCTGGTTATGTAGAAAAAAAGAAAAACATACAAAATTTAACACTGTGTGTGTGATTTTACAGCAGCACTTGTTTCTAGGGAGGGGGTAAAGGGCTTCTAGCCTCACCACTATGACCCTTATTCCTCCATAAGTAAACCCAACCTTACTGATAAGATGCACCTGAATATTCAAGACTGCTCATCTGAACAAGTCTGTACATTTGAGTAAAGGTGATCTATAATATGCTGTTCCCTAAAGAGGTTATTTACTTATGCAAAATCAATGATGCCTGATAATTCAGTAGCAACAAGTGTGTGCAATCTTTTATCTTCCACTACTCTGCTCCATCTTTTACTATTTAGCAGCTTTTATTGCTATGTGCTCTAGAACAAATCTATGAACTTGCAATTGAATTGCAATTAGAGATGAAGACCTAGCCGACCAAGCCAAAATGCTGTCATTGAATGCTTCATGCATCAAATATCATTATGAGACACAAACTTTAAGTAATTATGAGCGCAGAAAAATTGACTAAATGAACATCAGCATATGTTTAGGAAAGGCTTTCATCCAGTATTGAGGTGACATTTTGGCTGCAGTAGGCTTTGTCAGTGTTACTAGCCGAAATGTTACTGTTGGATTAATAAAGCCTTGGATTGACATACAGTATGGTGATACTAAGCCTGTCCATTTATTGGAATACACTTGCTAACTCACTGGACATATCCCTTTTTAGGCAGGGGCCCACATTACGAATAACACAGCATATTGCAGTACCTACAAAGTGGATGGTATTTTGGCTAATCCCATCCACACATTGCAAAAAAAAAATCAGCAGCGGAAATGCTGTGATGTCAAAAACTGTTGCGTTTTTGTAGATCTCAGCATGTCAATTATACATACGGAAACTCTGGTGGTTTCCACATAGGCATAATAGGGACCGAAAAGCCACAGAAGAAATCTCTGCGGACTTTCTGTAAAAATCGCTGAAGAAAAAAATGTGAAGCGTTTCTTCTGCGGTCTTTTCCATAGTGCTTTTTGGCTGCAGCTCACCATGTGGGGCTTTAGCCTTAAAGTGGTTTTAGGGAACTTAAAACATATGTAACAATTCTTAAGATAGGGATCTAAAATATAAAGTTACATACTCTCCTTTCACCAATCTCCCACCACTCTGGTTCAGAGGCTGCCTCGGTTTAAGTTGGTCTTTGTTCCTGATCTTTCTTGAAATTTAGTAAATACCTGGAACTGTCAGCTCAGCCAGCCACTAGCCTCAACAATATCCTGTCTCAGCCAGTGATAGGTTGAGCGGGCATCTCCTGGCATTTCCTGGGAGAGTCAAAAAAGTAAGTAAAGACCAGTGGGGACCTAAACAGTACCTGATGTAAGAGCATGGATATTTATTTATTTATTTATTTTTTGCATCTAGCTTGTTTGCTACAGAGGTTGGCAATATTTGCCATAGGTATGATGTATTCCAGTAGGTGGGGTTCTCTGAACATGCATTAAAGCTCAGATTCCTACATCGGACTGACACAGTGAAACATGAGACCTCAGTCCAAAGAACGTGTCCACTGTAGAGTTTAGTCAATGTGACTAAAAAAGTATGGAGACATGGAGAGTATTACACATCATCAGAGGGTGTACTGAGCGCGAATTAAAAACTGCTAGGAGGTGCAGTGGGTGAATGCTGGGAGGAGCTACCTGGAGAAGCACTGACACTCACACAACCAGCAAGTGTAAACTATGAAGTATTTCATGAGCCTGAAAATATCAGAAATGGTAAAAATGGTCTAAACACACATTAAAGTGCTCAGTCCTCTTTGTTCATTGATATAACAAGCATTTCATGACTTTAGACACATTTTCTCTTGGCCCAGAAAACCCCTTTTGAAAGTCCCTCAATTTATCCCTCCAATTGCTTTTTTTTTTATATTTTCTAAAATGACCCCACAATGTACATAGTGGAAAGGTGATGTGTACTCAGTTCTGCTATTTAAAAAAAAAAAAAAAAAAAAAAGATATAATTAATAAATATATATATATACAGTATATAAAAAATTAGATTAAAAATACACTTCTATTTAATTTTTGCTGTGCTGCTTTGGACTTTACTCTGGTTAAAACGTATATACACGTGGACAAAATTATTGGTACCCCTCGTTTAATGAAAGAAAAACCCACAATGGTCACAGAAATAACTTGAATCTGACAAAAGTAATAATATATAAAAATTCTATGAAAATGAACAAATGAAAGTCAGACATTGCTTTTCAACCATGCTTCAACAGAATTTTTTTAAAATGAAACAGGCCTGGACAGAAATGATGGTTCCCTTAACTTAATATTTTGTTGCACAACCTTTTAAGGCAATCCCTGCAATCAAACGATTCCTGTAACTGTCAATGAGACTTCTGCACCTCTCAACAGGTATTTTGGCCCACTCCTCATGAGCAAACTGCTCCAGTTGTCTCGGGTTTGAAGGGCGCCTTTTCCAGACGGCTTGTTTCAGCTCCTTCCAAAGATGCTCAATAGGATTTGGGTCATAGAAGGCCACTTCAGAATAATCCAATGTTTTCCTCTTAGCCATTCTTGGGTGTTTTTAGCTGTGTGTTTTGGGTCATTATCCTGTTGCAAGTCCCATGACCTGCGACTGAGACCAAGCTTTCTGACACTGGGCAGCACATTTCTCTCTAGAATCCCTTGATAGTTTTGAGATTTCATTGTACCCTGCACAGATTCAAGACACCCTGTGCCAGATGCAGCAAAGCAGCCCCAGAACATAACAGAGCCTCCTCCATGTTTCACAGTAGGGACAGTGTTCTTTTCAAGATATGCTTCATTTTTCCGTCTGTGAACATAGAGCTGATGTGCCTTGCCACAAATTTCAAATTTTATTTCATCTGTCCATAGGACATTTTCCCAGAAGCTTTGTGGCTTGTCAACATGTAGTTTGGCAAATTCCAGTCTGGCTTTTTTATGATTTGTTTCCACAATTGTGTCCTCCTTGGTCTTCTCCCATGAAGTCCACTTTGGCTCAAACAACAACGGATGGTGCGATCTGACACTGATGTTCCTTGAGCTTTAAGTACACCTTTAATCTCTTTAGAAGTTTTTCTGGGCTCTTTTGTTACCATTCGTATTATCCTTCTCTTTTGATTTTTCATCAATTTTCTTCCTGCGGCCACGACCAGGGAGGTTGGCTACAATCCCATGGATCTTAAATTTCTGAATAATATGTGCAACTGTAGTCACAGGATCATCAAGCTGCTTGGAGATGGTCTTATAACCTTTACCTTTAACATGCTTGTCTATAATTTTCTTTCTAAGCTCCTGAGACAACTCTTTCCTTAGCTTCCTCTGGTCCATGTTGAGTGTGGTACTCACCATGTCACCAAACAGCACAGTGAGAATCTGTAGCCTTATATACAGGCCCACTGACTGATTACAAGATTGTAGACACCTGTGATGCTAATTAGTGGACACACCTTGGTTTAACATGTCCCTTTGGTCACATTATTTTCAGGGGAACCATCATTTCTGTCCAGGCCTGTTTCATGAGTTTTCTTTTTTTAAAAATTCTGTTGAAGCATGAATAAAAAGCAATGTCTGACTTTCATTTGTTCATTTTCATAGAATTTTTATATATTACTTTTGTCAGATTCAAGTTATTCCTGTGACCATTGTGGACTTTCCTTCACTAAACGAGGGGTACCAACAATTTTGTCCACGTGTGTATATAATCTCTCTCTCTCTTCTCTTCTCTCTCTCTTTCTCTCTCTTTCTCTCTCTCATTCATTCATATATATATATATATGTATAATATATATTCTATACTTAAAAATCAGGAAGGCTTATTTTGCATCAGGCACCAAGGTCTAGTACAGAAGTAGTTCTCTGCACCCCAATTGTTATGTCCTTTTTACAATATTATGAACAATTCGCTAATATTTACTACTTACTACATAACACTCTTTGAAGAAGTGGTGAATGTGGTAATAGGGATTCTAGAATAACCAGAAGAATAAAGAGATGCCATTTAATTCATGTTGCCTGGATTGTTTCATTGAAGAGAGCAGATGGGCTGTCTTGATGGCTATCAGTATAGAAAATCAACAAAATACTTAGTGTTTATTGTGATAATGGCTCCAGGAGACAAGGAATTGTGCCTGCTCTCTATTATAAGAATCACTTCTGACCTACAGAGAGCTATCCAGGTAATACAAATATATGAAATTGCTTAAAATGAAATTTATAGAAGATACAATAAATAGTTTCACTTACCAGACTATTGGTTTTTAGGAAATAATGCTACATCCATCCATGGCTTGTCTGATAGCACAGCTCAGTTACATTTGCTTGAGTAGAGATGAGCTGCAATGCCAGTCATTGGACTGTTCCTTAATAAATCACTTATATAACCTTGGACATCCCTTTACTTTATTTTTTTATGATTTCTAGTGTATTATATTAATCTGGCTCCCAGCTCTGGGATATGGCCAGGGACATACACAAGGGTTTGGTTTCATAGTTATAAAGTGCATGGGGGTGGTGCACATTAGTACCATCATGGGTACACCTCTACATATGGCTGCCTTATGACTTGTGATCCCCTTGATGCTGTTTTGTCACTCAAATTGAATCCAGGAGGCAAATAATTACCAGTAATGATGAGATCCGTGTTTAGGATGAAGCTGTCCCCGAGATCAAAATCTATTTTCCCTGCAAGTCCAATTTACTTTGCTAAGTAGCTCTGATGGCTGAAATAATATTTTATCCATCAAATTAAATAATAACCACGCACGGTAGTAATGTATCCATGTCTTTATTAGTAGGAACACTTTGTGATGAACAGATATGTAGACTAATTGCTGATACTGTATGTGATCGGGTTCTACTGTGTGTATATAAAAGGAGCATTAATCTTCCCTCTGAGATTTCGCCATTGTGTTACGTCAATAAGGATTTCTAGCTCTTATAAATACTACCAGATATCTAATGTATTATTTTTTTCTTAATAGTTTTTATTTTTGGATTTTCTCTTTAGTTGTCAGGTTCTATTTCTGTAAAACCTATTTTCTGACACACTAAGATGATTGGTATCATGACAATCTTGTATCCAGGAGATAGTGACAGGCTACAGTGGGGAAAAAAGTATTTAGTCAGCCACCAATTGTGCAAGTTCTCCCACTTAAAAAGATGAGGCCGGCCTGTAATTGACATCATAGGTAGACCTCAACTATGAGAGACAAAATGAGAAAACAAATCAAGAAAATCACATTGTCTGATTTTTTTTATTTATTTATATATTTATTTTTTAAGAATTCAATACATAATCAGCAATCTTCCATGATTGTCCTACTGAACCAGACTGAGGAACCATTTAAAGGATTAGGAAACCTTGGCAGGTGACGCACTGAATTTACTGAACTTTTTCACAATATTCTAATTTCCTTAAATTTTCGTGTTCATTACCTGTAATCCATAATCAACATTTACAGAAATAAAACACTTGAAATAGAACACTCTGTGTGTAAAGAATCTAGAAAATATAGGAGGTCACTTTTTTAATTTAATTACTGAAAGAAATAAACATTTCAAAGATATTCTAATTTATTGAGATGCACCTGTACATCCATGCACTGCCGAGTAGTGGGAACCCTGCATGGAAAAAAACTGAAGGGGAGCATTGCTATATCCCTTACAGAATCAATGTGGGTATGAAAGGTCTGACTCCAAGAGATCATAAAGTGATGGCATTTCCTAATGATATGCCATCACTTTATAAGTTGGGAAACCCCTTTAACACTATATGCTAAGTTAATTAAAGGTGTTGTACCATAATGGACATTTACATTCCCATAGTAATAGTAAGTGGTATCTAAAACATACATTTTATTAATGACTTAATATCTTAAGGTTTAATGAATTAATGGCTTAATATCTTAATGAATTAATGACTAATATCTGGGTGATGTAAATAAATTGTACCATCATTTATGGTTTTACTTCAGGAACAGAAAGGCACACCATTCCAGAGGGGATAGTAATCCCTACTCCTCTCCCACTGCATCAATATTTCAAATCGCATAGATCAATAGGGATCACTGTCACAAGGCAGTAGTCCCCTTACGTTTTTACTCAACACGCAGCATAAGTACAGTGGAAGGTAGGCATGACTCAGTTGGACAACAATGGTGTATTGGTCCTACTGGAGATAGTGCCCTACCTCAACAAATCTAGCCCTAGGCCTATGCAGTAGTCTGTTCGCTGTCCAGAAAAAGGCAATTGATTTGGCAGGACACTGAGGCCTTCAAGGTCAGAAAAAGTTCCTGAACTTAATGTCCTAAAAAGGACAGTGAAAAGGCCCTCTTAACCTAAATTAAACCTATCCCAATGCATACCTATGCCATAAATACCTGCCCCTCTTTAATTGTACAGTCACACATTTGCCAGGAAGAATTTGCTGCAAGAGAAACTTGGTAAATTTGAATGACCAACCATGTAATACATAGTCATGCTGACTCCTCCTGAACATCTGGTGTTTCTGCACTGACTAATATAGAGGGGTCAGATTGTGTAGCAAAGATCTACTGCATATATTAAATCTGTCACAGTAACAAAGTCAATGGTAAGTATACAACTGTAACATTTCACCAGCCATTGCATAAAACCTACTTTTTACATATCAGGTAATAAATCAGGTCTAATTCTAGTTAAATATTTTTGAATTTCAGTTCTACATTAAGGAACAGAATTTGGATTTGACAACAAATTTTAGGTATCTAAAATAATAATGAATGAATGAATGAATGAACATGAAGAATAAGAAGAGAATACTTTCATCGGTATACAGATGTAGCAAAGATAACCTGAACTTCTGCAACTGGTTAAACTGCTGCAGTGTAATATCTTATCACAGAATACAATAAAGCCAATATAGTCATTGAAAAAAAAAAATTCAATTATTTTCATCACTTTTTGTTGTCTACTGTGATAACATATCACACTGCAGCAGTTTAACCAGTTGCAGAAGTTTGGGTTATCTTTGCTACATCTGTACGTAGGTATTAGCTGCTTGGAAAAATTAATCTAGTATTTGCTAGAGACAAATTATTTCTCACTTGGTTATATCTTCCGTCTTTACCGTATATATGTAAGATCATTCAGATTGCTCCTGGTAATAGGTTTATTTTTCCTAATGTGTATTCATTTACTAATAGGCTATTATATGTAAAGCTGCAATTCGTTCAGTCACAGGTTGGAAAAGTTCATTCATAGGGTATTGTTCTGTTCTCCTTTTGATCATATTCTTTCTGAACCTGTGGTGCTTTCTTTCCATTGTGATGAGTGGGTTGTTGGACCCACCCTGCTAACGTTCCCATGAATAGTCTTTCAAGCAGCCAGCCATTAGATCTTGGAAGTAGGATTCATTCAATAGATATTAAGTGATTGTGAATACATTTTTTCCCCTGATACTCGGTTGTTCAGAATGAAAGTCTCACTTCAAAAGCTACAGGTTGGTAAAGTTCTGATGTAGATCAATGAATACTTTAACAAGCTCTCTAAAATCACAGATGTGCCCTTATAAAGCAGGGGATAAAATTGAAGAGGAATATCATGAAGTGGAGAGTGTTAGACATTCTGATTACTCAGCTCTATAAAATAGCACAGCGTGAGGCATTCCTATGATGTATGCGGTAATATAATATTTGATTAATATGTCCTCTTATATATTTGCATCATTAATCATGTACAGACCTGTCCTTAATGCTTTTCACCAGGGGTCCTACTTCATTTAGATAATGGACACTGTGTATTATAGATATAGCCAATGTGATACTGTATGTGCTTCACTCAGGATCTATTACATAAATGGTATCTGTCAGCAGTTTATGCTGCCCAATCTGAGGCCCACATAAAGTAGTGACAAGGACCCCAATTCCAGTGCTGTGTCACTTTCTGCTATGGAGTGCTAACTGACTGACACGGTTCTCCCTCTGCACAGTGCTGGGAATAGCTGTCAATCCATGATAAAGATAGGTGGGACATAACTTAAATGTCACAGGCCCTGGTGCAAAAGCTCAGCTTGGGCTCCCCTGCACAACTTCTCCTTATAACCATTAGCTGCACCTATCTGTACATTGTAGCAGCATTTACACTGTCTGTTCCTTCTCTTTCTGGACCAAGACCACCATGAAGACTTATTCACAACATATCTGTGCACACAAGTTTACCATTATTCCCATTAAGAGTCACAGAAACAGAGAGACCCGATAGACCAGATAGACCATGACTCACATAGAAGTGAATTGAGAGCCACATTTCCATGCACTATTTTCCTAGATGCGGAAGCAAGTGTTGGGGGGGTTCCATGTTCTGGATATTGGTGTGGGTCCTAGAGATTGCTTTCATCAGACTTTCATGCCACAAATGTATAGGATAGAAATACACCTTTAAATAAAGGATGTCCTTTGTTTTCCACATTTTATTTATATAGCGCCAGCATATTCTGCAGCACTTTACAAATTGTAGGGTTCAAGTACAGACAAAAAGATACATCACAGGGTGATAGACAATTCACACAATGGGATTGAGGGTCCTGCTCGCAAGAGCTTACATTCTATGAGGTAGAGGGGGTGACACAAGAGGTAGCAGTGGCGTAACTAGGAATGGCTGGGCCCCAAGGCGAACATTTGACATTGGGGGGGGGGGGGATATGTCTTTAGTTTGTTCTTGAAGCTGTAGAAGTTGGGAGTTAATCTGATTGTCCGGGGTAGAGCATTCCAGAGAAGTGGTGCAACTCAAGAGAAGTCTTGTATAGGGGAGTGGGAGGTTCTGATAATAGAGGATGTTAGTCTTAGGTCATTGAGTGAACTGAGAGTACAGGTTGTGGAGAAAATGAAGGAAGGTGCAGCATTATGGAGAGCCTTGTGGATGAGGGTGATAAGTTTATATGGAAGTTTGTAATTTCTCCTTTAATGTGAGACACTTGGCTCAGACCTTTTAACGCATTTTGTGTTGTACAACCTATCCAAGCTAAAGATAAATGCAGTAAAGATGTTCTGTGTAACTTTTGTGTCTCTTCCATTGGTGTGGTAGAATCAGGTTTGTTTCCCAAGTGTGTATTCAGACCCACAAAACATAATGAAACTTGATACATCTGTTTTGCATCCATATTTGATCACTGTCCCAACTGTATTTACATCTGTATTTGCATTCTCTGGTATTTTTTATTAGGGTATGTTCACAAAGCAATTTTTTTAAGTGTATTTTAGTGCCTAAAATGCTTATATAGAGAAAGAAAATGCATATCAAATGCACCTGGAAATAACCTTCCACTATTTTAAATGGGAAATACGCAGCATTATATATATATATATATATATATATATATATATATAACACACATATTATATATATATATATATATATATATTATTGAGAGTATGAACTTAGAGGGCGCTAGGGAGCGACCCAGGCCAGCCCTGTAAAGGCCCTCAGCCACACCTTTGGGTGGGGCGTGTATCTCCAGAAGGCTGGAGAAACCTGCTTGGAGCAGGAAAGGGTGGACCAGCCTAGGACAGAGAGGCAGTCTGTCCCAGAGGGCTTGGATCCAGAGAAGACTTACAAAGACTAAGTCAGG